>CAWUFW010003147.1:407500-1007500 GCA_963921515.1 Calotriton arnoldi
TCCTTTGGGGAGCATGGAGCGGACAGTGGGTGTCCGTTAGGGACTGTGAGTGGTCCCTGATGGGACTCAGACACCCACGTATGGCGTCTAGTTTGGCTGCCATGTGGTCGAACCCCACCTGCACCTGTTCAGCCAGCTTCTCCTGGCACCCCAACACACGGCGTTGGAAGGCCATGTGTTCGTCGTGGGGGTCCTGGGAGGCAGCTGTGGTGGTGGGTGCTGCCTGCTGTGTGTTCTGTGCAGGGGGTGGGTTCTCCTCGTGGCAGCTGGGCTGCCCTGCTCCTGGAAGTGGGCTGCGGAGGCTGTCCACGAGCTGTTGGAGGGAGTCGGAGTCGAAGGTGTGGTGGTCCTCTTCGTCATCAGAGAAGAGAGGTTCGGACTGCTCCGCAGGAGGTGTTGGATTTCCCCCTGCAATGTGAAGGGGAGATGCAGTTTAACATTGTGTTCACATGTATGTTGACGCATTGTACATGTTCACATTCAGACTGCATGGCAATGTACATTGTGACTGTTTGGGGGGAGCTGCCAATTTGATGCGGGACAGTGGACATTCTGACTACATCATGGATGTGTGTTTGTACTTGTACATTGTCAACTCACATTTCCCTGCAATGCCAAATGTGATTGGCCAGTTTCTATGCACATGCGGCACCAGTTGTGTCCTCTGTTCTGTTGTGGACGTGTTGCGGTTTGTACCACGTCGTTGTCAATGTTGATGTGCTCTGCATGTAATGTGTGTGTGCCGCATTTTGGGGGAGTCGCCCCTGCAGCTCTGATTCAGCTGCCCCTTATCCCTTACATGCGGTGTGCCTCGGGCTTCTGTGCTTATGCGGTGCAGAGAGGTTGTATACCTGTGTGCATTGGTCTCTTGGTGGGAGTTTGGGGTCTGGGGCATGGTTTGTCTGCAGATGTGCTATGCTTAATAGTGCATGTGTGCCATTGTGCCCATCTCCCCCCGTCCCACCAGTCCCTGGTCGTTACTCACCCTGTTGCTGTTGTGTCCGGTCCCCCAACTCCTGCCACCGTCTCCCCACTGATGACTGTGGACACCATTTCCTCCATCTCGTCCAGCTCCTCCTGTGGCGCTGGACTCCCACCTCCAGTCTGCATTGCTGCCTTCCGGTTGTTTGCGAGTTTCTGCTTGGTTTTGCGCTTCACATCATTCCAGCGCCTCTTGACCTCGTCCATTGTCCTCCGCAGCACTCCGACTGCATTCACCTTGTCCACGATGGTCTGCCATATTCCATTTTTAGTTGCCAGTGACACAGTGGAGGTGACGAACAGTGGTTGATGGTGGTCTATCACCTCCATTATCAGGATCCTGTTTTCCTGCGGACTGAACCGCTTCTTCCTACTCTTCTTGTCCTTGCCCTTCCCTGACCCCGAGGTCACAGGCTGGTCCTCCGGGGGGCTTGTGGGGTTTTGGTTGTCCTCTGTACTTGCTCCGGATGCCTCCATTGTGCTTCGCTGTTGTTTGGCTTTTGTTTGTATGGTTTTTTTCTACTTTTATAGTGCATTTTCACGCATGACGCGTGGGAATTGCAGGCCTGTGGCTGGTTTTTACAGATTTTTGTATCGGGATTGGCGTCATCGCTACTATTTTCGCGTTGGGGTTTTGCGTTTTTGCGGCATTGCGCTGATTTTATTGTGTTCATTTGACGCGTTATCGTGTGACTATCGCATGGTACCGCCGTGTTGGGAATACCATGTTAACACAGCATTATTTTCCCGTGATGGACTGCGATGTGAAGTATTGCGTTAAGCTGAATTTGCGGTAGTTATCACACGTTCTTGAGAATATGCCCCTAACTTTACTACTCGTAAATGCCCTTTGTGAATACCCAAAGTCGTAAAGTTAGACTTTCATCTTAGTTTACCTTTGTGAATAGGGCCTTAATTTTTAAAGGTCTGCATAAGAGTTATTGAACTGAGCTGAAGGTGAGGGTCAATAACAAGGGGGCTGGACTTTGATTAGCATATAGTCTACTGCAGGGGGCTTTAACGCCATTAGAACATTTCACCCTAGGAAGGCAGAAAAAGGAAAAAAAGCTTATAATCAAGACACACCCCCATGGTGTAACAACTCTCCCTCTTTTCCGTGGCATCTATTCAGACAAATCATGTAAGTTACTGCCTGGACCGCGCACACTGCCATACCATGTCCCTGGCAATAACTGACATTCATGGACTGGACCAATGTCACAGAAGGAGAGAGACAGCAAAGCCTCCAAAAACCATGCCTCTCTCTTGTCTTTTGTTGACAAACTTCTTTGTTTCTTTTGATGAGGCAGTGGAAGAGAGTCGATCTGCAGAGGGTCCCTCCTCTCATAGCTGGTGCTGCCTCTAGTAGGCCCTGAAGGAGGAGGGGTCTGCTGACATCACAGCTTCTACCTCTCTTCCTGCAATGCCAACAATACACATACCAGGGCTAGAGGCTGATAGGAGGCAGAGGCTGTGGATTAGGACATTGTAATGCTAATGGCAGCAGGTCTGAACCAGCGCTTATGGCCCGCTGCCTCTCCATAGTTTTCAATGGAGCTCTCAATATTCTATTCTGTGAGTTCAGGTTGAGGCTCTTGTCAAGCATAAAGTGCAAGGAGATGAGCTCTCCACTTGGGGTTGAAATTGCTCTTGTAAATGGCATTAACCAATTCATCACCGAGTTTGAATTCCTTGTTTGTTGAGGAGAAGAGGAATTCTTTTTGGTGCCATTCAATCTTCAGTGCCTGCTTCTTATTTGGACATGCCTCATTGTACATTTTCTTCTTTGGAGAAAACAAGGTTTAAAGGTCTTCCTTTGTTGTGTGTGACCTTCCGTTTTGTGCAGTGGCGCAATGCAAAATGTTTGGGCTCCTGTGCATAAAGTGAGAAGGGTACCCAAATCTCCAATGTTTCGCAAATGTTCTTAGGCTTTGTGTAGAATGGGAGTCCCTGAATGGTTTAGGGTCCCCCTCAAGGGTTGGGAGGCCCCCTGCTCCATAGGGGGCCTGTCTTATGTCCTTTAGTTTTGTGAGAGGTCAAAGTTGTACAGGAACACTGACTGATTTGGTGAGGCTGAGTCCTCCTGGGAGCTCCATTTCTGGTTAAAATCCCCTAGGAAGAAGATCTCAGAGAGGTTGCTGAATTATTTGCTATTCTTACCTATGTGTGCTTTTAGCCGTGTTTTAGTATACGCGCTGTATAAATGATTTGCTGTTGAATTATGTTCCAATGTATGCGATTATATATTAAGTTTTAATTATTTATTGTTTAAGAGACAAGATCTCAAATAAACAAATATATTGATACTGATAGTGAGATACTGAAAACTCTTCTGGAAGTTGAGCCTCTAATTGTGACTGAAAAATAATCTTCAGGTTAAACCAGATAAAAGCCTGGCCCCACCTTCCCAGGCACCAATGAAGATTGCTTTGAATTGTTTTTATCAAAACATGTCTAAGCTAGTTTTCATCTTTTTTCAGATATGATCTCCTGCACAAAATGTCCTGAAAGCGAGTGGTCCAATGAAGGACGAGATCACTGCATTGAAAAGGTTTTGGAATTCCTGACATTTGAGGAGCCTCTGGGTCTAACACTCACAATCTCTGCCTCTTCAATGACCTTCCTCACAGCTTCTGTGCTTCTAGTTTTCATGAAGTACCAAAATACTCCCATTGTCAAGGCCAACAACCGCGGGCTCAGTTACCTACTCTCATCGCCCTAATGCTCTGCTTCCTGTGCTCCCTCATCTTCATCGGCCGCCCCAGAAGACTCACCTGCATACTGAGGCAGACAGTTTTGGGGTCATTTTTTCCATAAGTGTCTCCTGTATTCTGGCAAAAACTGTGATTGTTTTTCTTGCCTTCATGGCAACAAACCCAAGAAGCTCTGCAAGAAAGTGGTTAGGTTTAAAGACTCCAAGCTCTATTGTCTTATTCTGCTCCTTGGTACAAACTTTAATCTGTGGTGTGTGGATAACTATTTCCCCCCCTTACCCAGAATTGAACAAAGTGTCTTATATAAACAAGGTAATTTTTGAGTGTAATGAAGGAGACACCATCTTCTTCTACTGCATGCTGGGATACATGGGCCTCCTTGCCACAGTCAGCTTTATAGTGGCCTTTCTCTCAAGGAATCTGCCCGGAAGCTTCAACGAGGCCAAGCTGATTACCTTCAGTATGCTGGTGTTTGTCAGTGTGTGGATCTCCTTCATCCCGGCATACCTGAGCACACGGGGGAAATACATGGTGGCCGTGGAGGTGTTTGCCATCCTGTGCTCCAGTGCTGGACTTCTGGGGTGTATATTCTTTCCCAAGTGCTATATCATTCTGTTAAGGCCTGGTATGAATTCCAGACAGTGTGTTGCTGGCAAAGTACACTTTGGAAATAAAAGGATTGAATGAGAGTAACTCATTAGTTGTAATTATTTATATATTCATTAGGGGTACTATATTGCATGGACTGCACCCAGTAGAAGAAAATGGAGGCGCACTGAAAATGCAACAAAAGGGAATGTAGTGTGACTAAGCCTATGAGCAAGACACTTTTTAAGGCTTAGTAAAGAAGAACTCATGCTGATCAATGTAGCTGCCAATATTTCAAAGACAGTCTCCACAAAGGGGTATGCAGTAATAGTGAAGAACTAGGCAATGCAAGGAACAACACAGACTGACAAGGTGTGGTAAGGAAAAACAGGCTTGGCGCTGAAAGAGACATTTAGATTGAAAAGTAGCAGGAGAGTGACTTAAACACAGTCTGTAAGACACTTAAATGAAACAAGGGGTTGTCATATCCATGTGTATGATTGGGAAGCTGTCCTTCAGTAAGTGTTTCAAAAGGTGCAGAGATGGCACCAGTCTTGTTTGTGTCAACAGGACTTTCCATATTATAGGGGCATTCCATATTATAGGGACATTCCACATTATAGGGACATTCCATATTATTGGGGCATTCCATATTATGGTGACATTCCATATTATAGGGACATTCCATAATATAGGGACATTCCATATTATAGAGGCATTCCATATTATAGGGACATTCCACATTATAGGGACATTCTCCATATTATAGGGACATTCCATATTATGGTGACATTCCATATTATAGGGACATTCCATATTATAGGGATATTTCCTGAAAAGGTTTGAAGGTTATTTTTTTACTTCAACCAGAAGACATCTAGCTTGAAGGTGCCTTTGACTCTAAGACTTTGTGTGCCAAAGGAGGGCTGCTGTTATTTTGGCGAGGCATGGCGGTGTATAATTGTACTGCTGTCAGATGTGTTGTCTGGGAGGATCATATGCTTCCTATGATAGCCACTAGCAAATAAGTGATATAGTCAAAATTTGGCAATAGTAGCCACTAAATGTTCTGAAGGGTGCAGTTCTGAGAGGTTCTGTCATGTTATTTGTAAGGTAACTGTAGTCGATGTGTGAGAGTACCGGGGACTGGGCCAAAGAATTAAGGTTGTCTTTGGCGATGAAAGGCTACTGTGAGAGGCTGGCCTGGTATATGATGCCCACTTATGTAAGTGGGCACCTTGCACCAGTCCAGACAGCCCTTATGGTGATTTAAGAGATCTTAGACAACTTTCAAAAGCTCTCTAAGTGGTAGCTGTGGAGAGCAGCCTTCAGGCTTAGTCCAGAAGGAGTGTAAAGCAGCTTGTTTTACCAGAGTGCAATCTTATAGTATAGATTACGTGAAAAGAACCACACCAAGTATTTATAAAAATATGTATTTATTATATAATACTCTCTAGAATGTTCAAGTATCTCCAACACGGAGATAAACACAATGCACACAATACTTTAGCAAAGAAACACAGTAAATAGCACAAAATGCACAGTGGCCCCGGGGGGGGGGGGACCAAACCATATACTAAGAAAGTGGTATGAGATCCATGACTCGAGTCAGGACGGTGTCAAGAGGACGTAGAATTGCTGGGGACCCACAGAACCACCCAAGGTAAGTCGATAGGGACCCCACGGAGAGTGTGAGCAGTGTGGGAACACGACCGTGTGCTCCGTACAAGTCTATGTGCAAGTCACGGTTGGATTTTTAAAGATTAAGGACCCTTCCCTGTGGACCCTGAAGAAACCCCGTGGAAGACAGAAGGTTGGAGAGACACCACACCCGTGGATACCCTAGTACCCACGTTACCTACACCAGGGAAACCGGGTGCATACGTGTGAAGTGGTGTCGAAACCGCTGTTGAACGCAATGGAGGACTTCTGGAACGTGCTGCTGCTGGAAGAGGACAAAGTGTCCGTGGGAATCCAAACATGGATTCTTGAAGAGGAGTACCTGAAAGCAGAAGGGACAGAGTCTATGTCACTCAGGGGTGACCAGGAGACTTGGAAGATGAATGCCCTCCGATGTCGGGTGCTTCAGGAAAGGTGATGATGACATTGACTCTGCAGCTGTGAGGAACAGGTGACACTGAGGAAGACCAGGACCCAGATACAAGCTGTCCCACGAAGGATGTCGAGGGCTGAGGCGTCGGTGTCTAGCGGGAGCACCAACAAGCCTTGGCTAAGGCAAGCCATGCAAAAATCAAAGAAGGAGCAACGTCGGGACCAGCGAAGTAAGTCCAGGGGACTCACCAAAGGCAGAGGAGTCAGGGCAGGCCCGAGCAATTAGGGGAGCTCAAAAGAAACAAGTGTGACCCTCAAGCGGACCCACAGGCCGGAGGCAACGGAGTCGCGAGAGGACTTCAGCAGCTCACCAAAAGATGCAGGCCACGGTGAACACGATGCAGTGTGGCTGAAGATTCTGGTCACAGGAGATGCCCGAGTTTGAGGCTACTTGGAGCCCAAAGATTCATCTTGCAAAGAAGCCAACAAGCCTTTGCAACTGCAAGGTGGACGCAGTACACAGGGATTCAGTTATTGCAACCCCCACGAGGATTACTGGCCTCAAGCTTGGTGAGAGCTTGGTGAGAGGGTAAAGCAGGCCTCGGGAGCTGTGGAAAACCACCACCTGTGTTGCAGGGCCCACGGAGTACGGAGGAGCTCAGGATCTGCAGACTGGTCGACTTAGTTGCGGTGCCTGCAAATGCAGGGGAGTGACTCCTTCACTCCAAGGGAGATTACTTCAGATGTCTTTGATGCTTCACAGGCCTTGGAGGTTCCTGTATGATGCAGAGGCACAGACAATGCAGCAGACTGGAAGGGAGATGAAGTCAGGCCCAAAAAAAGTCCAGCGAAGTCCAGGGTGCCCAGACGATAGAAGTGCAGTGGTGTCTGACCTGAATCTTATCCCACAACGAATCAAGGGACCTACACCCAAGTAATCCCTTAAGTACCCTAGGGAAAGGGTTGGGAAGATTCAGGGGATCTTCCCGGGGAGGGTATCGACAGGGGGGGAGGATATTCCCATGTCCTTTGTCCAGTTTCGAGCCAGAGCAGGAGCCAACAGCTCCCAGAACTGGTTTGAACTGGATTATGCACAGGGACACCTAATGTGCCCCTCATGCAGACTTTCAGGCACTGGCAAGCGCACCCACTCAGTCCTAATATACTAAATCCTGTCTGGGAGGTGGTCACACCTCCCTGTGACAGGATGCCTATTGTTTCACCTTCCTCTGCATGAGCTTGGCTCAGCAGCAGGAGGGAGGAAATGTCTCTCTCGTCGGCAGCAACCATTTTGTGCTATCCGGAACTACAAGGTTGACACCGGGAACACTGAGAGCCTAGTGGAGGGCTCTTCCAGTACTTTGAATCATACCCCCACACTGGTTACGGTGTGGGCACCTTCTCACTTAGAACCAAGCACCAAGCCTTCAGGCAAAGGCCTGCTATAGGGGTGACTTATAGGTTTTAAGTGCAGTGACCCTTAGATATCGTAAACCTATATCTTTAGTAAGTGGTGCATGCACCAACTTACACAGGCTGCAATGGCAGGCCTGTAGTTCCATTTTGAATGGTCTCTCATGGGTGGCACAATACATGCTGCAGCCCATGGGAGACCTCTGGGGTACCTATGCCCTGGGTACCTGGGTACCATATACTAGGGACTGACAAGGAAACCCCAGTATCCAATCTGGGATATACTTAAATACTGAACAAACCAGTTTAGGGAGAAAGCAGATTGACTGGGGTCCTGATTAGCAGGATCCCAGTCAGACTAGTCAAAATACAGCTTAGCACCAGGCACAAAAGTGGGGGTAACCATGCAAAAGGATCCTACCTTCCTACAGCTACATTGACAAAGGAGACTTAGGGGGTTATGTAGAGTTTTACAGACATATCTAAAAGTTCCTTTTACAACTAAGAGGGTCATCTGCCTCATTTAAAATCTATGCTCATCAGCTTTACCTAGAATGTGTACACCATAAATTGGGTAGTCATTGCATATGCCAATTTGTAGTGTATGTCCTGCATCACCAAACCCTGAAAAACTCTCTTAGTTGGTAAAAGGCAGAGAGACTTCAGGTTGGGGCTCTCGTCAAGTATAAACCCTAAGGAGCCAAGTTAGCTGCTTGGGAACTTAGTTGTTTTTGTGAAGGTTTTTAAGCCATCTGTCATCAAGTTTTCATTTATTTTTTAGTTGGTGATGAACAGATAAATTCTGTTTTGGTGCCATTCAATCTCAAATATCATCATCTTCTTTAGGCCAGTGTTTTCCTTTGTTGTGTGACCTTCATGTGTTGCAAGAGGTTATGGTTGTCCAGGAAGACTAGGAGATTTGATGAGTCTGGGTCTTCTAGGGAGCTCCATTTCATATTAAAATGCACTACAAAGATAATCTCTGAATAGCCAAGCAGTATTTAATAAATGTATTTTGTTTACCCAGCTACTGGTAAAAGGTGTGAATCTTTTAGAGGTTCAGGTGTTAATTCGCAAGCCAATGAGAAGTCATTGGAAAGATTGATATGTGGAGTTGAGGATGGTACTAGGTATGAAGTTCTTGCTCATTTTATCCTCCTTGCCGATTCAAATTATGTTGTAATATCTTGACTCAAGAATGTCTGAGCGAGGTTGAGAAGCCTGGGTTAACCAAGTTGTTACATGCTCGTGTGCACATTTTATGTAATTGCACATTTTGAATTGCAGCTTATGCTCGTCATGTGGGTGACACAAGCCAGACCTCTTCTCGCTCGTGTCACTCTCATTGTTGGAGCAGCGTTGCCAGGCGTTGGGTTGCGTTGATGGATGAACGGCTGGCTCGGGTGGGCCCGTGGAGGATGCAGGTTTTGAAATGGTGCCTGCTGTATATATGTTGTGATACCGGCAGTTACCGGCATTCAATGCTCGGACCACGGACTGTTCCTTCTGCTTACCTGTTCGGAATAAAGATTACTCTTGGAATCGACCCACAGCTTACCTGGAGTCTTCTTTCCTGTATACTCGACGAGATGGTGTTTCTTTAATGCCTTTTCCTACACTGATGATGATTGGGCGGAGCTACAAGTGAAGGAAATTTTCTATCTTTCCACTCAGCGCCGCATCGGATTGGTTGTATCTGCTGTTGCTTCCGGGCTCGGACTGGAGTGTCTTCGGTCTTTTGGTGAACTCGGATTGCCTCTTCATGCACCTATGTTGCGGTTGGTCTCGTTTACTTTTCGTCAGCTGCATTTAGCCCCTCAACTTCATCACTGTGTCCTTTGTTTCCTGTTAGGATCACGCGTGGTGAATTTCCTTGCAAAACACTTCGTAAGCAGTCTACATGTTTGGAATCACGCATGTTTGATTTCCTTGTCAAATATTCTTGGGAACAGCTCTGTCATCACTGTGTCAACGTCAGTCAGCTAAGTAACGCTGTATATTTTGGAGGAGTATCCATAGCAACGCTTACCTTATATTGAATTTATACCATAATTGTGTATGGCTTCACGGTGATGTACACATCTAATTGACTTTGGTCTCTGACAACAGTAACTACTTTTGTTATTTTTCACTAACCAATTTTATCTTACAGGTTGTTTTTCTTCTTTCTCTTCACCCATGTCTGGAATTGTGCCACCGCCATCTTTCCTTGTTGTGCCTGGGGAACCACCTATGAACTGGGACATATGGGAACCTGTATTTTTAGCGTATGTTGCGGTATAAAAAGGGGAGGAGTGTGAACCTGAAAGAAAACTTGCACTATTAAAGCATTGTTTGGGTGGAATGGGGTTAAAATAATTTAAAAACTTACCTGCTTTAGTTAATCCAGGTGACATTAATGTATATCAATATTCGTCCAAACAATTGACCCTGAGATATGGTAAGAAAACCAACACCGGTATGGAGATGTTTCTATTTTATTCAAGGAAAAAAACAAAACACACTGATGAATCTATTGAGGAGTATCTTTCGGTTTTGAGATCCTTGGCTGTCACGTGTGATTTTGAACACATTTCTTATGAACAGGTACTAAGGGATCAGATTTTAATGAGAACTAACAATAAGAAAATTCAAGAAAGACTTTGGGCATCATCTGATATGTCTTTAAGTGCTGCCATTGATATCGCAAAGGCTATTGAGCATTCAGAAAAATGTGTGCTAGAAATAAGAGGCATAGAGAAAAATGAAGTGCATATTGTGCCTAAAGATTCTGAGAAGGCAAGGAAGCAATATCCCATGAATGATGTCATTCAAAGGAATACACAAGAAAGTATAAAGGGATAATACAAGATGGCAGGAAGTATTTGTGTTAGAGGTGTGGTAGTAGTGGTCACTTGGGCAATGCAAAAATGTGCCCGGCAGTTGATAAGATTTGTTCTAGATGTGGCAAGAAAGGACATTTCAGTAGAGTTTGTAAGTCAACTCCCAAAAGAGTAAACTTTATTCATGATTATGATGTCACTGAAGGTCAAGGACAATGTCAACACGGTTCTAAATATTTGCGAAAATGGAAAAGTGGCAAAGTTTCCCTCATGTGACATTAACATTGATGGCGTTAGTACACATGTACTTGTAGATTCTTGTGCTTGGTACACTATCATCTCCTTAGACATAGTCAAGAAGAACTGGCCGGATAAGTCCTTGTGTGCACCAGATATTGCTCCTGGAGGCTATACTGGTCACAATATTGACTTGGTAGGATACTTTTGGGCCACTTTGGAATTTGCAGGACGTCATACATTTGGGAAAATTTATGTAGCAAGGAAAGGGCAATCTTTGTTAGGATGGCCACATCAGGAAGAGATTGGAATGAGACTAGATCCCAGAGTTAATCCTCACGTTTTTGCCATGGGTACTTCCACTACTAAGCTTGATGACAATTCTAGGTTTATTCAAAAACTTGAAGCAGCATTTCCCAGTGTTTTTAGTAACAAATTAGGTGAATATCAAGGATTTAAACATTGCATTAAACTTGGTGAGGGTGCCATCCCTATTCGACATAGAGTTAGAAATTTACCTCTATCATACAGAGGCAAACATAAGGATATGTTACATGACATGTGCAACAAAAATATTATTGAACCTGTGGAATCATCACCATGGGTATCTCCGTAAGTGATTTCAGTCAAACATTCTGGCGAATTGAGATTGTGTGTTGACTTGTGCAGTCTCAACAGTGCTATTTGGGTTGATGCCCATCCCATTCCTAATTTGCATGAAATGGTCTCTACCGTAGAGGGGGCTAAAGTGTTTTCTTGTATTGATCTTGCCGGTGCATTCCACAAAGTTGTCCTTGATGATGATTCCAAGAATCTGACTGCTTTTATAACACCTGTTCTGTTCTGTTGCATGCCTTTTGGGTTGGCCAGTACAGCTTCCGTGCTTCAGAGACTCATGAAAGAAACTTTGGAAGGCATAACGGGTGCAGTTGCGTTTCAAGATGACATTCTTGTTTTTGGGAGGAATAATCAAGACCATGATTACAATTTGAAAAAAGTTCTATCAGCCTTATCATTAAAGGGTCTCATCTTACGAGTTGACAAATGCAGATTTAGAAGACTGGAAGTAGAGTACTTGGAGCACAACATTAGTGGGAATGGTTTAAACCAAAAAAAAACATGTGGATAACATCATCAAAGCTCGGGTACCAAATTCTAAAGAGCAACTAGTAGCGGTCTTAGGTCTAGTTGAGTTTTATGCTAAGTTCATTCCCAATTATGCATCCAAGGTGGAGATATTAGAGGCTTACTAAAGAAAAATGATAAATTTACTTGGACTGAGGAGATGACATATGCATTTTCTCTCCTGAAAGAATTTGTTGTTAATGCTCCGTGTTTGAAACCTTTTATTGTTGGCAAACAGTGTGTAGTAATGATTGATGCTAGCAATAGTGGACTCAGAGGTGAATTAATGCAGAGAGACAATAGCAGAGAATGGATAGTCACATACCCATCCAGGGCTTTAAGGGACGCAGAAAATAATTACTCAGTAATTGAAAGGGAATTGCTGGCATGTGTTTGGGGTGCTGAACATTTTAGAACCTTCTTGTGGGGCTCCAAATTTATTATTAAAACAGGTCTTAAGCCATTGATACACATGATGGCACCAGGAGGCGGTCTCACCATGTCTGCAAGGTTAGCTAGATTAGCATCTAGATTACAAAATGTTCAGTGTCAGTTGGAGTTTGTGAATGGCAAAAGTAATGTACATGCTGACTGCATGTCTAGGTTGCCTTTACCTTGTCCCGAACATGAGACAGTAGGCAAGGAAGATTGTGAAGTATCTTTCACTTTAGGAGACATAAACATAGTTGGTAGTTTGTCTTCCATTGTTCAAGAAGGGAAATGGATGGAGGAAATGGAAAAAGATAATGAACTCAAAGTTGTATCACATTGTATCTTACATGGATGGCCTGAAGAAATGGTGACATTATGGGGTATTTTAAGATTCGAGAAGAATAGGCGATTGAAAATGAGAGAGAAAATTATTGAGTTAGCTTATGAAGGTCACATGGGTATTTCAAGCACTAGGAGACGGATTAAGGAAAATGTCTGGTGGCCTGGTATCGATAGTTATGTAGAGCTTCAAGTGAGAATGTGTAGCAAGTGTGCTCCCAGTGACAAATCTGCTAGGGCTTTGTGCACTGAACCCCAACCCGTTGAGTTTCCTGATGTTCCTTGGTGTAAATTAGGTATTGACATTATTGGAACATTCGCTGTATTACCCAAACAAGAAGCATACGGTATTGTTTTGATTGAGTACTACTCCAATTGGCCAGAACTCTAAATGGTAAGGAAAGTTACGTCTGAAAGGGTAATCCAGTTTTTGGATGAAACTTTTTGTAGAGAGGGCATTCCCAAAGAAGTAGTTACAGACAATGGCCCTCAATTCATTAGTAAAAGAATGAAGGATTTCTGTGTTCCACCCAGAAGCTAATGGTCAAGTGGGAAGGTGTTAACCGCGTTGTTAAGAAAGCTATTCAATTATCTATCACGGGCGGTCTCAATTGGAGAAATGCCTTACAGTCTAAGCTGTTGGTATATAGGACATCTCATAATTCTATTATTTCAGTTAGCCCGTTTGAATTATTGAGGGGACGCAAGCCAGGGTCCAAGCTAGTGCGTTGGTGGCTAAGGATGAGAAAGTATGAGGGCAATGAGGCAGCTGAATTGGATTTCACAGGTATTCGACGCAAGATGGAGGAGTACAAGCTCAAGATGAAACATGAAATTAAGGAAAGAGAGGTAGAGTGAGTAGACAAAGGGTGGAAGTTGGGGACATGGTCTGTATTACGAAACCCAGGACTGATGGGAAAGGGTGCAACATCTGGTCTGACCCCATTCGAGTAAATCAAGTTTTCACTAATGCTGTGCGTGTAGATGGTGGGACGGTGTGGAATCTTAATAGAGTATTTTTGTTTAAGGGTAGGATGGAACATTTGGATAATCTGCAGCAAAAATATAGAGCCTGTTATGGTCAGCAATACTAAGTGTGCACCCAGACAGTTAAGAGTTAGACGCCCGCCTGCAAAGTTGCAAGATTATATTTTGATATTAAAAAAAAGAAGAAAAAAAAGGAGTGATGGTGTGTTACATGCTCGTGTTCGCATTTTATGTAATTGCACATTTTGAATTGCAGCTTATCCTCGTCATGAGGGTGACACGAGCTGGACCTCTTCTCGTTCGTGTCACTCTTATTGTTGGAGCAGCGTTGCCAGGCATTGGGTTGCACGCGACATAGGTTTTTGTATGTTGCATTGATGGGTAAATGGCTGGATCGGGTGGGCCCGGTGAGGATGCAGGTTTTGAAATGGTGCCTGCTGTATATGTTGTGAGACCGGCGGTTACCGGCATTCAACGCTGGGACCACAGACTGTTCCTTCTGCTTACCTGATCGGAATGAAGATTACTCTTGGAATCGACCCACAGCTTACCTGGAGTCTTCTTTCCTGTATGTTTGATGAGATGTTGTTTCTTTAATGCCTTTTTCTACACAAGACTTGCGGAAGGATTAGGGCTCCAGATTATCTACTATCACACTAATATTTGAGGGCGCAGATTTGTAGTTTAGCATAGCACATTTCAAAGGAATGTAATCTGTTTCTAGATCTAGCGTTAGCCAAGTTCTTTTGGTTTTGGCAAAATTATATAACTATAATATACTTACATGTAGGGGCTTTCAGCCAGCTATCTACATCCATTTGTCTGTTGTTTTGTCATTCACATTTTTCTTTCACCAACCACACCATACAGCCCACTTCAGTCATTGGCTAGCTTCTCTCTGAGTGATGGCATTTTGCCTGTTTACTCTTGTCTCTGTGATACAAAGGAGTCTGCTCTGTGGCCCCCATGTTTTCTAGCAGATGCATGCATGAGCAGCCCCTCCAGAAAATGTCTCCTGCTCTGCTTGCCTTTCGAAGGGTAGGAACAGAGCTTAAATACATTTGTTTACATAATGCACATGTGCGCATGGGGCTTCCAGTGCATGCGCAATACAGTGATCATTCTCGAAACTCAAAACAGCTGCTCCTGAGAACATCAGTATGCCAGAAATGCAGGCTCTGTTTAATGCCAACATCACACATGTGTGCGCTACTTAGAGATTAACTCACTGGACGGCGTTCCATTAGTACTGGAATTTCAGTAGTGATGTTTGTAGACAATGCGAATGAGGTGCATGTGCGTCTGGTTTTTCCCCTATCCACCATGGCACTCTTTTTGATTTTTAAAGGAAATCTGGCTTTAAGAATAGCTCTTTTAAAAACATGTCTCTTTTTGTACCCAAAAGTGGACTTTTCTATAATTGCTTTTTTTTACTCATTACCTCTTCACAGCACCTGATTGTACAAATTGTATTAGTGATATAATGTATAATGACTTATGGACCTGTCGTGTAGTTCCTATATAACCTATTCAGGATCTGTGCGTTTGGATAACATAAACTGTGGGATTGGTGGCAGACTGATTCTGTGCACCCCCACAGGATACGTTAGCCTGTCTGTATCAGCTAGCTCACGGTGCCTCTATAATCTCCTCTTACCAGGGAGAGAATAGATTCTGGCAACCTCAGAACATGGAAAAATCCTGATCCCTCAGAATCGTGGAAACAATAAACTACCTTTCGCTCAGTCACTCGTGCTCACTTAGTTTGTCTCAGAGAGATACACAGAATAAACAGTCTGGGCGTTTCCAATAAGTATTTATTGAACAGTTGTTATTCTAGTGTAGAATAGATGAGCTGCAACAACCATTAGACAGTAGCAGAGATATATGATTAGCAGTACTATGAAAGTAAAGGGATGGCATAGTTCTACCATCTTGCAGAAATCATGAATATATACAAGTACATTAAACACATGATAAAAAGTGCGTACTCCTACGATGCCTCCCTAACTAGATGTACCTGAATGTACCTAGCATCTGTGTAGGTGTTATGCCAAGAATCCCTCTAGGATCTAGTCAACCCCATTACCTGAGAATGAGAGAATATGGGACCCCGTCCTGGTCTCGAGTTGGACACCCCGCAAGGGATGTTAGACCACTGCGAGCTGGAGTGTCTGCATGCAGGAACCTCAGCGTCTCTGGTCAGTGTGTCAGCTGGGAAGTCTCGGACTCCTCTATCCTTCTAAGCAAGATGTGATGTATATATACCCAGGGGTCTCCCCAGGGGTCCTACCTTGCTGTGTTACTGTGTCGGCCTAAAGGATGATGTTGAGCCTGAACTTTATACAGAGATATTATACAGGAGATGTTCGTCTTGCTGTTAGTCCTGCTGTGCTTCCAAGAAGCCTCATGCATAATGTATGAGATTCGAACTAGGGGGAAACCTGCGTTCTGAATGCAGTGTCGTATCTAGGTAAAAGGTCAGTCCGTAAGAACCGTTATGTATGTAATGTAGGGAAGAATATAGGTGAAATTTTGCAATGTTACCTGTACCTATATAGGGCACCTATATGGAATATAACAGACCCGTTACAAGATTGCCCCTTATTGTTTTTTCGTCTGGAAAGAATTTGACTGACTTCTGGTCTCGGAACCACTCCTCCACATACAGGCGCAGCAAAGGGCCCGCAAAACAGACTCTCTTTATTACCTGGAAGTTTTTAGCAGGATTTGCAGATGTACCAATTATAGTGTTTTATTTGTTGTGCATTGTAAAGTCCACTACATTTTGACCCCATAAATTACTTAAAATTTTTGACAAAGGTACATAAGAAGGTTGGGAAAGGTGAATAGTGCTGTGTTCTATTGTGACTCAACTGTCTCCATCAGCTGCATTTCAAATTGCAACTGCCTTGGTTGACATTGAGAAAGTGTTGCTGCACTGACTGTTCCCTCCCACTAGAGAGAGTTGGAACACAATACAGCCAGAACCTATTCAGGTTGCTCAGCTACTTTATGGACTTTGTCTAAAATTAAAGTAAATTCAAGGATCGAAATGTAGTGCAGGTTTAGGCCTTGCTGGGACAAAGCATGCAAAATCTTTTGTAAATAAGGAAGGACTTAAAAAAGGCCTAGAGCCCGCCGTTTGCTTACCATTGGTTGGCTTTGACTTACTCTCATTTCCTTACTTCTCACTGGTCGATGGCTCGGGTTTCTCTTTTTCTTCTTGTATTTGTCCGTTCTGTGGAGAATGGATGAAGAACAGCGTCCTGTCTGCTGCCAATGTCCTTCCACTGGCAGCACTCCATCTCCCCTTCTCTCATGTTGCTTGCCTGTCCCAACCTCCTTCCACTAGCTGTCATTTTGTGACCCACCCAACACATACTGTCCCGTGTTGTGGTTTTGAGCCTCAGAGGTTATGGTAGCAGATTTCAAACCTGGTTGCTATTGCTGCTTTCACACCCCCACCCTCCCGTGCTTCAGCCCCCTATACTGCCAGAAAAAAGGCATTGGTAAAGCCAATATATCCCACCTACGTGACATATTGGGGTTGTTTATGTTTTTAGCTATGCTGCTAAAACTTTAAAAAAAATACTATGATGATTCCTATGCAAGAGCGATATGACACGGTCAGCATTGGCTGCTTCATAGTGCTTTGATTTCTTTACTTTCAGCCAAGCTGCACAGCAAAACCAATATGTCGCGTAGTCTAGAAGTATTGGATTTGCCAATGCTATTTTTGTAAAAGGCAAGAGTCCCATTTGCCCACTTGTGTCATCTTCTCGTGCTGGTGCCTGGTGTAAAATAATGACTCGGCTACTTACTGGTAAGCTTTATTACTCCGAGTCATAATCTCATAATCTTCACAAAGTCATAATCTTTCTCACCACAGCGCTTACTTAACAAGCTACTCCATGGCACGTGCCCAGCACACATGTCCCCACAAACATGGCTCCACTAGAAGTAGATCGTACCGTCCCTCTATAGGCAGAGTCTAATGAGTGCTTCCTGTAATATGAAAGTAAAATAATAACAATATTAATCAATTTTCTCTTCTTTTGTGTCAATGGGAGGGAAGGGAGCGAATGTAGGACTGTGACGAGGAAGACTATGGCTCAAGGTAGTGAAGCTTACAGGTAAGTAACTGAGTCATTACCTACCTCTTCCGTTTTCCTCACCACAGTCCTTACTAAATGAGCATATACCAACGCGAAGAAAAAAGATAAACGCAATGGTTGTGAAGCTTACCGATAAGTAACTGAGGCATTACCTACCTCTTCGGGGACAGGTGTGGTGCAGCGGCCAGGGTGGCTGACTCCGGAGCACGGGGCTCACAGTTCCATCCCAGGCGCCGGCGGCAGCTCAGCCCAGCACCATGTGACTCTGGGCAATAGCTCGCTTAATCTCCCCAATGGCCTCCAGCACCTTGAGACTCTTAGGGGTGATTAGTTCGTGCTTTACAAATACGGGTTATTTATTATCCCTCACCACAGTCCTTACTAAATGAGCATATACCAAAGCGAAGAAAAAAAAGATTAACGCAATGGTTGTATGCAACACCAGGTGAATTTATTTGCACAAATTTGCACAAATGAAACCTCACCAAATGTACTACTGGACAGCAGAAAGGACAGCAGAACCAAAAGAGCCCCCACTCTTAATTTATAATGAATTTGAAGGTAGGGGCCAGTTCCATAAAGATAAACTTACATTTTGAGTAACTTTACTACTTTTTGGTATTCCCTAAGGTAAACTTAGACCAAAAGTCTAACTTTACTACTTTTCGGTATTCACAAAGGTAAACTTAGACCAAAAGTCTAACTTTACTACTTTTCAGTATTCACAAAAGTAAACTTAGACCAAAAGTCTAACTTTACTACTTTTCAGTATTCACAAAGGTAAACTTAGGCCAAAAGTCTAACTTTACTACTTTTCGGTATTCACAAAGGTAAACTTAGACCAAAAGTCTAACTTTACTACTTTTCGGTATTCACAAAGGTAAACTTAGACCAAAAGTCTAACTTTACTACTTTTCGGTATTCACAAAGGTAAACTTAGACCAAAAGTCTAACTTTACTACTTTTCAGTATTCACAAAGGTAAACTTAGACCAAAAGTCTAACTTTACTACTTTTCAGTATTCACAAAGGTAAACTTAGACCAAAAGTCTAACTTTACTACTTTTCAGTATTCACAAAGGTAAACTTTGACTAAAAGTCTAACTTTACTACTTTTCAGTATTCACAAAGGTAAACTTTGACCAAAAGTCAAGCTTTACTACTTTTCAGTATTCATAAAGGTAAGTTACTACTATTAAAGTTAGGCTTTTGGCCTAAGTTTACGTTTGTGATTACCAAAAAGTAGTGTCTTGTGGTTTATGGCCTCCTGGTCTGCTTTGCTGCGTTGACTTAGGCCTGGCTGCCATGGTGCCTTTTTTGCGCACGTTACTCTGAGCCGTTGTTCTATCAGCCTCTGCTCCTGCCAAGTTATTTTAGAACTGTCTGCATTTTCTGTCTTTCACCTTTTCTCCAGTTCCCTTTGGGCTACGTCTGCACAACATGTACAAGGTCGAAAAACAACATCCCTTGTTGTTGCTGATCTGGCCAGTCCCTCGCACCTAGACATAACACTATGTACAGCTGCCATGGAGAAATTTGTGTTCTTTTAATATTGCGTTTTTCACGCTTTAGAGTCACTTGGAGAAAAACCTTTCCAGGGAGAAGAGCTGTGATTGTCTGCTGATGTAGACTTTGCATCTAGACACTGAGGTATGGGGGTTCGCTAGACAATGCCCAGAGGTCTTCTATTTTTATAATAAAATAGCTACTAGCACGGGGAGGGTGGTAAGGTCATTTAGCCCTATATCCACTGCTTTATGAAATGCTTTCCCCGTTTGTATTCTATGGAGTTGTAACTATGCTGCTTATATTATTCTTATGCATTATGCTGATAGTACTGACATGTGTACTGTATCTTAGAGCACGTTAGTTGAAATAAACATTTTAAACTATACAGTGTCTCTTCTTACGCACGTTGTGGACAGGTATGAGTGAGTTATGAAAGGGTGTTCTTGCTACTGCGAGTCCTGAGAGAGAGATACCGTGTTCTGGGTTGTCTAATCATTGGTAACCTTGTTGCTAATGAGACGCTCAGGCTAGTCGGGTTGGGGTTTTAGGTGCTCAGGTTTATGGTTGGCTCACCACTATATTCCAGGTCCTATCATCCTGTGCATAGCTCTGTGTATGTACAGAATCCCTACAACATGGCGCCCAACGTTGGGCCGCTTATCTGCGAGACGCTTGAGTAGTGCTTGTGCTTGTCCACAACTCCCCTCACGGACGCTTCCGGAAGCGTGTGTGACGGTGATACCTCCTATATTGAAGTTTTTATAGGTTCTTTCAAGCTTGAAGTTGTTAAAAGGTTTCTTAAATAAAACCCTATTTGTGCTGCCTCATTTTAGATTGTCGACTACTTCTAGCCTAAAATGGCTGTTCAAATTGCGGCACATAGCCGCGCAGCGCTCCGGGCTCACTTGACAGTGTATGGAGTGCCTGACGCGTGTGTTGATCTGATCTTTGTGGTACAAGCCGATCCAGCTTACCACTTTGAGGTGTTCTACTCTTGGGTCACCTTTCCGGCGGTGGATGGGACTGACAATTTGTTCCATGATTATGAAGCCACCGTAGTTCCTAATCACTTTAGACCGTATAGGAATATTGAAGTACCGCTCACTGCTTGGCAACACCGTGTTTGGTTTGATGGCGCCCTCCCCCAACCGGTTACCACGGTTCGTTTAGATCCCTTATCAATTGAAGGGGCCACTTGGCCCGTCTTGGCCGGGTATACCCCACATCCGCGTTATATGTTGGTACCAGTCGCTGAATTGCGTGATAAGCATTCGTCTTTGATACTAGTGCATCGAGCTTTAGTGCAGTATGTTACAGGCAACATCCAGGGAGCCCCACCTGGAGTTGCGGCCCATCCAGCTGGTGCAGACGGTGTAACCATAAGGTTAGAATAGGTTTCAGATCCCTGATACGCGTTCTCCTCATTCTTCACAGGCACAGACAACTTCGCAGGCCGGTGGAGGAGATCGCCAGGATAGAGGAAGGGGTCGTGAGACTCCCCAGGGATGAGACCAACCTCGACAACAGGTCAGAGGGAAAGCAGAAGAATTTCAACGTTCTCGCCCACAATTTCAGAAGAAGAAGGTTGCCGCTGTAACAGCGAGATATGCCACAGATGGTGAGAACGAGACTCCTTAATTGGACGTGGGCAGTGACCCTCCTAGACAGCGCCGCGGAAGTTACCATAGTGCGGGAGGCGCTACGTCCTGATGTGGAGGCGACAGCAACTGAAACATTCATTACTGTCGAGACAGCAGACACCAGAGTGGCACCCCCTGACAGACTATTTAATGTTGTCATTCAAATCGAAGGTGATATACAGCGTGTAATTAAAGGGATTTTTTGGGAAAATCTGACCTCTTCGTATGACATTTTGTTAGCGGAGGCGGATTGGCCGCCCCCATTCGTACTTGCTGCACGTATAGGGGAGGAGGTAATCCTTCCGAGCTTTTCTCGTCATGTCCCAAAGGACAAAGCGGAGGCTCTTGCAGCTGACTGGGCTGTGTCCTTGGCTCCAGCGTTATACCGCAACCACGTGGGCTGGGATGAGGACTCTCCTCCCCATGAAAGACCTTTGCGGTCGCTGCCACAGCCACAACCCCAATATCCCATCAAACGGGAAGCAAAAGGCCCCGTTTCCGAAATTCTGACTCAGTTAGAATATCAGGGAGTAATTGAAACATGCGTATCACCAATGAATAATCCCCTATTCACGGTTTCTAAACCCGATGGATCGTACCGCTTAGTTTTGGATTACCAACATTTGAACTCTCATTGTCGGACCTTTGCGGTGCAAAATACCCACAGTTCTGCGCTTGTAGACAGTCTTGTTCGTAAAAAATATAAAACGACACTTGACCTCTGCAATGGATTCTACACGCACAACTTAGCCCCGGAGAGTAGCCAATGGAGCGCTTTTACATCCGGTGGTAAATTATTCAAATTCCGGCGTTTACCTATGGGCTACAAGAACAGTCCAGGCGTATTCGCTGCCCGTGTTGTCTCTTTGTTAGACGGCATAGACCCAGATGCATGTTCGTACATCGATGACATTTATCTGAACAGACGACGAACTATTCCTGCATCTTTCCCGAGTGGACCGCATTATTCTAGAATTTGCGGTTTTAGGTTATAAGTTTAACTTTGCCAAATCTCACATTGCTGAATTTACCATTTTGTTCTTGGGCTATGAGCTCAACAATGAAGGTAAGGGCTTAGCCCCCATTTCCTAGAGAAATGTGCACTTTTGTGCCCTCCTACTACTCTGAAAAAACTTCAGTCTTTGCTGGGTTTTCTGAACTTCGGGCGTACTTACATTCCCGAATATGCCCAGCGTATCAAGCCACTGTATGCCTTGATACAACCTAACTTTTCGAAGTCATGCTGGCTTCCGGAGCATACCTCCATTCTGCAGTCTTTGCAGACAGACCTTCTTGAGTCTAAATACTTGTTGACTCGTGATAACCACACAAAGCTGGTGATTAGAATAATTCCAGGGGCAGTGGGTTTCACGTACTTAACCTTTAACGAAGGTGACACAGTTTCAATCGCATACAAGTCACATCTTTACACTTCCGCGGAAATGCGCTTTTCCTCTGTGGAAAAAGTTTTAACAGCAGTGCAAATGGCGATTCTGAAGGTACGCGCACTGGCGCAGGGAAAACGCATTCTGGTGGTAACACCATATCCTGCCCTAGAGGCAGTGACAAAGGCAAGTGTTCCGAACTCTAAAGCTTTGCACCCCCGCTGGATTCAATGGGCAACCTCTTTGACGTCTCCAGATGTCACTTTCATCTTTGATTCTTCTCTACAGACTCAGGAGTTTTTACAGTATGAATTCGTTCATCCACCTCCTCTGTCATTGCTACCGCTTGAGGGTTACGAACGTGTGATCTACACCGATGGTTCGGCACAACCGGCCACGTGGTCCAAGCATGCTTATTCAGCCGCATGTGCTATTGTTGCAGGTACCTTTAAGAACGGAAAGTTCAAATCTACTGTGGTGCACACTCAGGCACTCGGAGACAGTACTGCACAATTGGCCGAGCTGCGTGCATTGGTGCTCGCACTTGAGTTCGCTAATCCGGATGTGACAACACTAATTGTATGCGATTCTTACTACTGTGTTCAATCTTACAATGACAATCTGTTCTTTTGGTCGCAAAACGACTATAGAGACGCCAAAGGTAGCACAATTAAGCATAAAATGCTTTGGGTTCGGGTGGCAGATTTGCAACAAAGTCTGCCCCTCACACAGGTGGTTCACACCCTTGGCCATCAGCGGATGGGCGCACACGCTGTTGGTAACGGTTTGGCAGACGAAGCTGCCAAATCAGCAGTAGTCACGTGTTCAGTAGCAGCAGTTACGATATCCATGTCTAAAAATGATACTGATATTTTAGCAGCTATTGCTGCAACAAAAGAAGGTGCTAATTACCCTAGGGGTTTTCCTTCCAAATATTCTTATCAGTTAGGTCCCGAACAGGCTCCTTATGTAACAATACCCGACGTTGGTGATCGGCTGATCCCCAACGCGGACCGCAGACTTTCCTTGGAAAATGTCTCGCTACAACATCTGGCCGATCCTGAATAATGTTACACCAGCGGTCTCTTGCCCTGCCATTTACCGGACAAGTGTTCGTGGCCCTCCTGCCCGAACGGTCACTGATGTTGCCGTTGAGATGAATGATTTGCCTGAAAGCTCACTCGAACACCCGGTCTCCCCCGGCAACGATGAGAATGAGTATACCTATCCCGATAATGAGTCGGTGGCACACCTACCAACAACGCCACTGAGCCAACACGTTATTCTTTTGATTCAGATTCCACCTCATCAATTGTCCCGTCCAAGTTCAGTATTTTTGTATCCTGGTTCAGAGACAATTTTTTGATTCCCCCCTGGACATACATCTGGTTGGTGCTGTTCCTAATTTTTTTGTTCATGTCCATTGGCTTTGTCATAGTGTTTTTTCTACTCATCAATGGTCACTATTTACCAGAACGCTCTGCTGTGAACAGTGTCGCTGGAACTTTGGCTCCACATTCTTCATCTCATATCATGAAGCGTGACCACACATTTGTGAACATTTCAGCCTTTCCAGTTGCTGATGGCATCGTATGGGATGTGGTAAATTTTCAAATTCATGGACCGACAGAAATTATTAATGTACCAAATGTCCTTCGAGTTTCGATGGGTGATGTCGTAAAAAGTAATATTCATTCTGACGATTGGGATGTGCATGCAGTTGAAGCATTGTTTACTGATTTAAGATATTATGCTTCCTTTAATGCTGAAGATTTGTACATGAATTCTGCAAATTATGCTGGTTTGTATTGCTACCAGCATTGGGGCAACCACTTTGTCCATAAACCAAGTGCACTACGTGGTCCTTTTGCCTACACCCAATGGGAGCATTGTCCAAACCCTTTACCGGGTAGCTCCCAGACTCTTAGAAATAAATTTACATATTTCACAGATTTTAATAGATCGAACCCTGGGCCCTATTATTTTAAGTTAAACGCCCCATCCACTCAGAAAATAATGTTGACCCACACCAAATTGCTATATTCGGGTTCCTTTTTAAGCACCTTAGCTGTGGGTGGTTATGAGTACTGGAAGGACAATGTGGATTTGAAATCAATATGGGGCTCAAAACCATGGCAGGTGCAAGGCACGGAAGCCTTGCACCGTGCTTGTCTTATCCCGGCCAAAATTGTATTTCTGAATAATTCCATCTATCAGACTACGTGTTGGGGTTTGGCTACTTCCAAACAATTGAATGCTCCTTCCATTCCATCGTTGTCTTCCACTCCCATCGAGAGCTTGCATTTCAACATGTCTCTTACCGCTTTGCAAGCTTTGTTTCAGAACAATTCATTTAAT
This sequence comes from Calotriton arnoldi, assembly GCA_963921515.1. Taxonomy (NCBI): domain Eukaryota; kingdom Metazoa; phylum Chordata; class Amphibia; order Caudata; family Salamandridae; genus Calotriton; species Calotriton arnoldi. The sequence continues at coordinate 432,200 of CAWUFW010003147.1, forward strand.
GTTTCTACGCTTGTTCAGTCACCCTGGTTGGCTTGGCCCATATCATCTAATGCGTGCCAACTGCGTTTTCACGACTCAGTCCCTGGCTACAAACAGGATAGGCCAGATCCTAGGTTTTCTGACTCTCGTACTGTTACAACATATTCTGTTGGTAAATTATGTAAACAGTGGTTGCAGCACTCTTCCCTAGAATCTGTTAAACAACATTTATCCCTCCTATCAGGCAACATTGATCTGTCTGACTTTATTCTGGGACCTCGTGGTCCACGACCTAAGAGATTCATTTATGAAGCTTATAATGAACTCTGGAAGCTGTCGCAAATGGAAGCTGCTTCCCGTCTACGGGAAATAGACCAAGCAAATTTGGAAAAGGTGCTTGCTGTTGTTGACAATAGTATTAATACCCTGTCTTCCCGCATTTACACGTTAGAGAATATTGTGTCCTCTGTTGTTGATATTGTACAAGATGATGTTTCTGTGTTGTATCATGGTCAGAATCAATTACGTTCAGTTATGCAGTTTGCATGGACTTTGCAAACACTTAAGTTGGGTAAAGTTCCTTGGCATTTTTTGAACACCACTGCCTTATTTCTGCCTTTTAATTTAACTGACAAACAGCTGTTGATGTCCATGAAAGATGCAACATACACTGTGTTACATATCGAGAAAGTGGAGCCCTTACCATTCTCTGTGGCGGAATTGGATTCTGCTGTGTGGCTAGTTCATGGGGTTATCGCCTTGCCTTTTTCTTTATTTGAATTTAGTTTGTGTATGAAACATTATCCTGTGGGCCGTTTCCAGCCCTTGGGAAGTGCCTTCCTGCATGAACTTTGGTCCCTGCCTTTCATGTATAAATGCCTTAGAGACGGGAAGGAAGTTTTTCTCACGGGGGAGTCTTGCGATTCAACTGTGGGTCATTCCCTTATTTGCAAACACATTAAATTGCACGGGGCTTGCAACGTTTCAGCTCCGAATCTTGCTTGTGTGTTAAAGGGTATTCCTGCTCCGGCTATTTCTCCTACTTTCACTGTTCTTTCTAATGGTAGCTATCTGCTTTTGAATAACCAAGACTGCTGTGGCATGCTGGCCGGCATACCCTATATTGTTACAGTTTCCCACAGGGTTGTCTGCTGCAAAAATGTGCTTTTCCCTCCCCCGCACGACATCATAGATAGTTCCGTTTGGCCTTCCATTCCTACACTGAAGGCGGATTTCAATAAATTGAGCAGAATAAAGGCGCTATTATTGAATCAGGAGGTTATGCTCACGTCCGCCCGGGAGACATTCATTCTCCAGGTGGCAAGTACCCACAGTGAAATACAGGCTCTTTTGAACACTAACCTCCCACAACATTTCGGTGAATTGATTCACTGTGTTTTTAATGCATCACGCACTGAAGGTCTGGTACACTTTTTTAAGGTTGTGGGTTCCGGCCTTGTGACCTCTTTTCAAACTATTTTTGGTGTGATACCAGCTTTTATTCATTCCATTTTTTCCAGCGTCTTTGGTGGCTTCCCATTAATCCTCGCCTTGGCGGCTGGTGTACTGCTGTTGGTCTGTTTTCTACGCAATGGCTGCTCCCCGATGGGCCCTTCTCGACCCCGGTCGCCTCCAGCTGCTCCATGAGCGCATCCTCGCTGGCTTCGGCGTCCTGCCGTTGGCGACACTGAGTGTGTCCTATACACTTTCTTTTCGCTTTGCGTATTTCACTTGCGTGCAACCGGTGATGTCTTGCATCCGCTGTCCTTTCACATGGACCATGGATTATTGCCTCTCCAATACGTCATTGTCTGTTCCGGATTTTGTTTGGTTGGTGGGTCCCTTAGAGGCCCATGAACGGGACTGTTCCGCTGCAGGCTGCATGACGCGTGCGGCTGCACTGGGGATTTTGGCACAATGGGATATCTGGGCGGCTGCTCAGAATCTCCTACAACAAAGTTATATTGAGTACCATGCAAGTTGTCCCGCATTGCTATTTGATGCTCCCTCCTGTGAGGAGCATGCCTGCAGTTTTGATTTATTGGACTGGATGGAGTCACTATTTTCTGACGATTCCAATGATGTCCTCTTGGAAGGTGTGGCGTTTTTCTGCACTTACACTCTGTTGGATTGACATGGCCTTCGCTCTCTGTGACCTGCCTCGCTGGATATATTTTTTCATCTCAAAATTTTTTTTTTCCCCTCTCCCATTCGTTGTCCTTCATGGGGGCTGTATCCACTATAGACGTTTCTGTTCTGCTCGGTCCATTTGAACTCTGTCTTGGTCCTTTGTCTTGGCCGATGGACTGCCCAGGGGAGGGTGTCTTGTGGTTTATGGCCTCCTGGTCTGCTTTGCTGCGTTGACTTAGGCCTGGCTGCCATGATGCCTTTTTTGCGCACGTTACTCTGAGCCGTTGTTCTATCAGCCTCTGCTCCTGCCAAGATATTTTAGAACTGTCTGCATTTTCTGTCTTTCACCTTTTCTCCTGTTCCCTTTGGGCTATGTCTGCACAACATGTACAAGGTCGAAAAACAACGTCCCTTGTTCATCTGGCCAGTCCCTCGCACCTAGACATAACACTATGTACAGCTGCCATGGAGAAATTTGTGTGCTTTTAATATTGCGGTTTTCACGCTTTAGAGTCACTTGGAGAAAAACCTTTCCAGGGAGAAGAGCTGTGATTGTCTGCTGATGTAGACTTTGCATCTAGACACTGAGGTATGGGGGTTCGCTAGACAATGCCCAGAGGTCTTCTATTTTTATAATAAAATAGCTACTAGCACGGGGAGGGTGGTAAGGTCATTTAGCCCTATATCCACTGCTTTATGAAATGCTTTCCCCGTTTGTATTCTATGGAGTTGTAACTATGCTGCTTATATTATCCTTATGCATTATGCTGAGAGTACTGACACGTGTACTGTATCTTAGAGCACGTTAGTTGAAATAAACATTTTAAACTATACAGTGTCTCTTCTTATGCACGTTGTGGACAGGTATGAGTGAGTGATGAAAGGGTGTCCTTGCTACTGCGAGTCCTGAGAGAGAGATACTGTGTTCTGGGTTGTCTAATCATTGGTAACCTTGTTGCTAATGAGACGCTAAGGCTAGTCGGGTTGGGGTTTTAGGTGCTCAGGTTTATGGTTGGCTCACCACTATATTCCGAGGTCCTATTATCCTGTGCATAGCTCTGGTATGTACAGAATCCCTACAACAGTAGTAAAGTGAATATTTTGGTCTAAGTTTACCTTTGTGAATACCGAAAAGCAGTAAACTTGCACAAAAGTGTAAGTTTAACTTTGTGAATCGGGCTCAATGTGTCCAGACCAAGTTACAGCTGTGCAAAAATCTTTCAGGGAGGCTCCCTTGATAGCTGCTCAAAAGATAGAAACTTTTCTCCTGGAGTGTCTCTGAACATTACAGGACCGAGCAACTTAAGCCTTTGATAGGAAATGGTAAACACTGTCTTAACCCAACGACTCTGAGTGGAAAAGTAACAAATGGAAAATCGACTTTCCTGAAAGAAGCTGTTCTCTCCAAGTAGATGGTGAGAGCCCTAGCCAGATCTAGGAAAGGACGTAAGATTTCCTGATGAGAAGAAAGTGCAGGAAAAAAAGGCAGAAACGACCAGACCTTCAGAGAGATAACAAGAGTAGGAGAGTTTCAGAAGGAAGGAAGAGCTAAATCTAAGCACTACTTTGTCATGGAAACATTTTAAATATAGTTCATGATATAGGAAAGCACCAATCTCTCCTAGCTTCCGACCTCAAGTTATGGTCTTGAGACATAATACTTTTAAGGTCAATCATTTCAAGGAAACTGAAGAAAGCGATTTAAAAGTGAAATCCTGCCGGAAGTTCAATACTAAGGCAGTTCCCACGGGGGTGCAGGAGAATGGACCACTGGCCTTTGTATGTGAAAGCTCCTTATAAATGAGAGGCGAAAGGGGCAAATCAAAAATGAATTGGCCCCTGATAGCTTAAAACGCTTTCCATTAACAATGCAGAGTAAAACGTGGCAACACCAGGAGAAACCCATCCCTTAGAAACTCCACAATATTGTGTCCCTCACAAGAGAGAGGCAGAAGGCCCCTGCAGGAATAGCTCTTGGTGAAGTTACCCAATGCCTCTCATAGATCTTGAGGGTTCTAGCCCTCCTTGGGTTCTGGATGGAGATGGCAATTTCGGAAAAACAACCTAGAGATTCCAACCTCTGCCTCCTAAGGCTGAGGGAATAAGGGTCTGATTTAGATCTTGACGTACGGGTTACTCCATCACAACGGTGATGGACATCCCGTCTGCCGAAATATGAATCCCATTCGGTCCTATGGGATTTATATTTCAGCCACTGCTCTAAATCAAGCCCTAAGTCTTAAAATATCACTTGTATCTGCCAAGAAACAAGAAACAAAGAGCTAATGTCTTCCCTGAGAATATATGAGCGCTATTCAAAGTTCATCAGAAGTTACTCTGAAAAATAGAATCAATACAAAATCTAGTACAGAAGGGAATAGAGTTCTCATAGAAGTTAAGCAAGCATCCCTGGCCTGCAATGCAGAAGCTAAAAAAAAAGTCGCACAGGTGTCACCAAGGGCTAAAATGAAATTATTAATTCACATTAAAATAGAGAAAATGCTCCTAATAACTGACTGAAATAAAAGCACAGTAACAAATTCCAAAAGCAGAATAAGTGGTCAATATTGTGACAAGAAACCCAAAACTTGGCGCATACGTTTTTATTAAATGCTAAAGCGGCTTCATTACATCTCCTGATACTCAAGAGAGTAAATATTGGTTTGAAACCCCTGTCTCACGCAGTCAGGACCTTCGCAAATGCATAAAACAAGGTCAAGTGATTCCATCTTACCAGATCCAGGAGAGACAAGATGGCGCAGATTTATAATTCTTTCACGCAACGCAATGCAGCAAGCCGCCTTGCTGCACTACGTACAAGGGCTGGAATGCACCGTATTTACCATTATTTGGCACATTCCTGTCCTATCCTAGTGTTGGCGCACTTTAGGTTGCCCAGACCAATGCAGGCACCTTTTCATCATGTTGGAAGGGTGCCTGCATTGTAGAAGGGACACCTTCCTGCACAAAAACAATCTTCAGAGGCTTTTTCCTTTTTCTAAGTGCAGCACACTTGGAAAGAAGAAACAACAAGAAGAAATAAAGATATTTCTCCTTGTTGCACCTCTGGTAGGGAGGCATACGATGCTGACGCATTCTCAGGTCTACAAGTGTTGGTAAATCTGGGAATGTGTCAGGATCCGTGGGTGGATGCGTTGGAACACCCATGCTCCACCCATGCAACGCCTCACTGGGGCAGAGTAGCGCAAGGCAGCGATTTGCGCTGCGTTACTCTAGATTTATTAGGCCACCCAGGGCCACACAAGGTGGCCTTGCGTGGTTTGATAAATCTCATTTTGGTTTTGTGTAGCTCTTGCGTGGCGCAAGGGAGACACAAAAGCTTGATAAAAATCTCCCATAGCATCTGGCAAGGCGGTGGGGAACTTACTCTGCAGACTCTGCTTTGAGACCCTAGGGGCAGCTGAATAATGCTGATAATTGCTGTATTTTACTACCCCAACAGCAGTCAAAGCGGCCATTTTCCCTGTTTACACCAGGGCCCAGAAGAAGGTCTAAGTATATCTGAACTTAATATATACATATGAGGGGATTACCCACCGTGCGTGTTTTTTTCTTTAATCCTCGTGGGAGAACATCATTTTCTCCTGTTTCATAACTACACATTTCAGCAGAGGAAATAGGATGAGATTAGAAAGCAGCATGTTTCATACATATTCCTTCATGGTTTTTTGCCAAATTAGATGTTTTAAAGTTGTGTCTTGGTCTATATTTAGATTTAGAGAGAAAGAAGCAAAAAATGCTTTGCAAATACTGGATTGTGTACAACGTTTTATCATGAATGTCAATTCACCAAAATGCTTGGGGTAGCAGAAGTGATAGCACATGACCTTTGACCTTCAATCTCACTCACACACATGCTTACAAATACACACATTCCTACTTACACACACTCTCTCTCATATAAGCACACACTCACCCGCAAGCAGGCACAGAGCATACATTGATAAACATTCTTTTACTTACCTCAGCTGCCAGGGAAGGTCATATTCCAGCTAGCTGTACTTCATTTTTATTACACTAATAGTGAATAATGGAACATTAGTCACTATCAGTGTACACAAAATGAGAAATAACAAAGAAAGGAGCCCGAACAGATCTCCATAAGGATGAGTTGTATTCCAAGACCTGATTTTCCCTCCTCTGAGGTCAGGGGTTGCAAAGGCAGTGGCATGAGTCTCAAGGGATAGGCCAGGGCTCATAGCTGTGACCCCTGGTGACCTCTAAATGACATCCATGAATATTAATTACAGCCTAACCTAAGCTGGTGCTGTCCAGAAGGCCAATCAAAATTGCACACGGCAGAAGTTACAAAGAATCTAAAAATAAGACAGTTTACCAAAAAGCAACGGTTCCAAAATGTAATGTAGGCTTTGTTTTGCTGACATCAACTGTAAAATGGGGTTTAATGAAGAGCCCATTAACTTCTTAGTCCAAAACTAGTTTACTACTTGCTTGGCTGGTTACACTGATGGCAATGCTGGTTATAGAACCACTGTCCTTCATCATCTGTCTAGTTCTTGAGTTTATCCCTCATCTTAGCCTTCAACATGTTGTCAGCAGGTTGAGAACACACTTCAGGTCCCACTTGTGGTTCAGATCTTTGGGTGCTGTGGCTGGCTGGTGGTACTGTGCCATCCAGGCAACCTAGATGATGCATTAAAACCCTTACCTCTTATGCTCCACCCTCAGAATATGAATGTCTCTCGCAATGATTAATTTTTGGGATCTTCTCCCCTTTCCAGTAGCAGATGTGATGAGATCTTGGCCGGACATTTTGTCTCGCTCCAATGTTCGCATAGCCCAGTACAATATAGAGAGGTTTTTGTCACTAATCGAAAAGTGGGTGAGTAGCAGTTCCCACTGGCTGGTCCATTGGACTTAATGTCCCTAGTGAGAAAGGAGGTAACCAGAGGTGGGAAGTGGAAACAACAGAAATGATTTTTAGCTGGCATCTCCACCGTGGTGCTGGAAGAGTGTGAGTCCAGCATGCTTTACATCAGGGCTCAAACCTATGCAGTAAGGGTCTTGCATGGCACCTGAAACTAAAGGGCACATTTATGCCCTCTGTGGCACTGGGCAGCTGCCCTGCATCACAGGGAAAGGGCAGGAATGCTCTGTTTTGGCAGCCTAGTGCCAAAGCAGGTACCCTTGCACCATGGTGCCACTGTTGTACGCAGGATAGTTTTACTGCAGAAAGAGTCACCTTCCTGCACAAAAACAGTCCTAAGAGGCGTTTTCCTCTTTCTATGTGTGCTGCAGACCGCAGCACGCATAGGAAGAGGAAAAAAGGAGGAGAAATAAAGATATTTCTCCCCGTTATGCCTCTCCTGGGGAGGCTCATCTTTGTGGCACATTCCCAGGTTTGAGAACATTTTGGAACCTTCCTAGGTCCCAAATCAGGATGCACTGTGTTGAAGTGAAACATATTCACAATTAATAAAGTTCCAACAGTTCATAACATCGTGTCCAACCCGGGTTGAGCATTACCTTTTAAATGGCACATTAGTTTCGGCTGTAAGGTAATAGGCAGATTAAGTTAGCACTTTTTTGTTGAGACATGAATATCGTGGACACGATGTTATGCAAGGTTTTGTTTTACAAAAAGTTTTTGGGGATGAAGTACACTGCATGACATAAGGTTACAAGTGTTTGGCTCGTTTTTATTTAAAACTAGCAGGTTCACGATGTGAACACTTTTTTCAAGATATTTCTTAGGCGGTCACCGTGGTACAAAAGCTAGCGTTTCTTATCGTTATTTGTCCTTCGTTTCTCATTGTTAATTATGTTGCATGATATAAGGTTACAAATGCTTGGTGGAATTCATTTCACGTGATATTCACAAAGTCCTTGAGAATGCGCATGTTCACATAAAACAATAATGTCCTCTCAATTCATGGGACTCATGTAAGTAATGGTTAAGTGGCATCAGCAAGGGACGCACAAAGTAGTAACTGCACAGTAGTCTGCCAAGAGTATGCGTGATATATATGCGCTCTGTTTTATTATAGTTACCCCCGAAGTAGGGCAGTTGATGCCCGAAATGCATTGGGTTCCATGACATCATGCCGCGCTATGAGGAATGGTGAATCCCCAAATGTTTTGAGTGAAAGCCTGGATGGGCACACATTAAAAATGTGGATGAAATTTGGAGTTTGAATTTATCTGTATCACAATGGATCATGGATTAAAATGGAAGCAAATAATATGGAAAATAAATGGAACAAACTGTTGGAACTTTATTACTTGTGAATATGTTTCACTTCAACGCAGTGCATCCTGATTTGGGACCTAGGAAGGTTATAAAATGTTCTCGAATTATTCACTGCGTGCATGGGCGGAGCGCGCTTTTCAGGGTTGCACGCAACAACTTTGAGCCTTTGAGCTACATAGATGAACTTGATCAACTCGGAGTGCATGCTACCATCTTTCTAGTAGCACATTCCCAGGTTTACCTGTTTTTGTAACTCTGGGAAAGTGCCAAAATCCATGGATGTGGGAACATTCATGCAACACTTATGGAAACACCTCCCTGGTGCAGAGTAATGCAGCACAACGATTTGCGCTGCGTTAAATTACTCGAGATTTATGAAGCCACGTAGGACCACGCAAGGTGGCCTTGTGTGGCTTCCTGAATCTCATTTTACATTTGCGTTGTTCTTGCACCACATTGCGTGGTGAAGAGCAACACAAAGGGGCTCATAAATATGGACCTGAGAGAGGAATATACAATGCCATGTGTTCTGTGGTTAAAAATATAAACAACGTGCTACGAATTAACAAATACTCTTTTATTTACTACCCTTAGGGAATGAGAAAGTCTTAGGGCCTTATTACAACTTTGGTGGTCCTCCAGTGGCGCCGCCACCACGCCATCCACTGGAGGATCGCCAAAGCTGTGGTGTGCCTGCCCTACAAGTGTAATCCGGGTTAGGAGGACGGTGCTGCAGCAGTTTCACGGTGGGGGGATGTTAGGCTCATAGGAGAGCCTGGCATGCAGCCCGCTGTCGTGACAGTGCCTGCAGCATGGTCCTGCACGGTGTGGCATGCATGCCACACCGTGCAGGAACTGGGGTGCAACTACAGGGAAGCACAACATGTGCACCCCCCCTGCATGCACTTCCAGGCCTAAATCCAGCAGGGGGCCCTGTTAGGCCCTCCTTAGTTGCCTCTCCACCACCCTTTTCATGGCAGGCTCGGTGAAAAGGCAACTCAGAATATGCTTGGCGGTGCCGGCCATATGGACTGCTGTACTCGTAATAAGGCCCTTAATGCATACGGGTAAGAAACAACTGAGCACTCCACTTGTGTGCCTCCCAGTCTGTTCAGTCCAAACAGAAATTCCTTCCTTACCAGCAATTAAGCCCTGAAGGCTCATTCCTGGGCCATGGGTGAAATGATGGTGTCCTCGAGCTGTGCCCTTTGGTAGGTCATCATGCCCATGCAATGGGAAATAGGCACAAAGGAAATGTCATGCAATAGTTGCAAGAGAAAGTCAAAGAAGCCGGTGCCTCCTCCTACTATAGATCACAGGGGAGCCGAAACAGAAAGGTGTTTGGACAAAATATCGAGTTGTAAATATCGGGAGAAATTGATATCAGAAAACACATATTGTGACACAAAAATATTCTGATGCCAAAATATTGTTGTCAATAATATTGGTATTTTAGGTAAGTAATATCATTTTTAAGAATAGCGTTGATTTTAATATTGTTTTCAATAATATAGTTGTAAAAAAATTGTTTTTTAAATGATTTTATATCAATTGCATATGTTAGTATTGCTTGTGTAGTTGTTATTCATTTTTTAAAGTTTTAAATGATTTAGAATTTTTTATGTTATTGGTAATAGTAATTTATAGTGTTGTAGTAGGTTGTTGAGTTAGTAGGGGAATAGGGTGGGAAGTTAATTAGGCAAAAACCAATGATTAATTAAACAATACATTTTAAATAATTATATAATTGATATTAATGTTAACAATTATGTAATAATGATTTATTTTAGTTTTATTTTAGGTGGCGATTGCTAGGTTTGTAGGGTAAAGTGTGGGAAGCTAAGTAATCCATAATTAATTAACATAAATCTATATGTCATTAATAATTATTTAATGTATTAATAATAATGTAAATTGTGTAATAATGATATATTTTTGTTTATTTTAGGTCCGGGCTGCTGGGATTTTAAAGTTGTAGGGTGGGAAGTTTGTTAAGTGATAATTAATTAACAATTAATTATCCATTGTTAATTAATTATTTAATTGATTATCAATTTTGTTATTTGTGCTATATTTATTTAATTTGAGGTTCAGCTTAGTTGCAGAGTGCTTGTAGGGGTATAGGGCGGAACGTTAATTGAGTAATAATAATTAAGCAATGCATCAAAATAGGACACCTTCCCAACAGAGGCATAACAAGGAGAAATATCTTTATTTTTCCTCATTATTTCCTCTTTCTATGTATGCATCATTCTCTATATCTGCAGCACACACAGAAAGAGGAAAATGCCTCAAAGGATTGTTTTTGTGAAGAATGGTATCCATTCATTCACAAAAACAATTCTCTATGTAACGCAGGCATCCTTGCACCATGCATAGAGCAAGGGTGCCTGTGTTAGCGCTCGGTAACACTCTGCACCAGCAAAGGGAGAGAGAAGAAATGCGTCATATCATAGTAGATATGGTGCATTACTGCGCTCTCCCTGTCACACAGTGCAGCAAGTTGTCCTGCTGCATTGCGTTGTGACTGTTTCATAAATGTGCCCCTGGATTAGAAGTGTAACTTTGGGTGTGAGAGAAGAGATGATTAAGTAATTGGAAAAAATGTGAAAAGAGAAGTGATTGAACCTTTGGAATCATGCTTGTGGTCCTTGCCTAATGGGATCCCTAAAAGGGATCCAATGTGTTCTGTGTGTGTGTTTGTGTGTGTGAATGGATCTTAGGAGCCCAATTAAGAAAGATTCTTTAGTGGATCGTATTCAATTTATTTAAGGGTGAGATGGTTCCTTGGTGTTAGATCTATCAGCCTTAAGGGTGGTCTTCCCACCAAACATTTTGCATTACTCCTCCATTTTTGCTGACCTCGTTTCTGTTGGTCTTAGGGCTTTGTGCATGTTACCAATGCTAACCAGTGCTAAACTGCGTGTGCCAACTCCCTAAAACATGGCAACATTGACTAGACCCAATTGACACATTTAATTTGTTTATAAGTCCCTAGTAAAGTGGTACTACATGTACCCAGGGCCTTTAAATTAAATGCATTAAAGGGCCCTGCAGCACTAATTGTGCCATCCACTGGAGTGGCTTGCCAAACAGCCATTGCAGCCTGTGTGTGCACTTTTAAACTGCCATTTCAACCTGTCAAAATAAACCTTTTGGCAGGGCTAAACCTTTCTTTTTGATACAAGTAAGTCACCCCTAGCATAGGTCGTACACAGCCCAAAGGACAGGATGCACTGTATTTGAAAAGTTGGACATGTACTTTTAAGTTTTACACGCCGTTGTAATGAAAAATTCCTACATTCGTTTTTACCACTGCAAGTCCTACAACTCTCATAGGATAACATTGGGTTATCTTTAATAAGTGACAGCGTTTGCTTTGGAACAGGTAGAAATGTCACGTTTAATCTCTAAAGAGTTGTAATTTTAAAACTTCTTTAATGGTAAAGTTGGATTTCAAGTCACAATTCTGAAAATGTAACTTTTAGAAAGTTGGCATTTTCTTATCCTAACCATTTGTTGCCTGTATCTTGGGTCACATGACTTGGTGCAGTTGATAGTTGGTCTATGTATATTGCTCCTAGACAGTGAGACAAAAGACAAGTAGGTGTTGGCAGTATGAGCCATCTCTGACTTGAAAGGGGGAAGAGCTGCCACCTACCACATTTGCACATCCCAAAATATCTGCCTCGGCACACTCACAAAGGGTTTCACACTAGTGTATTGTGCCCAGAGACAAGTTGGAGCCAGGGCATGGAGGTAGGAAATTCCAAACACTTCTGGGGGTAGAAACCTCCAGAACCTTCACCTGTTTCAAAGCTGGCTCAAAGTATAAATATTGGACCCTCAGACCTAACTCTCCAGTACACCTCTGGATCTGTGGAAGACTCAGGACTGCTGTGCTGCTCTGCTGCAAGAAGGACTGCTACTCTACTGTCCTTCTACTCTGCTGTGCGACTGCCTGCTGCACTGCTGTATGAGTGAATAGGACTGGATCTGAACTTTGAACGAGGACCAGCAGAGTCCAAGGGCTTGATGGCTAGACTCCTGATCAGATCCTCAGGGACAGAAAAGGCTTCAACCACCTTGAACCCAGCACCTGGACTCTGCCAGCTGTGAGTGTTTACCCACAAGTGTTGCCACCCCAGTCCTGGACCCTTGAAAGTTATCCTGAAAGTGCTCTGCCAGCCCAATAGTAGTCTCTTGGGCAGTGACGCATCTCCTCGCAGCCCCGGATCAGAACCACCTCTCCATGATGCATCCCTGACACAGGACCTTGCATCGTAGCCCACGGCTTCTCAGAACTGACGCTGCACAATGCATCCCTGATGCAAGATTGTGCATCACAAGTCCTCATTGTCAGCATCCTAGATGATGATGCAGGACCTCACATTCTCTAAAAGTAGCTGTGAGTCCTCCCATGCCTGTAGATTGTTGGGTAATGACCTAGAGCACACTATCTGGAAGGAAGTGGAGATTAGGTCACACCTGGAGATGTTAGTCTTGCCTGAATAGGTATGTATGACCACACAGTCCTTGGTTGCCCGAGAGGGGAGTCAAGGAACCCTGGAAGAATTGCCCAGGCAGCTGCCAAGATGAGCAAGGGTAGGCAGCATGAGAAACCCCTCCCTGACACTCCCATGGTACTGGTTGATGGGGCATCTGCAAAAGCCGTTCCTGAGCCTACCAGGGAGGACATTGCTACCCTGAGTGACCTGCCTGAACTTCCTTAATGGCGAGTTCAGGGTGGGCCCACCAAGGAGGAATTCCACAAGGTGCAGGAAGAGTGCCCAACTCTTCCTGCCACGGCTTGAGGCGGTATGTTGAGGCTCAGGCAGACCTCTGAAGAGCACCTTATCTATTGGGAGAATGACTTCATATACAGTGAGTCTAAGGTGCCTGGATTTGGGACAGCCCATATGCTGGTGGTCCCCCAGTGATACAGGGCCTTCCTACTAGGGCTGACTCATGACATACCCCTGGAAGGACATCTCGGGCAGGACAAGCCTTTTGCTAGACTTTTCTGCCACTTCTATTGGTCCTAGATGAAGACAGCCTCAAATCCATTCTGCACGTCTTGCCCCACTTGCCAGGCCAGCAGAAAAGTAGGGAAAAGGTTGAAGGCTCCCTCGTTCCCTTACCTGTCATTGGCATTCCCTTTGAAATGGTGGACATTGAAATTGTTGGTTGGTTAGACCCCATGACAGCCTTAGGCAACAGGCTTATCCTGGTCTTAGTAGACCATGCCACTCGGTACCCAGAAGCCATCCCTTTGAGATTGGTGACTGCACCTGCAGTGTCTAGGGCTTTGATGGGGTTTTTACCCATGTAGGGTTCTCCAAGGAAGTAGTGTCTGACTGAGGCACTAACTTCATGTCAGCATAAATGAAGTCCATGTGGGTTGAGTGTGGGGTAACCTGCAAGTTCTGCACAGCCTACCATCCACAAACAAACTGGCTTGTTGAGAGATTCAACAAGACCCTGAAGAGCATGATAATTGGCCTGCCTGAGCCTATGATGCAGAGTGGAATGTCCTTTTGCCTTGTCTGTTGTTCACCTACAGGGAGGTACCACAGAAAGGGGTTGGGCTTAGTTCGTTTGAGCTCCTCTAAGGACACCATGTTGGGGGACCTCTCAGCCTTTTGAGAGAAGGATGGTATAAAGCTCCCAGCAAATCCCTCAGGATGTAGTCAGCTATATGCTGGCTCTTCATAATGAGATGTAGCCCTTCTGGAAGAAGGCAAAAGACAAGGCAGAGGCCAGTAAAGAAGTGATGAAACTTTAGTATGACCAGAAGACCACTTTGATAGAGTTTCAGCCTGGCCAGAAGGTGTGGGTCATAGAGCTGGTGGACCCAATGACCACCAGAGTGACTCCAAGGGCTAGATGACTTGCCTTCTGATCAGAGCCTCAGGGACAGAAAAGACTCCAACCATCTTGAACTCAGCACCTGGACTCTGCTTGCTGTGAGTCTCGCTCCCCAGCTGGTGCCACACCAGTCCTGGACCCTTGGAAGTGGCCCTGAAAGTGCTCTACCAGCCCAGCTGTGGTCTCTTGGGCATAACTGGTGCAGAACCTCGCATCACAGCCTGCAGCTTCTTGGAAACCACTGCTGTGTGACACATCCACGTTTCAGGATTTCGCATCACAAGCCCTCATTAATGGCATCCTAGACAACAATGCAGGAATGCACACCACAAACCCTGTCAACGGCCTCATCAGAACTGCTGCTGCACAACACATCTCCAACGCAGGACCTTGCATCCCAACCCTTAGCCTCTCAGAACCGCTTCTGCGACAGGCATCCTCGACTTGGGATCTCCCAATGCTCAGGAACCAGGATTTAAGTTACTTTGTTCAGTGAGCCTGACTAGCTCCCTGTATCTGACCTAAACTCCCTCGAGGTCAGCCTGAATATATGACTTTGCCCTAGTTCAGTGCTTCCAAATAACTTTTTTGCTATGTGCTTTTAGGCACTATTTTTGCTTAAAGCTTTTTAATGACATATTTCAGCTTATATTGATAGAATTGTTTTCTTTTTTCAAATAATTTATTACATTTTACTTGATTTTTCTAAGTTGGTGCGGGATTATTCTTGTGTTATGTTTTCACTATATTACTGCTTGAAATGCTGCGTAAATACTTTACATCTTGCCTCTAAGTTAAGCCTGACTGCTTTGTGCCAAGCTACCAGAGTGTGGAGCACAGTCTAATATGGGGTGTGCTTGTGTTTCACCATGACAAGAATTGTGGTTGCTGCTTGAATAAGGTTTCACCCCCCTCAACCAGTATACCAATTTTCTACACCTGGTCTTCAAGGATGATGTATTGATTTTTAATGCGGGTAGCATGGAGCACGTTTGACAGTCTGGATGGGTCTGAAAATGTTGCATAGTAATGGGTTGAGATTGAGGAGGGATGCATGTGTTTTTGCTGCAGATGAAATTGAATATTTGGGGCATGTGTTGACTCAAAAGGGAATTACACTGATGGGTGCTCTAGTGGAGGCTTCCAAAACAGTTTGCACAGGGAGTGTCATGTTGTTTCTAGAGCAGTGAAAATTGTATTTGCAGATAAAGTAGTACCTTTGTCAAGGTTGCTCAGGAAGAAGGTTGTTTTTTTTTTTGTTTTCTTTTATTTATAAACTTTTTATTGATAACAAAAAGCAGAGACATATCTTCCCTGCTGCAATGTACATGGTATACAACTTCACAAACAGCATAGCATTATTAGCGCTACGTATTATGCGTTTTATAACAACACGATTCAATACACTTCCAGTTCGTTTGTGGAGCAGTTTAAAAACAATTCAATTCATGCCCAATTCTCAGTTCTAACCTATTAGCGACACATTTAACTCTTTGATCAACCGCTTCCCAGGAAGGTTAAGTTTGGGTGGGGTGAGGAACAAGAGTTGTTGCTTAAGAGGATTAGAGAGGAATTGTGCAGGGTTTCTAGTTTAAGTAGGTTGATGCCAAGCAATATGCAGTACATCACTGTTGATGCAAATGACAAGGTTGTGGGAGCAGTAGTGCCATAAGTAGTGTATGATGGTGAATAGACCATGGAGTATGAGCCTTGATTGTGGAAAGATGAGCTAAAGGCTAATTCAGATATAGAAAAAGAACTTCTAACATGTACATGACCTGTCAACAGGTTCAACAGCTATATCTCAAGCAAAAGCAAATTCATGAAAATTGATTGCACACCTCTTTTGTACATTTTGAGTAGGGGCAATCTGCATTCTCAATAAAACCACACCCAGATTTCTAAGGCTGAGTATCAAACTTTTGCAATATATTAAAGTGCCATATCTGCCTGGCAGTAAAAATAAGAGAGTTGATTGTTCATCCAGTCTTTCAATTAAAAGTGTCTCAGAAGTGAACAGAGATATGAAGGAAAATATCAAATGTTTGCAGCAAGCACTTGAGAGTTATATGGGAGTTGTGTCATGGATGAGGAATTGGTGAATAAATTAACGTAAGTTTTTTAGTCCACTTGTGATGGTTGACCGAGAGAAAGAACTTTGACAGGAGAATTTTTTGCAAACATACGTTTAGAATTGTCTTTGGAGGGTAATGTCTCATTGAAGGTGGATACATTGATACCTCCTTCTCAATCAGAGGCAGGTTGTTCCATCTAGCTCACATGGGTCACAAATCTATGACATGTTGTAAGTGTAAGTTTAGAGAATCGTGTTGGTGGACTGGAAAGAGATGTGGAGTTAAGAGCTGGGAGTGTGCGAACAGTGTTGCTGATTGTCAGGATTGAGTTTGTAGAAGCTAACCAATGGCTAATGCGAAGGTGCCAAGTTGGACTCCTGATAAATTAGGCATAGACATCGTGGAACCTTTCTCAGGTTTAGAGAGAAATAAATGCGCTCTGGTTGTTGTTGGTTATTTTTTAAAGTGGATGGATATAAATTGTGTTGCAGAGGCCAATAGCTCGTCTGTTGTTAAGTCATCGAAAAGTTATTTGTGATTGAAGGTCCTCCAAGTGAACTGGTATCTGACAGTTTTTTACAATTTGTGTCATGTAACATGAAGAACATTTTGAATATTTTTTGGTGAGAAGTTGTGTGAGACTGGCATTGACCAACAGGTTGAATGTGGAGGAGTGCATGCGAGAAAAGTTAATGGCATATAGCACTATGCCTCATTCCTCAGACAAAGTGTCTGCTTTTCAAGCTCTTAGTGGCAGGAAAATATTTTTGTGTTGGTCCCTTCTTGGTTGCCAATCAATGTTGGACAATGTGAGAAGTTTTTATCACGGGAAATCAGTAAGAATGTGGTTTTAGTACGGTGGAAAAGCAAGCTTGCTATGATGACAAACACTGTGGGGTCGATTCCGATTCGGGCCGGAAAAAGCACCGACCGACTCGGATCCGGAAAAAATACCGACCGACACGTACCAGTGGCGCCCGACACGCCAAGTACGATGCAAGCCGCGATAAATCCGACCGACACGTCAGGAAACCAAGCCGACCGACCGAGCCGCTCGGAAAATAGCAATCCGGCCGGAAAAACACGCGAATCCAACCGACCGACACGCACCCGGAACAAATCCGACCGAATCGTACCCGCCAACTCCAACCCGCAAAGTACGATGCAAGGCGCGAAAAACACGACCGAGTCGGACGGAGGACAAGCCGTACGACCGACACGCATACAAAACCGAGCCGAAGCAACACAATACACCGCGACCGACGCGTACGCAGCATACAAAACTGCACAAACACAGCGTGAACGAAACGGAAAACACCGTACGAGACCAATGCAGGGTCCGACTCGGTCACAAGAACGTTTCCAACATACACAAACAGCACAAAGGAAAAATCACCCAAAAAAAGGCCAAACAAGCAATTACCAAGCCAATAAATACTGGGGGGGGTGGGGACAGAGAACAAAGACACACCCACAACTCCACCTATATAAAGGACACAAATCACTACCATGAGCCTTTGCAAATGCCATTTCACTGCCAGCACCCAAGAGAAAGCAACCACACACCCACAGCTCATCCCTCACACAAGCCACACACCATCAGCACACCAACAAATACCTACCTCACATACACCCAGCAAAACACACACTCACACACCCTCACCTGCACACCAACACACACATCACTCACCATCACCACCCATCACCATGCCCCCCAAGAAGAATCCCAAGTTCCTAGATTGTGAATTGGAAGTCCTGGTAGACGAGATCCTCAGGGTGGAGCCACAGCTGTTTGGCACTCTGGTCCAACAGACCCCCATGTCGCAGAAAACCAAGATGTGGGAGAGGATCATCAACAGGGTGAACGCCCAATCATCATGTCGGCGCACAAAGACGGACATCCAGAACAGGTGGTATGACGTGCGCAGGAGGGTACGGGACCTGCTGAAGATAGACTACATCAACAGCCAACAGACCGGCAGTGGCCCTCCTGCCAAGCCAATATACCTCAGGCCCTGGGAGGAGAAGGTGCGGGCCATCCTTCCGCCAGTGAGCGTATATGGACTAGAGAACATCCCAGAGCCTGGTGAGTACACAACAAATGTACACAATAAACTGCCACAAAACACACACATCACTGTCAAGGGGAGAGTCAAACCATGCACACATAGCAATTACACAGCAACTAGAACAGAATCATCCCAAAATGTGTATGTCAGTCAGATAAACACAACACATGCCATCAAAAAAGTCACATCCAACTGTGCCAACACATGTACAAACACAACCACAACTACAGCTAGGCAGTGGCACAAATAGAACTAACACACATCCACACATGTAGCCACCACAACAACACCAACACACAGTGAAGACCACTCAAAGGAAGGAATTCTGTGTATGCTGGCCAAGTCAGTGTAGCCAATAGCATCATGGGAGTCGCAGTGACACATATTGCCCCCCCACAACTGTCCCATCAACACCACCCTGAACCATGCTCAAATCACAGGGAGTGGAGAAGGACTCACAAGATGGCTGACACTGGCTACTGCTGGGGGAGCACAAGGCCCTGCTGCCAACTGTGCACCAACAAACAGCAGGACACCACTGACTGACATCCTGAGAGACAACTTACACTCCCTGCAATGCAAGCACGTTCCATGGTGGGCTATCTGGCTGGCTGGATGGGAAGGGGGACTTGCAGCACTGACCATAGTCACCAGCACCTCCCCTCACACCCCCCCCCAACACAAACTCCACAGTACCCACCTGGTAGAATGCAATGCCCTCCATCCCAACACAAGATCCCACAAAGCACCACCACCCTGGCTTATGTTGTGTGAAGCACAGGGACACTCTTGGGACTCTTAGCCAAACAACTGCCAGGACAACACTCCCAGCCATCCTGTCAGCACAGCCAGCCCACCCCACAGGGAAGCAGAGTCAAAAGGAAGGAAGCATGGGCATGCTGGGAAGGGGGTGGAGGCAATAGCATGATGGGAGTCGTAGTCACAGACATTGCTCAGCCTCACAACTGGCCCATCAACACCACCCTGAACCATGCTCACATCACAGGGAGTGGAGAAGGACTCACAAGATGGCTGACACTGGATACTGCTGTGGGGAGCACAAGGCCCTGCTGCCAACTGTGCACCAACAAACAGCAGGACACCACTGACTGACATCCTGAGAGACAACTTACACTCCCTGCAATGCAAGCACGTTCCATGGTGGGCTATCTGGCTGGCTGGATGGGAAGGGGGACTTGCAGCACTGACCATAGTCACCAGCACCTCCCCTCACACCCCCCCCCAACACAAACTCCACAGTACCCACCTGGTAGAATGCAATGCCCTCCATCCCAACACAAGATCCCACAAAGCACCACCACCCTGGCTTATGTTGTGTGAAGCACAGGGACACTCTTGGGACTCTTAGCCAAACAACTGCCAGGACAACACTCCCAGCCATCCTGTCAGCACAGCCAGCCCACCCCACAGGGAAGCAGAGTCAAAAGGAAGGAAGCATGGGCATGCTGGGAAGGGGGTGGAGGCAATAGCATGATGGGAGTCGTAGTCACAGACATTGCTCAGCCTCACAACTGGCCCATCAACACCACCCTGAACCATGCTCACATCACAGGGAGTGGAGAAGGACTCACAAGATGGCTGACACTGGCTACTGCTGTGGGGAGCACAAGGCCCTGCTGCCAACTGTGCACCAACAAACAGCAGGACACCACTGACTGACATCCTGAGAGACAACTTACACTCCCTGCAATGCAAGCACGTTCCATGGTGGGCTATCTGGCTGGCTGGATGGGAAGGGGGACTTGCAGCACTGACCATAGTCACCAGCACCTCCCCTCACACCCCCCCAACACAAACTCCACAGTACCCACCTGGTAGAATGCAATGCCCTCCATCCCAACACAAGATCCCACAAAGCACCACCACCCTGGCTTATGTTGTGTGAAGCACAGGGACACTCTTGGGACTCTTAGCCAAACAACTGCCAGGACAACACTCCCAGCCATCCTGTCAGCACAGCCAGCCCACCCCACAGGGAAGCAGAGTCAAAAGGAAGGAAGCATGGGCATGCTGGGAAGGGGGTGGAGGCAATAGCATGATGGGAGTCGTAGTCACAGACATTGCTCAGCCTCACAACTGGCCCATCAACACCACCCTGAACCATGCTCACATCACAGGGAGTGGAGAAGGACTCACAAGATGGCTGACACTGGCTACTGCTGTGGGGAGCACAAGGCCCTGCTGCCAACTGTGCACCAACAAACAGCAGGACACCACTGACTGACATCCTGAGAGACAACTTACACTCCCTGCAATGCAAGCACGTTCCATGGTGGGATATCTGGCTGGCTGGGTGGGAAGGGGGACTTGCAGCACTGACCATAGTCACCAGCACCTCCCCTCACACCCCCCCCCAACACAAACTCCACAGTACCCACCTGGTAGAATGCAATGCCCTCCATCCTAACACAAGATCCCACAAAGCACCACCACCCTGGCTTATGTTGTGTGAAGCACAGGGACACTCTTGGGACTCTTAGCCAAACAACTGCCAGGACAACACTCCCAGCCATCCTGTCAGCACAGCCAGCCCACCCCACAGGGAAGCAGAGTCAAAAGGAAGGAAGCATGGGCATGCTGGGAAGGGGGTGGAGGCAATAGCATGATGGGAGTCGTAGTCACAGACATTGCTCAGCCTCACAACTGGCCCATCAACACCACCCTGAACCATGCTCACATCACAGGGAGTGGAGAAGGACTCACAAGATGGCTGACACTGGCTACTGCTGTGGGGAGCACAAGGCCCTGCTGCCAACTGTGCACCAACAAACAGCAGGACACCACTGACTGACATCCTGAGAGACAACTTACACTCCCTGCAATGCAAGCACGTTCCATGGTGGGCTATCTGGCTGGCTGGGTGGGAAGGGGGACTTGCAGCACTGACCATAGTCACCAGCACCTCCCCTCACACCCCCCCCAACACAAACTCCACAGTACCCACCTGGTAGAATGCAATGCCCTCCATCCTAACACAAGATCCCACAAAGCACCACCACCCTGGCTTATGTTGTGTGAAGCACAGGGACACTCTTGGGACTCTTAGCCAAACAACTGCCAGGACAACACTCCCAGCCATCCTGTCAGCACAGCCAGCCCACCCCACAGGGAAGCAGAGTCAAAAGGAAGGAAGCATGGGCATGCTGGGAAGGGGGTGGAGGCAATAGCATGATGGGAGTCGTAGTCACAGACATTGCTCAGCCTCACAACTGGCCCATCAACACCACCCTGAACCATGCTCACATCACAGGGAGTGGAGAAGGACTCACAAGATGGCTGACACTGGCTACTGCTGTGGGGAGCACAAGGCCCTGCTGCCAACTGTGCACCAACAAACAGCAGGACACCACTGACTGACATCCTGAGAGACAACTTACACTCCCTGCAATGCAAGCACGTTCCATGGTGGGATATCTGGCTGGCTGGGTGGGAAGGGGGACTTGCAGCACTGACCATAGTCACCAGCACCTCCCCTCACACCCCCCCCCCAAAACAAACTCCACAGTACCCACCTGGTAGAATGCAATGCCCTCCATCCTAACACAAGATCCCACAAAGCACCACCACCCTGGCTTATGTTGTGTGAAGCACAGGGACACTCTTGGGACTCTTAGCCAAACAACTGCCAGGACAACACTCCCAGCCATCCTGTCAGCACAGCCAGCCCACCCCACAGGGAAGCAGAGTCAAAAGGAAGGAAGCATGGGCATGCTGGGAAGGGGGGTGGAGGCAATAGCATGATGGGAGTCGTAGTCACAGACATTGCTCAGCCTCACAACTGGCCCATCAACACCACCCTGAACCATGCTCACATCACAGGGAGTGGAGAAGGACTCACAAGATGGCTGACACTGGCTACTGCTGTGGGGAGCACAAGGCCCTGCTGCCAACTGTGCACCAACAAACAGCAGGACACCACTGACTGACATCCTGAGAGACAACTTACACTCCCTGCAATGCAAGCACGTTCCATGGTGGGATAACTGACTGGGTGGGTGGGTGGGTGGGAAGGAGGTCTGGCTGTCAACCAAACACAATCAATGCAGACCATGTTCACACCCCAGAGAATACATAGAAATGCCCAAATAATGCAGGACAATGTGCCACACCAATATCAACCCCTGACTGTGACGACTTAGGACAATACAATGTACAGGCCCGCACCCCGAGGCACAGTCACAACTGTCAGGTGTGTCAACCACTGATGCCTGCAGAAACATGACATACATTGTTTGTGTCTCCCAAAAACAGGTGATGATAGGGACACAGCAGCAGACGCTGAGGAGTCCCAGTCCCAGGCTCAAGAGGATGCCGAGCTCACTGGCGTCGTACAGCCTCTGTCCTCCTCGGACGATGAACAACCTGGCACATCCGGTGCAAGTCAACATGCTGCACCAGCAGGACCACCAGCTGCAGCACCAGCAGGTCCACCAGCTGCACCCCCTGCACCCACCCCTCCAACGACTGTCACCACGAATACCATCCCTGCCGACATGGACAGAATAAGGAACAACACCAGCGCAGTGACCCTGGACCAACCTGGGGCCATGGACACCACCACCACCACCAACCCCCAAGGTGGACCAGGGTTATCTGTGCGTGCAACTGCACACACTGCACATGTCAGCAGGGGTGGTGGGAGGGGTGGGAGACAGAGGTCGCTGCTTGCAGACGTTGCTGGTGTGCATGAAGACCCACAACTGGTACGCATAGCTGATGCGTACCAGTCCAGCACCGGAGAGCTCAGCCAGGTAGTGGGGCTCCTCAGAGACATCAAACAGCAGCAGGCTGCCCATCATGCCCGCTTGGACTCCCACATGTCCCAAGTGGAGTCACACATGTCACGTGTGGACTCCCACATGTCACGTGTGGACTCCCACATGACCCGCGTGGAGTCCAAGTGGGATGTACTACATGAGATGACGGCGGTGCACAGGGACATTTTACAATGCCTCCGCCAGATGAACAGCAACCAGTCCACACCTCCCTGTGTGCCAACAACATCTGGTACCGAACAAACTGCAACTGCCACAGGGAGGGAGGAGGACTCTGGCGGAGAGTCCCCTGCACCGCAGCAGCCTGCACTTGAGGGCCCCCCCCCAAGAAGAGGGGTCGTCCGAGGAGGGGAAAGTGAGAGGCTGATGGCCAAGCGCAACTCCCAGGAAGCCTGAACCTGTTCTGGATTTTCGCCTTTGTGCACAGACTGTTCACCCTGTTGATGGCAACACTACTCCCACACATTGCATGGGGAGTATAAGTTGGAACAATGTGTCAGACAACAGTGGCCCCGATACTGGGGATCCTGTCTACCTGGACTTTCTATTCATCTAGGAACTTGGGATTGCAAGATTCATGTACAGCACAATCCATCCTATGCACTATTATCACAATAAACACACTAATACACCATACTTGCCTCTGTCGTGATTCCAACGTGGGTGCTGTTATGGGGATGATGAACTGCAAAATTACACAGTGTATGCGAACTGCAACAGCAAGGACAACACAGGCATGTGAGTACAGGCAACGTGACACATATGAGGGAGACACACCACCAGGGCTACACAACACATACACACCTAGGCCATCTGACTCATTGCCTACACTGATGTTGCCAGGGAAGACGGTGCAATGCACAGACACCACACCCATTCCCAGTTGTAGTCAAGTAGCCCACAGGTGCAGTAAGCAAATGGCAGTCAAATGTGTGACCACAGACAACGCACATCACTAAGTGAAGCACAGGTTTATTACACAGTAGCAACATGCCGTAACCATTACAGATGCAAGGTAACCCCACCTGGTAGCGGGCACACAGTCAACAACTGTAGACAGAAGGAAGTCCATGGGTGTGGCGCACATCACCTGTAGGGACACAACAGCTACCAGCCTGGATGTGCAATCACGTCGTCGGTGGACACAGTTGACCAAACGAATCTGAAAGTACCCTGTGAAGGACAGAAATGACACACAGTCAAAAGCAATGCAGTACAGGACAGAACAGCAAAACTCATGCACAATACATGTTACAAGATACCCACCCAGAACCAAGTTAGCATGTCAACACTGTTGGGGAGTACAGCCCACCTGTCACCACACATCGCAACACACATCCTGTCAAGTAGCCCATGGACACACTCCAACAGCACCAGAGCACCACCCACACATCATGCCAACTCACATCATTCACATGACACCTCAGGATACTCACATTCAGCTAAAGAAGTTGGTGATGAGCTGTGTGCGGACATCACCATCACCATCATCATCATCATCGTCACTGGCATCGTGGTCCAGGCCAGGATCCTCCACAGGTGGCGGATGTTGGTCATCGTCATCCTGGATGAGAGGCAACTCCTTCCGCACTGCCAGGTTGTGGAGCATGCAGCAGACGATGATAATCTTGCACACTTTTGCAGGGGCATATGGGAGGGACCCTCCGGTCTTGTCCAGGCAGCGGAAGCGGCTCTTCAGGAGACCAAAGGTCCGCTCAATCACTCTCCTGGTCCGACCATGTGCCTCATTGTAGCGCATCTGGGCAGGTGTCACAGGGTTCCTGAGGGGTGTCAGCAACCACGGCATGTTGGGGTATCCCGAGTCACCTACGGACAGACAAGTGCACATCAGCTGACTTGGAAAAGTGGGCGGAATACTACAGATCAGATCACACACAATGGCACAAAGTCAGTACACACCGACAAGCCAGGCACGCTGGTTCTGCATCTGTGCCATCAACCTGGGGATGCGACTACTCCTCATCACAAAGGCATCGTGTGCTGAACCAGGGAAACGGGCACACACGTGTGTGATGGTCATGTCTGCAAGACACACCACCAGTGCATTGACCGAGTGGTAGTGCTTGCGGTTCCTGTAGGCCTGCTCCTGGGCCTGTGGTGGTACCAAAGCCACATGTGTCCCATCAATGGAGCCAATGACATGCGGCATCCTCCCCAGGGCATAAAAGTCACTCTTCACGTCAGTGAGTCGTCGCAGTCTAGGGAAATAGATGTACCGGTTCAGGAAGAGCAACATTGCCGCCAAAACATCGCGGAGCACACGGCTGAACATGGTCTGTGACATCCCACCAGCAGACGCCACAGTATGTTGGAAGGTACCGGTGGCAAAGAAGTGTAGGGCTGCCATCACCTTCACCTTGGGGGTCAGCGCTGTAGGATACGGCCGGCCAGGCTGCAAATGTGGGGACAACTGCACTGCAAAATCCTCAATCAGCTGCCTGGTGAAGCGGTACCGTCGGATGCTGTCCCGTTCCACCATCGTTGCCAGGTCTGGGAATGGCCGATGGACAGCAGGAGCCCTGCAGTGCAGAGGAGAAGTAAGCAAGATCGTCAGTCACCCCACATATGCGGCATTGAACACACTCAAGATCCCAACATACATCATCATGAGGCACAACTACATGAAGTGTGCAGTACCGGAACGACATTTATGGTACATACATGGCCAACATCTGTCAACACGGTCCTACAGGTGGCATCAATTTGTCCCTGTTTGGCCCATTGGATATCATGATGCTGTGTCACAGTCACCCCCCAGTGACATGTGAGGACAGATGTGCCCCAGGCACCACAGCTCAACGACAGGCACATTCCCAGGGACCCTGTAATGCCACATGGACACTGGCATCACCTGGAGTATCATGTGTACACCACAACAAAACAAACATGACCCCCACAGGTAGTGGCCACACTTGCCATGGCAGGAGAGCCATGGACGTCTGTGACACACACGCACAACATCAGAGTCCATGCACACACAACGTGGATGTGGAGACTGTCTCCCATTGTGCACATGAAATCAGAGACATTGTAAACACTACATGCACAAAGACTGTGGAGGGCCATCACTATTGTGCCACTGGGACACCCTGGCTCAAACATACCGTCCCACATGGGACTCACGGGGTATGTGACATGACATACACAAACACCACTGTGAAATGTGACCATGGCACATGCACAGATATGAACAGTTGCACATCACAGTGGTCACGTACACGTAACACCCATGATCCTGTCCCCATGAACACGTGCACAGCCTGGGGGTGGCTGCCCACAGGTGACACCCACAGGACAACATGTACACCAACATACACACAATAGGAAATGCAGCCTTACATGCCTTATGATAAGGTTTGGACAGGCTGTCGTGATGTAGGTGTGCCCCTCACTCCCTGGGAGCTATCTGTGGCTGGCATATGTCCATCTGAGACAGGCATGCTGACATATGCCAGTCACATGTACAGTGATGCGTTGTACTGCAATGGACCTATCGGTGCCTCCGGCCGGCCCATTGCATTCAATGTGTGCGGGTACGCGTTGTACCCCTGTGCGCGTTGAACAGCAATGGACCGATCGGTGCCTCCGGCCGGCCCATTGCTTTCAATGTGTGCGGGTACGCGTTGTACCCCTGTGCGCGTTGAACAGCAATGGACCGATCGGTGCCTCCGGCCGGCCCATTGCATTCAATGTGTGCGGGTACGCGTTGTACCCCTGTGCGCGTTGAACAGCAATGGACCGATCGGTGCCTCCGGCCGGCCCATTGCATTCAATGTGTGCGGGTACGCGTTGTACCCCTGTGCGCGTTGAACAGCAATGGACCGATCGGTGCCTCCGGCCGGCCCATTGCATTCAATGTGTGCGGGTACGCGTTGTACCCCTGTGCGCGTTGTACTGCAATGGACCGATCGGTGCCTCCGGCCGGCCCATTGCATTCAATGTGTGCGGGTACGCGTTGTACCCCTGTGCGCGTTGAACAGCAATGGACCGATCGGTGCCTCCGGCCGGCCCATTGCATTCAATGTGTGCGGGTACGCGTTGTACCCCTGTGCG
The DNA here is from genome assembly GCA_963921515.1 of Calotriton arnoldi. Classification (NCBI taxonomy): domain Eukaryota; kingdom Metazoa; phylum Chordata; class Amphibia; order Caudata; family Salamandridae; genus Calotriton; species Calotriton arnoldi. Next base: position 459,423 of record CAWUFW010003147.1, read on the forward strand.
CGTTGTACTGCAATGGACCGATCGGTGCCTCCGGCCGGCCCATTGCATTCAATGTGTGCGGGTACGCGTTGTACCCCTGTGCGCGTTGAACAGCAATGGACCGATCGGTGCCTCCGGCCGGCCCATTGCATTCAATGTGTGCGGGTACGCGTTGTACCCCTGTGCGCGTTGTACTGCAATGGACCGATCGGTGCGCACCCATTGACAATGGGCTTGCCTGGCAACGGACGCGTTTTCGAATATTCGAACGAGTCGGTTGCTGGAAAATCAGTTGGTCACCCACAACAATGTTGCAAAATCATGTATGTCATGAAGTTGAAGATTTGAAGGATGCTGTGGGCGTGTTTTGGTGCTGCTATTCCATGGATTGGCCAGATTCAGAAGATGCAAACGACTTGGACCTATCTCTTTGGACACAAGGGACAGTATCTGCCTCTCCAGCACATATATATTGCTGCATGTTCCCCTGAGAGCCCACTTGCCTGCACTACATGCTCCAGGACGACATCTGCCACTGCACTGCTGCTGTCTCTGCCCCTCTGGACCCTGCAATGGCACGTACTGTGGAGAGAGCCCCAGCCTTCAGCCTTGAAGAGAACCAGGCCCTGCTGGACAGCCTACTTCCACAGTACAGCAAGCTGTATGGGACACCAGGGGAGCAGGTGAGTGTTCTGTGCACTGCCTTTCTGAATGTGCATTTTGTCTGACTAGCAAGGCTGAGAGTCAGCACACCACTGGCTAGCAGGCTCACTGAGTAGTTGTCACCCCCCATAGTGTGTAGTGACTTGCACTGGACAGGTATGGTGCAGTGACAGTGCTTCTGAACAGGGTTTTACTCCCCATGCTATGATACCATGTAGTGACTTCTGGAAAACTGTCCATGGGCAGCCGTGCACTGCCTGGGTACACCATGTGCCCCTATGATTGCGACATGTAAATGCAACTGTGTCATGCACGGATATGTTGCATGTGTAGTAATGTCCTTATCACTTTGTCATCCTGACAGGCTTCTGCCCATCGGAAGCATGAGATCTGGAAGGACATCGTCCGGGCTGTCCGGTCCGTGGGGGTCTACAAGCGCCGGATCCGCAACTGCCAAAAGAGGTGGCAGGACCTTCGGGGCTGGACCCGGAGGATTGCACGGGTCCAGCTGAAGCTGTCGCCTCCTCGCAGGAGGGGCGGAACACGGACCCTGACCCCCCACATGCTCAGGATCCTGGCGGTGGTCTTTCCAGACCTGGATGGGCAGCTGAAGGCCAGAGAGCAGCAAGGAGGGGGTGAGTCAAAGACTGCACTGTGTACTCTGTCTAACATGTTATGTGCCCTCCTCGGGCCAGGTTGAACTGCCACAGTACAGCAGTCATGTTGTCCAGGAGCCATGTCCCTCTATTGTGCACTGCCCACTCCTCATCTGATACCCAGGTGTGGCCCTTACATGCAGGGAATTCTGTCACTTAGGACTGTGTCCTTGCAGTTTGCTTGACTCAAGGTGGGAGACAGCATCTGTTTCCCTGACTCTGTGGTGGGCATCATGGGTGGGTCCATTGCTTACACAATGCCTGTATTCTGACATGTATTCAGCGTGTTACTTTGATCTGTGGTCCAATTGCTGAGCTGATCCACCACATGTGGCTGGGGTACCTGGCACACACCCATGCTGCGGGTGGGAACAATGTTTGGGCCCCAGGAGTATGTATATGACGTGTGTCACACATACTTAGCCAGCTGCCTACAGTCCAGGGCTCATCCCTCATTCATGTGGGGCTGGACAGTCATGCCTACTCCAGGCCATACAATACACTCTGTACTCCCACTCCCGTGTATCAGAGGACACATTGTGCACAGTGATTTGCCCCTCAGGTGTCTGCCTCTGTGTCAGTGTGCTGTGGATTAGTCGCCAGGACTGCTGTGGAGTTTCTTGGTAGGGGCTCAGCATGCCACTGGAGATGTGACCATAGGAGACGATACTTGTGTGACACATAGGTGTCTGATCAGCTGCCCATGCAGACTGGGGCATGTAAATGTGAAGTTCAGGCAGCTGTTCCCCATGCACAGCAGAGTGTGAGGGGCTCAGGTTCAGAGGGTAGTGTCACAGGTCTCCCATATGTCCAATAGGTATGACCTGGACAGATGAGGGTTAAGAGGATGTGTTGTGGGGGGATGTACATGTGCACTTGTGCAGCTCCAGGACTTGCATTCCCCATGACCTACTATTGTGACACAGTGCAGAGTGTTGTTGTCTGGCTGCAAAGTCATACATCACTGAGACAGTGATGTATGACTTTGCAGTCATGCCTCCGCCATGGCATGTGTCTACTGATTGGTGATCCTGCAGGGGAGTGACATGTGCTACATGCACACCATAGTGGCGCTGGCTATCAGGACATGGGTGCATCATGGTGTCTGTCGCTGGTATGCATCACATGCATTTCCTATTTGACTCTGGGCATCCCTTACATCCGTAAACCTGTACTGACTCAGTGGCAAGAGCTGTGATGTGTCCACACCGTGTTCTCTGCACTGTCCAACTACTGTGTACTTGGTGCATGTGTCAACACTGGGGTGTTGCAATCCAACAGACACCAGACAGATGGGTGCAAGGCCATGTGGGATGTGAGTGCCATGCTTGGCATCAGACTGACAATTGACTTCTCCTGTTCAATTAGTGCACTTTTAGCAATGTACAACTAATGATGCCAGGGCTTGCTCTGTGATGTGCTGTGCTCACAGTGGTGTGTGCGTTATGTGCAGGTGACTGATGTCTGTCTGTTTCCCCATTGTTTGCAGATACATCCACGGCCACGGAAGGGGACAGCTCCACGGACCAGGAGGAGCCGGAGAGCCAGACTGGGTCAGCAGCCGAGGAGTGGTCGGAGGGACCCAGTGGCACGGAGGGCGAGGGGAGCCACACCGAGGAGTCCTCAGCAGCATCCACCTCAGCTGAGGACCAGAGCAACTCGGAGGATGACTCCCTTGTGGAGGCGGGTGTCAGCAGCCACCACACCCCAGCTAGTGTTGCTGTCCCCGCCACCACCAGCACCACCACCGCCCTCCCATCGGCTCCCATTCCCCAGGTCCGTGGAGGCTCCCATGTCCGGGAGCGTGTCTCCTTTGGGCCAGGCACCGCACCCCCTGCCCCTGTGTCCCCTGCTGCCCTGAGTGAGGAGTCTGTGTACCTCCTTCGCCAGCTCCATGTAGGGCAGACAGCCATGCTGAGTGTCCTCCATGCGCACACCGCGCTGTTGACTCAGCTGGTGTCGTTCATGGAGGGCATCTCATCGGGCATGTCTGACCTACAGAGGGGCAATAGGTCCATGGACTCCTCCCTGACGGCAGCAGTGTCCCTCCTCAAACGGTCCCTCACCCCTCCTGCCTCTGCTCCATCCACACTCCCCAGCACCTTACCCATCCCAGGCACACACACACTGGCACACACCAGCACACACACATCCAGCACACTGACACACACGCCAATGACAAAACGCACACGCAAGCACATTCAGGGGACTGAAGCCAGACTCACAGGGGATGGGGCCCTGGAACACACACACGCATCCACATGCACTGCGCAGTCCTCAGTTCCCTCTCCCTCCAAAGCACCCTCCCTTGCCTCACCTGCAACCCCAAAGTCACAGCAGCTCTTCCTCTGTGACCTCGGCCTCTTCCCCACCGATGAAGCTGCTCCAGCATCCCGGGGGAAGAGGAAGCCCACCCACACGGAGCAGAGTGCCCCTCGTCCCCGGACACCCTCCCCCAGGCGCAGACGGACTGAGGCCCCCACCCGCAAGTCCCCCCGGAGTGCTAAGAGCAAGACCCCGCCACCGCCCTGCAGCTCAGGCACAAGGTCTCCATCCTCCATCCCTCAGGCCCCCACTGCACAGGTGCCCCCACCACACCCTGCCCCAGGTTCCCCCACCCACAGATATACCATCCCCAAGATGCTCCGGCCTTCTCCCCCTGCCACTTGCTCTCCCAGCACCACACCCCCGCTGCGCTTGTCTGTGCCACTGATGTGGTGAGGGTGTCCCCCCCTCTGTCCAACCCACCTTGCCTGTTCCCCATTCTCCTCCCCTGGAGGTAGGCACTGCAGTGGAGTCCACTACCGCCCTGTCTGACTTGGGCACTGCAGTGGCGGACCTGTCCACCCCATCTGCAGGGTCCACTGCAGTTGTGCCGGCACCCACGACATCTGTGTCATGCCCCCCAGTTGTGCCGGCACACACCATGTCAGACACCTCCACTGCAGTTGTCAGTGGCTCTCCAGCACCCACCACCCCTTCCCTGACTCCCCTGGTGAGCCCTGATCCTGTCCCTGCGGTGCCTGGCCTGCCCCCCGGTTGCCCCTCCTAGTGGATTGTCCCTGGTATTGTGCAGGCATGCGTAGGGTGACATCTGCCAGTGTCACCCTGTTTGAACTTTGACAATGGACTGGCCATTGGCCTTTGCTCTTTTTCAGGACTTCGTTTGGCCTCAACACATATGCTGAATAAAGCAACTTTCTTTTCTCTAGTGCTCATGCTTCAGATGTACATGTTGTTGGTGCAGCTAACCATGCCCTTGCTGCAGTGATGGTGATATCTGGTCTCATGATTATGAAGTGTTACTGTGCAGGAACCCATGTGGTCCAGGGGGAATGTGTCCTATCATGTGGTGTATCCATGTCATCAATAGCAGCATCTGAGGGTGTCATGTGTTCAGTATTTGGCAATGGGTTTCCTACTTACATTGGCAATTTCATATCTGTGGCTTCCACCCCTGCACATCTGTTGTGCCTGCCATCGTTGCATTTGTCTACTTCCCTGACCGTGTTGCCATCTCCAGTGGACATGCAGGTTTGGGCATCAATGGGGAGGGACTCATCCGTGTAGTCAGTGCAACATTGCTATACAAGTGTGTTGGATCTGTGCTGATGATTCCGTTGGCACATCCATGACCAGGCTGATGTGATGGGAGCCCTCATTTGGTGCTAATTGTTGATTGTGTGACCAAGTGCTCAGCTGACATGATGGGGCCCTACTGAGGCAACATATGGCACAGCTTTCCTCACACAGGAGTGGAGTCCCCTCATGGCAGTGTGTACACGTGTGACATTGCCTGCGCCCAAGGTGTGTGTTGTATGTGCATGTCTGTGTGTTCACTTCCATTCATCTGCGCATGCTGTGATCCCTAGTGTTGTACCTGTTTGTGATGCTTGCTGACTTGAGCTATGTTCCCCCAAAGTCTTCTCCCTGTGTTCTCTGTGATGTGGGTGCATGGCACATTACTGGTCATCAGGGTGTCACCCATAGGTGTGTTTGCTGTCAGGGCAGAGTTTGTGTGCTGACGCAGATGGGTCACAGTCAGGTTTCCCTTTGGCACTTGTTGTTTGCCCCTGTCATGTGATTTCCAGTTTGTGTTATCTTTCAGTGATTGTGACACGTTGTGTGTGTGACTGCTGGCACTCCTTAGGGTCCGGGCTGCAATGTTGGTTGTTGTCTATGTGTGTTCTTTGTGGGTGACCTTGGCTTCTTCATTGGTGTGTGACTGTGGCTGGGATCCCATTGGTCGGTGTGGTATTGCCGTCATGTCCATGTACAGCGTAGTGTGCAGTGTGTCAGACATTCAGGAGTCTTGTTGAGTGTCCATGTGTGATGTGTTTCTACACCTTGGTTCCCACCCACCACCCTGGAATAGTCATGGGTGCATGTGCAATGTCACCAGTGCATGTGTACTTCACTGCTGCACATTGTTGGAGGTCGAGGGGTGTGGTCTTGAGTGTGTGCAGATGAGAGTTGTTGCCCGGCTAGTCCCCTGCCTCCATGTTGGCCTTGGCTTACTGGCCATGCTGATTGATTTGTGCTTGTGTAGGTGTGATGGTAGTTAGTTGCTCAGGACACCTGACTGTGGTTCACAGTGTGAATGACATTTAGCTTTGTCATCACAGTGGTATTTTTCTTCAGCCCAGGGTCACCACATTGTGGGGGCCCTGGGGGTGGTGCTGTGGTGTGTCTGTGACTTGCTGTGTCAGTTGTTGTTCCTACGTGCCTGTGTGACATGTGTGTTTTGTGCTCCCTCTCACCTGTCAATGCCTGCTTGCCCACATAGGGGATTTGGATCCATGAGTTACCTTAGTGTGGCAGTGTATGCACATCTGTATGATTGGTATTCAGCTCTCCTCATGTGTTGTGTTGTTGCCTGGGGACAATGGCACCCCCACCCCTCACCTGCTGTGTATGATGACAGTGTTGGTCTGCCTGTTTGTGTTTGTGCATCTGCACCACTGCATTGGCATATCTTGGGTGTGCCATTGGCTGTATGTTGTTTGGTGTGTTTCCCCTGCTGTCCCTGGGACTCCTAGGTCATCGGTCAGCACAGTGATCATGGTTTGTGTGTCCCATTGCTGCCATGGTATGGTATCTGTTCACCTCACATCTGCTGTCTCCACAGGGTATCTGCATTTGTGTGCCCATTGGTGCAAATATGTGGTTCTGCATTCTGATGGTCACTTCTGTCATTGTGTCATTGATGACTGTTGACGGTCTCAGCCACCATGGGTGTTGTTTGTCTGCACATGGCCAAAGGAATGTTTCATTTGCACTGCAGTATTTGGCTCCCCCAATTTATGTTGCAATGGGACACATACACGACTTTGCCACAGATGAGTTTTTGGTTCTGTGACCAGGAATGATCCATGCAGTTTGGCAGTTGCAGCTCTTTCTTTGTCAACAATTACCTTTTGGTCACTGTGATGATGAGGGTGTAGACCCCATTGCCACAATGGTCAAAATGTGCTTCAGCTATGGACCCCACACTTGCCTTTTGGTCACTGTGATGATGGGGGTTTAGACCCCATTGCCACAATGGTCAAACTGTGCTTCAGCTATGGACCCCACACTTACCTTTTGGTCACTGTGATGATGGGGGTTTAGACCCCATTGCCACAATGGTCAAAATGTGCTTCAGCTATGGACCCCACACTTGCCTTTTGGTCACTGTGATGATGGGGGTTTAGACCCCATTGCCACAATGGTCAAAATGTGCTTCAGCTATGGACCCCACACTTGCCTTTTGGTCACTGTGATGATGGGGGTTTAGGCCCCATTGCCACAATGGTCATGGGCTGCTTGCATTGTGGGTGCCACACACATATATGTGTGGCACATGTGCTAGGGGGTCACATTGTATGTTCAATGTCATGTTCGGTGTTGTAGGCATTTGACACAGCCTGCTCACACGCTTGTCATGGTGGTGGGGGGATGTCTTAATCTTGCATTCCCTAGGTTGTGGTGTGCTTGTTGTGTCATGCATTGTCCATCCTATGAGTGGGGGTGGTAGTAGTGGTAGGCATCCAGCCCCCCTGGCTAAGGGTGGTAGTAGTGGTGGGCATCCTGCCCCCCTGGGTGAGGGTGGTAGTAGTGGTAGGCATCCTGCCCCCCTGGTTGAGGGTGGTAGTAGTGGTAGGCATCCAGCCCCCCTGGCTAAGGGTGGTAGTAGTGGTAGGCATCCAGCCCCCTGGCTAAGGGTGGTAGTAGTGGTGGGCATCCTGCCCCCTGGGTGAGGGTGGTAGTAGTGGTGGGCATCCTGGCCCCCCTGGGTGAGGGTGGTAGTAGTGGTAGGCATCCTGCCCCCCTGGGTGGGGGTGGTAGTAGTGGTGGGCATCCTGCCCCCCTGGGTGAGGGTGGTAGTAGTGGTAGGCATCCTGCCCCCTGGGTGGGGGTGGTAGTAGTGGTAGGCATCCAGCCCCCCTGGCTAAGGGTGGTGGTAGGCATCCAGCCCGCCCTGGGTGAGGGTGGTAGTAGTGGTAGGCATCCAGCCCCCCTGGCTAAGGGTGGTAGTGGTGGTGGGCATCTGGCACCCCCTGGCTAAGGGTGGTAGTAGTGGTGGGCATCCTGCCCCCCTGGGTGAGGGTGGTAGTAGTGGTAGGCATCCTGCCCCCCTGGTTGAGGGTGGTAGTAGTGGTAGGCATCCAGCCCCCCTGGCTAAGGGTGGTGGTAGGCATCCAGCCCCCCTGGCTAAGGGTGGTAGTAGTGGTGGGCATCCTGCCCCCCTGGGTGAGGGTGGTAGTAGTGGTAGGCATCCTGCCCCCCTGGTTGAGGGTGGTAGTAGTGGTAGGCATCCTGCCCCCCTGGGTGGGGGTGGTAGTAGTGGTAGGCATCCAGCCCCCCTGGCTAAGGGTGGTGGTAGGCATCCAGCCCCCCTGGCTAAGGGTGGTAGTAGTGGTGGGCATCCTGCCCCCTGGCTAAGGGTGGTAGTAGTGGTGGGCATCCTGCCCCCCTGGGTGAGGGTGGTAGTAGTGGTGGGCATCCTGCCCCCCTGGGTGAGGGTGGTAGTAGTGGTAGGCATCCTGCCCCCCTGGGTGGGGGTGGTAGTAGTGGTAGGCATCCAGCCCCCCTGGCTAAGGGTGGTGGTAGGCATCCAGCCCCCCTGGCTAAGGGTGGTAGTAGTGGTGGGCATCCTGCCCCCCTGGGTGAGGGTGGTAGTAGTGGTAGGCATCCTGCCCCCTGGGTGGGGGTGGTAGTAGTGGTGGGCATCCTGCCCCCCTGGGTGAGGGTGGTAGTAGTGGTAGGCATCCAGCCCCCCTGGTTGAGGGTGGTAGTAGTGGTAGGCATCCAGCCCCCTGGGTGGGGGTGGTAGTAGTGGTGGGCATGCTGCCCCCTGGCTAAGGGTGGTAGTAGTGGTAGGCATCCAGCCCCCCTGGCTAAGGGTGGTGGTAGGCATCCAGCCCGCCCTGGGTGAGGGTGGTAGTAGTGGTAGGCATCCAGCCCCCCTGGCTAAGGGTGGTAGTGGTGGTGGGCATCTGGCACCCCCTGGCTAAGGGTGGTTGTGGTGGTTGGCATCCAGCCCCCCTGGGTTGGGGTGGTGGCGCGCATTCAGGCCCCTGTGTGCATATGTGGCATTGGTGATGGGCATCCCGCCCCTATGGTGCTGCTGTTGCTGGTGTAAGTATATTCAGATTCCCAGTGTATGTGTGTGATGTGTCGTGTACGTGTTGTATGTGTTTTGTGGTTGGTGTCTGACTTACCTTCTGCGCCGTACGCGTCCGTGCCTGTTCCGGTAGTAGATGTAGAATATTGGTATGATCGGGACGAAGGGATTCATGGTTGGTTCGTGTCGTTCGTCCTTCTCGTTGCTTCGCGTCGTCCTCGTCGCTTGGCTTCGTCCTCGTCGCTTCGCGTCGTCCTCGTCGGTGCTGTGTTCGTCTCGTAGCCGTGGATCGTGTTGTGGCGCGATTCGGAGCTTATGTGCGCCTCTCCCGGATGCTTTGACGTGCCGTGCGTAGCGACGGGTTCGGCGCGTACGGAAAGCGCATCGTACTTGTCCGGCCGGACGGGGCTGCATTTTCCCTTCCGTGCGACTCGATTCGGCGTTTCCGGATTCGCCTCGGTCGGAGAACAGGACCTGGTTTGGGTGAGTACGGCTCGGCCGGGATTTTTGCTGTTGTGCGCATCGTACTTGCTCGTTCGGTGTGCTGTACGGATCGGTCGGGAAACTGGCTTTCGCATGGCTTTTTCCCGACCGAATAGTATTGGGTGCGCCTCCGACCGAGATCGGAATCGGCCCCTGTGTATAAGAGTTGAAGGTGAGTGTTGGAATTTGGGTTAGAAGAAATCTGCCTGAAATTGACCCAGATGGGAGGTCACTGTCTTGATTCTTTAGAGAGGGTTGTGGAGATTTCCAGGTCACCTCTGTGGTTGGAATCTAGCAAATAGTGGACTATGTGTAGGATTGCAGAAGTGAAAACTTGCAGTGAACTACAGGGTGGTATTTTGAATGTTGATTCAAGAGTTGAGCAATGTAAAGAGGGGACCAATGAAATGCAAAGATCTGCAAAAGACTCTTAGCAGCAGTTTCAGAGAGCATTTTCTGAAATAGGAGATGCAGTAGTATCTACCGCGGATATCCACAGGAGCAAGATGTGCTCTGGTGGTGTTTGTCAAGTTGGCCATCTCCAAAAGGATACTGCTTGGAGAAAGTACTTTGTTTGAGTTGCACTTGTATTATGATTTTTTCTATTCATGTTTTAGTGTTTATGTCACAATGGAAATTTGATTGTAAAGTTGTTTTGTTCGTGTAGGGCATATGTGTGAGGGGGAAGATGTGTTATGTCTTAGTCTCAGGTCAAGTGTGTGTAGAATGCTCATATGTCACAGTTGGTAGAATTTTGGCAAGGGAGGGTGTTGCTTTGATGATCTAGTGATCTTCTTGTCAATTGGTTGCAGCTGCGAGTCCAGAATAAACATACTTCAAACTTACCGCATGTGGTGATTGGATCTAGGACAGATTTGCACAAGTCCTGAAATTTAACGATGCATTCGTAATTGAGCCATTAGTGTTTTCCTTGATATGGAGAATGAGATTGTGGGGAGCTGTCCAGTGCGTCACCTAGGGATTTTGCTGATTTCACAGTCTTGAGGAAGAGGTTTAGGGCTTGTGGTTTAAAGCTGTTAGGTGATACAAGGAGAAATTCAGTCTTTTGAGGACTATGTTCGAGTTTATCTGGGACATCTTTTCGCTTAGGTTAGATAGGCATTTGGCTATTGTGTTAATCTCATCCAGACTATCAATCTTGAAATACAGTTATGCATCATCCACATACTGGTGGAAGTTGCTAACTACATTTCCCACTCATCCACAGGTCCAGCAAAGAAGCTGAATAATAGACATGCCAAAACAGTTTCTTGTGGTACTCCAGGTGGAACGTCTCAGTGAGGGGATAGGGGATCACAAGTTTTAATTCACTGTGTTCTGTTAGGAATGGTATGAACCAATTCAGAAAATGTCCTTCACTTTCCAGCCTATTGCATAAAGTATGTATAAGAACATTGTAGTCAATGTTAGTGGAAGCTGCAAATAGGTCAGCGTACTAGCATGTTATATTTGCCTTCATCCAATACCTGCACAGAGTCATCTGTGATCTTGAGCATGGAAGTTTCTGCCCTGTGACCAGATCTGAAACCAGGCTGGTGTAGTCCAGTAACTAGATTTCTGATGTATATTGTTCAGCTGGCTGTCTGCAGTTTTTTTTATGTCTGTAACTGTCAGGGCCATCTTGTAATCTTCTTTTTGTAAAGCATAGGAGAAAAACATTAAAAAATTCTCACTCTGTACTGGCGCGCATGCTTGGCTCCCAATGTTTGACTACTGCTGGATTTGCTGTGAGCTGCGGTTAGAATGTTGGATATCGCTGGGACGATCCAGTGTTGTGGGGTGGAAAATATTAAGGGTATGGAAAAAAGATAGAAATTTGTCTAATTCTCATAAAAATGGGGATTATTTATGAGAGGGCTGTGTCACGTTTGCACCACGCAACGTGGTGTATATGTGATGCAAACCTCTAAGTCAGATTGGTGAAACCACTTTGCATGGCTCTGAGTGGCTTCAAAAATCTGGAGTAATGCAGCGCAGCGCAAATTGCTGCGTTGTGTTACTCTGCCCTGGAAAGGCATTCCATGGGCATTGCATGGTGTTCCCACGCAACTTTCATGGATTTTGACGCATTCTACAGATTAATAAGAACGTGCCAAAATCTTACACCTTCCAAGGGGAGGCAGAACAAGGAGAAATATCTCTATTTCACCTTATTTCTTCCTCTTTCAATGCGTGTGAAAGAGGAATATGGCACCCAGTATTGTTTTTGTTCAGGAATGTGTCCCTTCCTGCACAAAAACAATTCTGCATGCAACGCCTGCATTGGTGCTATGCAGCCAATTGTGCGCCAGTGCATGGGAAAGGACAGGAATGAGCTGTATGCCTTAAATACAGCGCATTGCATCACTTGGTGATAAATGAGCCCCAATGAATGCAGCAGTATTTTTGCCTTTATTCTGCTTCTGCATGGTGAAGGAATATAGGAGCAGGCAAGCATTTAGAATACCCTATTGCTTATAGCTGTTTCTCACCCAATGTTGACTCTTTGCTTGGTGCAACTTTAGCACAGTCTAATAATACTAGTCATAAGGTTTCCACACATGCATACTGCATCCCAAATCAGCACCACATCACTACTCTGAGGCCTCCTTCAGATGCAGGTTCCAGCAATCACTCGGGCTCAGCATCACTTGGATGCCTGTGGTACAAGTCAAACATGATTACGCAGTATGCTGCTTATGCAGGTGGAGAAGGAGTAAAATGGAAATCTGCAAATACCTTCATGAGTGCGGCTGCAGTCAAAGAGAGTGAATAGTTTAAAGCAGCCACGTTTTGAGGGTTTTTCTTATTACTGTCACAAAATTGTAGGCCTTCTTAAGATATGAAAGCAACCTTACGGCTGATTTGTATGCAGTATTACAAGCAGGGAATAGAGTTCCACAAAGCATGTTTTTATTGTTTTTGTCAACCACTTGCACAACTAAATGACAGGTTTTGGGTGCAATGCAGCGGAGGAGGTGAGAGTTGCAACAAAGGATTTTGAAATAGTGAACAAAGCTGTAAACAAAGGCATTCTTATTCAATCTAATTTTTCTGTGTAGAGATGTTAATTCCATTACTTCTACAGCCTTTTGGACCTACACACCTGTGTGTTTCTATAATATCCAAAATTAACATTTAACATTTGTCAACAAAGAGGAAAAAATAATGCATGTTCCTGCATATCCCACTGAAGGAATAGCATAAAACAAGGTTATTCATCATTCAACACTTCTATTGTCAAAATGTGCTTTCCTCATAAGGCTCAGCCTTGTATTCATATCTGGTCTCAACAGAATAATGTAACACTTTGGAAAAAATATACAGCCTAGTAGTCCAGCACTGGAGCACAAGATGGCAAACACCTCCACGGCCACCATGTATTTCCCCCGTGTGCTTAGGTACGCTGGGATGAAGGAGATCCACACACTGACAAACATCAGCATACTGAAGGTGATCAGCTTGGCTTCGTTGAAGCTTCCAGGCAGATTCCTTGAGAGAAAGGCCACTATAAAGCTGACTGTGGCCAGGAGGCCCAAGTATCCCAGCATGCAGTAGAAGAAGATGGTGTCTCCTTCATTACATTCAAAGATTATCTTCTCTTTATATGACTTCATGTTCAGTTCCGGGAATGGAGGAGACTTTAGCATCCAGACAGCACAGATAAAGACTTGCACCAGAGAACAGAAGAAGACTATACAGCTCGGGGTCTTTGAGCCCAGCCACGTCCTGGCAGAGCTGTTGGGATGAGATGCCTTGAAGGCAAGGACAACAATCACAGTTTTGGCCAAAACAGAGGAGACACTGATAGAAAAAATGACCCCAAAGACAGTCTGTCGGAGCATGCAGGTGAGCCTTATAGGGTGGCAGATGAAGATGAGGGAGCAGAGGAAGCAAAGCATGAGTGAGACAAGCAGCAGGTAACTGATCCCACGGTTGTTGGCTTTAACAATAGGAGTGTCTTGATACCTTATGAAGATACTCAGGATGGAAGCAGTGATGATAACCATAAAGGAACTAGAGATGGCAAGCATTACACCCAGCGGCTCTTCATAGGAGAGAAACTCAATAGACTTTTCAATGCATTGGGTGTGTCTTGCATTGGGCCATTCACTGTCAGGACATTTTAGGCACTGTACTGCATCTGACAAGAGAATAGGATATTCTTTTAATATTTTCATTGTAGGTCTAGTTAGCATATTTAAACATTTTACAGATTGAAAAGAAACATATTGGAATGCAGAAGACTTAAAACAAGATTGGCAAAATGTTTTCCTGTGTGTAAGACTGACATACACATGGGAAACGTGAAAACTCTGCACATAAACTCTAATCCTAATTCACAAAGGCTGGACTGGTCAAAGTTGGTTCATGCAGAGGTGCCAACTTTCATGGCTGTTCACAAAGGTAAGTCACACTTGAGTTATTTACATGTGTAACTTTATTCTTACACTTTTGAGTAACTTTACTACTTTTGGCTATTCACAAATCCCAAGCATAAAGTTACTCAACAACCCAACTTAATGAATGTAAGTTACTACCAAAAAAAAACAGCTCTAAGTCTAGCTTACACATGGTCAACCCCTGGTTCTGCAAAAATGCTCCCATATAAAATCATTGAGGTTATGTCTTAAATATAAACCCCAGTGGAAATAATGTTAATATAAATCAAATTATTGAATATAAATTAATTTAATTTTATGTAAAGTAATTTTTTCGATTTCATTCAAAAATGATTTAATATTATTTTTTGCATTTTGAAATTAATACAACAATACATCTTATTAAAATATAATTCAATTACTTTTAGTTAATTCCATACAACAATTTTAATAATTATTAATGCATAATAAAAAATTCTATTTTTAAAATTTAGTTGGGATTTTATTTGTAGTAGGGTGTTTGGGAATGAGAATAGATCACATGATAAAATAGCTTTCCATGTGGAGCAAAACAAAACGTTTTAGTGACATTTTCTAAATTCCATAACACTAAGCATAAACATGCTATGCTATGCAGCTAATACACACATGTTCCACATAAATATAATAGGCAAAATAGGCCTATGTCAAAAACCTTACTAAAACTATACGTTTCAATCACATGTGCTACAGAATCATGTGAATCAGGTTAAAAGTATATTTATTGTGTATAAGCATCAATTTCAGTATGCAGAGAATTACGATTCTTGTGAAAATTGGGCCCACAGACTGTAGCAATGCAATAAATATCTTATACAGCATTATGTTAGATCTTGTATGTGTTTGGGTTCCAGAACTGAATCCGGGGCTATTGAGGGTCTGAGGGTGTCGGTTGGAGGGACATTGTTATATGGACGTTCATGCTGTTCGGATGTGTCTGGGGCTGCAATAAAAGCTAGTCACACTACGATCCTGGAAGTGTGTGTAAAGTCTTTATAACATAATTGGCGACAAGGATGGGTTTAACAGTAGCAGCCCTAGATGCGTAATCACACGCTGAAGGGTTATTGGCACCGCACATTCTCAGCTATGAGCTGCCCTGAGGAAATGCAATAAAACGTGAAACTTGGGTGAAAACTACCCGTCGGCTGAGAATGGGTACCTTTTGCCAATGGCTGGTGATTGCGAAGTTGTATTTGGATTTATCCGTTACCCCTAATGGCCACCAAAATTCTGACGCAGCTCGAGCTCCAGTCTGCCTTCCAAGCTTGTGCTCCTGTTTGAGTTCCAACACAGGTCATTTTGCATGTCAGTGATGTCTTAACACAATGTATGCGCAGGAGCACAACTTCGTAATGTCTGATGGCACGTATTTGACGTGAGGTGACAGCACAGTTACGGACAGTGATGCCAGTAAGCGAGAAATTAGGAATTTGTTTGCAGTGAAATATATATTTCTTTCATTATAACCTGCACAACAGCGTGAAGTCTGACTGAATGTCTTGGCATTTATGTTGTGAAATGATATTTTTTTTTGCATTATATACAGCTCAACAGTGCAGAGTTGGTATGATACTTATTGGTAGTGTTAGGCCCATCAGTAGGCATATAACCACATTTGCATGGTGGGACAAAGGTATCTCCCAAAAACACATATTAGAACTGTATAGTTACTCAAATTTAACAGTATGTATGACTTGAATGCTTTAAATTTGTGGACCCCACAAGCATTATTAGTGGTGAAGGGTGAAGCTACAATGCAATGGCAAGAGTGGAAGGAGTACTTATGCATTTATATGGCAACATTCAATGAAGATGATTTTAATCCTGAAAAAAAAAATTGTTGGCTGTCTATGTCCTGATGGTTTAAAAACATACAATCAAATTGAGAAGAAAACAAGACATGAGTGTGTATGGATGTATGTCTGCATGCATTAGACCTTGATATGCAATTTTTACCAGTAGTTTGTGTTACAGTGGATGGGTATACATATTTTCAAAGAAAGCAAGGGAAATGTGAGTGTGGATGAGTAGGTTTGCCCATCTTGTGCTCTTGCTATCACTTGCCGATTTGGTACTTTGCACAATGAATTAATAAGTGACCAGATAATTGTGCATGCTAGCAATCCTAATATACAAGACCAACTGTAGGTTAATGGTGAACCACCACTGAAGGAGGTGGTAGCTCTAGTAAGAAAAGCAGAACTTACTGCATGGTGTGCAAAAGCTGTAATTGATGAGATGCAGGAAGTCAAATTAGTCAATAAAGCCTGAGCTTCTAAGAGTGAAAGTTATAAAAATGATACATGAGTACAGGGAGAGTAAACCCAAAGATATGTTGGAGAATAAACAAGTGACCACAGGTCCTAGACAGTGTTTTAGGTGTGGCCGTTTGGATTACTTGGCATTTTACAAGAAATGCCCTGGAAACATCCAAAAGTGTTCTGTTTGTGGCATAGTAGGTCACTTTGCTAAGGTATGCAAAAAAAAAAAAAGAAAAACCAAATGTCAAATGCATTCAGGAGGATGAAAATTCTGATTCTGATGGGCAAGAAAACACAGATGTGAACTATGTTTTTTATATCTGGTATGATGTCCAGGTTGTCAATCAAATCAAGAGAAGGAAGCCCAATTATGAATTAAGAGTAGGTAGTGTGATGGTGAATGTAGTAGCGGATTTGAGCTCACTATTTACAATAGTATGGAAGGACTTGTTCATGGAAAAGTTGGGGACGCATCTGGAGCAACCTGATGCTGTTGCAAATAGCTACACTGGAGATAATATTGCATTTATTGGCTGCAGGGAACTGGATTTTTGATTTAAGGACAGAAAGTAAATTGTAAGTTGTATGTATCAAAGAAGGGACCTTTTATTTTAGGATAGGCAGACCAAGGTGAGCTGGGAATAATTTTAAATTCCAATTGTACGGGGCCAATTTTTACTGTGACGGAATGCAATGGTTCTGGAAAGAAATTACTAGAAATGTTCCCAGAGGTATCTACAGGTAAAGTGGTATTGCTTAATTACTTTATCCATAAGATTGAACTTTAATCATCTGCTAAACCCTGTGTGCATAAAGTTAGATACCTTCTGATTTCCATTAAAGAGCAAGTGTCCAAAGAATTATGGAGATTAGTAAATAATGATTGAACAGGTGGAGTCTGCACAGTGGGTTTTTCCTTTGGTGGTGGTATGGCGCCCCAATGGGATTAGTGAGGTTAGGTGTTATGTTATGTTATGTTAATAAATTTGTTAAGCGCACGAACACCTAAGGTGTCTTGGCGCTGGTGGTCCGGAGTAAGCAAGGACTTCTATTTATTAAGCAGCCACATTTTCAGGGCCTTCCTAAAAGCAGACAGGGTGGGAAGTGTTCTAATGGGAAAGGGGAGACTGTTCCAGAGTTTAGTGGCTGCCAATATGAAGCTCCTGCCACCCCAGCTAGTTTTGTAAAATCTGGGAGTTGATATCAGTTTTGCTCCTTCTGAGCGAAGATGTCTTTTAGGGACGTACCAATGTAGCGAGCATCTCAGGGACTGAGGACCAGTGCCATGGAGTGCCATGGAGTGCCCTATAGGTAATGCAAAGGGCCTTAAAGATAATCTGGCTCCTAACCGGGAGCCAATGCAGCTTTTGAAGGTGTTTTCCGACTGATTGAAACTTGGGAATTCCTAACAAGAGCCTAGCGGCAGCATTCTGAATCGTTTGCAACTTGCATAGCTGCTTCTCAGGCATATCAAGATAGAGCCCGTTGCAGTAGTCTAGTTTGGCAAGGACTAGTGAAGTAACTACTGTTTTCTTGCTGGTCATAGGGATGAAAGGTAAGATTTTCTTGATTACCTTAAATAATAAGACGCTAGATGAAGAGATGGCGTTAACTTCTGCCTCAAAATTTCGTTTTTTATCTATAATCACACCGAGGTTCTTGGCCTTGGCGGCTGGGATGGGTGCCGTCCTCAGTTCATCTGGCCACCAGCTCTGTGACCAGCTTGGTGAGAAATTACCAAAGATGACTATTTCAGTTTTTCCTGAGTTTAATCTGAGACAGTGTGAGCTCATCCAGGAACTGACTGCCAGCATACACTCTCTATATTTTTGCATCGGTGGCAGATTATTTTTAAAAACAGACAAGACGATTTGTGTATCGTCTGCATAGGATGTTAATGCCAAACCGAAGGATCTGATAAGTACCGCTAATTCAGACACATAGATATTAAAAAGAGTGGGACTCAAAGAAGAGCCCTGTGGAACCCCACATGGAAGGACAAAGGAAGGAGATTCATAGCTACCCAAGGCAACTGACTGTATTCTCCCAGACAGAAAGGAAGAATCCAGTGTAAGAGCTTTGTCAGAAATGACGATAGAATTCAGATGATTAAGTAGCAGATTATGGTCGACCGTGTCGAAAGCCGCCAATAGGTCAAGCAGAATCAGAGCAGCAGCTCCTCCCACATCCAGGACTGCTCTAATTTCGTCTGTGGCCTTAATTAGGGCAGATTAGGTACTGTGTTCTGCCCTGAAACCAAACTGGGTTTTATCTAGGCAGTTGTTATTGTGCAGATAGAGAGTTAACTGGTCATTCGTAACTTTTTCCACCAGTTTAGCTGGGAGAGGAAGATAGGAAGATGTGAGATGGGCCTGTAATTATTCAGTTCAATGAGATGTTGATTGATAAGTGTCCTCTTCCCAGGATTAATGAAATATTTGCTGCCACCAACGATGTATGTTGGTTTTCTACTCTATATTTCTAATCGCCATACCACCAGATACCATCACACCTTGATAGTAAGAGTGTAACAACATTCATTACAAAATCTGGGTGTTTTCAATTCACTTAAGTACCGTTCAGCCAAGCTTCCGCCATAGCATGTTTCAAAGACCCACTAATAACATTTTTAGTGGATTGTCTGGAGTAATGTTTTTCCAGGATGACATCCTTGTGATGGGTAAAGTGAATATGATGATAAGTTGAGACAGGTGTTGGAAATACTTAACCACAAGGGGTTAACAGTTGAATTCAGCAATTGTAAATTTGCCCAAGAGGAAGGCACCTATCTTGGTCACATCATTAGTAAGAAGGGTATTAAACCCTAGTGGGAGTTAGTGGATGTTATTCAGAATCCCCAGCTCCAATAGTGAAGGATGACGTATGAGCCTTTTGTGAGGAATGTTTCAGAAAAAAAATGCCATTCGCCAGTTGCTTAAAAACAGAACTATATTTGTTTGGTCAAAGGATTGTCAAACTGTATTTACAAATTTGAAGAATGAAATTAGCATTGCACCATTTATTAAAGGGGTTGATCCCGAAAATCATTGCAATAACATATGCACGTAACAAAGGATTGGGGGCAGTTCTATCTCAGAGTGATGAATAGGGCAAATAATGGGTGGTAGCATTTGCTTCACATGAATTCTCCCCAGTCGAAGACAAGCATTCAGTAATTGAAAGAGAGACTTTAGCATGTGCATGGGATTAAGATAATTTCTGTCAATTTGTGTGTGGATTTCCCACATAATTAAGATAGGATCGGAAACCTATGACCACAGTGTTAACGACAGTGGGGCCGATTCGGATTCAGGCCGGAAATCTCTCCGACCGAGCCGGACCCGGAGAGATTTCCTACCGAATCAGACCCTAGCAGTCCGACCGAACGAGTACGATGCGTTTGCATGCAATCGGACTCGATTCGGTCGGACTCCCATTGAAGTCAATGGGAGCCGGTCGTACAACGCGTACGCGGGCTCCCATTGACTCAATGGGTGCGAGGCGAACGAGGGCGCCCCCTACAGCGGGTACGCGTCGATGCGGTTCACGCCGCACGCGCACAGGTAGGGGGGACCTGTGTGCGACTCACGCGGCTTCGCGTACAGGGGGGTCCGACACGGACCCCCAAAGTGCGGCTCCGACTGCTCTTTCGAGCCGGATGGCACGAGTCGGTCTGACTGCTCGAGGCGCGCATCGTACTTACCCGGCCGGGGAACGTCTCCATTGCGCGGTGCGAGTCGTGTCCGAGCGAGTCGGTCGGAGCGGTTGGGACCCGCGAACGAGTCGGTCGGCGATTTCGCGTACGCTCGCATCGTACTCGCTCGCCCGGACGCACGTCCGAATCGGTCGAGAAACAGGGCTCCGAATCAGATCCGGTAATGCCGAATCCGATTCGGAGCCCTACCGGCCGAGATCGGAATCGGCCCCAGTGTGTTTTACAAAATGATTCACCTAGATTTTCATGAAAGTCAGTGAAATTGTTGGATTTTAAATATGAAGTACATTATTAACCTGCAGTGAAAAATAGAGTTGCAGATTTCCTCAGTAGGAGACCATTACGTGAGAATAATGAATTGCTCTTTGATGAAGGATGTGTGGATGGATTATTTGATGAAGGAAAAATGTGTATTGAAATGAGTGAATGAAAGGAATATATGGACAAGGATATGTCTACAAAAATCTTTTTTAGAAATTCGTGAACAAAGGTTGGCCAGGGAAAAGACAAACATTTGCTGGGAAATAGGAAACGGGTTAAATGAAGAAAATTATATGTTGTTGAGATGTGGCTTTGTGTCTTGATGGATATTTGGGTGTATCAAAAACCAAACAAAGACTAAATAATTTATATTGGTGGCCAGGTGAGGATTATAAAATGGAGATTAAAATACGAGAATGCGCAGATTGCAATAATTTAGTTAAGTGTCCAAAAATGTTTAGACCTCCATTGTCAGCAAATTGCTTCTCCTAATATGGCTTCGAAAACAATCAGGATTAGTATTGTGGGCCCTTTTCATGGTGAGTACAGAGTATTGGTAGATCATTTTTCTAAATGGCCTGAGGTTGAGATTGTGAGAAAGGCTGATTGTGAGAATTTTGTACAATTTTTGGACAGAAGTTTAATGAGGGAAGGTTTATACAAGTGTATTGATTCTGAAAACAAATGACAGTTTGTGCCAGAGATGTTGCAAAAGTTTTTTTAAAAGAAATGGCATTGTGCATAAAATTACTTGGCTCTGAACAACAGATTAAGGTGGAAAATTCGATTTTAAAATTAATTTGGGCATATAGAATCACTCCGAGTTTTGTAACAGAAAAAAAAGGCCATTTATTTTGATGAGAGGACGTGAACAAATCTGTAAAGATATGTGCTGGGTACCAACTGCAAGGCAAGTGAAATGGTCTCCAGAATATGTGAGGAGGAAAAAAACATTGGCAGGGGGAGGCTTATAGAACTTGGTGTGGCAATAAGCTAGGAAACAGGGTTGTATTGTAGAAGTGTGGTGATTGGGTTAGAGTAAGAAAGGAAAGGAGAGTGCGTAAAGGAGAAAGCAACGTTTCTGTACCTTTGAAAGAGTGCAAAATATTACGCAATTCTGTGATGTTGAGTGATGGAAAACTATGGCATATGAGTAAAGTATCTAAGTGTAGAAGCTCGACGAATGAGAGGACAAACGACGAACGGAATTATGATTGGATGGACAATGATGACGAAGGCGCTACAGATGGTATGACAGTTGTTTCCAATGATAATGTAATCAGAGGACAAGACGATGTTAACACCAAAGCATGTCAGTCTAAAAGAAAACTTCAGAATCCTTCTGGAAGATATAGAAGGGTCATACCAAACCTAAGAGGTTTGAAGATTATGTTTGTGTATAGAATTAGGTCCTATTGAGTATGTGGTACATATTTAAAATAATTTGTTCTATTGACTTTTTTTTTGTCTCTTTGCTTTTTTTCACTCCTCTTCTTTTCAGGGCAAAGATGTGTTGTAATGCAATTCATATCTTGTATCATGTTCGATTTTGTAAGTGTATGAGTTCCAGAATGGGATTCTGGGTTATTGAGGTTACTGAGGCTGGAGGTTTGAGCGACATTGATGTGTGGACCTTCATGCTGTTTGGACATGTCTGAGATAAAAGCTAGTCACACTACAATCCTGGAGGTGTGTGTGAAGTCTTTACAACACAGCTATTATTAACTATTTCCTGATAACTATGTCCATAGATGCTATGCAGAGTTTCCTTTTTACTGCCACAGCGGATCATTGGGTTTGCACAGGAAGCAAAAAGCTGTCATGTGATACAGTCTGTCATGTTGCATCGATGAAAAGATCATGTGTTGTTTCTGTAGTTTTCTTTACTACTGATAAATCAATGCAACCATTACGCCTCAGGCCACAACCCTCTGCTCCTCATCTTACTCACACTGCCACAATTCCCTCCTGCCGTTCAGCAATCAATTCTCACTTTTCACATCCTCAACCTGCCCTGGGATGGGCTAGAAGCTCAGCTCTACTCTCTGCTAGCACCCCATAATCATCATAAAATGACTATTGGTGCTAATAAAATTCTTCAATAAATAAATAAAGTGCTGGGCCGAGGCTGTCAGATATCTGTGGTGGGATATTTTTGTTTTTGTTGGACTACATATTCAGAAATGTGGAGTTATCTCTCCCAGGCATTTAACAAGATGCAGTGGGGATAAGTTATGTTAGATAACAGTATTGCTAAGTACTTATGATTGATTTTACTCCGGGCTGTGAAGCCTGCTGTTACAATTAAGGTCCCTACCTGCGTCAGCTTTGATTTCCTAAATGCTCCCCATTGCATCTATATGATGTCTGTGTTAATCTGAGGTTCAGAAGTGGACTATTTGCTGTAGACACCATCTGAAGCTCTCCTTGAAATAATATTATAGCCTTTCATTGTGAGACCACTATAGAAAACAGTTCTATATTTTTTCAGAGACAGTGGATCTTGTGGGGTTTATAGACCTGTTCTTCTTCGAGTTGTCTTAGTCAACATTGTGCCACTCTAAGTGTCATGTTCTAAGTTGCTGTTGCCAGGATTTGTCCTCATCTAACTACAGGGAGTAAACCTTTGATTAACATGTACCAGGCAGTGCAGAGTGAAACTAGGTTGATGTAAGCTCAGCACGCACTAGGGTTGTACAGTAGGAGTCCACAATCTACTCTGGTTTTCCATTCCTTGCAACTTTGGTCCTGCAGTGGAGAACACCACCATGAAGTCAGGATGGTGAAGTTAATTCAGCCACAGGACGTTCCACTGAAGGTGACTGCTCCAATCAAGGGTTTAGCGCTTCCTTCATAAATTAGAGGATTTTCTGTTATCAACCGTCAGCAAGGGTGTAAGCCGTAAAGGCAAATTATGCTGTAGGGCAGTCAGTGAGCTGATATAAATATTTAATACAGCTGGTGGTAGGAAAGTCATATGGGAATAGCATGTGACAGTAGAGTAAAATTTGAGGTGTATGGTGGAAACTGAACCACAGAACAAGAAAGATAGGAACCCATGTAACTGCCTGGCCTCTATTTTCAGTGTGATGGAGAGGACGGCATGTTCAACAGTGTCAAATGCAACTGAGGGGACTAGAATCAGCATCAACCAGTTCCCTCTGCAAGCCCATCTGCCTCAGCATGACAACTAACTTTGGGCCTCTTGTAGTTATGAGGCCACCTTAGATATTTCCCAGAACAGGGACTATTAGAAAGGAGTTAGACGTTTCATCCGTACGCATTTTGAAAGTTGGGCTTCTTCAGCAGCATAGTCAATAAAATATTTTTCTCATACGATCCAAGCCAGTCTTAAAATATGCATTGAGAAGTGACTGAGTATGAGCAATAGGTTCAAGTAATGGGAATTTCAAAGGAAGAGTAATTTGTAAGATCTATTGTCCTGTACATTTAGGACTCAATCAACTGAAGCTGAAATGTATTTAATAACTATTTGTATTTTAATGGTATTTAAGAATCACACCATAACACACGAAACACGTATCATAGGTCCAGGTCCTGCCATTGAAATCCTAGGGGCAGCTTTTAATTTTGTATCTGAATAGTTAGTAAAATGTGAATACATTACTATAAATAGTTTAAATATTATTTCTATAGTTCTTCAATTTCTGCCAAGTCATTGTGTGCAGCCATTCATAATACTTTCTTCTTATTCTAACTTAAAATGATTGCATTACAGGCATTTCGACTCTGGTTTCAGATGCGATTTTGGTACATTTCAATTTATTATGTTTATTAACTAAAATGGATGTTTATGTCTGACATAAACACTGAACCTTCTAACGGGGGCCAATTATACATTACACCTGTAAGACAGACTTTTGTTGTGTATACAGAAATACCAAATATATAATGGTTATAATAATGGAAAACTGATGCATTGTGAAAATGCAGAAATTTGAATTTTTGTTGGGATTATAGAATGTTAAATGAAATTTAGATTTCATCTCAGCTGCATAATTAAGAATCATATGTTGTGTTATGCTATGTTATGTCATGTTCTGTTCTGTTCTATTATGTGTATTTATATAGTGCATAATTCACCCAGGACAGTATCCTGGTGCTGAAGCTGGAGCTGTAGGGGTTGAGCCAGGATCGGGACTAGGCGAAGAGCCAGGTCTTCAGATTCTTGCAGAATTCAAGAATTGAGGAGGAGGCTCTGATGTGGAGGGGCTTGTTATTCCAGGCTTTATGAGTGGGTGTTCATCTTTGAGGTGTGGGGTGATGTGAGTGCAGGGTGAAAGGTTCAGGGTTTACCCAGCAGCTGAATTTTGCATGGTCAGTTGAGTGTTGAATCCAGCATAGACTAAGTTGCAGCAGTCTAGCTTGCTGGTGATGAGGGCTTGGGTGATGGTTCTGCAAGTGTTGGTGGGGAGCCATTTTAAGATCTTCTTGAGCATTTTGAGTATGTTGAAGCAGGAGTCAGAGACTGCATTCACTTGGACAGTCATGGTGAGTTAGTGTAGATTACTGTTCTGAGGCCCAGAATGAGGTGTCTTTTCTGAAGATTACTACTTTTGTCTTGTCTGTGTTGAGCTTGAGGCTGTTGGCTTTCATTCATCTGGCAACTTTGTTTATGCAGGTGAATACATTGACCTGGGTGGTTGACATCTTGTCAGGGAGAGTATGAGCTGGGTGTCGCCGGCACAGGATATGATGTTGATTGTGTGGGCATGGATGATGCTCATGAGTGGAGTCATGTAGGCATTGAACAGAGTCAGACTCAGAGAAGATCCTTGTGGAACTCTGCAGAAGAGTTTGACTGCATCCGAGCTAAGAAGGCCAGGCTGACGGATTGGGAGCTGCCTGTCAGGAAGGAGCAAATCTAGCACAGTGTGGGACCTTGGATGCTGGCTAGTCATTGGATAAGGATGGGGTGTCAAAGGCTGAAGAAGGATATAGCATAAGGGCTGCAGTGTCACCTCTGTCCACGCTGGGACACTCCTGAGTATCCATGCGCGTTATAAGTGTTAATAAAATAACATAACATAACATAATCATCCGGATGATGTCCATGGCAGCAATTTGATTGCGGTCTCTGTACTGTGGTTGGTCTCTGTATTGTAGTGGGTGGCTAGGTATTTGTTTATCATCTTTTCCATGACTTTTGCCGGGTAGGGTAGCACGGAGGGCATTTAATACTCCTATCTCTATGTGTTATGCTAGAGCTGTGAACACTAAAACACTAGTAAAAGCAATGAAAATGTGAAATAGCAACCCACCTGTACCAATGCTGATTTCTCCTTGAGAACAGGGAATGCAGTCGAAGCAGCACACAGGCTCCCCCTCTCTGGCAGCCTTTCTGTACCCAGGTGGACAGCTCTCACTGCAGATGGAGTGTGGGACCTGCAACAGAAAGGAGGAGCTTAAGAAGAAAGGAGAACAAAGACAAATTGACAGCTATTTTAAAGAATGTTGAAGCCCCATGTTCAACGCTGAATGAATACTTCATTACAATGTGCTCCACTGATCGCACAGCTGGAGACTCCACTGACAATGAAAGTGCTTCTTCTGTCTTTGATAGGTAGGCATAAAATTAAAAAGATCAAGAGAGAGTAGAGAAGAGAGGGCATGGCTTTGATGGCGAGAAGAATGGCAGTGGGTTGAGGTTATTCTGCGCTGTGCCACATTAGCTTTGTTTCAGATTCTCTCTGACTGCCTTTCTGATGTCCAGCCACTGGAGCAGACCTCTTTTCAAGAACTAGGGGCCATGTGGCGTGACTCCTTGTGATTCCTGCTGGCCTGTTTACGGTGAATTTCTTTTATATGCCATGTGCGCCTCACCTCAGTATTGCGGCAGCCATTTTCTTCTTTTCAGAGACACTGATATTGCCTCATACAGGCCCTGTGACTGAGTTTCTCTTCTCTCTAAGGAGGCATTTCTGCATTTTCTCACCAGCATGTTCGTCATATTTTAACACATAGTTTTGGTTTTATCACAACACTGCTCCTGCCTAGTACTGGCCAGCTGCTAATTTGGACTGACATTTCAGGCTACACTCTTTCAGCCTTCCTTCAATGCTCATGATGTCTATGTCGCTTTAATATTATTATTTCAGGATTTGTGCATTTTACCACACCCTTTGCTGAGCTCAGATCATTAAATATTTGTGCCTTGATATTCTGAACTCTCGTAAAATTTAGAGGATTTAAATATTTGTGGTGGTGTGACTCTATTTTCATTTCCTCTTTGATATTGCTCCTTCCTGTATGAGGAGACTGAGGAAGCATTAACTCACTCATAATTCACATGTTGCTCATCATTTTGACTGCACTGCAAATCAAATCATTAAATCAATGGCAACGTATTCATCATCGACAAACATGCCTGCCATCGCTCCTAAACTTCATTCTGCTGTCAAGCCTCAACAAGCAGGTACTACTAAATGCCTTAAACAGGATCCTCCCTCACCTGACAAATTGTCTTTCTCCATATCTATGGACGTTTTTTAAAGGAAATGCGGGTCCTACACCACTTTACGCAGAAAACTAATGTCAGGATACAGAATTTAGATATAAAGTTGTCTTTCATGGAATCTCAAGTTGTGGAAGCTGAGCAAAGAAATAGTGATCTTCAGAATGAAACTCCCAAAATTGTTGGCATGCAAAGAGAGATTAACTTACTTAAACAACATGCCAAAGACCTTGAAAACAGAAATAGGTGTAATAATCTTCACATTTATGGTCTACCTGCAGATGATGAGGGCAAAGATCCAGTTTCCTTCTTCACCACTTTCTATACACAGATTCCTAGTCTTCCTACCTTGCCCAAACTCAACATCCAACATGCCCATAGACTTGGTTATACAATTCTACTTCACTGTTAGACCTGGCATCCTTGGCATGGTTTCCCCTGTCTTTTTGCCTCTGCTTCCTATATTTTTTACTGTATGCTGGACTTCGATTATGCTGGTTTTTGTACTCTGGGCACTTTACCACTGCTGATCAGTGTTAAAGTGCAGGTGCCCCCTGTGTAAATTGGCATTATGATTGGTTATCCATGATTGGCATATCTGCTTTACTAGTAAATCCCTAGTACAGTGCACTGTGTGTGCCCAAGGCCTGTAAATCAAATGCTACTAGTGGGCCTGCAGCACTGATTGTGCCACCTACATAAGACGCCATGCAAACATGTCTCAGGCCTGAAACTGCTGTGTCTGTGAGTGCAGTTTTAAACTGCATGTTGACCTGGCAAGTGTCCCCACTTACTAGGCTCAAACTTTTCCTTTTACTACATGTAAGCCCTAAGGTATGCCCAAGGTATCACCATGGGCAGGGTGCAGTGTATGTGAAAGGTAGGACATGTACTGGTCAATCTCGGTTTTCACTATTGCAAGGCCTATCTCTCCCTTAGGTTATCTTTGGAGCTGCCTTGTAACATCTTACAAGTGTAACTTTCAATTGGAAAGAGATAGAGATTTGGGGTGAGTTTGGGCTCCCTGAACTCAGAATTAAAAAATACATCTTTTAGTGAATTTGGTTTTTAAATTGTGTGTTTGAAAATGACACTTTTAGAAAGTGGTAGTTATACAAGGGGTGGGCCCTTCGTCACACAGCTATATAGGGCCAGTAAATACAAAATAATCAAAGAATCTAGCTGACAATTTATTAGACTGCCAACAATTTGAGCAGACTCAGACCAAACTCACGAGTAAGATGGACTATTTCATTTAATCATTCATTTTCTTTCATTTCGTTTTCATTTCATTTTATGAATTCACAAGACAGATAACGAATACACTTCTCAATTTACATAACATCCAGACAAATTTGAAACAATAAACACAAATAACAGTCAATTGGAAATATTTCCAGTCAAAAAACAAGCAACAGGTAACCCACGAGTCTTGAGGAGAATTCCTCGAAATAAATTGGGATTCGAAACGCGTTGGCATATTTTACCATCAGGGGAAGAGTTTCAATAGAAATCTGTGTAGTGACCGAAGGAAATAATATACTTAAATTGTAAATCCTCTGTTGCTAGAAATGTCTTTACCCCCGTTGGTTGGTAACCTTAGTTTGCTTTTTTGAAAATTGTTCTCGTGGGCTACCTGTTGCTTGTTTTTTGACTGGAAATAATTCCAATCGACTGTTATTTGTGTTTATTGTTTCAATTTTATCTGGATGTTATGTAAATTAAGAAGTGTATTCATTATCTGTCTTGTGAATTCATAAAATGAAATGAAAAGAAAATGAATGATTAAATGAAATAGACCATCTTACTCGTGAGTTTGGTCTGAGTCTGCTCAAATTGTTGGCAGCCCAATAAATTGTCAGCTAGATTCTTTGATTATTTTGTACTTTTAGAAAGTGGGCATTTTCTTGCTTTAACCATTCTGTGTCTCTGCCTGCCTGTGGAATCAACGTCTGGTTTAGACTGACAGTGGCTGTTTGTGCATTCATTCTAGACAGTCACACAAAGGGAGCTCAGGTGTGGCCTGCATATCATGATGGTCCATCCATCACCAGGCTGATGGGAGGAGTTGTCACTGACGCCTGAATAGGGCTGTGCCTGTCCTCTCACAATCCTGTCTCCACCCCCCTGTAGTGTGTCTGGAGCCAAGGCAGGGCATGATCTTTTTCTTTTTCATGAGGGGGGGAGGTTTATATAGCACGAGCTCAACCTGAAGGTATCAGAGCACTTTACATGAGCACCAGTTGAGTAACAGATGGACACATTCATTTTTGTTGGGCACAGGAAGATTAAGTGATTTGCCCAGAATCACAGGATGATGAGCGTCCCTGCTGAGACTCAAACCTGGTTCCTCAGCTTCGAGGTTGACCACCCCAACCATTAGGTCACATCATCTTTCTTGAGGACAACAAAGACTTTCCTTTGAAGTATGCCTACTTCAAAAGCCAAAAAGTGTATAAGCATGGGACCTGTAGCCCAACATTTTTAGACCACTTCTGGACTGAGGACTCTGTCAAGAAGAAGAGCTGAAGAGCTGCCAGGCCAGGGGGAGTACTGCCCCTTTGCTGTGTGTTGCTTTTCTGGGTTGGCCTGCAGTTGCTGCTTCTGTCTTTGGGCAGTGAAAGAACTGGACTTTGCTTTTAAATCCTGCTTTTCCAAGGTTCTCCAATGGCTTGTGTGTGCTTGGCTCCTGTTGGAAGTCTCAGGGCCATCAAAAACTTCACCTGCAGCCTCTGAACTCCTCTGCTGAGAGTTCTGACCTGCCAAGTGGTGTCAATTCCAGTTCTGGGCCATTGGAGGTGCCTATCCTGCAAAGAAGATAAGAAAATCCATGCATTGCCCTTCAGCGCCTGTTTTTCCGACACAGCACCGCTGTGCAGGAGAAGAATCCATGCATCACTGAAGTGCGGCAGAAGAATCCACGCAGTTCCTGCCGTGTGATTGAAACACAGCCACAGCCCGAGTCCTGTGCGCCCTGTCTTCAAAGTCTGAGACACCCGCTCCGACTGTGCGGCTGAAGAAATCGATGCATCACCAGCTCGCAGCTTGGAGAATTGATGCAGCATGTGTTTCATTGCCACTGCATCGACCCCAGTGTGTCCAAATTTTCCATGCATCGCACCTGTGTGCAAGTCTGCATCAACGCTGTGCTTCAGTAAGGAACCAACGCTGTGTGTCTGGAG
Source organism: Calotriton arnoldi (assembly GCA_963921515.1). Taxonomy (NCBI): domain Eukaryota; kingdom Metazoa; phylum Chordata; class Amphibia; order Caudata; family Salamandridae; genus Calotriton; species Calotriton arnoldi. The sequence continues at coordinate 489,128 of CAWUFW010003147.1, forward strand.
AAATGACGCATCACCTCCCCTTGCAGTAAGAAACCAACGCACCACCTCCTCTCACAGTAAGGAACTGACGTATCACCTCTGCTGCAAAGCAGTATGGAATCGACGTATCACCTCCCCTGGGAGAAAGAAACAGACGCATCACCTTCCCTGAGAGTAAGGAACCAACGCATTGCTTTGCTTTTCTGGTGCCCTATCTCCCCTGCGCCTGTTTTCGCCTTTGCTGTTGACGCATCCCAGATATTTTGTGCTAAAAGAAAACACATCCATAGTTTTATATGGACTGCACTGTTTAAACCTTTTTAAAGTGATATCTTGATGTATGTATGTTAGATTTTTGTCATTGTGGTCTTGTTTTGATTAGATAAGTATTGGCTGTTTTGCTAAATTGGTGTGGTGTCATTTTGTGGTGTTTTCACTGTATTACCGTGTGTGTGCAAATGCTTTACACATTGCTTCTGTAGTTTAGCCTGAATGCTCTGTGCCAAGCTACCAGATGGTGAGCACTGGCAAACTTGGGTGTGTACTTTACTCATCCTGACTAGAGTGAGGGTTCCTGCTTGTACAGGGTAAAAACCAACTGACAACCAGAAACCCCATTTCTAACATTCACCTAAACCTAGAGAAATTATTGTCCTGTTTTGGAATACAAAGATCTTCTTAAAGTATCACAAGCTACAAAAACTATAAAACAAATCTTTTGGTCTAGTGATGATTTATTTTTTACACAAGATGTCGCCAAGTCTACTGCTGAAATCAGAAGGAATTATTTTCTCTTCGACCAGCTCTGAGGAATACGGGAGCTCCTTTTTGTTTGCTTCATCGATGCACTTTCAAAGTCACTTATAAGGATGATTCGCTTACATTCACAGACCCTACGAAACATGGGAAATTTCCCCAGGACAACACTTGTCATTCCGTGGAGACTGCTTGTCCTTGTAGTCATTGATTTGACTTACTGTGTCTTCTTTTATTTCACATGCCATTTGTTTTACATATTCTGCTGTTTCTTATCACTGAGAGGTATTATGTCATATTGTTCATCCACTTTTATTTTCACACCTTTAATCATTATTCACATTACAGGTTGTATATTATCCTCTTGCCACTATCCTGTTGCTCATGGTTGTGTGGCATGATTAGCTACTCGCATCTGTCCTCATGATGTGCTGTCACCATCCCCTACCTTGTTTACCATTAGAAACAGGTATTCCCCTCAATCCCCAAGCATATGACTTGTACTGTCTTCTTCTTTTGTACTTTCATGTTCCCTTTCTATGTTTTTACTATGCCTTATCCCTATTCCATCCCTTCCTTTCCCTTGTTTTTCTTTTCCTTTTGCAACCACCTTTGAATATCTATGTACTTATTATGGATCAGTTTTCTATTTTAACCTGTTTCAAATTGTATAATTCAGAACTATTACTTGGAATTTGAATGGTTTGAATGATCTTATTAAACAACAGAGCATTCTCTCTCATTTGGTGAATACACTCCTCATATAGTGCTTCATCAAGAAACTCACCTTAAAGAATTGGAAGCACATACTTAAGCGATCTTGGGTAGATACTGTGCTTGTGTCCCCCACTACCAACAAGAAAATTGTGGTATTATTTTTTTTGATAAGCATATAGATGTTTCTGTTCTTTCACAAGACACTGATAATGGGTTTCTAAGCTTACTATTACTGGGTCTGTAAGTGGGTGTGTGAGAGGCTGTGAGGGTATGTGAGTTGGTGTGTGAATAGTTTTCTGGGTGTGTGAGTGGATGCATGAGTGGCTGTATGGTCCTAATAGTGGGTGTGTGAGTGGTTATGTGGGTGTGTGACTGGGTGTATGAATGGCTGTATGGGCCTGTGAGTGGGTGTGCTAGTAGTTTTGTGGGTGTGGTAGTAACTGTGTGGATCTGTGAGTGTATGTGAGAGTGGCTGAATGGGTGTGTGTGAGTGGGTGTCTACCCAACTGGGGCACTTTCTACTAGTTAATTAATACGTGCTACCTTGTTGGGTGATAACTAGTGCATATTCTGCACTACTGCTTTGTAATGGACCACAATGAAATGTCTTCAGTGACCTTGTGTGCATGTAATTTAGGCAATGTGATTGTTCCTCGAGCGTCTTGATCCACAAATCTGTGATAACATGAATCTTCGTCTAGAGAAGGGGACAAGACTACAAAGAGGGGAATCTCCACCAAACAATGGTACTTCCTCCTAACTATATGAGGTAAGTGGTTCTTTGTTTGGTGGAGATGTCCTCAAAATTCCTCTGCATCAAGATTGTGTCACCAAAATTGCTGGGAAATGCGCTCCGAGGCCTTTTGGTAAGCAGTCCATCAATGTGGGAAAAGGCGGGAAGACCTTTGCATACTACTAAGGAAAAGGGGGCAGGCCAAACCGGCAGACTTTGCAGATGATTTTGGGCATTTGCATACTGAGGTTAATTAAAAGGGAGAACCATGGACTCTGCTGTCAAGACAAGAATGAAACCACTCGTCACAGTCACTATAGATCAGATTGTGCTCCAAAAGATCAATGATGCATTCACCTCCATTTAGGAATTCGGATTGTTTTTCAACGTGGAATACAAGAGGAAACACACTTGCGTTGCCTTCGCCAAGCCCAAGAAGTTAAGATCATTTGTGCTTTACAGAAGTGGAGTTTCAACTGGGGCGCCTGCTGTGTTTATACTTGTAAATGCTTCCCGTTGAGGTTAAAATGTTTGTGAAATGAGCATCAGGGCCATAACGGAACCTCATTCTTTCCAAGAAGAGTCCACAATTTTGCTGAAAATGTCTACCCAACTGGAGTACTTTCTACTGGTAAGTTATTTAGTGTTACCTCTTTGGGTAAATGTCTAGTGTATATTCTACACTACAGCTGCATAAAGGACCACAAGGTAATTTCTCTAATGACCTGGTGTGCTTGTAATTTCAGCAAATGTATTGTTCCTCAAGCATTTTCATCCACAAGTCTGTGATAATATTAATCCTTGTCAAGAGAAGGTGACAAGACTGCAAAGAGGTGAATTTCCAAAAAACAGGGGTACTTCCTATTTGGTTGTATGATGAAACCCAACATGCATTTACCACCCAAAGTATTTATTAACTATACAATTAATTAAAATCATTACAGTAAGAAAAGCATAAAAAACGAGCGAATGCAGGAATGATCACATTAAAAATGTAGAGGCTGCCAATTAAAAAGTTTTTTGTTTTTGATTCTTTTTCTTCAAATATTATATCCCCTCTCCACTGCAACCACTCTGGCTACCAGCACCGAGTCTTTATCACGAGTCCTTGCACAGAGTTTCTTAGACAGCTGCGTAGGCCTTAGCGGTTTTCTGCTTCGGCATTCTATAGGTCGTTCTCCTTGGTCTTCCATTTAGAGCCGTAGATGTTATGCGGTCTCTGTGGGGCGAGTGAATAGGATTGGGGCTCTACCCTCATTTAAGGGGAGTCTGCATTACCCCCCTTATTTTGCCTCGCTGGTAGCCCTGGTTTGATTGTGTTCATTTACTGCCTTTAAGGCCATTCTAATCAAATGAACGAATTTCCCCAGTCTCGCCAAGGTCATCGTGGTTGTTCTAGAAAAGCACAAGGCTGATACTTCGCGGCATATCTTGATTCCCTTGGTGATACAGACTGGGCGAAGAAGTCGTCGACGTTCGTTCCTGAGGGCGGGGCAGCAGCATAAAAGGTGAAGCCAGGATTCCCTCGTGTAGGGGCACAGTCTGCAGCTTGTGATTTCCCCCTTGCGAGCCCATGCGGGGTTAAAATCAGTGATTCCTAAAGTGCATAGTCTCAGGGAGAGGATTTTGGTTCTGGCTTGTGGTGTCAGGGCCTCGTTTAGGTAGGATTGTGCCTTGCCTACCATATAGGAGCCGTTCAGCGAGACCAAGTAGGGGCTATAGTGAAGAGATTTAAGATCCAGGTCAAATGAGGTTTTGCGGACTTGTCTGTTTATGGCCTTTTTCCAGGCATTTAGTGGGATTTCAGGCAGTGGTATACTCTTTTCCTCGATCTTTAAAGTCTTAAATGCTTTGCCAAGGCTGGTGTGCCATACCGATCTTGGCCCCTCAAAGATGACTCTCAGTTGGTGTCTTAAGGAGTTTGTTGGGGCCCTTATAATCCTTAAGTATAGTTTTATGATCTCCCCTTGGCACATCAAGTCTGGCCTTACCAGGCCTAGCTCCAATCTTAGCCTCGACTTCCTTGCCGACCTTGGGATAGAAAAGACTGATTTATATGCTTTAGCTTGGGTTGCGATGAGGAGGACGTCCTGCGACCCCGGAAAAGCCTGGTGGCCATAACTAATGGCTGGCAGCAGTTTTGCTTTTAAGGCAGTTAATATTGGTCCTGCAGTGGGGCTTATCAAGTGTAAGCTCAGTTGCTTTAACAGGAATGTCACCTTGTTGGCCTTGGAAAACTGCTGCTTCAGGTGGACGTTTGCCTTGGCCCGTTCCGTAAGCCAAACCCCTAGGTAATTGTACTCTGCCACTGTACTGATTTGTAAGTCTCCCATTAGCCACTGTGCTTTCTTTTTCAGGTGGTAGCTCCCAAAAATGACGACCTTAGTTTTCCCTTGGTTAACTATAAGATTGTTATCTTTGTTAAATTGATTCAGTGCATTTAGGGCTCTCTGTAAGCCCACCTTCGTGTGGTCCATTAAGGCAGTGTCATCGGCATATTGTAGCACCGGCAGCCTCATGCTGCCTAATCTCGGTGCTACTAGGCTGGCGCCTTTCAGAGCGTCCCCCAAGTCCGCCGTATACAGGTTAAAGAGGATGGGCGCCAACACACATCCTTGTTTCAGACCGTTGTTCGTTGTTATTTTTGGGGACACTGTGCTGGCGCTGGTTTTAACCCGTACCCAGGTGCCTTCGTATAGTGATCTAATTGCCTTCAATAGGTTTGGCGGGATGCCCCAATTTTCTAATTTCTGCCATAACCTATTTCGTACCACTTTATCGAAGGCTGTGCTGTAGTCGATGAAGCAGCAAAAGAGTGGAGTGTTTTTCTTTTTTACTGCTTCCGTTGCTAGGTGCGCTAACGCCAGAATGTTGTCCATTGTCGATGACTGTGGTCTGAAGCCGGTCTGATGGCAGGGGATGATGCTTTTTCCTTCGGCCCATGTCTCCAGGTCCTTCAATATGAGGCGGGCATAGGCCTTGGCTTCAAGGTTGAGTAGAGCGATAAGCCTATAGTTTGATGGCTTTAAACGATCCCCTTTTTAAAAATTGGGACTAGTATGGAGCCCCTCCAGGAATCAGGGGTTTTTGCTGTCATTAAGGAGTGGTTGTACAGAGGAGTGAGGACGGTTGCCCAGAAATGGAGGGCCTTTTTAAAAACCGTGGCGGGTATCCCATTTGGCCCAGGGGCCCCGTCATTCTTCATGTTCTTGAGTATCTTGATGACCATTTGAGGGTTTATCTGAGCTGGCGGTGTGCATCGCGTTTCTGCCTGGACTCGCTGACCCTCAGGTAGGTTTCGGGGGCTAAGGGTCGTTTCTTCGATCTTTGCCCTTGATTGGTGAGAATGGTCCACCCTGCGGTTGGGATCTTCTGTATTGCATATGTTTACGTGGGCGATTGAATAAAGCTGCTTTACGTGGGCCAGCCAGTCTTGCTCTGCCACACCGTTTTCTTTTTGAACTCCTCTGCTACTTAGCCGGTTTATGTGTCTCCATAATCCTGCCAAGTTTTTCTGTTTAAGCAGGGAGAAAACTTTAATCCATTCCCTCTCTATGTGAGCTTTTTTGTGTTCCCACCATTTCTTTCTTAGGGCTGCCCTCAATGATGCAATCGGTTTCCCATCTATTTGTCTGCCCCCTCTTTTCTTTATTGCAAGTGCCTTACGCAAGAGGCGTATGGTATCGCGTATGTCCTTGGTTGGGCGAATGCTTCCAGCTGTTGATTTCTTTTTGGAGCTTGAGCATTGTGGCTGGGGATCGCCCAAGCTCATTTGTATCTCCTCAACTATGGTCTCCCAGTTTTTTATTGGTGAATGCGACATTGCTAGGATCTCCTCCTGTTTTAGGTCCAACCAGTTTTGAAGCTTCACTCCCGTCTTATCTGTCCATCTAATTCTCCTTAAGAAGCTATGATTTTCATCCCCTCTGGACTCTCCGATAGCTTGGAACTTGAAGGCTGATGGAACTTCCAGTATGAACACTGCTATTAATGGCCTGTGATCGCTTTCCGACCTATCCTTGACTGTAATATCTTCCAAACTGGCCGCCATTGCTTCACTGACCATAATATAGTCCCGGAAGGTCGGCTGTAGTTGCCCACCATTCGAGTGTATTGCTTTCACAGCGTAAGTTGAAGATAGCTTATGATTGTCGAGTAAGTCGTGAAAGGGTGCGGCCCTTCCCGACCCTCGATATGGTGGTGCGGCATTGTCGAGGTCCTTCAGGTTAAAGTCCCCAGCTAGAATTACCTGATGAGTTTTATATTTATTTAAAAGGTTGTCTATTTCCCATGTCAATGCCTCCAACTGATCTTTCATGATGGTTTGTGCTGGATTGACGTAGCAGTTTATTATTAGGAGGCGCATTGGCTGTAGAGTGTGTTTCAAGCCTTCGATTTGTAAGGCTTGCAGCCCAGATGAATTTAAGTTTATTCCTGTCACTACGAGGGGGCTTGCATGTTTTATGTAAACTGATAGTCCGCCAGACGGGCGACCAAAAAGGTTCTTTTTTATTGCTGGAACAAAATGTTCGTAAAACCCTGCCAATGGTGTGCTAGTTAATGCCCAGGTCTCTTGAAGGCAGAGTATGTCTCCTGTTTCCAGGAATCGCCTCAGGTTTTTGTTTTCGCCGATCTTGCTACTCCCGGCTATGTTCCATGAGATTAATGTTAGGTTATTTTTAAGAAAAGGTCCTCCCTTGGCCTCGCACCTACCAGACCTGGTCTTGCTGCTGTTAGGAATGCTTCTGTGTGCTTCCCAACGTTCCGGATTGATCCGAGAGTGAGGGGATGGCACTAATTACCCTTTGATTGTTTTGGCATGCGATCGTGATTCCTGTGTAGTCCTTATATCTCTTCCTTCTGTTCTCGGGGAGTCCTAAGCTATTTGTCCCCTGCAGGACTGACCAAGGGCCCATGTCCCCCTTGTCTGGTGCTAAGATGTATGGGTATTTTGGATTGGGTAGATTCTGAGCATCGATGCCCCACTCGGCAAGTTGTGTAGAATTATTCAAGATGGCTTGTACGGTTTCCTTTTTCTTCAATCCCAGTACTGTTGAATTGCTGTGTGTGTCCCCCTTCATACTCAAGAATCTCACCCATTCTATGTCACCTGTTTGTAGCTGGTCTAGGACAGCAAGGTGTTTGAAAAGGCGGAGAATGTTACACCTATTCAAAATGTCATGGTGACCCGTGCTATAGAATCTCGGGGTGAGGACTACCTCGTAGATGGTGGTTACTGTTCCTGACGAATAGCTCGTTTTGTTCCTTCCTAGATCTTGTGCCGCCTGGGTTAATCCGATGGTTGGACTTCCTTGTTTGCTTATGGCTGATCCTGCTTTGGAATTCAAGCTCTGGCCCAAGCTGATGCCCGGAGCTTTGCTGTAGTGGTTTTAAATCCTCCGCCAGCGGCGGTGCTATTGACCTTAATTGCAGTGTGGTTTTCTCCGCTAGTGCATGGCTTGTGTCCTCTGTCGTTTGGCTCCCTGAAGAGTATCCTGTTCTTGTTTGCGGCTTTAGACCGGTCGCAGGTGGATTACTTGTTATGATTAGCTGTTTTTGCTGTACTACTGGGGGCGGGACCGTGTCAAAGGCCGTTTTGCCCCAGTTTTTATTTATGAAAATTGGATAAAACTGACCAGCTTTGGGGTCCCTTTGTGCCATCAGTCTTCCTTAGCTGCAGTTGCCTTGCTCTTAACTTGTTTTTTTTCTGTTGTTTCTTGATCTTCTTTTTTTCTCTTCTTGACAACGGGCGTTCTGGCACACCAATTTTACAGGGAGTAGGTTCTTTTAAGTCAGTTTCTATGGCGTGCGGGACATCATTGCACTCTGTTGCCCTCCATTTTGGGCTTTGTGTTCCTTGTGCCAATTTGGCATTATGGGCAAAGGCCTCGCTTCTTTGTGCTCCATTTTGATCCAGTCCTGCTGGTAACATTAAGCCGGGATCGATTACTTCCATTTGTCTCGCTGCTGAAAGGTGGCCGCTTCTTGTGATCCTGCCGTCTGTGTTGCTCGGGAGCCATATTTCCCTGCTTCCTTGGACTGTCTTTACTATATCGGCTAGGATCTCGGGAAGTAGCGCCCATTTTTCAATGAGTGTTGAGCAGGAACAGGAGTATTCACCTCGGTTGGATAGCAAGTACTGGTTGATCCTATTTTCCAGCTCTTCCACTCTGGAGCTTATGTTGACTAAGCGGCCAGCAATCGATTGCAGAAGATCAATTTGAACTTCCATTTTAGTTGACTGCAACACTAGAGCTTTGTTGGTGTCACTATTTGATTCCGACATCAGTGTTCTCCGGAAGTCTGCTTCTGGGCTGTCGTGAAAGGTGCAATGATCTACTTTTGCATTGGTAGCCCGTGGAGATCCTGTTTGTCCCCACCCCAGCAGGTTTGAGGTCAGTTCTAGTGTTCTCTCGATTTTATCGCCTAAATTTTGAAGAAACGAAGATGTAAGCTCCCCTGCCGCTGGAGAGTCTGAGTGTTGAACAATTGGTTGCTGTCGGCTGCTTGTGGGGGATGGGGCTGGTACTATGCTATCCGTGAGCTTACTGGCTGCGCTGTGATCGTGATCTTTTGACCAATGGATTTGCACCTTTGACACTGCGATGTCAGCGGCTCCACTTGGAGCAATTGCGAGGTCCGAGACATTGGTGGCGTTGTTAACTTTATCTGTGAGTATAAAAGAGTTTTGTGCGCTGGGTAATCCGTTTAATAGTGTACTTTTGAGTTGTTTGCAATCTAAATTGGCCATTTCCTGTTTGTTACTGAATTCCAGGTGAGGAGGTGTGCCTCCGCTGGATACGGCGGTGTAAATTAGCGGCTGATTAGTGCTGTTTTCTTGCGTAATGCTCATGTCGCCCCCTTTCTGTGGTGTATTCTCCGTTGCCTGCTCCTGCCTGCCCTGGCCGATGTTGGCAGCGCCCTTTGTCCTGAAAAAGTATCTAATCGACCCCATTGATTCTGCATTTTGAGACAGTTCATTTAGGCTTTCCGTAAGTGATTTGCTCCTGGTGATCCTTTTAATGGGTGGGTGCCTGTTGGTGGGGTCTTCTGAGATCGTGTGTTGTCTGTCCTTTCTCTTGGGTCCCATTTTACTAAGTTTTACTCGAGGAGGGCGCAGGGAGAGGCAGCACTCAATGACGGTCCCTAGGCTGACTCAATGTGAGCACTCTGCACTCTGGTAGGACCGTTTGACCAGCCGCTCTATGTTGGGACCCCGGTTCACTGGTACCGGCGGGAGAGTCAGCTGGGGAGCTGGGATCAGAGCTGTGGCAGTTTCGGCGTCCTCGCGTCCTCCTACTCCACTCCGCGCTGGTGCGACCTGCACAAAAACGTGGATTCTGGACTCTGGATTCTAGGCGAACAGACGATTAGAAGCACACTGGTCTCTGCCTCTGAGTACACTGGTAGGTGGTAGCTGGTAAAGTTTGAAAGAAGAGGGGGAGAAAGGAGAAAGATACTGGGGGCTAGGGAGACAAAGTGGTTTGCCTCCACTTCCACTTTAGATCTCTGTGGTTCTTTGAAAGTCCTCCGTATCTGGCACCTTCCTGGGCACGTTCACTCCTCGGCCACTGTTGACGTTAGCGCTTGCTGATCGCCGGCGATATTGTATAATATTCTTTTTTTGTTTTTTTGTGGCTGAGGTTAGTAAATTTAATTTATTAGGGCTGCGGAGCTGCCAGATCCAAAGGTACTCGGAAACTACGTGACTACGGGACTGTGGGGCTGCGGGTTATGCGGGGCTCTGGGCTGTTTGTAGTAGTTCTCAATTAACTTACTCCTCTCTCCTTGCTCCTGTCTCACCCCGCTCTGGCCACCGGCATCCGAAAGTTCGCTGACTCGCAGCCCGCGCCGGCCCGCCGGCCCACCGCGGACCACCGCCACCTCGTAGAATCAGGCGGTTTCAGGGCGATCTCCACGCCTCTGAGCTCCGGTTCCTCGGTTCCTCGGTGTCTCTCGCTCGCCGGAGAACCAGTAGGCGGTAGGCGGTAGGCGTGCCGGCCGGCACAGCAAGCACTCGGCAGGCTGTGGAAGACGGTGGGAAGGTGTTCGGCGTCCCAAGCACAGCGCCGCTTCGAAGTGCACGGAGACCTGGAAAACCTGGTTCGTCTGACCGGGTCCGCGCTACCTCTGCTCTGCTCGGATCGTTGCCTGATTTTGAGTGTTGAATCTGGGCGGGAAGCTTCTGCTCGTCGTCATTGCCACGGGAAATTTACCACCCATGCCTTTACAACACAGTCTCTACCCCAACTTCGAATACCCCTCAAGTCATTACAATGATTTGCTTTAGGGGGAAGCTGGACTTTGGAATAGAATAATTTACTCTCCCAACTCCAGTCTATGCAACAGTAGGGAAGGTGTTGGACTTAAAATCCAACACCAGTCCAACAACGTGCCCCCTAAAGCATGCCGTTGTAATGACTAGGTAATGTCGCACTTGGGGTTGTGACTGCATTGTAAAGGCATATCATAGTAGTTACTGTATGGTAAAGGATGTTTCCCTTCATCTTCACTATATGAAGTAAGGTGGTGAGCGGCCAGTTCTGGGCATGTGATGGCCCCCGGGGCCAAAAATGTCCCGAAAAGGGGGCAGCACAGCCCCCTTCCACTTTACTTTAAACCATGCCGAGGGGAGGTGGTGGTCTCTGGGGCACAATATGACCCGGAAGGGGGGCTGTGCGGCCCCTTCCCCCTTGTTACTAGTTTTGTGCCCCGGGGAGGTGGTGGTTCCCGGGGCAATTTTGAACGTTGGACGGGGGTCTGTGCGGCATCCCTATTTTTATGCTGACATGCCCTGGGGAGGCGGTGGGCCCCGGGGCCTTTAAAGGCCAAGGGAGGGCAGGCACGCAGAGCCACTCCCATTATTTTTAAACATAAACCCTGGGGTGGTGGTGGTGCCTGGGGGCCTAAATTTCCCTTGGGGGGGTCATGGGGCCCCAACCCCTGTGCTTAATTAACGCTTGCCTCTGGGACCTGGCTAAAAAAAAACAAAGCAAGGGAAACTGCGCATGTTTTGTTTTCTTTTCCGCTGAGATTTGCGGCTCCACTGCAATTTTGGCCAAAATGTTTTTTTTTTAAAAGGCCTTTTTGCCCTAGCGGGATCCCTGGGGAACCGCACCACTAAGCCAAGGGGGTCAAAGTGTTTCGATCCTGCCCCCTTTTCTTTATTTTTCACTTTTTTCTTGATACTCGGCTGAGTACGAGTTCCAAAATGGCTGCCAACACTTCCTGTTTGAAGTGTTGGCAGCCAATCAGATACACACGAGAACGGGTGGATTCGTGGAGGGACCAAATACCAAAAAGGATTCTTTCTGGACAAAGAACTACCTCTCTGCCAGATCTGGTGTAATTCCATCCAGCAGTTTGGGCTGTAGTTGTTCTCAAAATCCAAATATGAAATTGCATGTGAAACACACTTTTTACCCCCCCCCTTTTCCTCGGGCCCGCTTGATGGATCACCCCAAAACTTTCCACGCACAACTAGATTCTTGAGGGCATTTTTTTAGAAAGTTTCATGAAGATTCCCTCATTCAAGGATTCCACAGCACTCCGGTGCAAGTTGCTATAGTTGAGTTTATTCGCCTGCTCTACAGCAGTAAACAGTAACGTCAACGCATTTTGGTGCTGTTTTAAAAAATAAATATATATATATATATATATATATTTTATTTTTATTGCCTACTGGTGGTCGCCAGAGTTTCCATAGGAAAAGCGTTTTTTTTTTGCGAATAACTTTGGCGCTGCTTGACGAATGTTCACAACATTTTTCAAAAACGTCCCCTTTTTGGTTCAGCTGTGTTTTGAAAGATTTGGGGCGATCTGTCAAGTAGGGGCTGAGAAAAAAAGGGGTCCCAAATGCTTTTTCCCCATGTTATGCTTATGGGCATTTCTAATTTTCTGAATACACAACTACAGCCAGAAGCGCTGAATGGAATTACACCAAATTTGGCCGAAAGCTGGATGTTCATTGTGCGTTTTGTGATTTGGTGTAAATATGTTCAGTAGTTTCAGAGATATTTAAGTATATTATCTACTGGCGGTCGCCAGTAGATAGTTATAGTTAGAACCTATTTTCCATAGGAAATCCGCGACATTCTATTTGAAATAACTCTCTTGCCGGTTGACGTATCTTCGCAAAATTTTCAAACTTTGTGGGGCGCTCCGGTCCGCTCCTACCCTGAAAGTCTCGGGGTGATTCGTCAAGCGGGGGCCGAGAAAAAGGGGGGTCCCAAAACGCGTTTTCCCCATGCAATTTTCCATAGGAAACTTTAGACACGGCTACAGCCCGAACTGCTGAACGGAATTACACCAAATTTGGCAAAGAGGTAGTTCTTGGTTCAGAAAGAACCCTTTTGTTAAATGGTGTAAATCCGTTCAGTAGTTGCTGAGAAAATCAAAAGTAAAAGTACATATATATCTATGGCCGCGTCGGATTCGCGCACCCTCCCGATCACGAGCTGCATGCTAATTGGCTGTCAACACTCCAAATCAGGAAGTGTTGGCAGCTATTTTGTCCCTCGGTAGAACCGAGGGACAGAAACAAGTGCGCAAAACGCACAAAGGGGGCAGGGTAGAAACACCCTGACCCCCTAGGTCTGCTCCGGGGTCCCACAAGGACCCCCTGGGCAAAATTTTTTTTTTTTTTTAAATCGGCAGGATGCGCTCAGGGAGCGCGGATCCTGCCGAAAAAATCGAAGCGCGGTCTCCCGCGCTCGATGTTAATTGGCCCTCGGGTGGCCCAAGTCCCGGGGGCATGGTGGGGGGTTTTAATTTATGTAGGGGGCCTCTAAGGCCCCCAAGCCCCGGGGACCGCCACCCCCGGGGCTTTATTTAAAAATGATGGCGGGAGGGCTCTGAGCCCTCCCGCAGCCCCGGGGACCGCCACCTCCCTGGGGCTTCTTTTTTAAAAAACCTGTGTGGGGGGCTCCAGCCCCCCCACATGCCCCGGGGACCGCCACCTCCCCGGGGCACTAAACATTTAAATATGGGGGTCCATTACGGACCCCCAAGCCCCGGGGACCACCACCTCCCGGGGCTGTGCACTGAATGGGAGGAGGGCCGCGCGGCCCCCTCCTGGAGCCCTTGATGGCCCTGGGGACCACCACCCCCAGGGCCGGCTCCTGCAGTGTCCCGGGTGCCTACCCCCGGGACACTGCTGTTTGCTATGACAGGACGGGAGCCTCGCGGCTCCCGTCCTGTCATAGCAAACTTGGTTTGCATTTTGAAAGAGAGAGCAGGAAACCTGCTCTCTCTTTCAAAATGCAAACCAATTGCTTTCCACATGGGGAGCAGCATGTTAGCTGCTCCCCATGTGGAAAGCGATGCCGGCTTCCGCAGGAGGCGGGGAGCCGGCTGGGACTGTGGGGGGATTGGGGACCCCCACAGTCTCCAACGTGAGGCCAGGCCCCGGGGGATGGGGTCCCCGGGGCCATAAGTGGCTCGGGAGGGGGCCATGCAGCCCCCTCCCCAAAGTTCATTTTTTTTTTTTTTTTTTAAATAAGGGAAAGGCCGGCCCCGGGGGATGGGGTTTCCGGGGCCTTAAATGGCCTGAGGAGGGGGGCCACACAGCCCCCCGCCAAAGAAAAAAAATAAAAAATCGAGGCCATGACCCGGGGGATGGGGTCCCCGGGGCCAATACAGGCCCAGGGAAGGGGGGCCACGCGGCCCCGTTCCCGTTTTTTTTTTTTAAATTTAAAAAAAAAAAAATGCTCAGGCCCCGGGGGATGGGGTCCCCGGGGCCAAAAGTGGGCAAGGGAAGGGGGCCACGCAGCCCCCTCCCTGCAGTACTCTGCAAACGCGCCCTGGCGCGTTTGCAGAGGGGAACAATTCCCCTTGAATACTGGGGTCCCTGGGGACCAACTAGCCCACCAGGAACCTCCAGTATGCGCCAGGGGCTGCCTTGGAGAGACGTGTACATAGGCTACGCCCCTTTACACCTCTCTGCAACGCAGCTCTGTGGCGCTTTTGGAGGTATATGGTGGGCTAGTTGGACTCCAGGGACCCTCAGGATTCAAGGGGACTTAATCCCCAACTTAAAACGCGCCACAGGGCGCGTTTGCACAGTGGTGAAGGGAGGGGCGGGGCTTCATGTGACATGTGTGCAAACAGGCCCCGTGGCGCGTTTTAAGATGGGGATTAAATCCCCTTCAATCCTGAGGGTCTCTGAGGGCCAACTAGCCCAACAGGTACATCCAGAAAGCGCCACAGAGCTGCGTTGCAGAGAGGTGTAAAAGGGTGTGGCCTCTCTACACGTCTCTGCAACGCAGCCCCTGGCGCATACTGGAGGTTCATGGTGGGCTAGTTGGCCCCTAGGGAACCTCATGATTCAAGGGGACTTAATCCCCCAACTTAAAACGCGCCACGGGGCGCGTTTGCACAGATGTCACCTCAGGCCCCACCCCATCCCTTCACCATTGTGCAAATATTCCTCTAAAATCTGCCTTACTACGAATTCCGATTTACTCACCGGTTATCAGGAGAGACCTCAGTGCTGCATCTTTCAGCCCAGTACTGGTCCTGAAAAGTAATTTTAACCGTACTTACCGGTAACTTGAATTTCCTTCATAGGCTAACATTGACTGGTTTCACTTGGAAATTCTTCTAAGTGTGGAGTTTTGGAACTTTAAAGTATTCCTCTAAAATCAGCCGAAATACGAATTCCGATTTACTCACCTGTTATCAGGAGAGACCTCAGTGCTGTATCTTTCAGCCCAGTACTGGTCCTGAAAAGTAATTTTAACCGTACTTACCAGTATTTTGAATTTCCTTCCATAGGCTAACATTGACTGGTTTCACTTGGAAATTCTTCTAAGTGTGGAGTTTTGGAACATACAAATATTCCTCTAAAATCAGCCGAACTACGAATTCCGATTTACTCACCTGTTATCAGGAGAGACCTCAGTGCTGTATCTTTCAGCCCAGTACTGATCCTCAAAAGTAATTTTAACCGTACTTACCAGTAACTTGAATTTCCTTCCATAGGCTAACATTGACTGGTTTCACTTGGAAATTCTTCTAAGTGTGGAGTTTTGGAACTTTAAAATATTCCTCTAAAATCAGCCGAAATACGAATTCCGATTTACTCACCTGTTATCAGGAGAGACCTCAGTGCTGCATCTTTCAGCCCAGTACTGATCCTCAAAAGTAATTTTAACCATACTTACCAGTAACTTGAATTTCCTTCCATAGGATATCATTGCCTGCTTTTTGCTGAAAAAGTTTCTAAGTGTTGATTTTTGAAACTTACAAATATTCCTCTAAAATCAGCCGAAATCCGAATTCTGATTTACTCACCTGTTATCAGGAGAGACCTCAGTGCTGCATCTTTCAGCCCAGTACTGGTCCTGAAAAGTAATTTTAACCGTACTTACCGGTAACTTGAATTTCCTTCATAGGCTAACATTGACTGGTTTCACTTGGAAATTCTTCTAAGTGTGGAGTTTTGGAACTTTATAATATTCCTCTAAAATCAAGCAAAGTACGAATTCCAATTTACTCACCTGTTATCAGGAGAGAACCCAGTGCTGCATCTTTTAGCCCAGCACTGACCCTGAAAAGTAATTTTAACCGTACTTACCAGTAACTTATATTTTCTTCCATAGGAATCCATTGTCTGGTTTTCAGCAGAAAAGTTTCAGTGTCGATTTTCACAAACTACAAATATTCCTTAAAAATCGCCTGTATGACTTAAACGCATTCTTTCAACTGTTTACAGGAGATGCACCAGTGCTGGATCCAGGATCCAACACTGAGTAAGAAAAAGTAACGATAACAGTTTTTACCTGCTAAGTGAATTTCCTTCCATAGGATAACATTGGTGATTCTATGAGAAAAAGTTTCTAAGTGTCAACTTTTAAAATACAATAATATTCCTTAAAAATCACGACTGTAACCAAAACGCTTTTACTCAACTGTTTACAGGAGATGTTCCAGGACTGAATCTAGGATCCAGTCCTGTGGTTAGAAAAGTAATCCATAAAGTAACTAATTGCATTTAACTAGAAATTCACATTGAGCTGAATGTTGCATTGTGTTTGAAAATGTGTTGCCCATTGCAACAACTGTAACTACTGTACTTAAAAGTCTATTGCCTATGTGCAAAGTATTTAAACTAAAGTAATTCATTCTGAGAAAGTATTTTTGTAATGTAATGTATAATGTAATTACAATGTAATTTAAAAAATAAAATATGTAAAAAAAAATTGTTTCTAAAAATGTAGTAAATCAGTATGAAAAAAATTAATATAACAATTAATACATTTAAATTTTGTTATTTACAAAACCTTTGAAATTCACTGAAAAAACCGTAGGTTTCAGACATGTTATAGTTAGGAATTAGCATTTAAAAAACCTTTGAAATTCACTGAAAAAACCATAGGTTTCAGATATGTTATAGTTAGAAATTAGCATTTAAAAAACCTTTGAAATTCTCTGAAAAAACCATAGGTTTAGGGACAGTTATAGTTAGTTGGACATTTTACTCGTACAAAACCCGTGAAATTCCCCCGTTATAGTTAGTTCAGCTAACTATAACTCGCGCCCCCGCAATGCACTGCTGATGACGTCACATATTACATCACTCATGGCAGAGAGGTGTAAAAAGGGGCGTGGCCTCTGTACACCTCTCTGCAAGGCAGCTCCCTGGTGCATACTGGAGGTTCCTGGTGGGCTAGTTGGCCCCCAGGGACCCCCAGTATTCAAGGGGAATTGTTCCTCCTCTGCAAACGCGCCAGGGGAGCGTTTGCAGAGTGGTGAAGGAAGGGGGCGGGGCCTGCGGGCCCGATCGTTTTTTTTTGTTTGTTTTTTTCCTCTGAAGGGGGCTGTGTGGCCCCCTTCCTTTTTCCTATTTTTAGGCCCTGGGGACCCCATCCCCTAGGGCCTTACACCTTTTTTTTAAATTAAAATTTAAAAAAACGGGAAGGGGGCCGCGTGGCCCCCTTCCCTGGGCCTGTATTGGCCCCGGGGACCCCATCCCCGGGGCATGGCCTCTTTTTTTATTTGGAGGGGGCTGCGTGGCCCCCTCCTCAGGCCATTTAAGGCCCCGGGGACCCCATCCCCGGGGCCGGCCTTGCACTTTTTTTTAACTTTTTTACCTTTGGGGAGGGGGCTGCGTGGCCCCCTCTGTGGCCACTTATGGCCCCGGGGACCCCATCCCCCGGGGCCTGGCCTCTCGTTGGGGACTGTGGGGGTCCCCAAACCCCCACAGTCCCGCCGGCTCCCCGTGTCCTACGGGAGCCGGCATTGCTTTACACATGGGGAGCAGCTAACATGCTGCTCCCCATGTGGAAAGCAATTCAGCTTTGGATATTGGAAGAGAGAGCAGGTTTCCTGCTCTCTCTTCCAATATCCAAAGCAGTTTGTAATGACAGGACGGGAGCCGCGAGGCTCCCGTCCTGTCATTGCAAACAGCAGTGTCCCGGGGGTAGGCACCCCGGGACACTGCAGGAGCCGGCCCTGGGGGTGGCGGTCCCCAGGGCCACCACAGGCTCCCTCCTTACATTTTAAAAGCCCCGGGAGGTGGTGGTCCCTGGGGCTTGGGGGTCCAAAACGGACCCCCATTGTAATTTTTCTTAGTGCCCCGGGAGGTGGCGGCCCTCGGGGCGTGTGGGGGCTGGAGCCCCCCACAGAGGTTTTTCAAAAATAAAAAAGAAGCCCCGGGAGGTGGCGGTCCTCGGGGCTGCGGGAGGGCTCAGAGCCCTCCCGCACCATTATACATAAAGCCCCGGGGGTGGTGGTCCTCGGGCTTGGGGGCCCTTAGAGGCCCCCACACATAAAATTAACCCCCCAGCACCCTGAGCGCATCTTGCCGATTTAAAAAAAAAAAATTTGCCCAGGGGTCCTTGTGGGACCCCTGAGCAGACCTAGGGGTCAGGGTGTTTCTACCCTGCCCCCTTTGTGCGCTTTGCGCATTTGTTTCTGTCCCTCGGTTCTACCGAGGATAAAATGGCTGCCAACACTTCCTGATTTGGAGTGTTGACAGCCAATTAGCATGCAGCTCGTGATCGGGAGGGTGCGCGAATCCGACGCGGCCATAGATATATCTATCTTTTACTTTTGATTTTCTCAGCAACTACTGAACGGATTTACACCATTTAACAAAAGGGTTCTTTCTGAACCAAGAACTACCTCTTTGCCAAATTTGGTGTAATTCCGTTCAGCAGTTCGGGCTGTAGCCGTGTCTAAAGTTTCCTATGGAAAATTGCATGGGGAAAACACGTTTTGGGACCCCCTTTTTCTCGGCCCCGCTTGACGAATCCCCCGAGACTTTCAGGGTAGGAGCGGACCGGAGCGCCCCACAAAGTTTGAAAATTTTGCGAAGATACGTCAACCGGCAAGAGAGTTATTTCAAATAGAATGTCGCGGATTTCCTATGGATAATAGGTTGTAACTATAACTATCTACTGGCGACCGCCAGTAGATAATATATATATATATATATATATATATATATATATATATATATATATATATATATATATATATATATATATATATATAAATGCTCCAGGGTTGCCCCAACAGGTGAGCAGTGATGGAGCAGGGGAAATGAAATATATTTTTTGTACCCCTTGGAAGTTAATGACCCCATAATGATTGGTACTAACCGTATGAAACGCATGAACTAATCAACCAATGCACCTTTTTGTTAAACAGTACACGTGGGCAACTTGCTAAATACATGCAAAATCTCATTCATTTACAAATGTAAAGCCAATAACATAAATATTGTGATTTGAGTAGTAAATAGAGTAAATTGCATGATTTGTGTTGCATAGTAAATTGCACCATGGCAAAGAATGCAGGTGGTAAGTAAAATGGCTTTAAATGTTGCTTCTGCTAGGTAATACCTAACACGGGTCTTTAGAATGGCAGGTGGTAAACAGAAAGGCTTATTTTCCATGTTTTAATTTCCGTTGTGTTTGTTCTTATATTAGTTCTGTTCGGGCCTGCTAGGCCACGCTTCCAAAATGGCCACTGGAAAGGATGAGATGCGTGCGCCGAATAAAATGGCCCCTGCGCATGGGCAGTATAAAGAGTCCAGTCACATGTATGCGGCCTGTGCCCGGAGTGAGAGATGTCAAGGCCAGTCTGACCTGCCATGAAAGATCGTGCCAAGAGTTCAGCATATATGCATGAGAACGGATGGGAAAATCGAGCGACAGGGGATGAACTAATGTGTGACCATCGGAGTTTGTTACAAATTATATTAGCAAATTGAACTACTTTTGGACTTCATGAGACTTATTGTATGAGACTTATTGTATGCCTTATTGTCCCCAAACCGGTTCGAACAAGGAGGGTGATGAGGTGACCATCACCACCCCTCCAATGGACCAATTAGCGTGATTTCTGCCCCTAAAGATTGCAACTTTTAAGTGTAGTGAGCCAGAAAATAGGGTATAAGAGAGTCTGCTCTTACGTTGTGAAAAAACTTCTTCTTTTATTCTATCCTGATGCTGCGAGAGACTCTGTAATTTTGAACTTTGGACTTTGACTGGGAAAGGAACGAGACCGTTGCGGGAGTTGCCCGGGAGGAGATTGCGTCCGAGGAGGTTAGCGGGACAGTCAGTCAGTTTTGGGAGTCCATCCTGTGATCTGCGGTTTATCTTTCTTTCCTGATGAACCATTCTTGTCATCGCCCTATGGCCGAGGGTAATGAGTATTTCCCATTTTCTTAAGTTTTTTACTTAAATATTTACTGATATAATAAATGTATTTGCTTTAAATGAATTTTACTTTTTTGCTTAAAGGTTTTCAATAAAACTATATGCTAACTCTAAATGAGTCTGTGGTTCTTTTAATAAAATTGTGATTTATAAATGCTAAAGGTTTAATTGTGATTGAGCTGGTCTTAATCGCCATCAACTGATTCTACTAGTTGGTCCATCGACCGAATAGCGGAGTACCTTGATGTTTAGAACCGACAGTATCCGAAGTTAATGTATATAATGTATAGGTTATAATTCTGTCATTTTAATAAGGTATCCCGCTTGTCCAGCAATTCATTTTTCCTTAGCGCTTGATTCAGAGAATTGAATGAATGTATGCTTGCGGTGTTATGGGCCCCACTGGCATAAGTCTCAAGTGATCAAAGTTGTATAAGTGTTTTTCTGGATTAGTGTCATAATGAAAAATTTATATTAGCCGCGCTGGATCAGCAGCAATGACGGAATAGCTGTTAAAGGAATCGGAAGTCGGCACGCCGTCCATACTGAATAAAGCTTTTACAGCGCATTGTTGCTAGAGTGCTGCTCACCTGTTGGGGCAACCCTGGAGCATTTATTTATAGGTGGCCGCCCTGCCGCCGAGCTTGCCCCACCCTGGTAATTATGGGGGCCATCGGGCTCGGTACTTACTGAGTCCCTTTGTGGAAGCAACAGCGAAGGATTGAGGGCGGACTCCGGCGACTGAGGCCCATCTGAGGGTCTTAAATGTATGTGACATTTACGTGCATCCATTCAGGATAAGAGATTAGTCGGCACTACAATTCCCACAGTACTTTGCACTGTCTCATTGAGCAGCCCATCCAGGGGCATGCTATTTCGCGTTATTTAATGACGGGAATTGTGACCGGCTTGCACACACTTTCCCGTCAGCCTCTGAGAAAGAAGATTACAGACTTCGAAACGCGTCAGGTCAAAATACGGAATAGCTGTTAAAGGAATCGGAAGTCGGCACGATGTCCATATCGAATAAAGGCTTTTACAGCGCATTGTTGCTAGAGTGCTGCTCACCTGTTGGGGCAACCCTGGAGCATTTATATATATATATATATATATATATATATATATATATATATATTTCTCCACTTTACCGAACCGTTTTGTTGGCGTACAAAGGACGGCACTCACAGGAATTCTTTTTAGCGATCTTTTAATTTGCTGGAACCTCCCTGCACCGACAGACGCGTTTCGGCAATCTGCCTTCTTCAATGTCGATGACAACAAGTTAGAAACTCCCTTTTAGCAGTGTCAAATCGTGACGCGAGTTAAAAACAGTGAAATAAAAGACGGCTTAATTCAAATAAGGCATAATGCACATTTCATGGCGGCCATCTTAAAACATTACCACAGGCAAGGGAAATATCGCAATTTCATTAGACAAGTGCTTCCAAAAACATGCAAAATTTCATAATCATGGATTGATTTCAATAAATGAACAGAATCTAAATTGATACGCACTGACTATAAATTTCATTGCAATTATTAGTAAATTTGTATTATCTCAATAGATAGATGTCAGTTATGTTCTGTTTAGGAAATTCTATATCTTAACCAAACATGTATTGTTTTTGAAAGATATAAAAAGGGAAACCCTTGAATTTTCACAATTGAGCCCTGAATGGGCAAAGACACGTAGCGTGATGTTGGAGCTATGTTCTATAGAGCTGGATGTACATGTTGATCATAGCTTAACATTTATATATTTTGATTTCATGTGTCTATACACAAGAAAAAGAAGGAAACAAGGAGATGGAAAGGGAAAGGAGAGGAAAGGCATGGAGTGAGAGACAGAAAAATGAGACAAAGGAAGAGAAAAGAAGAAAAAAGAAGAAAGAAGAAAAAATAGACATAATATGAAGTAGAAAGGATCAGACAATTTGTAATAATCAAAGGAGACAGTATATATTTTTACTCAATCATAACAGGAAATCGATTGGCAACATCATTCCAAGTGGGACCATAGCTCCTCCTCATTGTTGAGGCCTAATGGGACCTTGGTTTGCAGATCAATAATGTATTTGGATTCTAGGGCTCGTAACTGTCTAGTTCTGTCCCCACCTCTTTCATTTTTGGGAATTTGGTCGATACAGAAAAATTTCAGAAGATCACGGTTGCTATTGTGCATTTTTTCAAAATGACGCACCACCGGATAGGTGGGGTCTTTCTTAGCAATCGCGCGCATATGTTCTAATATGCGCTTCTTGGTTGGATGGATAGTGCTGCCCACAAATCTTTTGGGGCATGGGCATTCCAAGATATATACAGTGATATTTGAATTACAGTTAAGGAGTCGATTGATGGTTTTGGTCTTGTTGTTTTCCATTCCTTGTTCTAAGGTCTTGTAGTCCAGTACTTTATGGCTAAATTTACATGCCTTACATTTAAGGCATGGAAAGAAGCCTCGTACATTTTGTATTTGATGTGGTGTTGATCTGAGGTGACTATGTACTAAATGATCACCTATTGATTTACTGCATCTATAAGTTATTAATGTGTACTTAGGTATCACCTTTTTCAAAATACTGTCAGTCTGGAGAATGTGCCAATTTCTCCTGAAGATTCGTACTATCTCTGCAGACTTCGCATTATAGCGGGTTATCATTCTGGCAGGAGTAACCTTATGTTCATTTTCTGGTTTACAAACTCTAGGTATCAACAGTTGAAGTCTATCTATTGAATTAGTTTTCACATGTGCCTGTTTAAGAATATTAGGAGAATAACCCCTTTCTTTGAATCTGGAAAAGGTGTCCTCTCTAGCTTTAGCATATTCAGTTTCAGTAGAACAATTTCTTTTTAGGCGTAGGAGTTCCCCGTATGGGATGTTATTTACCATACTTCTAGGATGGAAACTCCTAGCATGAAGAACAGCATTGCCCGCTGTTGGTTTTCTATACAGACGGGTAAGAATTTTAGATTGTTCAATATAGACTTCTAGATCAAGATAACAGACACTCGTATTGCTGATGTTACCGCTAAATTTTAAATTCAAATTGTTGCAGTTGAGGAAGGCGACATAGTCCTCGGCTGTGGAATGGCTGCCCTTCCACACGATGAAAAGATCATCAATGTAGCGGGCCCACAATACTACTTTGTCCATGCATTGTTCCGGTGTGTCCCTCCAGGCCACGTGCTTCTCCCACCAGCCCACGAAAAGATTCACATAGCTGGGGGCGAAGCACGTGCCCATTGCTGTCCCACGTTGTTGTATGTAAAGCTGACCCCGAAAATAAAAATGTTATGTTCAAGGCAGAAGGTCAGCATGGCTATCGGCATCTCATTGTGTCTTTTAAATTTAAGGGGACGTTTGTTAAGAAACCATTGGACCGCCTTTACTCCATCTTTATGGTTAATGCAGGTGTAAAGGCTGGTAATGTCCAAGGTAATGAGAAGCATGTCATCCTCCCAACTTAATCCCTCAATGAGTCTTAAAAAGTCCCCTGTGTCCTTAATGAAGGAACTAAGGGTTATGACCCATGGTGCCAGAAAAGAATCAATATATACAGAGCAATTCTCAAGTAGGCTGTTGATGGAAGCAACTATCGGTCTCCCTGGTGGTCTTAGTGCATTCTTATGGATTTTGGGGAGGTGGTAGAAAGTGGGGATCGTAGGATATTTACAGAATAAGAATTTAAATTCATCCGTGTCGATCATACCCTCCTCCCTCCAAGATACCAAGAACTCATGAAAGGTCTTAATACAATTTGCATAGACCACTTTATTAGTGGGTAGATAACATTCTCTATCTTCAAGCTGGTTCAAAGCTTCTGAAATATAGTGTTCTTGAGAGAAAATAACAATGTTTCCCCTTTATCAGAGGGTTTTATCGTTATTGTGTCATCATACTACAATGACTGAATTGCTTGCCATTGTTCCAATGGAATATTGTAACTTATCTTTCCGTTGCTGTTGTCACTTCTTAGGTTCTTTAAGTCAGCTATTACTGCCTTGTTAAAGACATCAAATGCATCGAAAGGTGTTTGAGGAATTGTTCTTGATTTCCTTTTTAGTCCACTCTTGCCGCTCACTTGTCTTATGCCCGCTATTTCTAAGCACGTTTCATTGTCTGACTGTTGCTGAGTGTTATTAGCAAGATCAGAAGATTCCAATAGCTGTAGAGTCAGAAGAGTGTCAGGACAGTACCTGTAAGTATGTCCAAGTTATTTTCCATAACAGTGTCCCCACTCATAGATGTTGGAGGGTGTAATAGATGAATTTTTTGTAATTTTAGTTTTCTGGTATATTTGAATAGGTCCACCCTCGTTTCCACAAAGTCAAAATCCGCAGTGGGACAAAAAGTCAATCTTAATTGGAGGACTTGAGTCTCTGCATCCGTGAGGGCTCGGTCTGACAAATTGATGACAGCTTTGGTGGTTACCATCTGCCTCGTCTCTTGCTGCGGGTAACCCTTGGAGATATAAAATCTTCTCCTCCTTTTTTGGCCCCTTCTGGTTTTTCGTTTCTTTTTGTCTGTTGGGCTGGTGGGTGGGTGCGGGGCGCTGGTCTCTGGCGATTTTCTCTGATCAGCCTGTACTCCTGAAAATAAGTAGATCCTGTATTAGAATCACCATCTTCATTGGCTGTTCGTTCCTCTTCTGAAACTTCCACCTCTGATTCAGAGGTGTCTCTGTTGCTTGGTACCCCCGCTCTCTGTTGGTTAATGTTTCTTCTCGGAATGTCATATTTACGAGCAAATGTTAAAATACGCCCGAGGCATAATCTTGCTCGTAGCGTAGGAATTTCGTTTGTTTTCTTTTGCGTATGGTACTTTCATAATCTTTTAGTCTTCTCATCATAGAGGCTATCAGATCTTCACTTTGTTTTGTGTCTTGATCCTTTTTAATCATTTCTTCCAGTTTCTTGATTTCATCGGAAAGTTTTGTTTGATCACTCCATGCGTATTTGATCAGAATTCTGACCATTCCTTTCGCGGATTCAGTGGTGTGGTCAGACCAGTCCTTTAGAAGTTGTGGATCAGGGTCTCATAGGAGGGGACAATGAAGATCCGTAAACCCCTGGGGATCTGATCTACTTGAAGATATTTCTCTAAAGATGTGGCCTCCCACCATTTGCGAATTTCTTTCTCATGTATTTTCTCTAAGGTCTGGTATAGTACTTTTAAATTGCTGGAAGAATTTACAGGGACCTGAAATTCATTCGCTACATTTCTGATCCGTGCTGTTCCTTGTTTAAATACATCCATTGCAGCTTCCTCACATTCTGTGATAGATGACATGGCTTGCCTGGGGAGAGAAACTCGTCGGTATACACCAACCTGCCAGGGGGCCAGCACTTTTATTTTAATATAAGAATCCTTCGGAGCAGACGCTGTATACAGATATATATGAGCCAAAGAAAGAACACAACACTCACCACCAGTGTCGGCATCGGAACTGGGGGTCCTCCAATCCACAGTTATTCAGCTTTACCCGTGTGGCGGAGTCGGTCTCTCAGTGATGTCATCAGTGATGTCACTGACCATGTCATGAATGATGTAATATGTGACGTCATCAACAGTGCATTGCGGGGGCGCGAGTTATAGTTAGCTGAACTAACTATAACGGCCGAATTTCTCTGGTTTTGTAGGAGTGAAATGTCCAACAAACTATAACGTCCCTGAAACCTGTGGTTTTTTCAGTGAATTTCAAAGGTTTTTTAAATGCTAATTTCTAACTATAACGTCCCTGAAACCTGTGGTTTTTTCAGTGAATATATATATATATATATATATATTATCTACTGGCGGTCGCCAGTAGATAGTTATAGTTAGGACCTATTTTCCATAGGAAATCTGCGACATTCTATTTGAAATAACTCTCTTGCTGGTTGACGAATCTTCGCGAAATTTTCAAACTTTATGGCCCGCTCCGGTCCGCTCCTACCCTGAAAGTCTCGGGGTGATTCGTCAAGCGGGGGCCGAGAAAAAGGGGGTCCCAAAACGTGTTTTCCCCATTCATTTTCCCATAGGAAACTTTAGACACGGCTACAGCCTGAACTGCTGAACGGAATTACACCAAGTTTGGCAAAGAGGTAGTTCTTGGTTCAGAAAGAACCCTTTTTGTTAAATGGTGTAAATCCGTTCAGTAGTTGCTGAGAAAATCAAAAGTAAAAGCACATATATATCTATGGGCACGGAGGATCCGCGCACCCTCCCGATCACGAGCTGTCTGCTAATTGGCTGTCAACACTCCAAACCAGGAAGTGTTGGCAGCCATCTTGTTCCTCGGTAGAACCGAGGAACAAGAAAGCAGTAAAAAAGTGCGCAAAACGCACAAAGGGGGCAGGGTAAAAACACCCTGACCTCTAGGCCTGCTCAGGGGGTCCCACAAGGACCCCCTGGGCAGAAAAGCATTTTTTTTTTAAATTGGCAGGATGCGCTCAGGGTGCGCGGATCCTGCCGAAAAAAAATCGAAGCGCGTCTCCCGCGCTCGATGTTAATTTGCCCCCGGGTGGGCCAAGTCCCGGGGGCATGGTGGGGGGGTGTTTAAATTTAATGTGGGGGGCCTCTAAGGCCCCCCAAGCCCCGGGGACTGCCACCCCCCAGGGCTTTCAAAAAATAAAGGTGCGGGAGGGCTCTTGGCCCTCCCGCAGCCCCGGGGACCGCCAACCCCCAAGGCTTCTTTTTAAAAATTTTATGACCTGTGTGGGGGCTCCAGCCTCCCACACGCCCGGGACCGCCACCCCCGGGGCTTTATTAAATAATGATGGCGGGAGGGCTCTTTGCCCTCCCGCTGCACCGGGACTGCCACCCCCGGGGATTCTTTATTTTAATTTAAAAACCCTGTGTGGGGGCTCCAGCCCCCACACGCCCGGGACCGCCACCTCCCGGGGCACTATAGATTTAAATATGGGGGTCCGTTACGGACCCCAGAGCCCCGGGACCACCACCTCCCCGGGGCTGTGCACTGGATGGGAGGGGGCCGCGCGGCCTCTCCTGGAGCCCTTGATGGCCCTGGGAACCGCCACCCCCCAGGGTCAGCTCCTGCAGTGTCCCAGGGTGCCTACCCCCGGGACACTGTAGTTTGCTATGACAGGACAGGAGACTCGCGGTTCCCGTCCTGTCATAGCAAACTTGGTTTGCATTTTGAAAGAGAGAGCAGGAAACCTGCACTCTCTTCCAAAATTCAAGCAAATTGCTTCTACATGGGGAGCAGCATGTTAGCTGCTCCCCATGTGGAAAGCAATGCCGGCTCCCGTAGGACACGGGAGCCGAGCGGGACTGTGGGGGGATTGGGGACCCCCACAGTCCAGAGGCCAGTCCCCGGGGGATGGGGTCCCGGGGCCATAGTGGCCAGGAGGGGGCCACGCAGCCCCCTCCCCAAATAAAAAAAAAAAAAAAAGGGCAAGGCCGGCCCCGGGGATGGGGTCCCCGGGCCTTAAATGGCCTGAGGAGGGGGGCCACACAGCCCCCCTCCAAATTAAAAATAAATAAATCGAGGGCATGCCCCGGGGGATGGGGTCCAATATTTAAAAAAAAAAAAAAATGCTCAGGCCCCGGGGGCCAAGGGAAGGGGGGCCACGCAGCCCCCCTCCCATTAAAAAAAACAAAAAAACGAGCGGCATTGTGCCGGAGGCCCCGCCCCTCCCTGCAGTACTCTGCAAACGCGCCCCTGGTGCGTTTAAGAAGGGGAAGTAATTCCCTTGAATACTGGGGGTCCCTGAGGGCCAACTAGCCCACCAGGAACCTCCAGTATGCGCCAGGGGCTGCGTTGCAGAGAGGTGTACAGAGGCCACGCCCTTTTACACCTCTCTGCAACACAGCTCTGTGGCACTTTTAGAAGTACATGGTGGGCTAGTTGGACTCCAGGGACCCTCAGAATTGAAGGGGACTTAATCCCCCAACTTAAAACGCGCCACGGGGCGCGTTTGCACAGTGGTGACGGGAGGGGGCGGGGCTTCAGGTGACATGTGTGCAAACAGGCCCCGTGGCGCGTTTTAAGACGGGGAATTAAATCCCCTTCAATCCTGAGGGTCCCTGGGGGCCAGTTAGCCCACCATGTACTTCTAAAAAGCGCCACAGAGCTGCGTTGCAGAGAGGTGTAAAAAGGGGCGTGGCCTCTGAACACCTCTCTGCAAGCAGCTCCCTGGCGCATACTGGAGGTACAGGGTGGGCTAGTTGGACCCCAGGTACCCTCATGATTCAAGGGGCCTTAATCCCCCAACTTAAAACGCGCCGCGGGGCGCGTTTGCATAGATGTCACCTCAGGCCCCGCCCCTCCCTTCACCATTGTGCAAATATTCCTCTAAAATCAGCCGAACTACGAATTCCTATTTACTCACCTGTTATCAGGAGAGACCTCAGTGCTGCATCTTTCAGCCCAGTACTGATCCTGAAAAGTAATTTTAACTCGTACTTACCAGTAACTTGAATTTCCTTCCATAGGATATCATTGACTGGATTCACTTGGAAATTCTTCTAAGTGTGGAGTTTTGGAACTTTATAATATTCCTCTAAAATCAGCCGAAATACGAATTCCGATTTACTCACCTGTTATCAGGAGAGACCTCAGTGCTGCATCTTTCAGCCCAGTACTGATCCTGAAAAGTAATTTTAACCGTACTTACCAGTAACTTGAATTTCCATCCATAGGATATCATTGTCTGCTTTTTGCTGAAAAAGTTTCTAAGTGTCGATTTTTGAAACATACAAATATTCCTCTAAAATCAGCCGAACTACGAATTCCGATTTACTCACCGGTTATCAGGAGAGACCTCAGTGCTGCTTCTTTCAGCCCAGTACTGATCCTGAAAAGTAATTTTAACCGTACTTACCAGTAACTTGAATTTCCTTCCATAGGATATCATTGTCTGCTTTTTGCTGAAAAAGTTTCTGTCGATTTTTGAAACATACAAATATTCCTCTAAAATCAGCCGAACTACGAATTCCGATTTACTCACCTGTTATCAGGAGAGACCTCAGTGCTGCATCTTTTAGCCCAGCACTGACCTTGAAAAGTAATTCTAACCGTACTTACCAGTAACTTGAATTTCCTTCCATAGGCTAACATTGACTGGTTTCACTTGGAAATTCTTCTAAGTGTGGAGTTTTGGAACTTTATAATATTCCTCTAAAATCAGCCGAACTACAAATTCCGATTTACTCACCTGTTATCAGGAGAGAACCCAGTGCTGCATCCGTTAGCCCAGCACTGACCTTGAAAAGTAATTCTAACCGTACTTACCAGTAAGTTGAATTTCCTTCCCTAGGCTAACATTGACTGATTTCACATGGAAATTCTTCTAAGTGTGGAGTTTTGGAACTTTATAATATTCCTCTAAAATCAGCCGAACTACGAATTCCGATTTACTCACCTGTTATCATGAGAGAAGCCAGTGCTGCATCTTTTAGCCCAGTACTGATCCTGAAAAGTAATTTTAACCGTACTTACCAGGAACTTGAATTTCCTTCCATAGGCTAACATTGACTGGTTTCACTTGGAAATTCTTCTAAGTGTGGAGTTTTGGAACTTTATAATATTCCTCTAAAATCAGCCGAACTACGAATTCCGATTTACTCACCTGTTATCAGGAGAGAATCCAGTGCTGCATCTTTTAGCCCAGCACTGACCCTGAAAAGTAATTCTAACCGTACTTACCAGTAACTTGAATTTCCTTCCATAGGCTAACATTGACTGGTTTCACTTGGAAATTCTTCTAAGTGTGGAGTTTTAGAACTTTATAATATTCCTCTAAAATCAGCTGAACTACGAATTCCGATTTACTCACCTGTTATCAGGAGAGAACCCAGTGCTGCATCTTTTAGCCCAGCACTGACCTTGAAAAGTAATTCTAACCGTACTTACCAGTAACTTGAATTTCCTTCCTCAGGCTAACATTGACTGGTTTCACTTGGAAATTCTTCTAAGGGGCCGATTCCGATCTCGGTCGGAGGCGCACCTAATACCATTCGGTCGGGAAAAAAGCCATGCAAATGCCTGTTTCCCGACCGATCCGCACATTATTCCGAACGAGCAAGTACGATGCGCACAACAGCATAGAATCCGGCCCAGTCGGACTCACCCAATCCAGGTCCTGTTCTCCGACCGAGGCGAATCCGGAAACGCAGAATCGAGTCGCACGGAAGGGAAAATGCAGCCCAGTCCGGCCGGACAAGTACGATGCGCTTCCCGTACGCGCCGAACCCGTCGCTACGTCCGGTACGTCAAAGCTTCCGGGAGAGGCGCACATAAGCTCCGATTCGCGCCACAACACGATCCACGGCTACGAGGCGAACACGCCAGCGACGAGGACGAGGCGAAGCAACTAGAAAGACGAACGAGACGAACCATGAATCCCTTCGCTCCGATCCTACCAATATTCTACATCTACTACCGGAACCGGCACGGACGCGTACGGCGCAGAAGGTAAGTCAGACACCAACCACAAAAACATACAACACGTACACGACACATCACACACACACAGAGGGATGCAGAATGTACTTACACCAGCAACAGCAGCACCATAGGGGCGGGATGCCCATCACCAATGCCACATATACACACAGGGGCCCGGATGCCCACCATCACTACCAACCTACCCAGGGGGGGCTGGATGCCCACCACTACTACCACCTCTACCCAGGGGGGGCTGGATGCCTACCACTACTACGACCCTTAGCCAGGGGGGGCTGGATGCCTACCACTACTACCACCCTTAGCCAGGGGGGGCTGGATGCCCACCACTACTACCACCTCTACCCAGGGGGGGCTGGATGCCCACCACTACTACCACCCTTAGCCAGGGGGGCTGGATGCCCACCACTACTACCACCTCTACCCAGGGGGGGCTGGATGCCCACCATCACTACCACCCTACCCAGGGGGGGCTGGATGCCCACCACTACTACCACCCTTAGCCAGGGGGGGCTGGATGCCTACCACTACTACCACCCTTAGTCAGGGGGGCTGCATGCCTACCACTACTACTACCCTTAGCCAGGGGGGGCTGGATACCCACCACTACTACCACCCTTAGCCAGGGGGGCTGGATGCCCACCACTACTACCACCCATAGCCAGGGGGGGCTGGATGCCCACCACTACTACCACCCTTAGCCAGGGGGGGCTGGATGCCCACCACTACTACCACCCTTAGCCAGGGGGGGCTGGATGCCTACCACTACTACCACCCTTAGCCAGGGGGGCTGGATGCCCACCACTACTACCACCCTTAGCCAGGTGGGCCTGGATGCCCACCACTACTACCACCTTTAGCCAGGGGGGCTGGATGCCTACCACTACTACCACCCTTAGCCAGGGGGCTGGATGCCCACCACTACTACCACCTCTACCCAGGGGGCTGGATGCCCACCACTACTACCACCCTTAGCCAGGGGGCTGGATGCCTACCACTACTACCACCTTAGCCAGGGGGGCTGGATGCCTACCACTACTACCACCCTTAGCCAGGGGGGCTGGATGCCTACCACTACTACCACCTCTACCCAGGGGGGCTGGATGCCTACCACTACTACCACCCTTAGCCAGGGGGGCTGGATGCCTACCACTACTACCACCCTTAGCCAGGGGGCTGGATGCCCACCACTACTACCACCCTTAGCCAGGGGGGGCTGGATGCCTACCACTACTACCACCCTTAGCCAGGGGGGGCTGGATGCCTACCACTACTACCACCCTTAGCCAGGGGGGGCTGGATGCCTACCACTACTACCACCTCTACCCAGGCGGGGCTGGATGCCTACCACTACTACCACCTCTACCCAGGGGGGGCTGGATGCCTACCATTACTACCACCCTTAGCCAGGGGGCTGGATGCCTACCACTACTGTGGAGAGGTGTGGTGCAGCGGCCAGGGCAACTGACTTCGAGCACAGGGTTCACGGTTCGATCCCCGGCTCCAGCGGCAGCTCAGCTCAGCACCATGTGACTCTGGGCAATAGCTCACTTACTTCCACTCCGGCCCCGAGCGCCTTGAGACCCGTAAGGGTGAGTAGCTGCGCTATATAAAAACAGACTTACATTTTTTTTTTTACTTACTACTACCACCTCTACCCAGGGGGGGCTGGATGCCTACCACTACTACCACCCTTAGCCAGGGGGGGCTGGATGCCTACCACTACTACCACCCTTAGCCAGGGGGGCTGGCTGCCCACCATCACTACCACCCTTACCCAGGGGGCTGGATGCCCACCACTACTACCACCCTTAGCCAGGGGGCTGGATGCCTACCACTACTACCACCCTCTAGCCAGGGGGCTGGATGCCTACCACTACTACCACCCTTAGCCAGGGGGCCGGATGCCTACCACTAACAACATCTCACAGGGTGGCCAATACATGTCGCAACAAGCACACACCAACATAAAGAATGCAACATTAAGACATCCCCCCAACACCATGACAAGTGTGTGTAGACTGTGTCAAATGCCTACAACACAGAACATGATCATCAACATACAATGTGACACCCTATCACATGTGCCACATATATATGTGTGTGGCCCCCACAATGCAAG
Source organism: Calotriton arnoldi (assembly GCA_963921515.1). NCBI lineage: Eukaryota > Metazoa > Chordata > Amphibia > Caudata > Salamandridae > Calotriton > Calotriton arnoldi. The sequence continues at coordinate 521,510 of CAWUFW010003147.1, forward strand.
CAGGCCATGACTAATGTGGCAATGGGGTCCAAACCCCATCATCACAGTGACCAAAATGTAAGTGTGGGGTCCATAGCTGAAGCACATTCTGACCATTGTGGCAATGGGGTCTAAACCCCCATCATCACAGTGACCAAAATGTGAGTGTGGGGTCCATAGCTGAAGCACATTCTGACCATTGTGGCAATGGGGTCCAAACCCCCATCATCACAGTGACCAAAATGTGAGTGTGGGGTCCATAGCTGAAGCACATTCTGACCATTGTGGCAATGGGGTCCAAACCCCCATCATCACAGTGACCAAAATGTGAGTGTGGGGTCCATAGCTGAAGCACATTCTGACCATTGTGGCAATGGGGTCCAAACCCCCATCATCACAGTGACCAAAATGTAAGTGTGGGGTCCATAGCTGAAGCACAATCTGACCATTGTGGCAATGGGGTCCAAACCCCCATCATCACAGTGACCAAAATGTAAGTGTGAACAAAGTAAAAGCTGCAACTGGCAAACTGCATGGACAATTCCTGGTCACAGAACAACAAACACAACTGTGGCAAAGTAGTGCAGGTGTCCCATTGCAACATAGATTTGGGGAGGCAAACAGTGCTGTGCAAATGAGACATACCTCTGGCCAGCTGCAGACAAACATCACCCATGGTGTCTGACACCGTCAACATACATCAATGACACAATGACAGAAGTGACCATCACAATGCAGACCCACATATTTGCATCAATGGACACACCAATGCAGATACCCTGTGGAGACGGTAGATGGCAGGTGGACAGTTACCATACCATGGCAGCAATGGGACACACAAACAATGATCATTGTGCTGACTGATGACCTAGGAGTCCCAGGGACAGCAAGGGAAACACACCAAACAACATACAGACAATGGCACACCAAAGATATGCCAATGCAGTGGCGCTGATGCACAAACACAAACAGGCAGACACACACTGCACATCAAACACAACAGGTGAGGGGGGGGAACAGTGTCCCCAGGCAACCACACAACACATGAGGAGGCCTGAAGACCAAACACACAGATGTGCATACAGTGCCACACAAAGGTAACTCAGGGATCCAATTCCCCTATGTGGGCAATCAGGCATTGTCAGATGAGAGGGAGCACAAATCACACATGTCACACGAGCATGTAGGAACAGCAACCCACACAGTAAGACACCGAGGCACCACAGCACCACCCTCAGGGCCCACACAATGTGGTGACCCTGGGCTGCATTACAATCCCACTGTGATGACAAAGCCAGATGTCGTTCACACTGTGAACCACAGTCATGTATCCCGAGCAAATAATTACCAGCACACCCACACAAGCACAAATCAATCAGCATGGCCAGGAACCCAAGGCCAACATGGAGGCAGGGGTCTTGCCAGGCAACAACTCTCATCTGCACACACTCAACAACACACACCTCGACCACCAACAATGTGCTGCAGTGAAGCTCACATGCACTGGTGACATTGCACATGCACTCATGACAAACCCAGGGGGTTGGGAAGCAAGGTGCAGAAACACAGCACACATGGCCACTCAACAAGACCCCTAAATGTCTGACACACTGCACACTACGCTGTACATGGACATGACGGCAACACCACACCAACCAATGGGATCCCAGCCACAGTCACACACCAATGAAGAAGCCAAGGTCACCCACAAAGAACACACATGGACAACTACCAACATTGCAGCCCTGACCCTGAGGAGTGCCAGCAGGCACACACACAACGTGTCACAACCAATGAAAGCTAACACAAACCGGAAATCACATTACAGGAGTGAACAACAAGTGCCAAGGGGAATCCTAACTGTGAGCCATCAGCGCCTGCCCACAAACTCAGCCCTGACAGCAAACACACCTATGAGTGACACCCTGATGACCAGTAATGTGCTATGCACCCACATCACAGAGAACCCAGGGAGAAGACTTTGGGGGAACATAGCTCAACTCAGCAAGCATCACAAACAGGAACATCACTAGGGATCCCAGCATGCACAGCAAAATGGAAGTGAACACACAGACATGCTCATACAACACACACCTTGGGTGCAGGCAATGTCACAGGAGCACACACTGCCATGAGGGGACTCCACTCCTGTGTGATGAAAGCTGTGCCATATGTCGCATCAGTAGGGCTCTATCATGTCAGCACAACACTTTGTCACACAGTCAACAATTGGCACCAAATGAAGGCTCCCGTCACATCAGCCTGGTCATGGGAGTGTCAACGAAATCATCAGCACAGATCCAACATACATGTATAGCAAGTTGCACTGACAACACAGATGAGTCCTTCCCCATTGATGCCCAAACCTGCCTGTCCAGTGGAGACAGCCACCCGGTCAGGGAAGTAGACTAATTGAACAATGGCAAACACTGCAGATGTGCAGGGGTGGAACACACAGAAGTGACATTGCAAATGAAATTAGTGAATCCCATTGCCAACTATTGAAAACATGACACCCTCAGATGCTGCTAAGGATGACATGGATACACCACAGGATAGGACACTGTCCCCCTGGACCACATGGGTACCTGCACAGTAACACTTCATTGTCATGAGACCAAATATCACCATCACTGCAGCAAGGGCATGGTTAGCATCATCAACATCATGTACATCAGAAGCAAAAGCACTAGAGAACAGAAAGTTGCTTTATTCAGCATATGTGGCATTAAAAGTAGAAGTCCGGTAGAAAATAAACAAAGGCCAATGGCCAGTCCATCAACAAAGTCACAAGTGGGTGACAGTGGCAGATGCCACCCTACACATGCCTGCACTGACAACAACCAGGGACAATCCCCTAGGAGGGGCATACGGGGGGCAGGCCAGGCACCGCAGGGACAGGATCAGGGCTCACCAGGAGGAGGCAGGGAAGGGGTGGTGGGTGCTGGAGAGCCACTGACAACTGCAGTGGAGGTGTCTGACATGGTGTGTGCCGGCACAACTGGGGGCATGGCTCAGATGGTGTGTGTGCTGGCACGACTGCAGTGGACCGTGCAGATGGAGTGGACATGTCCGCCACTGCAGTGCCCAAGTCAGACAGGGTGGTAGTGGACTCCACTGCAGTGCCTACCTCCAGGGGAGGAGAATGGGGAACAGGCAAGGTGGGCTGGACAGAGGGGAGGACACCCTCACCACATCAGTGGCACAGACAAGCGCAGCGGGGGTGTGGTGCTGGGAGAGCAAGTGGCAGGGGAGAAGGCCTGATCCTCTTGGGGATGGTATATCTGTGGGTGGGGAACCTGGGGCATGGTGTGGTGGGGGCACCTGTGGAGTGGGGGCATGAGGGATGGAGGATGGAGACCTGGTGCCTGAGCTGCAGGGCGGCGGTGGTGTCTTGCTCTTACGACTCCGGGGGACTTGCGGGTGGGGGCCTCAGTCTGTCTGCGCCTGGGGAGGGTGTCCGGGGGCGAGGGGCACTCTGCTCCGTGTGGGTGGGCTTCCTCTTCCCCTGGATGCTGGAGCAGCTGGATCGGAGGGGAAGAGGCCGAGGTCACTGAGGAAGAGCCGCTGTGACTTTGGGGTTGCAGGTGAGGCAAGGGAGGGGGCTTTGGAGGGAGAGGCAACTGAGGACTGCGCAGTGCTTGGGGATGCGTGTGTGTGTTCCAGGGCCCCATCCCCTGTGAGTCTGGTTTCAGTCCCCTGACTGTGCGTGCGTGTGCGTTTTGTTTGTGGCGTGTGTGTCTGTGTGCTGGACGTGTGTGTGCTGGTGTGTGCCTGTGCCGGTGTGTGTGTGCTTGGGACGGGTAAGGTGCTGGGGAGTGTGGATGGAGCAGAGGCAGGAGGGGTGAGGGACTGTCGGAGGAGGGACACTGTTGCCATCAGGGAGGAGTCCATGGACCTATTGCCCCTCTGTAGGTCAGACATGCCTGATGAGATGCCCTCCATGAATGACACCAGCTGAGTCAACAGACTGGTGTGTGCATGGAGGACACTCAGCATCGCTGTCTGTCCTACATGGAGCTGACGGAGGAGGTACACAGACTCCTCACTCAGGGCAGCAGGGGACACAGGGGCAGGGGGTGCGGTGCCTGGCCCGAAGGAGACATGCTCCCGAACATGGGAGCATCCACGGACCTGGGGAATGGGAGCCGATGGGAGGGCGGTGGTGGTGCTGGTGGTGGCGGGGACAGCAACACTAGCTGGGGTGTGGTGTCTGCTTTCACCCGCCTCCATAAGGGAGTCATCGTCTGAGCCGCTGTGGTCCTCAGCTGAGGTGGATGCTGCTGAGGACTCCTCGGTGTGGCTCCCCTCGCCCTCCGTGCCACTGGGTCCCTCCGACCACTCCTTGGCTGCTGACCCAGTCTGGCTCTCCGGCTCCTCCTGGTCCGTGGAGCTGTCCCCTTCTGTGGCCGTGGATGTATCTGCAATCAATGGGGAAACAGACAGACATCAGTCACCTGCACCGAACGCACACACCACTGTAAGCACAGCACATTACAGAGCAAGCCCTGGCATCATTAGTTGAACATTGCTAAAAGTGCCCTAACTGAACAGGAGAAGCCAATTGTCAGTCTGATGCCAGCCAATGGCACTCACATCTAAGGCTGGGCGTAGTTCGCGAAGTAATGCTTCGCGAAGCTACGCAAAGTGCAGTTCGCACTACGCAAGCTTCGCGTAGCACTACGCGAACTGCGTAGCGCACTGTTCGCAATGATTGCACAGTGCCGGATGCTTGTCCGCACTGTGCAATCATTGAAAACGGCAACTTGCACAGTGCGAGCTGTCTCTACTGCCGCTCGAGTAGATTTTTACTCGGCGGCAGCTCTCAACGCGGACTGGTAGTTTCTCATCGCGAGCGGTCGCGAGCATACGCGACCACTCGCAATGAGAAACCTGACCTCCCCGCGTTGAGAATCTCGCCGGGAGGTTTATTTTCCACGCTCGCGATCGGCAACTTGATGTTGCTGATCGCGAACGAGGAAAAAGTCTCGCCGGGATGTCATTTTGCTTGCTCACGGTCGCCAACTTGACGTTGAGGACCGCGAGCAAGCAAAAAATGACAGCGCACTACGCTACGCTACGCGTGTTTGCACTGTGCTACGTGCAATTCGCGTTGTGCGAAGTAGCGCAAACTTCGCAAACTACGCGAGCGTAGCGTAGCACTTTGCCCAGGGTTACTCACATCCCACATGGCCTTGCACCCAACTGTCTGGTGTCTGTTGGATGGCAACACCCCAGTGTGGACACATGCACCACCTACACAGTAGTTGGACAGTGCAGTGACACGGTGTAGCATGTGGACATGCACACATCACAACTCTTGCCACTGAGTCAGTACAGGTTTCCGGATGAAAGGGATGCCCAGAGTCAAATAGGAAATGCATGTGATGCATACCAGCGACAGACACCATGATGCACCCATGTCCTGATGGCCATTGCCACAATGGTGTGCATGTAGCACATGTCACTCCCCTGCAGGATCACCAATCAGTAGATACATGCCATGGCAGAGGCATGCCTGCTAAGTCATACATCACTGTCTCAGTGATGTATGACTTAGCAGCCAGACAACAACACTCTGCACTGTGTCACAATAGTAGGTCATGGGGAATGCAAGTCCTGGAGCTGCACAAGTGCACATGTACATCCCCCACACAACACATCATCTGAACCCTCATCTGTCCTGGTCATACCGATTGGACATATGGGAGACCTGTAACACAACCCTCTGAACCTCAGCCCCTCACAATCTGCTGTGAATGGGAAACAGCTGCCTGAACTTCATATTCGCATACCCCAGGCTGTACGGTCAGCTGATCAAACACCTATGTGACACACAAGTATTGTCTCCTATGGTCACATCTCCAGTGGCATGCTGAGCCCCAACCGAGAAACACACCAGCAGTCCTGGCAACAAATCCACAGCACACTGACACAGAGGCAGACACCTGAGGGGTCAAATCACTGTGCACAACGTATCAGCTGATACACGGGAGTGGGAGTACAGAGTGTATTGGATGGGCTGGAGTAGGCATGACTGTCCTGCCCCACATGAATGAGGGATGAGCCCTGGACAGTAGATAGCTGGCTATGTATGTGTGACACACGTAATCTGCACACTCCTGGGGCACAAACATTGTTCCCACACGCAGCATGGGTGTGTGCCAGATACCCCAGGCACATGTGGTGGATCAGCTCAGCAAGTGGACCGCATATCAAAGCAACACGCAGATTACATGTCCCAACACAGGCATTGTGTAAACAATGGACCCACCCATGATGTCCACAACAGAGATAGGGAAACAGATGCTGTCCCCCACCTTGAGTGAAGCAAACTGCAAGGACACAGTCACAAGTGACACATTTCCCTGACTGTAAGGGCCACACCTGGGTATCAGATGAGGAGTGGGCAGTGCACAATAGAGGGACATGGCTCCTGGACAACATGACTGCTGTACTGTGGCAGTTTAACCAGGCCAGAGGAGGGCACATAGCATGCAATACAGAGTTCACAGTGCAGTCTTTTACTCACCCCCTCCTTGCTGCTGTCTGGCCTTCAGCTGCCCATCCAGGTCTGGAAACACCACCGCCAGGATCTGGAGCATGTGGGGGGTCAGGGTCCGTGTTACGCCCCTCCTGCGAGGAGGCGACAGCTTCAGCTGGACCCGTGCAATACTCCGGGTCCAGCCACGAAGGTCCTGCCACCTCTTCTGGCAGTTGCGGATCCGGCGCTTGTAGATCCCCACGGACCGGACTGCCCGGACGATGTCCTTCCAGATCTCCTGCTTCCGATGGGCATTAACCTGTGAGGATGACAAAGTGAAAAGGCCATTACTACACATGCAACATATCCGTGCATGACACAGTTGGAAAGACATGTCTCAATCACAGGGGCACATGATGTACACAGGCAGTGCAACGCTGCCATGGACAGTATGCCAGAAGTCACTACATGGTATCATTGCCTGGGAAGTAAAACCTTGTTCCAATGCACTGTCACTGCACCATACCTGTCCAGTGCATGTCACCACACACAATGGGGGTGACAACTACTCAGTGAGCCTGCAAGCCAGTGGCGTGCAGACTTTCAGCCTTGCTAGTCAGACAACATGCACATTCTGAGAGGCAGTGCACAGAACACTCACCTGCTCCCCTGGTGTCCCATACAGCTTGCTGTACTGTGGAAGTAGTATGTCCAGCAGGGCCTGGTTCTCCTCAAGGCTGAAGGCTGGGGCTCTCTCCACAGTACGTGCCATTGCAGGGTCCAGAGGGGGCAGAGACAGCAGCAGTGCAGTGGCAGATGTCGTCCTGGAGCATGTAGTGCAGGCAAGTGAGCTCTCAGGGGAACAGCCAGCATTATATGTGTGCTGCAGAGGCAGGTACTGTCCCATGTGTCCAAAGTGATAGGTCCAAGTCGTTTGCATCTTCTGAATCTGGCCAATCCATGGAATTGCAGCACCAATACACGCCCACAGCATCCTTCAAATCTTCAACTTCATGACACACATGATTTTGCAACATTGTTGTGGCTGACCAACTGAATTTACAGCAACAGACTCGTTCGATTTTTGAAAACGCGTCCGTTGCCAGGCTAGGCCATTGCCAATGGGTGCGCACCGATCGGTCCATTGCCGTTCAAGGCGTACAGGGGTACAAGGCGTACCCGCACACATTGAATGCAATGGGCCGACCGGGTGCACCGATCGGTCCATTACAGTTCAAGGCGTACAGGGGTACAAGGCGTTCCCGCACACATTGAATGCAATGGGCCGACCGGGTGCACTGATCGGTCCATTGCAGTTCAAGGCGTACAAGGGTACAAGGCATACCCGCACACATTGAATGCAATGGGCCGACCGGGTGCACCGATCGGTCCATTACAGTTCAAGGCGTACAGGGGTACAAGGCGTACCCGCACACATTGAATGCAATTGGCCGACCGGGTGCACCGATCGGTCCATTGCCGTTCAAGGCGTACAGGGGTACAAGGCGTACCCGCACACATTGAATGCAATGGGCCGACCGGGTGCACCGATCGGTCCATTGCAGTTCAAGGTGTACAGGGGTACAAGGCGTACCCGCACACATTGAATGCAATGGGCTGACCGGGTGCACCGATCAGTCCATTGCAGTTCAAGGCGTACAGGGGTACAAGGCGTACCCGCACACATTGAATGCAATGGGCCGACCGGGTGCACCGATCGGTCCATTACAGTTCAAGGCGTACAGGGGAACAAGGCGTACCCGCACACATTGAATGCAATGTGCCGACCGGGTGCACCGATCGGTCCATTGCCGTTCAAGGCGTACAGGGGTACAAGGCGTACCCGCACACATTGAATGCAATGGGCCGACCAGGTGCACCGATCGGTCCATTGCCGTTCAAGGCGTACAGGGGTACAAGGCGTACCCGCACACATTGAATGCAATGGGCCAACCGGGTGCACCCATCGGTCCATTGCTGTTCAACGCATCCCTGTACAAGTGACTGGCATATGTCACCATGCCTGTCTCAGATGAACATATGCCAGCCACAAATACCTCCCAGGGAGTGAGGGGCACACCTACAACACCACAGCCTGTCCAAACTGTATCATAAGGCATGTAAGGCTGCATTTCCTATTGTGTGTATGGTGGTGTACATGTTGTCCTGTGGGTGTCACCTGGGGGCACCCACCCCCAGGTTGTGCACGTGTTAATGGGGACAGGATCCTGGGTGTTACGTGTACATGACCACTGTGATGTGCAACTGGTCATATCTGAGCATGTGGCATGGTCACATTTCACGGTGGTGTATGTGTATGTCATGTCACATACCCCGTGCGTCCCATGTGTGACAGCATGTTTAACCCAGGGTGACCCAGTGGCACAATAGTGATGGTCATCCACAGTCTGTGTGCATGTAGTGTTTACAATGTCTCTGATTTCATGTGCACAATGGGAGACAGTCTCCACATCCACGTTGTTTGTGCATGGACTTTGATGTTGTGCGTGTGTGTGTCACAGACGTCCATGTCTGTCCTGCAGAGGCAAGTGGAACCACTACCTGTGGGGGTCATGGTTGTTATGCTGTGGTGCATACATGATACTCCATGTCGTGCCAGTGTCCATGTGGCAATACAGGGTCCCTGGGAATGTACCTGTCGTTGAGCTGTGATGCCTGGGGCACATCTGTCCTCACATGTCACGGGGGGTGTTTGTGACATGGCAGCAGGAGATGGGAACTGTGACACGGCGTCATGATATCCAATGGCCCGACCTGGGACTAATTGATGCCACTTATTGAACCGTGATGACAGATGTTGTCCATGTATGTACCATACATGTCCTAACGTAACTGCACACTTCATGTAGTTGAGCCTCATGATGATGTATTATGTGATGTTGAGTGTGTTCAATGCCGCATATGTGGGGTGACTGACAATCTTGAATTCTTCTCCTCTGCACTGCAGGGCTCCTGCTGTCCATAGACCATTCCCAGACCTGGCAACGATGGTGGAACGGGACAGCATCCGACGGTACCGCTTCACCAGGCAGCTGATTGAGGATTTGGCAGTGCAGTTGGACCCACATTTGCAGCCTGGCCGGCCGTATCCTGCTGAGCTGACCCCCAAGGTGAAGGTGATGGCAGCCCTACACTTCTTTGCCACGGGTACCTTTCAACACACTGTGGCGTCTGCTGGTGGGATGTCACAGACCATGTTCAGCCGTGTGCTGCGCGATGTTTTGGAGGCTATGTTGATGTACCTGAACCGGTACATCTATTTCCCTAGACTGCAACGACTCACTGATGTGAAGAGTGACTTCTATGCCCTGGGGAGGATGCCGCATGTCATTGGCTCCATTGATGGGACACATGTGGCTTTGGTACCACCACAAGCACATGAACAGGCCTACCGTAACCGCAAACACTACCACTCGGTCAATGCACTGGTGGTGTGTCTTGCAGATATGACCATCTCACACGTGTGTGCCCGTTTCCCTGGTTCAGCACACGATGCCTTTGTGATGAGGAGTAGTCGCATCCCCAGGATGATGACACAGATGCAGAACCAGCGTGCCTGGCTTGTCGGTGTGTACTGACTTTGTACCATTGTGTGTGATCTGATCTGTAGTATTCCGCCCACTTCTCCAAGTCAGCTAATGTGCACTTGTCTGTCCGTAGGTGACTCGGGATACCCCAACATGCTGTGGTTGCTGACACCCCTTAGGAACCCTGTGACACCAGCCCAGATGCGCTACAATGAGGCACATGGTCGGACCAGGAGAGTAATTGAGCGGACTTTTGGTCTCCTGAAGAGCCGCTTCCGCTGCCTGGACAAGACAGGAGGGTCCCTCCCATATGCCCCAGCAAAGGTGTGCAAGATCATCATCGTCTGCTGCATGCTCCACAACCTGGCAGTGCGGAAGGAGTTGCCTCTCATCCAGGATGACAATGACCAACATCCACCACCTGTGGAGGATCCTGGCCTGGACCACGACTGAACTAGACACTAGGCCTAGAGCCTCTAGAAGTGAGTGGACCACAAGGAACCACCCAAGGTAGTGACACAGGGGACCCACGGGGGACGCGTGCAGTGTAAATACACAACCGCGATACGCCGTTAACTTCTATGGAGAAAGTCGCGATCAGGAAATTAAAGAAAAGGGACACTTAAAGAAGGACTTGGAGCAAACCCTTTGAGAACTAGGTCGTTCTAGAGTCTCTACCCACGGGAGCACCGGAGTACTCGTGTTACCTCACCCAGGGAAGCCGGGTGCATAGGTGCCTTTCGGGGTCGGGTTTCGTCGTCGATTTGAATGGCAATCTGCTGCAAAGTGCTGCTGGCGACCAAGTGGAAAGTGTCCGGGTGGATCCAAGAGTGGATCAGAGATCTGAAGAACCTGAAAGCAGAGGGGACAGAGTCTGGGTCATTAGCCAGTGACCAGGAAGGCGATGGACAGATGCCCACCGATGTCGAGTGCTTCAGGTGCGTTGACGGTCGTCTTGACTCTTCAGCCACGAGGTCCAGGAGGCGTTGTCGGCAACCAGGAGCAGGATTCAGGCTGGTACATAATGTCTGTCGAGTGCTGAGGATCGGCGACCGGATTGAACCCAACAAGCCTTGGCAACGGCAAGTCTCGATGAAAGTGAAGATCGTCGATGGTGCAGACCAGCAAGGTCTGAGGAACTCACCCAGCGAGGGTAAGTGAGGGCAGGTCTGGAGCAACCAGGGTGCCCAAGAAGAAAAGGATTGGCCTTCGTGAAGGGCTACTAGCCAACAGGCTAGCGACCGCAAAGGAGCCTTGAGACGTCGCACGTGGATCTGGCTCACAGGACATTCGTGAAGTGGAGGCCAGTGATCTTCGGTGCAGTTGGTGCTGGAGGCTAGGGCTACTCGGAGCCCAAAGCACGACTTCATGGGAGACCCAGAAGAGGATGTACTAGCAAATGCATGCGGTGTCCAGGGGTCACGGTTCCACGTTACCCACAACAGCTACGGGCCTCAGCTTTGCTGGGAACTCAGGGCAGTCTCGGGGAAGTCTGGAAATCCACCTCTGGTGATGCAAAGACTTCGGTGTCCGACGGGAGCTTAGGCGATGCAGACCGGACAATTGCTTCTTTGGTGCCTGCCAAGCAGGGGAGTCACTCCTTGACCCCAAGGGAGATTCTTCTGTCCTCTAGTCTTTAGTAGAGCGTCGAAGGTCCAGGATTCTGTTTCAGAGTTTCGTCCAGGGATAATCTAAAGTCCTAAGGACTGGGTTCCTATATTTATACTAAGTTTAGGGGTTGGACTACTCTGTGGCCCCACCTATGGGTGGGTCAGGGCAGAGGGGTGGCTACACCCCTTTCCTTTGTCCAGTTCACGCCAAAGCAGGGGCTGCAAGCCCCTGATCCGGTTTGAACTGGGGTATGCACAGGGACACCAAATGTGCCCCCAGTGCAGGACTTCAAAGCACCCGAAAGTGCTCCCGCCCAGCCCCAATACACATTATCCTGTCTGGGGAGGTGGTCACACCTCCCTGGGACAGGAAACCTATTGTCCAGGCCTCCCCTGCCGGAGTTTCGTCCAGCTGCAGGAGGCCAGACTTGTGTCTGTGGCAGCAGCATCCATTTTGTGCTGCCAGGGCTTTAGAAAGAAGTTACCGGGCTAGCCAGAGTTAACATGTCTTTCCCTCTAGAAGGGTGGAATGCTACCCCCGCCGCCAGAATTGACGGGGGGTAGTATTCCAAGATGTTTGACACCAAACACGACATGTTTAGGTGCAGCCATTCCAAAGTTAGCATTTAACGCGAGGTTATAATGCGCTTAAGAGTATATGGTCAGGCTGCACTACAAACAGCATCAGAGAAGGGTCTCCGAACGCTGCAGAGGGGCCCTGCTCATGCAGGGCACCCTCTCACATAGGAACCACGCACTCTGCCTTCAGGATTGATAAGGCCTGCCATAGGAGTGACTTATAGGTTTATATGTGTGTATGTATTTAGTGATATAGGTAACCTATATCACAGTAAGGGGTGCATGCACCACCTTACCCAGGCTGCAGTAGCAGACGTGTGGTGTCAGTTTGGATGGCCTTACAGGGATGGCATAATACATGCTGCAGCCCCTGGTAGGCCTCTGAGGTACCTATGCCCTTGGTACATAGTATACCATATACTAGGGACTTATAAGGGCACTCCAGATTCCAATCAGTGATGTGCCTAAGGCACATGGAAACCATTTTAGAGAGGAAGCAGCTAGGCTGGGGTTTTGATTAGCAGGGCCCCAGCCAGACTAATGTCGAAAAACAGTGAAGCATCAGCAAAAGTGGGGGTACCCATGTGAAGCAGATCCTACTCTCCTACACAACCCCCCAAACGTAGGGACATTAAACTAACCTTGCCCAGTTAAGTCTTCATGTTCTAAGTGGAAGAACCTAGAGAGTCCATCTGCATTGGCATGGTTACTCCCAGGTCTATGTTCCACTGTGAAGTCCATCCCCTGTAGGGAAATGGACCACCTAAGCAGTTTGGGGTTTTCACTCTTCATTTGTTTTAGCCATAAGAGGGGCTTATGGTCTGTCTGAACCAGGAAGTGGGTACCAAACAAGTATGGCCTCAACTTCTTCAGAGCCCAGACCACAGCAAAGGCCTCCTCTCTATGGCTGACCAACGTTTATCTCTAGGGGTCAGCCTTCTGCTAATGAAAGCTACTGGCTGATCCTGACCTTCTTCATTCAATTGTGACAGTACAGCCCCTACCCCCCAATTCAGATGCATCAGTTTGAACAATGAACTTCTTGGAGTAATCAGGACTCTGCAGAATGGGAGCAGTGCACATGGCCTGCTTCAGGTCATCAAATGCCTTTTGACAGCTAGCTATCCACTGAACCTTTTGGGGCATTTTCTTAGAAGTTAAGTCATTCAGGGGGTGTCACTATTGATCCATACCCTTTGACAAATCTCCTATAGTACCCAGTCAGGCCTAAGAAGGCTCTCACCTGAGTCTGGGTAGTGGGAGCAGTCCAGTCCATGATAGTCTGGATCTTGCTCTGCAAAGGTTGAACCTGGCCTCCACCCACAAGGTGGCCCAGGTACACAACCTGACTCTGCCCTATCTGGCACTTAGTGGCCTTGATAGTCAGGCCTGCCTTTTGCAGGGCCTGTAAAACATTCCTGAGGTGGACCAGGTGATCCTCCCAGGTGGAGCTAAAGACAGCAATATCATCTAGATATGCTGCACTATAGGCTTCCAGACCTGTGAGAACTGTATTCACCAACCTCTGGAAAGTGGCAGGTGCATTCTTCAGACCAAAGGGCATCACCACAAATTGATAATGCCCACTAGGGGTTGAGAATGCTGTTTTGGGCTTTGCAGTATCAGCTAGTCTGATCTGCCAGTAGCCAGCTGTCAAGTCAAATGTGCTGAGATATTTGGCTGAGGCCAAAGTATCTATGAGCTCATCTGCCCTTGGTATTGGATGGGCATCAGTCCTAGTGACTGCATTGAGACCCTGTAGTCCACACAAAACCTCATCTCTCTTTTTCCACCACTGGTGTGAGGTTTTGGCACAAGGACCACTGGACTAGCCCAAGGGCTATCTGAGGGTTCAATAACTCCCAATTCCAACATTTTCTGGACTTCAGTCCTGATACAGTCCCTGACATGGTCAGGTTGCCTATAAATCTTATTTTTAATAGGCAGACTGTCCCCAGTGTCCACTTCATGAGTGCACCAGGTGGTCTGACTGGGTGTCAGTGAAAACATGTGTCTAAACTGATTGAGCACCTGTCTACAATCAGTTTGTTGCTGGGTAGTGAGGCTGCCTGCCAAGGCTACACCATCTACTGACCCATCGTCAGGGTTCTGTGAGAGCAGATCAGGGAGTGGGTCACTCTCTTCCTCCTGCCCTTCATCAGTAGCCATGAGCAAGCCCATGTCTGCCCTGTCCACATACGGTTTTAACCTGTTGACATGGAGAACCCTGTGGGGACTCCTGGGTGTTCCTAGGTCTACTAAGTAGGTAACCTCACCCTTCTGCTCAACAATAGTGTGGGGTCCACTCCATTTGTCTTGGAGAGCTGCTGGGGCCACTGGCTCCAACACCCACACCTTCTGTCGTGGCTGGTAAACAGTCAGAACAGCCTTTTGGTCATGCCAGGCCTTTTGAAGTTCCTGGCTAGCCTCAAGGTTTTTGGTTGCCTTTTTCATATACTCAGCCATCTGGGAGCGGAGACCAAGTACATAGTCCACTATGTCTTGCTTTGGGGGCTTGAGAGGTAACTCCCATCCTTCCTTCACCAAGCACAGTGGACCCCTGACAGGGTGGCCAAACAGAAGTTCAAAAGGGCTGTAACCAACCCCTTCTGAGGCACCTCCCTATATGCAAATAAAAGGCAGGGCAAGAGTATGTCCCATCTTCGCCTAAGCTTTTCTGGGAGCCCTTTAATCATGCCCTTCAAGGTTTTGTTGAATCTCTCAACTAAACCATTGCATTGTGGGTGATAGGGTGTGGTGAACTTGTAAGTCACTCCACACTCCTTCCACATTGCTTTTAAGTATCCAGACATGAAGTTAGCACCCCTGTCTGATACTACCTCCTTAGGAAAGCCCACTCTTGAGAAAATTCCCAGGAGGGCCCTTGCCACCACAGGTGCTGTAGTGGTCCTGAGGGGAATAGCTTCTGGGTACCTGGTGGCATGATCCACTACCACCAGGATAAACCTATGCCCAGATGCTGTTTGGGGATCCATGGGACCAACAATGTCAATCCCTACCCTTTCAAAGGGCACCCCCACCACAGGTAGTGGTATCAGGGGGCCTTTGTAGTGCCACCTGCCTTGCCACTGGCCTGGCAGGTTACACAGGAGCGACAAAACTCCTTGGTGTCTTCAGACATGTGGGGCCAGTGAAAGTGAGGGACAATTCTGTCCCAAGTCTTGTTCTGGCCCAGGTGACCTGCCAAGGGAATATCATGGGCTAGGGTCAATAGGAAGCCCCTGAACTTTAGAGGTATAACCAACCTCCTGGTAGCACCAGGCTTGGGGTCTCTACTCTCTGAGTACAGGAGTCCATCATCCCAATACACTGTATGGGGACCACTAGCTTTCCCAGCAGCCTCAGCAGCAGCTTGCTGTCTGAGGGGTTCAAGGGAGGGGCAGCTCTGCTGCTCCTGGCTCAGATCTGCCCTGGAAGGTCCCCCTGTCCCCAAGAACTCAACCTGGTCAGGTTCAAGTTCCTCTGGGACAGTTCCTTCTTCAGGACTGAGATCATCCCCCTCAAGGGACTGATCTTCTTCCTGAGCCAAGGGGAAGGCACTGCCTTAACCCTACTACTCCTCCTCTTGGAAGGCACTTGGTCCATTATTCCAGAATCCAAGGCCTGTTCAGTGCTAGACATTTTGGCTTGTGACCTGGTCACAGCAAACACATCTGCAGGGATCCCCAGCATTTCTGCATGGGTCCTGAGCTCCACTTATGCCCAAGCAGAAGTCTCTAAGTCATTGCCAAGCAAGCATTCGACTGGTAGGTTTGCACTCACCACAACCTTCTTGAGGCCAGTTACCCCTCCCCAGGAGAAGTTAACAACTGCCAGAGTATGGTCTGTTCTGACGTTGCTAGCATTGGTCACTTGGTACATCTCACCAAGTATAACTTGCCCAGGATTCACAAGGTCTTGTGTCACCATTGTGACACTTGCCCCTGTGTCCCTAAATGCCAAAGCCTCTCGTCCATTGTTTAAAGGCTGTTGTCTGTACTTGCCCAGATTACTGGGACTCATAGAGGAGGGCACATCCATGCCTCCATCACAGACTAACACAGCCTGAGTTAGTTCTCTGACTAGGTCAGAGCCCAACTCAGTACCCAGGGTGAACCCTACTAAACCCTTGGCTGGAGCACTCCCACCAACTGTAACTGTACTAGGGGGAACAGGTGCCTTAGGGGCATTGGTGGGTGCTGGACTTGAGTCTTTGGACTTGGTGCAATCACTGGTCCAGTGGGTCTTTTGCTTACAGACCTTGCACCATGGTTTTCTTTGGCATTTCCCTTTTGTAGACTGTGAATCCCCACCTGAAGAAGATTTTTGTGGGCCTGATGAAGACTTTTGATCTTTACCCTTCTCCCCACCCTTTTCAGAGTTCTTAGCATCTTGCTTCTTAGGGTCCCCACCTTTGTTCTGTACCTTCTGCTTCACCCTGGTTCTGACCCATTTGTCTGCCTTCTTTCCCAATTCTTGGGGAGAGGTCAGATCAGAGTCCACCAGGTATTGATGCAACAGCTGATTTTGACAGTTATTAAGAATCTGCTCCCTCATTATCAGATTGTACAATCCTGAGAAGTCACACACCTTACTGCCCATCAACCAGCCTTCCAGAGCCTTGGCAGAACAATCCACATAGTCTACCCAGTCTTGAGTCTGTGCTTTTGGGTATCTCTGAACTTCAACCTGTACTGTTCAGTGGTTAGGCCAAACCCATCAATAAGAGCACTCTTCAAGACCTTGTAATTATCAGCATCCTCCTCTCTAACAGTGAGGAGCTTATCTCTACCTTTGTCTGCAAAGGAGAGCCACAAGATTGCTGCCCACTGCTCCTGAGGGACCTTCTGTACTTTACAGGCCTTTTCTAGAACAGTTATCCACTTGTGGATGTCATCCCCACTCTGGTAGGGAGGGACAATCTTGCTCAGGTTCCTATGGTCATAGGACCTTTCCCTATCTCTAGGGACATGGCTGCCACCATGGGACTCTAGTCCCAACTTTCTTCTCTCTTTGAAGAGATCTAGGGACTCCCTGTCTATAGCCAGTTGCTGTTTTCTGAGTTCAAGCTGAGCTTCCTCATATTGAACCAGCCTCTTTCTCCTCTCATGAGAGGATTCCCTCCTATGAGATGAGACAGAGGTCCCTATGGAGGTGCCAGAGTTGTTAGACTCCTGAGAAGGAGATCTAGACTTTCTGGGCACACTCATAATCCTTCCTGGGGGGACAAAGTGGGGATCATCCTGATCTTCCTCTTCATCGTCCACAGGAGGGATTGGGTTATCCAGGTCAGGGTCATTGTCACCCTCCTGGCCAGTTTCAGAGGGGGGGCTGGGGGTATTGCTACCCCTGGCCCCACCCTCATCTTCTGCCCCACCCTCAGCTCCTACCCCTTCAGTCCCCAAGGGCTTACTGAGATCATAAGCTACCAACAACTCTTTAAGGTGTTGGGTGGTGGGACTTTGGCCTGTCCTCAATTTCCTCAAGTTACATAATGCTCTCAATTCCAAGAATGGGAGTGTATCATACTTGGAGGGAAGAAGCCCAGTGGCTTCTGGCAAGGATTCGTTAGGTCCTTCCTTTAAAGACATTACTAGTGTGGTGTGGTGTATGCACTACATACTCTAGTGTGGCCTACTAAACTCTCTTGAGTTGTAGAAAGGGTGTGCTGTCCCTTAACACACAACTCTAAGTTCAGTAGAACTTACTGTATTCTAAGCTTAAATTATATGTACCTTAGGTACCTTTAGTGGTTTTCAGTTGATCAATTCAATTGAGATTATCTGGTAAAACAATAGCAAGCTGGAATCCCACACGCTGCACACCAATGTGAGAAGTTGGCCTGGCATATGCTGTCCACTAATTATAGTGGGCACCTTGCACCAGTCCAAACAACCCCTTATTGGAGATAGGTTAAAGACAACCTTATTGAAAGCTATCCTAGTGGTAGCTATGGAGAGCAGCCTTCAGGCTAAGTCTTGAAGGAATGTAAAGCAGCTTGTTTTACCAGTCTATAATCTCTTGAGTGATCAAATGAAAGAGCACCACACCAGGTATATATTCAAAATATATGTATTTATTGCTAAACACACCCCTCTAGTCTCTTTATGAGGCTAGAGTTCGAAGTACACAAGTTATAAGTTATTTAAACACAGTAATAGCACAAATACACGTTTGGGCCCTAGGGGCGTACCAAACCATATACCAATAAAGTGGTATAAGAACCACGACTGAACTAGACACTAGGCCTAGAGCCTCTAGAAGTGCTTGGACCACAAGGAACCACCCAAGGTAGTGACACAGGGGACCCACGGGGGACGCAGTGCAGTGTAAATACACAACCGCGATATGCCGTTAACTTCTATGGAGAAAGTCGCGATCAGGAAATTAAAGAAAAGGGACACTTAAAGGAGGACTTGGAGCAAACCCTTTGAGAACTAGGTCGTTCTAGAGTCTCTACCCACGGGAGCACCAGAGTACTCGTGTTACCTCACCCAGGGAAGCCGGGTGCATAGGTGCCTTTCGGGGTCGGGTTTCGTCGTCGATTTGAATGGCGATCTGCTGCAAAGTGCTGCTGGCGACCAAGTGGAAAGTGTCCGGTGGATCCAAGAGTGGATCGGAGATCTGAAGAACCTGAAAGCAGAGGGGACAGAGTCTGGGTCACTAGCCAGTGACCAGGAAGGCGATGGACAGATGCCCACTGATGTCGAGTGCTTCAGGTGCGTTGACGGTCATCTTGACTCTTCAGCCACGAGGTTCAGGAGGCGTTGTCGGTGACCAGGAGCAGGATTCGGGCTGGTACACAATGTCTGTCGAGTGCTGAGGCGTCGGCGACCAGATTGGACCCAACAAGCCTTGGCAACGGCAAGTCTCGATGAAAGTGAAGATTGTCGATGGTGCAGACCAGCAAGGTCTGAGGAACTCACCCAGCGAGGGTAAGTGAGGGCAGGCCTGGAGCAACCAGGGTGCCCAAGAAGAAAAGGATTGGCCTTCATGAAGGGCTACTAGCCAATGGGCTAGCAACCGCGAAGGAGCCTCGAGACGTCGTACGTGGATCTGGATCACAGGACACTCGTGGAGTGGAGGCCAGTGATCTTCGGTGCAGTTGATGCTGGAGGCTAGGGCTACTCGGAGCCCAAAGCACGACTTCGTGGGAGACCCAGAAGAGGATGCACTAGCAAATGTGTGCGGAGTCCAGGGGTCACGGTTCCACATTACCCACGACAGCTACAGGCCTCAGCTTTGCTGGGGACTCAGGGCAGCCTCGGGGAAGTCTGGAAATCCACCTCTGGTGATGCAAAGACTTCGGCGTCCGACGGGAGCTTAGGCGATGCAGACTGGACAATTGCTTCTTTGGTGCCTGCCAAGCAGGGGAGTCACTCCTTGACCCCAAGGGAGATTCTTCTGTCCTCTAGTCTTTAGTAGAGCGTCGAAGGTCCAGGATTCTGTTTCAGAGTTTCGTCCAGGGATAATCTAAAGTCCTAAGGACTGGGTTCCTTTACTTATACTAAGTTTAGGGGTTGGACTACTCTGTGGCCCCACCTATGGGTGGGTCAGGGCAGAGGGGTGGCTACACCCCTTTCCCTTTGTCCAGTTCGCGCCAAAGCAGGGGCTGCAAGCCCCTGATCCGGTTTGAACTGGGGTATGCACAGGGACACCAGGTGTGCCCCCAGTGCAGGACTTCAAAGCACCCGAAAGTGCTCCCGCCCAGCCCCAATACACATTATCCTGTCTGGGGAGGTGGTCACACCTCCCTGGGACAGGAAACCTATTGTCCAGGCCTCCCCTGCCGGAGTTTCGTCCAGCAGCAGGAGGCCAGACTCTTGTCTGTGGCAGCAGCATCCATTTTGTGATGCCAGGGCTTTAGAAAGAAGTTACCGGGCTAGCCAGAGTTAACATGTCTTTCCCTCTAGAAGGGTGGAATGCTACCCCCGCCGCCAGAATTGGCGGGGGGTAGTATTCCAAGATGTTTGACACCAAACACGACATGTTTAGGTGCAGCCATTCCAAAGTTAGCATTTAACGCGAGGTTATAATGCGCTTAAGAGTATATGGTCAGGCTGCACTACAAACAGCATCAGAGAAGGGTCTCCGAACACTGCAGAGGGGCCCTGCTCATGCAGGGGCACCCTCTCACATAGGAACCACGCACTCTGCCTTCAGGATTGATAAGGCCTGCCATAGGAGTGACTTATAGGTTTATATGTGTGTATGTATTTAGTGATATAGGTAACCTATATCACAGTAAGGGGTGCATGCACCACCTTACCCAGGCTGCAGTAGCAGACCTGTGGTGTCACTTTGGATGGCCTTCCAGGGGTGGCATAATACATGCTGCAGCCCCTGGTAGGCCTCTGAGGTACCTATGCCCTTGGTACATAGTATACCATATACTAGGGACTTATAAGGGCACTCCAGATTCCAATCAGTGATGTGCCTAAGGCACATGGAAACCATTTTAGAGAGGAAGCAGCTAGGCTGGGGTTCTGATTAGCAGGGCCCCAGCCAGACTAATGTCGAAAAACAGTGAAGCATCAGCAAAAAGTGGGGGTACCCATGTGAAGCAGATCCTACTCTCCTACAGTGATGTCCGCACACAGCTCATCACCAACTTCTTTAGCTGAATGTGAGTATCCTGAGGTGTCATGTCAATGATGTGAGTTAGCATGATATGTGTAGGTGGTGCTCTGGTGCTGTTGGAGTGTGTCCATGGGCTACTTGACTGGATGTGTGTAGCGATGTGTGCCTCCAGGTAGTCTGTACTCCGCAACAGTGTTGACATGGTAACTTGGTTCTGGGTGGGTATCTTGTAACATGTATTGTGCATGAGTTTTGCTGTTCTGTCCTGTTCTCCATTGCTTTTGACTGTGTGTCATTTCTGTCCTTCACAGGGTACTTTCAGATTCGTTTTGTCAACTGTGTCCACCTACGACGTGATTGTAGTTCCAGGGTGGTAGCTGTCGTGTCCCTACAGGTGATGTGCGCCACACCCATGGACTTCCTTCCTTCTACAGTGGTTGACTGTGTGCCCGCTGCCAGGTGGGATTACCTTGCATCTGTAGTGGATACGACATGTTGGAACTGTGTAATAAACCTGTGCTTCACTTTGTGATGTGCGTTGTCTGTTGTCACACATCTGACTGACATTTGCTTACTGCACCTGTGGGCTACTTGACTACAACTGTGAATAGGTGTGGTGTCTGTGCATTGCACCGTCTTTCCTGGCAACATCAATGTAGGCAATGAGTCAGATGGCCTAGGTGTGTATGTGTTGTGTAGCCCTGGTGGTGTGTCTCCCTCATATGTGTCACGTTGCCATTACTCACATGCCTGTGTTGTACTTGCAGTTGCAGTTCGCATACACAGTGTAATTTTGCAGTTCATCATCCCCATGACAGCACCCACGTTGGAATCACAACAGAGGCAAGTATGGTGTATTAGTGTGTTTATTGTGATACATTTGTGTGAATAGTGCACAGGATGGTTAGTGCTGTACATTAATATTGCAATCAGAAGTTCCTAGATGAATTGAAAGTCCTGGTAGACAAAATCCCCAGTATTGGGGCCACAGTTGTCTGAGACATTGGTCCAACTTGTACTCCCAATGTCATGTGTGGGAGTTGTGTTGCCGTCAACAGGGTGAACAGTTTGCACACAAAGGTGATCATCCAGAACAGGTTCAGGCTTCCTGGGGGTTGCACATGGCCATCGGCCTCTCACTTGCCCCTCCTCGGACGACCCCTCTTCTTTGGGGGGGGCCCTCAAATGCAGGCTGCTGCGGTGCAGGGGACTCTCGGCCAGAGTCATCCTCCCTCCCTGTGGCAGTTGCAGTTGTTTGAGCACCAGATGTTGTTGGCACACAGGGAGGTGTGGACTGGTTGCTGGTCATCTGGCGGAGGCATTGTAATATGTCCCTATGCACCGCCGTCATCTCTCGCAGTGTGTCCCACTTGGACTCCACGCGGGACATGTGTGAGTCCAAGCGGGCATGATGGGCAGCCTGCTGCTCTTTGATGTCCCTGAGGAGCCCCACTACCTGGCTGAGATCTCCGGTGCTGGACTGGTACGCATCGGCTATGCGTGCCAGTTGTGGGTCATCATGCACATCAGACACCTCTGCAAGCAGTGACCTCTGTCTCCCACCCCTCCCACCACACCTGCCGACATGTGCAGTGCGTGCAGTGGCACGCACAGATGAGCCTGGTCCCCCTTGGGGGTTGTTGGTGGTGTTGGTGTCCATGGCCCCACGTTGGTCCAGGGTCCCTGTGCTGGTGGTGCTCCTTGTTGTGTCCATGTCGGCAGGGATGGTATTTGTGGTGACAGTCGTTGGAGGGGTGGGTGCAGGGGGTGCAGCTGGTGGTCCTGCTGGTGCTGCAGCTGGTGGTCCTGCTGGTGCTGCAGCTGGTGGTCCTGCTGGTGCTGCAGCTGGTGGTCCTGCTGGTGCTGCAGCTGGAGGTCCTGCTGGTGCTGCATGATGACTTGCACCGGAGGTGCCAGGTTGGTCTTCTTCATCCGAGGAGGGCAGAGGCTGTTCGACACCAGTGAGCTCCGTATCCTCTTGAGCCTGGGACTGGGACTCCTCAGCGTCTGCTGCTGTGTCCCCATCATCACCTGTTTTTGGGAGACACACACAATGTATGTTATGTTTCTGCAGGCATCAATGGTTGACACACCTGACAGTTGTGACTGTGCCTCTGGGTGCGGGCCTGTACATTGCATTGTCCTAAGTTGTCACAGTCTGGGGTTGATATTGGTGTAGCACATTGTCCTGCATTGTTTGGGCATTTCTATGTATTTGTTGGGGTGTGAACATGGTCTGCATTGGTTGTATTTGGTTGACAGCCGGCCCTCCTTCCCACCCAGCCAGTTATCCCACCATGGACTGTGCTTACATTGCAGGGAGTGAAAGTTGTCTTACAAGATGTCAGTCAGTGGTGTCCTGCTGTTGGTTGTTGCACAGTTGCCAGCGGGGCCTTGTGCTCCCCACAGCAGTTGCCAGTGTCAGCCATCTTGTCAGTTGTTTTCCACTCCCTGTGATGTGAGCATGGTTCAGGGTGGTGTTGATGGGACAATTGTGGGGGTGAGCTATGTCTGTGACTATGACTCCCATCATGCTATTGCCTCCACCCCACTTCCCAGCATTCCCCAACTTACTTGCTTTTGCGGGGAGTTCAGGGTGTGTGAGTGTGAGAGCAATGGCAAGATGGCTGACAGTGGTGTCCTGCTGTTGGTTGGTGTGCAGTTCCCAGCATGCCCTTGTGCTCCCCACACCACAGCACCAGTGTCAGACATCTTTGATGGGCCTTTCCACTCTCTGTGGGATGTGCATGCGTGAGTGTGAGCTTGCTGGGCCATGTGGGTGAGGGGTGTTGAGCTGTGACTACGACTCCCATCATGCTATTGCCTCCACCCCCCTTCCCAGCATGCCCATGCTTCCTTCCCTTTGACTCTGCTTCCCTGTGGGGTTGTGTGCCTGTGCTGACAAGATGGCTGACAGTGTAATCCTGGGGTTAGTTCTGCTACAGGTCCCATGTGTGTCCTTGTGCTTCACTCTGCATGACCCAGTGTTGTGGTTCTTTGTGGGATATATTATTGGGGTGTGAGGCAATGCATTCTCCCAGGTGAGTTGTGTGGAGTTTGTGTTAAGGGGGGGGGGTGTGAAAAGCTGCTGGTGACTGTGGTCGGTGCTGTGAGTCCTCCTTCCCACCCAGCCAGATATCCCACCATGGAACGTGCTTCCATTGCAGGGGGTGGAAGTTGTCTTTCAGGATGTCAGTCAGTGGTGTCCTGCTGTTGGTTGTTGCACAGTTGCCAGCAGGGCCTTGTGCTCCCCACAGCAGTAGCCAGTGTCAGCCATCTTGTGGGTCCTTTTCCACTCCCTGTGATGTGAGCATGGTTGAGAGTGGTGTTGATGGGCCAATTGTGAGGCTGAGCAATATCTGTGCCTACAACTCCCATCATGCTATTGCCTCCACCCCCCTTCCCAGCATGCCCATCCTTCCTTCCTTTTGACTCTGCTTCCCTGTGGGGTGGGCTGCCTGTGCTGAATGGATGGCTGGGAGTGTTGTCCTGGCAGTTGTTTGGCTAACAGTCTCAAGAGTGTCCCTGTGCTTCACACAACATAACCCTGGGTGGTAGTTCTTTGTGGGATCTTCAGTTTGGATGTGAGTAATTGGATTCTCCCAGGTGGGTTATGTGTCGTTTGTGTTGAGGGGGTGTGTGAGGGGAGGTGCTTGTGACTATGGTCAGTGCTGCGAGTCCTCCTTCCCACCCAGCCAGATATCCCACCATGGAACGTGCTTCCATTGCACAGGGTGGAAGTTGTCTTTCAGGATGTCAGTCAGTGGTGTCCTGCTGTTGGTTGTTGCACAGTTGCCAGCAGGGCCTTGTGCTCCCCACAGCAGTTGCCAGTGTCAGCCATCTTGTGAGTCCTTTTCCACTCCCTGTGATGTGAGCATGGTTGAGAGTGGTGTTGATGGGCCAATTGTGAGGCTGAGCAATATCTGTGCCTACAACTCCTATCATGCTGTTGCCTCCACCCCCCTTCCCAGCATGCCCATCCTTCCTTCCTTTTGACTCTGCTTCCCTGTGGGGTTGTGTGCCTGTGCTGACAAGATGGCTGACAGTGTAATCCTGGGGTTAGTTCTGCTACAGGTCCCATGTGTGTCCTTGTGCTTCACTCTGCATGACCCAGTGTTGTGGTTCTTTGTGGGATATATTATTGGGGTGTGAGGCAATGCATTCTCCCAGGTGAGTTGTGTGGAGTTTGTGTTAAGGGGGGGGTGTGTGAAAAGCTGCTGGTGACTGTGGTCAGTGCTGTGAGTCCTCCTTCCCACGCAGCCAGATATCCCACCATGGACCGTGCTTGCATTGCAGGGAGTGGAAGTTGTCTTTTAAGATGTCAGTCAGTGGTGTCCTGCTGTTGGTTGTTGCACAGTTGCCAGCAGGGCCTTGTGCTCCCCACAGCAGTTGCCAGTGTCAGCCATCTTGTCAGTTGTTTTCAACTCCCTGTGATGTGAGCATGGTTCAGGGTGGTGTTGATGGGACAGTTGTGGGGGTGAGCAATATCTGTGACTACGACTCCCATGATGCTATTGGCTACACTGACTTGCCCAGCATACACAGAATTCCTTTCTTTCAGTGGGCTTCACTGTGTGTTGGTGTTGTAGTGGTGGCTACATGTCTGGATGTGTTTGCTAGTTATATTTGTGCCACTGCCTAGCTGTAGTTGTAGTTGTGTCTGTACATGTGGTGACACAGTTACATGTCACTATGAGATGGCATGTGTTGTGTTTATCTGACTGACATAGACCTTTTGGGATGATTGTGTTCTGGTTGGTGTGTATTTGCTAAGGGTGCATGGTTTGACTCTCCCCTTGACAGTGATGTGTGTGTATTGTGTCAGAATATTGAGTACATTTCTTGTGTACTCACCAGGCTCTGGGATGTTTTCTAGTCCATAGACGCTCACTGGTGGTAGGATGGCCCGCACCTTCTCCTCCCAGGGCCTGAGGTATACTGGCTTGGCAGGAGGGCCACTGCCGGTGTGTTGGCTCAAGAGGTAGTCCTTCTTCAGCAGCTCCTTGACCCTCCTGCGCACGTCATACCACCTGTTCTGGATGTCAGTCTTTGTGCGCAGACATGGTGATTGTGCGTTCACCCTGTTGACGATCCTCTCCCACATCTTTGTTTTCTGGGCGATGGGTGTCTGTTGGACCAGTGCACCAAACAGCTGTGGCTCTACCCTGAGGATCTCGTCTACCATGACTTCCAATTCACTATCTAGGAACTTGTGATTCTTCTTTGGGGGCATGTTGATGGTGAGTGATGTGTGTGTTGGTGTGCAGGTGAAGGTGTGTGAGTGTGTGTTTTGCTGGGTGTATGTGAGGTTGCTATTTGTTGGGGTGCTTATGGTGTGTGGCTTGTGTGAAGGATGAGCTGTGGGTGTGTGGTTGCTGTCTGTTGAGTGCTGGCAGGTGAATTGAATTTGCAAAGGATCATGGTAGGGATTAGTTTCCTTTATATGGGTGGAGTTGTGGGTGTGTCTTTGTTCTCTGTCCCCACCCCCCCAGTATATATTGGCTTTGTAATTGCTTGTTTGACCTTTTTTTGTGTATTTTCCCTTAGTACTTTCTGTGCAGGTTGGAAACGTTCTTGTGACCGAGTCGGACCCTGCAGTTGTCTCGTATGGTCTTCTCCGTTTCGTTCACGCTGTGTTTGTGCTATTTTCTATGCTGTGTACGCGTCGGTCGCGGTGTTTTGTGTTACTTCGGCTCGCATTTTTGTATGCGTGTCGGTCGTACGGCTTGTCCTCCGTATGACTCGGTCGTGTTTTTCGCGCATTGCATCGTACTTGGCGGGTTGGAGTTCGCGGGTACGTTTCGGTCGGATTTGTTCCGGGTGCGTGTCGGTCGGTTCGATTCGCGTATTTTTCCGGCCGGATTGCTGTTTTCCGGGCGGCTCGGTCGTTCGGCTTGGGTTCCGTACGTGTCGGTCGGATTTTGTACGCTTTGCATCGTACTTGGCGGATCGGGCGCCACAGGTATGTGTCGGTCGGAATTAATGCCGGCTCCGAGTCGGTCGGTATTTTTTCCGGCCCGAATCGGAATCGACCCCCAAGTGTGGAGTTTTGGAACTTTATAATATTCCTCTAAAATCAGCCGAACTACGAATTCCGATTTACTTACCTGTTATCAGGAGAGAACCCAGTGCTGCATCTTTTAGCCCAGCACTGACCCTGAAAAGTAATTCTAACCGTACTTACCAGTAACTTGAATTTCCTTCCATAGACTAACATTGACTGGTTTCACTTGGAAATTCTTCTAAGTGTGAAGTTTTGGAACTTTATAATATTCCTCTAAAATCAGCTGAACTACGAATTCCGATTTACTCACCTGTTATCAGGAGAGAACCCAGTGCTGCATCTTTTAGCCCAGCACTGACCTTGAAAAGTAATTCTAACCGTACTTACCAGTAACTTGAATTTCCTTCCATAGGCTAACATTGACTGGTTTCACTTGGAAATTCTTCTAAGTGTGGAGTTTTGGAACTTTATAATATTCCTCTAAAATCAGCCGAACTACGAATTCCGATTTACTCACCTGTTATCATGAGAGAACCCAGTGCTGCATCTTTTAGCCCAGTACTGATCCTGAAAAGTAATTTTAACCGTACTTACCAAGAACTTGAATTTCCTTCCATAGGCTAACATTGACTGGTTTCACTTGGAAATTCTTCTAAGTGTGGAGTTTTGGAACTTTATAATATTCCTCTAAAATCAGCCGAACTACGAATTCGAGTTACTCTCCTGTTATCATGAGAGAACCCAGTGCTGCATCTTTTAGCCCAGTACTGATCCTGAAAAGTAATTTTAACCGTACTTACCAGGAACTTGAATTTCCTTCCATAGGCTAACATTGACTGGTTTCACTTGGAAATTCTTCTAAGTGTGGAGTTTTGGAACTTTATAATATTCCTCTAAAATCAGCCGAACTACGAATTCCGATTTACTCACCTGCTATCAGGAGAGAACCCAGTGCTGCATCTTTTAGCCCAGCACTGACCCTGAAAAGTAATTCTAACCGTACTTACCAGTAACTTGTATTTCCTTCCATAGGAATCCATTGTCTGGTTTTCAGCAGAAAAGTTTCAGTGTCTATTTTCACAAACTACAAATATTCCTTAAAAATCGCCTGTATAACTTAAACGCATTCTTTCAACTGTTTACAGGAGATGCACCAGTGCTGGATCCAGGATCCACCACTGGATGAAGTGGAGAAGTGTGGCTCAATGGTTAGAGCGGCAGACCCTGATGCAGAGATCTGGCCCGGGACCAGGGTTCAATTCCCGCCTCGGCGGGTCTTGGGCTCAATTTCCTCGGACCTGATAATTCTCGCCTCGGTGCCTATTCTAATCATGGGTCCAACTCTGGGCAATAGCTTGCTTAATCTCCACAACGGCCCCAACAGTGCTGGGATGCCTGGCTTCACCCTGGGGGTGCCCAGGAGTGGACATTTCACAGGGAAAAGCCAGGAAGGGTTCCACAGCGGTATGCGTACAGCGCCTGCACACCCCTTTGGGGGTATGGGTGCGCTTTACAAGTACAAATTTCATTTCATTTCATTGTTTCACCACTGAGTAAGAAAAAGTAACGATAACACTACTTACCTGCTAAGTGAATTTCCTGCCATAGGATAACATTGGTGATTCTATGCACTGAAAAAACCATAGGTTTCAGGCACGTTATAGTTAGAAATTAGCATTTAAAAACCTTTGAAATTCACTGAAAAAACCATAGGTTTCAGACACGTTATAGTTAGAAATTAGCATTTAAAAAACCTTTGAAATTCACTGAAAAAACCATAGGTTTCAGGCACGTTATAGTTAGAAATTAGCATTTAAAAAACCTTTGAAATTCACTGAAAAAACCATAGGTTTCAGACACGTTATAGTTAGAAATTTGCATTTAAAAAACCTTTGAAATTCACTGAAAAAACCATAGGTTTTAGGGACAGTTATAGTTAGTTGGACATTGCACTCGTACAAAACCCGTGAAATTCCCCGTTATAGTTAGTTCAGCTAACTATAACTCGCGCCCCCGCAATGCACTGCTGATGACGTCACATATTACATCACTCATTACATGGTCAGTGACATCACTGATGACATCACTGATGACATCTCAAATGACATCACTGATGACATCATCCATGTGATAATTTCATTCATCTTCTCACACCCTAATATAACTTTTGATACACCCACTGTAAATTACAGACTGCCATTCTCAAAACCATAGACACTCCAACACCAATAACTACATACCCACTCACTGATTCTTAGGTCTACACACACATCCACTCACTCACCCGTACAGTCACTCATACTTACGGTCACTCAGTACAGGACTATCATATGCACTCATACACCTACATAGACACTCACACACCGCCACTCATCCATAGAGGTACTCACACACCTAGTCAGTCATGCAAATAATTAATCACACTGCCATTTACTCACCTATACAGTTATACACACACCAGCTCACTTACTCATACAAATACTAGCACATTCTTACGCTCTTATACAATCACTGATACAAGCACACACTCATCCATACAGTCACTCTCACAATCACAATCACACACTCTCGCTTATAGCTATTTATATACTCCAACACACATATATACTGCCTTTCACATATGTAGTTACTCACACATGTACCACTGAGATATACATTCACTCACTAACACACCCATACAAACACTCACCCACCCATACAGTCCATCACAGATGCACTCTTGAAACCATGCACCCAGTGAATCACCCACTGATACATCTATGTGCAGCCACACACACCCCATTCACACAAACACTCAGGCACCCATACAGATACTCAGACAACCAATCAATAACACATAGACACTCATGTAGCTATTTACAAACCCATGCAGCCACTTACACACCAACAGACAGACGGATAAAGACATTCACACAGTTTAGTCACTAACCCATGCATTTAGTAAGATACGTTTAATCACTCACTTATAGAGTCAGTCACGCACCTACTAAATCATCCATCCAGACACTTATACACCCACTCATTATTCAATACACCTTGGCATATATATTAAACATATTTAAACTTTATAGAAACACACAGTCACTGCATGATGTCATCAGTGATGTCATTTGAGATGTCATCAGTGATGTCATCAGTGATGTCACTGACCATGTCATGAGTGATGTAATATGTGACTTCATCAGCAGTGCATTGCGGGGGCACGAGTTATAGTTAGCTGAACTAACTATAACGGGGGAATTTCACAGGTTTTGTACGAGTGCAATGTCCAACTAACTATAACTGTCCCTAAAACCTATGGTTTTTTCAGTGAATATATATATATATATATATATATATATATATATATATATATATATATATATATTATCTACTGGCGGTCGCCAGTAGATAGTTATAGTTAGGACCTATTATCCATAGGAAATCCGTAACATTCTATTCCCCATAACTTTGGCGTCGTTTGACGAATCATCGCGAAATTTTCAAAACTAGTGGGGCGCTCCGGTCCGCTCCTGTCTTGAAAGTTTCGGGGTGATTCATCAAGCGGGGCCGAGAAAAAGGGGGTCCCAAAACGTGTTTTCTCCATGTTAATTCCCATAGGAAATTTTAGCCACGGCTACAGCCCGAACTGCTGAACGGAATTACACCAAATTTTGCAAAAAGGTAGCGCTTGGTTCAGAAAGCGACCTTTTTTAAATGTTGTAAATCCGTTCAGTAGTTGCGGAGAAATTCAAAAATAAGAGTGAAAAATTTCCCATAGGAAAATTTATGCAAGGCTACAGCAAAAACTGCTGAACGGAATTACACCAAAATTGGCAAAAGGTAGTGCTTGGTTCAGAAAGCACCCTTTTTAAAAATGGTGTAAATCCGTTCAGTAGTTGCTGAGAAAATCCCAAAAAAATGTTTCGATATCTATGGCCGCGGTGGATCCGCGCACCCTCCCGATCACGAGCTGCATGCTAATTGGCTGTCAACACTCCAAACCAGGAAGTGTTGGCAGCCATCAAGAAACCAGTAAAACAACTGCATAAAACGCAAAAAGGGGGCAGGGTAGAAACACCCTGACCCCCTAGGCCTGCTCTCTCTTCCAAAAACCAAAGCAGATTACTTTTCCACACGGGGAGCTGCATGTGGAAAAGCAATGCTGGCTCCCGCAGGACGCGGGGAGCAGGCGGGAACATGGGGGCATTGGGGACCCCCCCACGGTCCCCAACGGAGAGGGCCAGCCACGGGGGATGGGGTCCCCGGGGCTAGTAGTTGCCCGGGAGGGGGGCCACGTGGCCCCCCTCCCCAAAATTAAAACATTTAAAAAAAAAAAAAAAAAAAAATAAAGGCTGCCCCGGGGATGGGGTCCCGGGGCCAGTAGAGGACTCAGGAGGGGGCCACGCAGCCCCCTCCATAAACAAAAATATATATTTGGCCATGCCCCGGGGGATGGGGTCCCCGGGGCTGGAATTGGCCATGGGAGGGGCCCACGCGGCCCCCTTCCCGTTAATTTTTTTTAAATAAATTAAAAAGGGGTCAGGCCCTGGGGGATGGGGTCCCCAGGGCCCAAAAAGTAAAGAAGAGGGGCCACACAGCCCCCTTCCAAAAAACAAAAAACACGCAATCGTGCCGAGGCTCCGCCCCTCCAAGCAACACTCTGCAAACGCGCCCTGTGGCGCATTTTAAGTTGGGAAGTGAATTCCCCTTCAATACTGGGGGTTCCTGGGGGCCAACTAGCCCACCGGGAACCTCCAGTATGCGCCAGGGGGCTGCGTTGCAGAGAGGTGGTCTAGGCCACGCCCCTTTTTACACCTCTCTGCAACGCAGCTCTGTGGCGCTTACTGGAGGTACCTGGTGGGCTAGTTGGACCCCAGGGACCCTCAGGATTCAAGGGGACTTAATCCCCCAACTTAAAACGCACCACGGGGCGCGTTTGCACAGTGGTGAAGGGAGGGGGCGTGGCTTCAGGTGACATGTGTGCAAACAAGCCCTGTGGCGCGTTTTAAGATGGGGAATTAAATCCCCTTCAATCCTGAGGGTCCCTGGGGGCCAACTAGCCCACCAGGTACCTCCAGTAAGCACCACGGAGCTGCGTTGCAGAGTGTTGTAAAAGGGGCGTTGCCTCTGAACACCTCTCTACAACGCAGCTCTCTGGCGCATACTGGAGGTATCTGGTGGGCTAGTTGGCCCCTAGGGTCCCTCGGGATTGAGGAGGAATTAATTCTCCAACTTAAAACGCGCCACAGGGCGTGTTTGCAGACATGTCACCTCAGGCCCCACCCCCTTCCTTCACCATTGTGCAAATATTCCTCTAAAATCAGCCGAACAACGAATTCCAATTTACTCACCTGTTATCAGGAGAGACCTCAGTGCTGCATCTTTGAGCCCAGTACAGATCCTGAAAAGTAATTCTAACCGTACTTACCAGTAACTTGAATTTTCTTCTTAGGCTAACATTGACTGGTTTCACTCGGAAATTCTTCTAAGTGTGGAGTTTTGGAACTTTATAATATTCCTCTAAAATCAGCCGAACTACGAATTCCGATTTACTCACCTGTTATCAGGAGAGAACCCAGTGCTGCATCTTTTAGCCCAGCACCGACCCTGAAAAGTAATTCTAACCGTACTTACCAGTAACTTGTATTTCCTTCCATAGGAATCCATTGTCTGGTTTCACTTGGAAATTCTTGTGTGTGGAGTTTTGGAACTTTATAATATTCCTCTAAAATCAGCCGAACTACGAATTCCGATTTACTCACCTGTTGTCAGGAGAGAACCCAGTGCTGCATCTTTCAGCCCAGCACTGACCCTGAAAAGTAATTCTAACCGTACTTACCAGTAACTTGTATTTCCTTCCATAGGAATCCATTGTCTGGTTTTCAGCAGAAAAGTTTCAAAGTGTCGATTTTCATAAACTACAAATATTCCTTAAAAATCGCCTGTATGACTTAAACGCATTCTTTCAACTGTTTACAGGAGATGCACCAGTGCTGGATCCAGGATCCACCACTGAGTAAGAAAAAGTAACGATAACACTACTTACCTGCTAAGTGAATTTCCTCCCATAGGATAACATTGGTGATTCTATGTGAAAAAGTTTCTAAGTGTCAACTTTTAAAATACAATAATATTCCTTAAAAATCACTACTGTAACCAAAACGCTTTTACTCAACTGTTTACAGGAGATGTCCCAGGACTGAATCTAGGATCCAGTCCTGTGGTTAGAAAAGTAATCCATAAAGTAACTAATTGCATTTAACTAGAAATTCACATTGAGCTCAATGTTGCATTGTGTTTGAAATTGTGTTGCCCATTGCAACAACTGTAACTACTGTACTTAAAAGTCTATTGCCTATTTGCAAAGTATTTAAACTAAAGTAATTCATTCTGAGAAAGTATATTTTGTAATGTAATGTATAATGTAATTACAATGTAATTTAAAAATAAAATATCTAAAAATAAATAGTTTAAAAAAATGTAGTAAATCAGTATCTAAAAAATAAATATAACAATTAATACATTTAAAAATTGTCATTTAAAAAACCTTTGAAATTCACTGAAAAAACCATAGGTTTCAGGCACGTTATAGTTAGAAATTAGCATTTAAAAAACCTTTGAAAACCATAAGTTTTAGGGACAGTTATAGTTAGTTGGACATTGCACTCGTACAAAACCCGTGAAATTCCCCCGTTATAGTTAGTTCAGCTAACTATAACTCGCGCCCCCGCAATGCACTGCTGATGACGTCACATATTACATCACTCATGACATGGTCAGTGACATCACTGATGACATCACTGAGCCCCCCCACACAGGTTATTTAAATTTAAAAAAAGAAGCCCCTTGGGGTGGCGTTCCCCGGGGCTGCGGGAGGGCGGAGAGCCCTCCCGCACCATTTTTTATTTAAAGCCCCAGGGGGTGGCGGTCCCCGGGGCTTGGGGGGCCTTAGAGGCCCCCCCTATAAAATATAAATTAAACCCCGCATGCCCCCGGGACTTGGCCCACCCGGGGGCAAAATAGCCTCGAAGCGCGGGAGACCGCGCTTCTATTTTTTTTTTTACAGCGGGATCCGCGCACCATAAGCGCATCCCGGCGATTTAAAAAAAAAAAAAATGCTTTTTTCTGCCCAGGAGGTTCTTGTGGGACCCCATGAGCAGACTTAGGGGGTCAGGGTGTTTCTACCTTGCCCCCTTTTTGCGCTGAGGGACAAAATGGCTGCCAACACTTCCTGATTTGGAGTGTTGACAGCCACTTGACAGCCAATTAGCATGCAGCTCGTGATCGGGAGGGTACGCGGACCCTACTCGGCCATAGATATATATGTGACTTTACTTTTGATTTTCTCAGGAACTACTGAACGGATTTACACCATTTAAGCAAAAGGCACGACACTGAACCAAGGGCTACCTATTTGCCAAATTTGGTGTAATTCCGTTCAGCAGTTCGGGCTGAAGCTGCGACTAAAGGTTCCTATGGAAAAATGAATGGGGAAAACACGTTTTGGGACCCCCTTTTTTCTCGGCCCCCGCTTGACGAATCACCCCGAGACTTTCAGGATAGGAGCGGACCAGAGCGCCCCAACAAGTTGGAAACTTTCGCGAAGATTTGTCAACCGGCGCCAACGTTATTTCAAATCGAATGTTGCGGATTTCCTATGGAAAATAGGTCCTAACTATAACTATCTACTGGCGACCGCCAGTAGATAATATATTTATTACCTACTGGCGGTCGCCAGTAGGTAGTTATAGTTAGGACCTCGTTTCTATTCAAAGAGCATTTTTTCTTTTGCCAATATCTTTGGCGCCGGTTGACGAATCTTCGCGAAATTTCCAAACTAATGGGGCGCTCCGGTCAGCTCCTGTCTTGAAAGTTTCGGGGTGATTCGTCAAGCGGGGGCTGAGAAAAAAGGGGGGTCCTAAAACGCATTTTCCCCATGTTAATTTCCATAGGAACTTTAGACAAAGCTACAGCCCGAACTGCTGAACGGAATTACACCAAATTTGGCAAAAGGTAGGTCTTGGTTCAGAAAGAGCCCTTTTTAGGTCTCGCCTGAGCCAGCGCGCATGCACTTCCCTGCGAGGCTTTTAGTAAGGGCTTTTGAACTCTGAACACACGCATGTGCGTGTGCTTTTTTTTTATTAACCCGCAATTGGCCTTTGCGTGCATCTTTCTAAGAAAGACAGCACGCAATTGGCAAAAGGCAGGTGCATGTCCCGCCTTCTCTCTCCCCTGGCCTAGGGAGCTTGGGAGCGAGCAGCAGCACCATCTGTTTCCAATTATCGCACCCGCGTCTCGCGGTCGCGTTAATTGGAAACAGATGGTGGTCGCGATGGCCCTGGTGAACGCGGTGCTTTCACTTTCGCCGCCGACCTTGTTGTATGTATGGTGCTTATACCCGAGAATTCTGGCTTCTAGTCTCTGAACATAGGTATACTTAGCCCCCATGGCGCCCACTGTCAGAAACTGCCTCTGGGGCTGGCACACTCAAAACGTGGAGCGTGCATGCAGCTGGGATGGCTGCCTCTAGGAAAGACAGTAAACCCACCGAAGGGCACGCAGAAATGCTGTGAGCATCTACGTTGTTCCAGTTACAATCTCTAGTAGCGTTCTTTACAGTATTACGTAAAATAAACATTACCCCTGAAACTCTTTTGAAGAGGCTCACTCTGAAAAAGTACTATGTATTTAAAAGGCCGGCACTGGCCTTCCACTTGTTGTATTCCTCTTAGGGTGTCCGTATATAGGGTTTTCTGTATCATGTCCTTATATAGGCACAATTCGCCCTGCCCTTATATAGGCATAAAATCCCAGTCCTTATTTAGGCATTAAACCGGGCACTCCAAATACAGGCATGGTCTCCGACATCCGTCCACCCTAACATCACAACAAGTTCTTGAAGAACAGACCCTTAGGCTTCGGGAGTTTCCCTAGCACAGGACTATTGATTTCTTCAAGGACTCATCTATTATGCATGAACCGTTATACAATAGGGGTTCATTCATGACGTCTTCCGCTGTCCGATTCACGTCAATGCTAACATTGTGAGGTACCTCTCAGGTATAAATATACCTTCCCTAGCGCTTGTAAACTAGAGGAGACCTTGACTTCACAGGAGCCCGTTTCCCGGCCTGACGCACTGAGAAGACGCTGTCATCCCTGCACGCAGAGAGTCCAGCTTCCAGTGATCTGACTTCCCTCGCGGGGTGTTGGAGTTCGAGTCTGGCAAGAGATTCCCACCTCTCTCATTCTCAAGGTATGGAGCTGACTAGAACCTAGAGGGACTCTTGGCATACTAGGCATACTAGGCGTAACATACTCTTAGTATACCATAGTAAGGAATACTTCACCTACTTCATACCTCTCTCTACACCTAGGTTAGGTTAGGTGCATTGGGGTAGAATTAGCTTAGAACCGCATCGTTAGAGTACTCGCATTTTTAGTCTATGTTATTTATGA
This sequence comes from Calotriton arnoldi, assembly GCA_963921515.1. NCBI lineage: Eukaryota > Metazoa > Chordata > Amphibia > Caudata > Salamandridae > Calotriton > Calotriton arnoldi. The sequence continues at coordinate 557,735 of CAWUFW010003147.1, forward strand.
AAATGAATATCTGCTAAAGATCATGCTAGCACAGTATTATTTATTTCTACTGCTTACGCTGTACATTATTTATCTTGCATACTGTCTTGTGATCGTAACAGCACATATTACTTACACGAGAAACAAGACTGTTCGATAAATATTTTATTGAAACGCCCGTCTATTCTTTCTGTGTAACTTTGAGGAAAACTAAGTATGCACGATTGAGCTGAGTGAAATAGTTATCTATTGTTTCCACGACTCTGGGACACGTTCTGATTCTAAAGGGAAACAAAGTGGTCATGTTTTGCGGCTGCCAGAAACTACTCCCTTCTTGTTTGTCAAGGAGTTTCTAGTGGCCTCTGATCTAACTGGCACAAGTAATTAAGTTTAATATACTCGATAGGGACATACCGACCTCAGTCCTATGTCAAACCTATAGGATATATTATTCCAATGCGCAGAGCCTATTAGGGAAATAGGAGCTACACTACACACTAGACTAGAAAGTATATATGGATCATCTTTTTGCGTTTTTGGTGCACAACGCTGGGCAGTATTTGGGCAATATCGTATAGCATATTGACTTATTTTCCACACTTATTTTGGCTGGATTCCCTGAGAAGCAAGAGTATGACCGTTTCGAGTCTGCTCTGTCCTTTACGTGCATGGAAGCTGCACTGGGTGCTGCCCTCTGGCCTTTGCGTGCCCTAAAGCCAGGCTCACCCGCTTTAGGTCCCGTGCGCCTCAGCAATGCTAAATTACACTCGTGTCTGGGAAGGCGACACCCGTGATTCTGGGGAGCACGAGGACTTACTTCAGGGTAAAAATTAACCAGGTCTGTTGCCATTTCTGTTTCAAGGTTGCATCAACAGAATTAGAGGTTACTCCGACCGAATCTGCGAGAAAGGCATAAGCGCGACCTTTAACAAATACCCATATTATGTATTCTTTATTAAAAAAAAACTCGTTTGTGGACACATGATGACTTTCAGTTTGATGACAATTAAGGTCTGGTCATCCTGAGCTCTCCGTTTACTCCACAGACTTCATGGGGGTATGGATGGCAAACTGATTTGAGGTTTATTACATCAAATATCGCATGGAACAGAAAAACAGAGATCAAAATATGATGCAAACTCGGCGATGCTGTTCCTCGGAGACCATTTGATGGTCACTCGGACTGCATCTTCCTTCAAAGTGAAATCTTTTGATAAAGGGTGGTAGGGATGGCCCGTAGAGTGCTATTGCCAATGCATATTTTCTCTTCTTACACAGGAAATACGTTGTGCACCTCTTTGACTTCTAATCACAAAACTAAATATTTTTGTCTTAGTTGTGATTGCATTCTGGACAGTCCTCTGGAGAGAACGACCATTCAGCACAAGCAAACCTGTTCCAGGACAGGACAGGACAGTGAGATTTTAGCCTGTCATCTACTGATTGCCCGCCATCACTCCCTTGATGTCATCTCACCGATGCTGACTCCCAGGCATTCGCACAGCACACTGGCTCCCAGAGTAGCCATCTGCAGCGTGCGACCTTTCACCCACTTTTGCAGCAGTCACGTGTCTGCTTGCTGTGGGGGGAGGGGTAGAGGCAGGGAGGCAGTGGCACTCTCATCCTCACTACGAAGCCTGAGCGGAAGGAGTCACCGGGCAGTGACGCTCGCAGTAGCCGGTGCGCAGCAGGCTTCTATTCTGGTGAGTAGACTCTGATGGGGTGTCTTGAGGGACGGGTTTCGCTTTTGAGTGGTGTTGCGAACGGAGTTGGGTCAGCGCTGTCACTGCAGTATTTAGCAGTACTCCGTAGCATTATGCTTCTGCTGCCGCTGTGAGAGCATGCAGGAAGAGGTCAGGTGTTCAGATTGTCAGGGTAACGTAAGCTGCATCCTCCACTTTGCCGATTGGGCTGGTTGTTCTCCTTGCGAGAGGGAAGTCTACTCGCACTATTTGCTTTAAGTTCCTTGCGTGATTCTTTCAACCCACCACTCTCACGGGACGGCTGGCCTTTTGGAGAGAGAATCCCTGAGTCAAAGAGCTGAAAGGGTCTAGTTAAGCTTCGCGGTGCACCAGGCCACAGATGAGCGCTGTCTCTCTGATTGATCGAAACTAAGCAAGAGGAAAAATAGCATTTTAATACAGTCTCTTCCTAGAGTGGAGGTCGGGCTGTATTCAGGGACATCTTGCCTGCTTAGTGAGCTTTGGTATCCCGATGTCCTCTCACTCAATGGAATATATTATATCATAGGGGATAATTGTAGTTACAATGGGGATGTTATCCCTTTCTAGGACAGAAGGAGAAGAGAGGTTTGTTTATGCGGTGAGAAAGGATAGCTAGATAGAATTTACATTGTTTCAAGTTATTAAAAACCATTGCAATATAAAAACCACAGTAAAGATAAAATACATAGCGTGATCATTCCATAAATAAAACAGCATGCAAATCTGTTAGGGACTGGTTTCCATAAAGTGCAATGTGCAATAGTAATCACATACAAAAACAATCATTGGCATAGCCAATAGGACTCGCCTTTGGGACCTTATAAGTATTTAGTTATGCAGCAGGTCCCAAAGGCGAGACCTAATGGCTATGCCAATGCTTGTTTTTAAATGGTGTAAATCCGTTCAGTAGTTCCTGAGAAATTAGAAAAAGAAAAGTTTCGATATCTGAGCACCGAGGAGGGTTCACGAACCCTGCAGGGCACGAGCTTCACTCTGATTGGCTGCCAACACTCCAAACCAGGAAGTGTTGGCAGCCATCTTGTGACTACTCGGTAACCAAGTCACAAGAAAAGAGTAAATAAAAAGGTGAAAAACAAGAAAAGGGGGCAGGGTACAAACACCTTAACCCCCACGGCCGAATTCGCACTGGGGTCGCGAATCCGGCAGAGAAAATTTTAAAAAAATGAAGCGCAGGCTCCCCCGCTTCATTTTTGAAAGCCCCTGGGTGGGCCAGGTCCCGGCGTCACTCACCAATTAATTTGCGGGGGCCACCCGCTGCCCCGGGGACGGCCACCTCCCTGGGGCTTATTTAATTGTATGCGGGGGCACTGCAGCCCCCCGCAGCCCCGGGGACCGCTACCTCCCCAAGGCTTTTAAAAAAATGCGTGGGGGGGATCTCAATCTCCCATTATTAAAGCCACCTCCCCGGGGCTTTAATAATGAAATGCTGGGGGCACGTCGCCCCCACGAGCCACGGGGACCGCCACCTCCCTGGGGCTCTGTTTTTTAAATAAGAAGATGTGTGGGGGGAAGAGCGCCCCACACGCCCCAGGGACCACCACCTCCCGGGGCACATAGACACTAAAAATGCGGGGGTCCGTAGCGGACCTCTGGGCACCGGGGACCACCACCTCCCCGGGGCTATAAAGACTTGGGAGGGGGGCCGCGCAGTCCCCCTTCAGGAGCCCTTGATGGCCCTGGGGACCGCCACCCCCCAGGGCCGGCTCCTGCAATGTCCCGGGGTGCCCAACCCTGGGACATTGCCGTTTGTGCCGCCCTGTCATAGCAAACTCTGCTTTGCTTCATTGAAGCGAGAGCAGGAAAACCTGCTCTTGCTTCAATGAAGCAAAGTAGATTGCTTTTGAGCAAGGGGAGCTTCATGTTAGCAGCTTCCCTTGCTCAAAAGCAATGCCGGCTCCCGCAGGAGGCGGGGAGCCGGCGGGACCGTGGGGGCATTGGGGCTCCCCCCACGGTCCCCAACAGAAATGGCCGGCCCCGGGGGATGGGGTCCCCGGGGCCAGGAGTGGCCCGGTAGGGGGGCCGCACGGCCCGCCTAATCTGTAATTTAAAGAAAAAAGGCCGGGCCCTGGGGGATGGGGTCCCGGGGCCGAAATCCACCTGGGCAGGGGGTCACGCGGCCCCCCTCCTCAATTCAAAATTATTTTAATAATGGCCAAGCCCCGGGGGATGGGGTCCCGGGGCCAGAAGTGGCCCGGTAGGGGGGCCAAACGGCCCCCCTCCCACGAAATTTTAATCAAATAAATAAACCAGGCCGGGCCCCGGGGGATGGGGTCCCCGGGGCCAGATATGGCCCAGGTGAGGGGGGCCACGCGGCCCCCCTCACCCAAATATAAAACAAATAAATAAATAAACCAGGCCAGGCCCTGGGGGATGGGGTCCCCGGGGCCAATAGTGGCCCAGGGAAGGGGGGCCATGCGGCCCCCTTCCCGTTTGTTTAAAAAAAAAAAAAAAATAACAGAAAATGCTCAGGCCCCGGGGGATGGGGTCCCCGGGGCCAAAAGTGGCCCAGAGAAGGGGGGCCACACAGCCCCCCTCCCATAAAATAAGAATAAAAAAAAGAAAAAAGAAACCGGCAACTCGCTGGAGGCCCCGCCCTCTCCCTGCAGCACTCTGCAAACGCGCATAGTGATGTCATCAGTGATGTCACTGACCATATCATGAGTGATATAATATGTGACGTCATCAGCAGTGCATTGCGGGGGCACGAGTTATAGTTACCTCTACTGACTATAACGGCCGAATTTCTCTGGTTTTGTTCGAGTGAAATGCCCAACTAACTATAACGTCCCTTAAACCTGTGGTTTTTTCAGTGAATTTCTAAGGTTTTTTAAATGCTAATTTCTAACAATAACGTCCCTGAAACCTATGGTTTTTTCAGTGAATATATATATATAGATATATATATATATACATCTATATATATTATCTACTGGCGGTCGCCAGTAGATAGTTATAGTTAAAACCTATTTTCCATAGGAAATCCGCAACATTCTATTTGAAATAACTCTTACGCCGGTTGACGAATCTTCGCGAAAGCTTCCAACTTGTTGGGGCGCTCCGAGAAAAAAGGGGGGTCCCAAAACGCGTTTTCCCCATTCATTTTTCCATAGGATCCTTTCATCGCGGCTACAGCCCGAACTGCTGAACGGAATTACACCAAATTTGGCAAAGAGGTAGCCCTTGGTTCAGTGTCATGCCTTTTGCTTAAATGGTGTAAATCCGTTCAGTAGTTTCAGAGAAAATCACAAATAAAATCACATATATATCTATGGCCGAGTAGGGTCCGCGTACCCTCCCGATCACGAGCTGCATGCTAATTGGCTGTCAACACTCCAAATCAGGAAGTGTTGGCAGCCATTTTGTCCCTCGGTAGAACCGAGGGACAGAAACAAGTGCGCAAAGCGCAAAAAGGGGGCAGGGTAGAAACACCCTGACACCCTAGGTCTGCTCAGGGGGTCCCACAAGAACCCCCTGGGCAGAAAAAAGCTTATCTTTTTTTTTTTTAATCGGCGGGATGCGAATCCTGCCGAGAAAAAAAAAAATTGCAAGTGTTCAAACGCACAAAGGGGGCAGGGTAGAAACACCCTGACCCCCTAGGTCTGCTCAGGGGGTCCCACAAGGACCCCTGGGCAGAAAAAGCATTTTTTTAAATCGGCAGGATGCGCTCAGGGTGCGCGGATCCTGCCGAAAAAATCGAAACGCGGTCTCCCGCGCTCGATGCAAATTTGACCCCGGGTGGCCCAAGTCCCGGGGGCATGCGGAGGTGGGTTTATTGTTTATGGGGGGCCACTAAGGCCTCCAAGCCCGGGGACCGCCACCCCCGGGGCTTTATAAAAAATGATGGCGGGAGGGCTCTGCGCCCTCCCGCTGCCCCGAGACCGCCACCCCCGGGGCTGTTTTTTTTTATTTTAAAAACCTGTGTGGGGGCTCCAGCCCCCACATGCCCGGGGACTGTCACCTCCCGGGGCACTAAAGATTTAAATATGGGGGTCCGTTACGGACCCAGAGCCCGGGGACCACCACCTCCCGGGGCTTTGAACTAAGTTGGGAGGGGCCGCGCGGCCCCCTCCTGGAGCCAGTGATGGCCCTGGGGACCACCACCCCCAGGGCTAGCTACTGCAGTGTCCCGGGGTGCCTACCCCCGGGACACTGCTGTTTGCAATGACAGGGCGGGAGCCTCGCGGCTCCCGTCCTGTCATTGCAAACTGCTTTGGATATTGAAACGAGAGCAGGGAAACCTGCTCTCGCTCCAATATCCAAGCACATTGCTTTCCACACGGGGAGCAGCATGTTAGCTGCTCCCCATGTGAAAAGCAATGCCGGCTCCCGCAGGAGGCGGGGAGCCGGCTGGGACTGTGGGGGATTGGGGACCCCCACAGTCTCCAATGAGAGGCCAGGCCCCGGGGATGGGGTCCCCGGGGCCATAAGTGGCCCGGGAGGGGGCCACGCAGCCCCCTCCCAATAAAAAAAAAAAAAAAAAAAGGGCAAGGCCGGCCCCGGGGTTGGGGTCCCGGGGCCTTAAATGGCCTGAGGAGGGAAGCCACGCAGCCCCCTCCAAATATTTTTTTTTTTAAATTAAAAAGAGGGCATGCCCTGGGGAATGGGGTCCCCGGGGCCAATAGAGGCCCAGGGAAGGGGGCCATGTGGCCCCCTTCCCGTTTTTTTTTTTAAATGCTCAGACCCCGGGAATGGGGTCCCCGGGGCCAAAAGTGGCCGAGGGAAGGGGGCCACGCAGCCCCCCTCCCATAAAAAAAAGGGAAAAAAACCCAAAAAAAACCCGGCATCGTGCCGGAGGCCCCGCCCCCTCCCTGCAGCAGTGTGCAAACGCGCCCCTGGCGCGTTTTAAGAAGGGAAGTAATTCCCTTGAATACTGGGGGTCCCTGGGGGCCAACTAGCCCACCAGGAACCTCCAGTATGCGCCAGGGGCTGTGTTGCAGAGAGGTGTACAGAGGCCACGCCCCTTTATACACCTCTCTGCAATGCAGCTCTGTGGTGCTTTTTGGAGGTACATGGTGGGCTAGTTTGACTCCAGGGACCCTCAGGATTCAAGGGGACTTAATCCCCCAACTTAAAACGCGCCACGGGCGCGTTTGCACAGTGGTGAAGGGAGGGGCGGGGCTTCAGGTGACATGTGTGCAAACAGGCCCCGTGGCGCATTTTAAGATGGGGAATGAAATCCCCTTCAATCCTGAGGGTCCCTGGGGGCCAACTAGCCCACCAGGTACGTCCAGAAAGCGCCACAGAGCTGCGTTGCAGAGAGGTGCAAAAAGGGGCGTGGCCTCTGAACACCTCTCTGCAACGCAGCTCCCTGGCGCATACTGGAGGTACAGGGTGGGCTAGTTGGACCCCAGGGACCCTCATGATTCAAGGGGACTTAATCCCCCAACTTAAAACGCGCCACGGGGCGCGTTTGCACAGATGTCACCTCAGGCCCTCCCTTCACCATTGTGCAAATATTCCTCTAAAATCAGCCAAACTACGAATTCCGATTTACTCACCTGTTATCAGGAGAGACCTCAGTGCTGCATCTTTGAGCCCAGTACTGATCCTGAAAAGTAATTTTAACCGTACTTACCAGTAACTTGAATTTCCTTCCATAGGCTAACATTGACTGGTTTCACTTGGAAATTCTTCTAAGTGTGGAGTTTTGGAACTTTATAATATTCCTCTAAAATCAGCCGAAATACGAATTCCGATTTACTCACCTGTTATCAGGAGAGACCTCAGTGCTGCATCTTTGAGCCCAATACTGATCCTGAAAAGTAATTTTAACCGCACTTACCAGTAATTTGAATTTTCTTCCATAGGCTAACATTGACTGGTTTCACTTGGAAATTCTTCTAAGTGTGGAGTTTTGGAACTTTATAATATTCCTCTAAAATCAGCCGAACTACGAATTCCGATTTACTCACCTGTTATCAGGAGAGAACCCAGTGCTGCATCTTTTAGCCCAGCACTGACCCTGAAAAGTAATTCTAACCGTATTTACCAGTAACTTGTATTTCCTTCCATAGGAATCCATTGTCTGGTTTTCAGCAGAAAAGTTTCAAAGTGTCGATTTTCACAAACTACAAATATTCCTTAAAAATCGCCTGTATGACTTAAACACATTCTTTCAACTGTTTACAGGAGATGCACTAGTGCTGGATCCAAGATCCACCACTGAGTAAGAAAAAGTAACGATAACACTACTTACCTGCTAAGTGAATTTTCTCCCATAGGATAGCATTGGTGATTCTATGTGAAAAGGTTTCTAAGTGTCAACTTTTAAAATACAATAATATTCCTTAAAAATCACTACTGTAACCAAAACGCTTTTACACAACTGTTTACAGGAGATGTCCCAGGACTGAATCTAGGATCCAGTCCTGTGGTTAGAAAAGTAATCCATAAAGTAACTAATTGCATTTAACTTGAAATTTACATTGAGTTCAATGTTGCAATGTGTTTGAAATTGTGTTGCCCATTGCAACAACTGTAACTACTGTACTTAAAAGTCTATTGCCTATTTGCAAAGTATTTAAACTAAAGTAATTCATTCTGAGAAAATATATTTTGTAATGTAATGTATAATGTAATTACAATGTATTTTAAAAAATAAAATATCTAAAAATAAATAGTTTAAAAAATGTAGTAAATCAGTATCAAAAAAATAAATATAACAATTAATACATTTAAAAATTGTCATTTACAAAACCTTTGAAATTCACTGAAAAAAACCATAGGTTTCAGGCATGTTATAGTTAGAAATTAGCATTTAAAAAACCTTACAAATTCACTGAAAAAACCATAGGTTTTAGGGACAGTTATAGTTAGTTGGACATTGCACTCGTACAAAACCCGTGAAATTCCCCCGTTATAGTTAGTTCAGGTAACTCGCGCCCCCGCAATGCACTGCTGATGACGTCACATATTACATCACTCATGACATGGTCAGTGACATCACTGATGACATCACTGATGACATCTCAAATGACATCACTGATGACATCACTGATGACATCATCCATGTGATAATTTGATGCATCTTCTCACACCCTAATATAACTTTTGATACACCCACTGTAAATTACAGACTGCCATTGTCAAAACCATAGACACTCCAACACCAATTACTATATACACACTCACTGATTCTTAGGTCTACACACACACATCTACTCACTCACCCGTACAGTCACTCATAGTTATAGTCACTCAGTACAGGACTATTATATGCACTCATACACCTATATAAACACTCACACACCGCCACTCATCCATAGAGGTACTCACACACCTAGTCAGTCATGCAAAAAATTAAGCACACACCCATTTACTCACCTATACAGTTATACACACACCAGCTCACTTACTCATACAAATACTAGCACATTCTTACGCTCTTATACAATCTCTGATACATGCACACACTCATCCATACAGTCACTATCACAATCACACACTCTCGCTTATAGGTATTTATATATTCCAACACACATATATACTGCCTTTCACATACGTAGTTACTCACACATGTACCACTGGGACATACATTCACTCACTAACACACTCTTACACACACTTACCCACCCATACAGTCTATCACAGATGCACTCTTGTAACCATCCATCCAGTGAATCACCCACTCACACATCTATGCACAGAGTCGCACACACCCCACCCACACAAACACTCAGGCACCCATACAGATACTCAGCCAACCAATCAATAACTCATATAGACACTCATGTAGCTATTCACAAACCCATGCTGCCACTTACACAGCAACAGACAGACGGATACAGACATTCACCCAGTTTAGTCACTAACCCATGCATTCAGTAAGATACGTTTAATCACTCACTTATAGAGTTAGTCACGCACCTACTAAATCATCCATTCAGACACTTATACACCCACTCATTCTTCAATACGCCTTTCCCTATATATATTAAACATATTTAAACTTTACAGAAACACACAGTCACTGGATGATGTAATTTGAGATGTCATCAGTGATGTCATCAGTGATGTCACTGACCATGTCATGAGTGATGTAATATGTGACGTCATCAGCAGTGCATTGCGGGCGCGAGTTATAGTTACCTGAACTAACTATAACGGGGGAATTTCACGGGTTTTGTACGAGTGCAATGTCCATCTAACTATAACTGTCCCTAAAACCTATGGTTATTTCAGTGAATATATATATCTATATATATATGTATAGATATATATATATATATATCTCGGGGTTATACTTACGTGTAAAGATTTTACCACGCATTTGCCTTTATCACACATGCCTTTAGAATGAAAATTTTTGATGTAAGGCATTCGTGGTAAAGGTGCATTTGTGGTAAAGACTTGTGTGGTCGTTCCTCACCGGTAGGAGCCAAAGAATCAGACTGCCACCCTTCCTCTCCGAACCCTCGGTTATCAACTGAGGGGTACCCCAGGGATCATCACTCAGCCCTACCCTCTTCAACATCTACATGGCCCCCCTTCCTGCCATCGTCAGACAGCACAGCCTCAGCATAGTATCCTACGCCGATGACACCCTGCTCATCCTCTCCCTCACCAAGGACCCCACCACCACCAGACTCAACTTCCAGGAAGGAATGCAGGACATCGCATCCTGGATGAGCAACAGCTGCCTGAAGCTCAACTCAGAGAAGACAGAAGTCCTTGTACTCGGAACCACCCCGTCAGCATGGAACAACACCTGGTGGCCCACCGCACTCGGCAGCCCTTCGACCCCCACGGACCACGCCAGAAACCTCGACATCGTACTCGACTCCTCCCTCTCCATGAACAAGCAGGTCAACGCTGTTGCATCCAGCTGCTTCACCACCCTCCGCATCCTCTGAAAGACCTTCAAATGGATCCCCCCCGAGTCAAGGAAGACAGTCACACACGCACTCATAACCAGCAGACTGGACTACGGAAACGCCCTCTATGCCGGTATCAACAAGTCTCTACTCCAGACGATACAGAACACCGCAGCCAGACTTGTCCTCGGCATCCCCCAACACGGGCACATCAGCCAACACCTACGGAACCTCCACTGGCTCCCCATCGAGAAGAGTCACTTTCAAGATACTCACCCACGCCTACAAATGCCTACACAACACAGGACCCCAATACCTCAACGAGAGAATCGCCTTCCACGTACCCAAAAGAAACCTCTGCTCCACCAACCTTGCCCTCCCTGAAACCCTGCGCATCCGCAGAGCCAGAACAGGGGGAAGAACATTCTCCTACATCGCGGCACAGGACCTAGAACAAGCTCCCGATCAACATCAGACGCGCCCCTCCCTGGACACCTTCAGGGAGGCCATCAAGACCTGGCTCTTCAACTGAAAGGAACTGCTGTTCCCCCCCCCCAGCACCTTGAGACCCTCACGGGTGAGTAGTGCGCTTAAAATCCCCTGATTGATTGATTGATTGTGGTAAAGTTATACGTGGTAAAGACGCATGCATTGTAATGACGGCGTGGTAAAGGGTTGCGTGGTTCTGACATACAACCTCTCAGATGTAGTATAAAACATGGAGTGACCATGCATGAATAGATGGGCTCAGACTCTGGAGCATGACATAACAGCCACACAGTGGTCTAAACCACTAAATAGTCAGAATCCTTGTATTCATCTAAAGTATACACAATATACAATTGATGTATAAAATAATGATGCACTGGCACATAACACCTGTCCACTTAAAGCAAATGCATAGCTCTGCAGAGCACCAATGCTAGACTGGATGCAGTCAAGATGGTGGTTGTGTCTGAATTAACATTATTCTGGAAAAAGGTTTTTGGCATATAAGGGGGTAATGAGCTATCTGTTAAGAATGAACCCAAAAGTGATTGTCCTGGGCATCCGGCCTCTAGAACTGGTACATATGACAAAAAGAGATTGGAGAAACATGGAGCCTCCTGGCTGCAAAACAACTAATTGCACTAAAATGGAAGTCTCCAAACCTACCAACAGTGCAGGAATGTGCAGGGAAATTATGGACACTACTGGCCATGGAGAAACTAAGGGACATCTTCACAACAGAATGGCAGAGCACGGTGTTACTCCACAATTGGTAACACCGCACTCCGACATTCTGAAAATGCAGGGATGCGCCATATTTACAATAATACAGTGTACCCCTGCATTTCCCCTAGCGCTGGCGCTAAATTTAGCTGCCTAGCGCCAATGCAGGCACCCTTGCACCATAGGTATCCCTTCGTGCACATAAACAATCACTAATGGCGATTTGTAACTTCTACATGTGCTGCAGAATGCAGATCATACATAAGTTGCAACTTGTCATTATCTAATGATTGTTTATATGCAGGAAGGGACACCTTCCTGATGATTGTTTATATGCAGGAAGGGTCACCTTCCTGCACATGAACAATCACAAATGGCGATTTGCTCTTTCTATGTGTGCTGCAGAATGGAGCACACATAGAAACAGCATAACCTCATTGCCCCAGTTTAGGTAGGTATTTGCACCAGTTTAAGACCAGGTCTTACCTGGTCTTATTTTTTGTGCTGCCCCATATTTACCTGAGCCTTGTAAATAGGGGGCAGTGTCAAAAAGCAATGGGTGTTGCGGTGTAACACCCACTGCAACACCCAATGGCCGCCCCTTTCATGCTAAATACTGTGTGAATAGGGGCATTATTTACAAGGTGGCGTTGAGCCATGGTAAGTGGCTTAAAGCCATCTTGTAAATAAGGCGTAGGGGTTATCACCGCCAGAACGTCAAAAAAAGTGACGTTCTGGTGGCAATAACCCCTTGTAAATATGCCTCTAACATTGTAATTTCTTGAAATGGACCACAAATTCGTTAACCAGTGGCAACAGTTGCTGGAGTATTTGTCAGATAATGGGATGATGTTTGGCTGTCCCAGATCATTGCAATGCTTAGTGATGGCAACCTAAGGTGTAAGACAAATGTAATGGACCCCATTATTTAAAAAGCACCCAAAACACAAAGGTGACCTGATTGTTAAGATTGTTAAGAATATGCATTACTGATTTATGTACTGGATTGCTCACAGGGAGTGGGGGGGAAGGTTTTTTTTCCAAACTGATAGTTTGGGGAGAGCTGGTGAACTATTATTTTCGCAGTGGAAACAATAGAGCTGGAGGTTGGGAGTTCAACTCATAAAATGAATAACCTAAATTTGGATAAAAAATGTAGGACATGTAAATGTTTAACGTTAAACATGTCCGTACAATGAAAAGACCCTAAAAGCTATTTTCACTGCAGCAGGGTTGGCTGTACCAAAGAAAACCATTAGGATGCAATAATGTATGTAATATTGTTATCTCTGGCTGTCTCCAGCAAGGAAGCAGCCACAATGTTCATTTTGGGATTTTTTAAACATTTATTGCAAGCCCAATTCATTGGTAAAGTCAGATTTGTAATAGATATTGTACCTTTTCCCTAAATATAACCTCTGGATGTCCATTTGCATGAGCTTAAACTGTCAGCTGTCAGGTAAATAGTCCCTTGATGAAATGTGTTCTTGCTCCCACAACTCAGATAAAGACCTTGATTTGGGGAGGTGTTCTGTTCCTCCGGCAGAATGACTATCTGGGCTGTACCCAGGCATTTAATTAACTTCAAAGAGACCAACACTGTCTCAGACAGAAATATCAAACGCATGATCCTGCCCCCTACGTTGTCCCTTTAGTCAGCCAGGCTCCAATCCCAGTGAGAAAGGAGTTGCCTCCAGAAACAGTTTTGAGTGACCACAGATGAGGGGGTTGCTCATTTCCCTGGCCACACCTCTAGGGTAGGAATAGGAGGTCTTTGCAGGGGAAGAAAGATTCTGCCATCTTGACTTTAAATAGGATGGGGAACTGTGTGAATGTTTTAATGTAGGGAATACAGGCAATGCAGCAAAAGTGAGTATGGTCATTACTGAGAGCATTTACACCAATGTTTATGGAGTAGCCAGGTTCCCCCCCACAGGCTGTTGTCAGGCATAAACTTGACACACACAGTGCCCTCCTCACAACACTTTCTGGACCTCTGGAAGAAAAGAACAGGACTGGACATACTATCTGTGACCTGAGAAGAGCCTAGATGACTAGACCTGCTCTCTTCTATGAACACCGGACAGAAAAGTGGACTCTAAGTGCCATAAGGCTGACCTCATGTTCAAGGTAGAGGGACACAACAAACAACAAGAGGCCTTTCCTGCAACTGCCCAGCTGACCAATTTCAACTCGACCTTCCCTGGACTCGGCTTCTAGCCTCTGCTGTAGTGAGTCTTAATCCCCAAGTGCTGCCCCCAAGATCCTTGACCCATGGCTGGTGTCAAAGTGTGCTACTCCTAACATTTCCAGAAACATGGGACTTAGAACCTTTTTGACTTCAAAGACCTCTGGAGGACTGGGACTAACTTGTCAAGCCAATCTGACAAATGTACTTTGCCTCTGGGCCAAATATTCCCGCTACTCCCACTCTGGGCTAGCTTTTAAAAAAATAATTTTGTATTAGATTTTTTATTGATAACCAAAACAGAGACATATCGTTCTTGTAGCAATATACACAGTACACAGAGTCATACACAGTATAGTAATGCTAGTATCTTGCATCATACAGTTTCAACATCATCACCTTGCGAGTCACGTTCATAACGTTTGCGGTTCAGATCAGTGCTGTATTTGCCCAATTCCTAGTACTAGTCTTTAGGCACTTAAGGGGCTGCCACTAATCAAAGCGCTTCTCCCAGTCCAAAAACGGGGAACATATCTTGCGATCAGCTCTCCAGGGCTACGTTTCAAAGCTCTCAACGTGATTGGTCCCATTTGCCTTGGCAGCTGGATAGGTTTGGTATAGTCCCCAGAAGTTCTTAGGCCGATTGCGGGGGGGGTAATAATTCGCTATAATATTCTGTTTGTGTGCTGCAATACATCATGTCATTTGTCAAGCCCGTTATAGTGGGGTCGGGCCCCGGGACCAGCAGATCGCAACCCTACGCCCTAGCCATTAGGAGTCCCATGTCTACCAGTCGTCTAATCACCTTAGGTAAATGTTTGGAGTAGCCCAATAGAGTGAGCATAGGGTCAGGCTCAAGTATGGCTTCCGTGATCTCCCCCAAAGTCTTAAATATCAACGCCCAAAAGGTCGCAATCCCAGGGCATAACCAGGCGAGATGGAAAAAATCTGCAGCGTCAGCGCCACAACGCTCGCACGCTGCAGAGTCACGCAAACCGTACCTGCAGAGCCTCTCTGGGGTATAATATATCCTATTTAGGAATTTGAAATGTATCAACCTCTGACGCCCATTTAATGAAATACGCTTTGTGCTCTCACAGCAATACTTCCAAGTTGTGTCATCAATCACCCGGTCCAGGTCTGCCTGCCACGCTAACCTAGCCTTAGTGTAAGGGTTAACTCGGTAGCCCTGTCCTGTGTTATAAATCCTGGAGACGATTCATACTGGCGAATCAGCCTTGATAACATATGTGAGCGGAGCAACCTCTGGTGGTTCATCTAACCCACTGCCCAGGAGTTCCTTCAATGAGTGCCTCATTCTGTGGAAGTGGAATTCGGTCAATGGTGTAGCAGTCTGTCCTTCCTGGACGGCCTCTTCCCATGTTATCGTTTTACCCTCAGCAAACATATCTCCTATTGTGTGAATATTTATAGTGTTTAAGGCCCTAATCACCCCTTTTTCCCTGCACAGAGGCAACCAGTGGCACCACTCCAACGGAGTCCTAGGGGAGTATAGAATGACGCTTGCTTGTAATTTCAGAAGGTGGTGCCAGGCATGTATTGTCACATTATGGAGTCAAGGATACTAGTCCTGCAATCAGGAGGTTTAAACAGAAGCGCTGGCAATGGGGATGGAGCTGCCACCACATTCTCAATCCGGAAATGCGGAGTGTCGGTGTGGCCATGCACCCAGTAATGCGCATGAGCTCCATGCGCAGCCCTATAGTACAATTCTAGATCCGGAGCTCCCAGTCCACCCAAGCTGTATGGGAGCGTTAGGATGTCCAGCTTAACTCGGGCATGTTTCCCAGCCCAGGCTAACCGCACCATCAGGGTTGTCAGCAACCGAAAGAAGGACCTCGGAAGGACCATGGGAATATTTGTGAATAAAAATAGGAAACGTGGAAGGACTACCATTTTCATGACCGACACCCTACCGGCTAATGAAAGGGGTAAGCGTATCCATCTGTCCACGTCGTCTTCCAGTTTGGACACCGCTTTCCCGTAATTTTCTTTGAATACCACTTCCGAGTCAGTGTGCACTCTAATGCCCAAATATCGGACTGGCTCAGTCGTCCAGCTCAATGGGTATTCTGGCGTAAACTGAGCCGTATCTGAAGTCAGCGGGAAAATGAGCGATTTATTCCAATTAACCTTGAGGCCTGACCTAGCTCCAAAGAGAATCACTTTGCGCAGTACTGGTGATATTTTGGTCAGGGTCTCTAACATATAATAATGTATCATGTGCATATGTGGATATAATCAAGTTATAGTTCAGAAAGCGTATACCCCTATGGCTGTGATATTCTCGCAACGCACAGGCAAGAGGTTCCGCAACTAGGGCATATAGCAATGGGGAGAGTGGGCACCCCTGCCGTGTGCCTCTAGTAATGCGAATAGGATCGGTAACCAAGTCACCAACCTTGATCCTGGCTGTAGGGGAGTTGTAGAGCACTCCCACCATTTGCAAAAAAACACCCCCTAGCCCCATTCTCGTCAACACCTGGGTCATGAAACACCACTCCACGGAGTCAAACGCCTTCTCCATGTCGAGGAAGACTGCCACCGCCTGAGTGTCCTGCCGAGTACGTTGTATAGCCCCAAACACAGTCCTCAAGTTGTAAGTAAGGTTTCTACCAGGGACAAAGCCAGCTTGCTCTGGTGATATCAGCAGCGGCACTAGAGGAGACAATCTGGTCGCTAAGACCTTGGTATAAATTTTGGTGTCCACATTGAGGAGTGACAATGGGCGATAAGAGGTGCATTTGGTTGGTGGTTTATCAGGTTTGAGTATTGCAACAATTAGCGCTTCCCGCATTGAGGGTGGCATATTGCCCGTTTCAATGATTTCCTCGAACAGTGTCTGTATGTGCGGAACTAATAAGTCCCTGAACTCCTTAAAAAAGGAAACAGTGAGACCATCCACGCTGGGGGCGCTGCTGGATTTCATCCCGGCCAGAGCTGAAGCTATTTCCTCTACTTCTAGTGGGCGCATAAGGTATTCTCTATGTTTGTTCATCAGCCAGGGCAATTTAATATGAGTGAGGTAGTCTAATATAGCTTTGTCATCCCTCCTGCCCTCAGAGCTATATAGTGACGCGTAATATTGCTTAAATCTGTTGGCTATGTCCAGTGGGTCAATTAGGGGCTCCCCATCCGCATCATTAATGACCGCCACACTAGCCTTCTCCCTCCGCTTTTTAAGCAGTGAGGCCAGGACCGACCCCGGACGGTCTCCTTCTCCGTATATGCGAGCTGTCGCATATTTGCCTAAGTGCTTTAGTTCTGCATCAGCCGTAGAGTGGTACTCTCGCAGCGTCCAATGCAATTCTTGTGTGATACTTTTGTCTGCCCCTGTTAGTAATTGCTGCTCTAGGGTTGTTAAGGCGACCTCTAAGTCCGATAGACACTTCCGAAGGGTGCGGAGGACACCGAAATGCTTAGCCATGGCGATCCCTCAGATGTAAACTTTAAAGGTGTCCCACACCGTGGAAAAATAGTCTACTGACCCAATGTTAGTCTCGAAAAAGGTTTCAATGGCTTCAGCCAGTTCAGCTTTAAAAACGGGGTCGAGTAAAGAATACGGAGGGAACCGCCAAGTAAAAGGGGGTATACGTTTCTGCGGGGTGTCCATGACAATCTGTACTGGGGCATGATCCGAGAGAGTGCGAGGCAGTACGACGCAGTCACGGATCTGCATAAACATATCTCTGGAAATAAACAGATAGTCGATCCTAGTGTGGAGGTCATAATACGCTGAATAGTGTGTGAAACCACCCGGACCCTGCGAGCGTGTACGCCATACGTCACATAGATCTAGTTGGGTGGCAGCCGCCATAATAGACCTAGCGGTGGCAGTTGGACATCGTGTCGGGCCACCTGACCTTTCTAAGCGTGGATCTAGCACACAGTTAAAGTCACCCCCCCAGAGTTGGGGACTCGTGCCATAACAACTCATTCTATCTAATATGTTTCCAAAAAAGGTTGGGTTATCATAACTAGGGCCATAGATGTTAACTAGAACTAGCCCAAGCCCCCTCCCACTGCAACGCGATATCGCGAAGCGCCCCTCGGGATCGGTCTCCAGTGCCTCCAACTTAAATTCCGATCTGGGATTCGCCCAAGTAATTACCCCCCGGGCATGAGATGTAAACCCCGCAGCATGCGTGTTACCCCGCATTCCCCTGTGCTGCAACAATGCACTATGTAGGGGCAAGTGTGACTCCTGCAAGAGAGCAATGTCGATACCACGCCTGGTGAGATAAGCCAGCACTTTCCGCAATTTCCTATGGTCATTAAGACCACGGACGTTCCAAGTTAAAATTTTTATCTTACAAGTTTGTGATTGCATCTAGGACGTTAGTAGTGATCGAGGTGCATTGCGCGCAACGGCATCTGTGTAACCATGTGATACTTTGTGACTACACGCTAAGGTGTGCTGTGTTAAACCATCCTTTTCAACATATATATGAAAACAAGTGATTTTGGCCTCTGTACCTTTCCTCCCCCCACCCACGGCATGCATACCCCAACTGCGCACGCACGAAACAATTCCCCCCAAACCCACCGCATCATTAGAAAAATAACATTACTAGGTTCCATAAGATAATCAAAAATAGGCATTTCAGTCTTGCTCCTCAAGGCTGCCCCCGGCTGCTCCCTCTCGATCTGGCGATTCCGCAGTGCGAGCCGAGTCCCTGGACCACTCCTTTAGTGCTTTCTGAAGTTGTTTTGGGTCCGTAAATATCCGGGATCGGCCCTGTCTATTTACCCGCAGACGCGCCGGGTACAGCATGGCCTAGTCCAAGTTCTGTTCACGCAGCTGTCTCTTCAGAGGTGCAAACTGTCTGCGAGCTTCTTGTACCCGGAGCGTGAAATTGGGATACAAGGAAATAGTTGAGCCCTCGTAGTGTAGAGTTTGCTTCTCCCTCGCCCCTTTTAACGCCGCGTCTCTGTCTCTGTAATTTAGCAGTTTGACGATGATTGGCCTCGGGGGGGCTCCTGGCGGGGGTCTCGGTCCCAATGAGCGCTGCGCTCGTTCAACCACAAACAGTGAGGAGAACTTTTCCCTACCGAGCAATGACACTAGCAACTCTTCGACAAACAGCTCCATGTTCCCCACATTGGTGGATTCCAGAAGTCCTGTGATGCATATATTACTGCGCCGGGACCTCGCTTCCAGGTCTTTAGCCTTATCCTGTAGAGACTGCAAGAGTTTCCCCATCTGCTTTTGATCGGTATCCATTTCTGTCTGTGCCTCCTCGATCTCCGTGACTCTGTGCTCAGCCATGTCTAGCCTCTCCGCATGCTTGTCCAAGCGCTCTGTCATTCGGTCCGTACGGAGTGCTAAAGAATCGATCTTACTATCAATTGTGGACAAGCTTTTCTGTAGACTCTTCTGCATTGCAGCCAGCATAGTTCTGATATCTCCCTCCTCCGGCCCATCCGATTGTGAATCCGTGCTCCGAGTAGGGGTCGGATCCCATAATCTGGACTTCCTTTGCTCAAAGTTCAGCTTCGGCTGCATTTTGTCTACTTTACCCATAGTGCAATCCTGGGTATATCAGCACAAGAGTGTCGCAGCAAGGGACTAGGCGAGCCGCAAAGACTGACAAACTCCACCAAACAGCCTGTAATCCCCTGAAGACCCAAAGGTGCTGAGTGCGTCAAGGCAGCCTGCAATACGATTCCCAGGGGAGCAGCGTGAATATGAGGGAGATCTGCAGCCGCAATCCCTGTAAGCCAGCCGTCGTTCTCTACGGGGGCCCTGGCACGTAGAATGCCGCCGTGGGTATCTCCTGGAATGCAAAAGGTGTTCTGAGGGGACCAAGATACGTGGCTGGAAAGGCATCAGCGCACCGGCTGTCCCGGGGCCCAGGAATCAGTAGTGCGCGCGTAATCCAGCGCCAGGCAGGCGTGTAGTGAGTAGCAAAACAGAGGCGCAGCAGTCCCCCAAGTCCCAGCCGCATCTATACGGCTGAGGGGTGCACCATGTCTGCCTTCCTCAATGCTTGTGGCATGGGTGTACACTGCCTGGCCTCCACTATCGCAGCGCTGAAAACCACGAGTGTGGGCCAAAGACTGCACCAGCCTCCGCGCTCCTGCGCAGCCCCTGCTCTGGCTGCAGGTCCCGCTGTGCCACGTAGGGAGAGCTGAGGCCCCCGGGGTGTTTCTGAACTCACCGCTTGTGAGCCGACGAGCGCGCAGCAGGCTCCAATCCTTTGGTCACCTTCAATTACGCCAACACCGCAGTGTCGGAAGGCCCAAGGCCACCCCCGCAACGTGCCCAATTCCCGCAGTTCGACTCACTGCCGGGGAGGCTGGGATTTCGGGCACCCACTCCTTATATTAACGGCCTGGACTGCCAATAGCGCCGCTCACACAGCAACCCCCAGCGCTGACTGGAATCTTTGAGCGCGTACCGTTGGCACGTCTCCTACACAGTGCCGCCGGTCGCAGCCGGACCAAGCCAGGCCTCCGCACCAGTCCGCAGTAATGACACTCGCAGCCGTTCCCAGTGCTGCAAAATTAGCAGATTGTGTTGTCGCAGCCTCCGCATTCAGCAATCCATCGGTTAGGAGCACATTTGGTAGCGCAGATTTAGGATAATGTACGGATAGCTAGACGACTCGGCGGAGCTCACAATCTAAGCCGCCATCTCGGAGTCAGGCAAGCTCCGCCCCCCCCTGGGCTTGTTGTTAGGCAGCAGAAAATCCAATTCACCAGGATCTTGCAAAAATGGTATCAGGCCTCGGGGAGCTCTGTTCAGCTACAGTCTGCAGCCTTGACCCGCTGGAAGAATCAAAGATCCTAAAAAGTGACTAAGTCCAAAGGTAGAAATATTCACTGGGTGAAGGTGGGAAAAGTATCCAATCAAACAAACAAATTTCCCTTTTGTGATCCACTCCACTTGCACTAATCGTTAAGTCACTCTGAAAGCACTGAACAAATTTCCTTCCCACTATTCGTTAACTGAGTTATCAATTATTATTGTCTCCTTCATGTATAAAAAAGGTATATTTACTACGTTATTTAAAGTGCATATCATTATATTCACAATGTACAAATTGATGAACATATAATATAAAACACACTAAAATCTAAAATCTGAAAATAATCATACTTATAATCAAGCTCTCAACAATATATAAAAAATGTTGTCCTTATGCAGCAATTTACAGTATACATAAAGTCAATCCATTATTTGATTCCATCCACAGTATATCATAAGTTGTAAACATATGCAAATAATTGGAAACAGAAACAGTATATTTAAAAATAAACCTAGTACATACTATGTCTTATCACTGTATAGAAAATGTCTAAAACTATATATTTAAAAAACCTAATACATATTATATCTTATCCCTGTATATTCCTTGCTGGTGAAGACACAATCCTAGCATTAGCAGGTGAGCACATGCTCTTGCACTTAATTCCAAAATATGTAAACATGTGTAGAGCTGACAGTGCACTACCAGTTGTGCAAATTATCTTATATTGAGTCATGTATTGAAAAAAACATGGCCACTGCCTATATTAGACTCTCCAAGTCTCTGACTTGCTCAACTTGTTTTTTGTGACTAACCTATGGTGTGAACTTAGATCATTCTCTCCGCAAAATGACAGCCATGAACAGACACCCACTGCCTCTAGTACCTTTCTTGAGCAGGTCCCTATTCTCTGCTCAAGTGCTGAGCAAATTTGGTTAAATACTTGAGCATCAGGGCATGTAGAGACCCATAGACTATTATCAAGGAGAACTATTGGGGGCGATTGCCAGGCTTCAAACTTGTTCTTGCGGGTGCAACAGAGATATTGAAAATGATTATTCCACCTAAATTCATGTATCGTTTTACTAGCATACCAATTATCCTTACAAGTCATTTTTTTTAAACTATGAGGGATTTGGAAATTAGACTTACATGGGCCAGTAAGCCACCTAATTACTTACTTGTTACATCACTCACGACGTTCTCTGACATCATTGATAACATCACTGTAACATATGAAATTGCATCATTGATGACCACACTGTGCATGGCGGGGGCACGAGTGATGGTTACTTTAGGGCATGGGTTATAGTTGCTTGAGATAACTGTAACTGGTGATTTTCAGTGGTTTTGTTAATTTTAAACAGTTTGTTTAACTGCATTTCCATCTGAGTATAATGTCTCCTTAACCTTTATTTTTTCCAGTGAATTTCTAAGTTTTTTTTTAATGTGAAGTAAGATATTATTAGAATTCCTGACTACAATGCACTTTAACCTTCTCCTAGTAAATGTACAGACTCCCAATGTGACAGTCAGAATATGATTTTCCTTTAGAGAATTTTAAATCCCAGTGGTGTTTTGGGATGTTATCTGGGGAACAAGCACCTAATGATCTTGGAATGATAAACAGCAAGGAACCATCAAGACGACCACACAGGGACTACAGAGATCTTCATCCTTGAACTAGACGAGGAACATGGGAGAAAGCCAGAGCTGCTAGAAAAGCAGAAGAACCGTTGCAGTTAGAGACACCCCTAAAGACCCCAAATCTCCCATGCAGGCTACAAGTACGAGTGTTATACCTGGCTAGGCCAATGCATGCAATGTGAATTTGAAACAAGGGGAGAGAAGAAAGGTAAATGGAGGGAGAAGAAGATGGACTGGGAGGAAGATTTACTGGGAGGATGTGAATGGGAGACTAGGGAAGAGCTGTTGGGAATTGGAAGTTACAGAAACAGCAGATGGAGAGGAAAAATAGGGAATGATTAACAGAAAGAGACAGAGGTGTCAGGAAATAGATAAATATAAAGAGATGGGGAAGGAGAGCAATTCAAGATAAATAGAACTAATGGGAGAGAATTCAGAAGACATGGTGTAAGGGAGAATAAGAGTGCGGGAAAGATTAAACTAGCGCAGGACTGGGTGGGTGGGCACAGGAGAAACAAGAGCTGAAAGTGAGAGACAGAGATAAAAATGGATCAAAGAGGGAAAAATACAGGGATTAGTAAAGGAGAGTGACATGAAGAGATTAGGCAAGTAGGAAAACGGTGAGTGGAAAGCAGCATACGAGTAGGAGAGGGGCGAGAAAGAGAGGATAAAAAGTGGATGAGTGAACGGAGAGAAAGAGAGGGTGAAAGAGATAGCAAGAGGGAAGGAAAGAGCACCTGGTAAAGAGAGACAAACAGAGGGAGAGATAGCAATAGAAAGAGAGATAGAAAGGCAGCTACCAAGTAGTGCCCTCTTGTGAGCTCACCTTGGAGGATCCATCGCTCCAGAGGATGGCGCTTACATTAATGGTTATCTTTCTGCCCTCTGGGGCCATTGTGTCTATGGCCCCCACCTTCAGTGCCTGGAACTCCTCCTGCTGAGATACCTGAATATTGAGTATATCGAAGGGCGCGGGGGAGTCCCCATGCTCATCAAAGAAGATCTCATCCCCCGTGTCCATCTTAACGCGCAGATGTTTCAGATAATGAAGAATCTATGGAAAGACATATTGGAAAAAGGAGAATAAAAAAGTCATCCTCTCCCACCTCTTTTTCTCTTATACCACAGTGAATTGCAAACTGATGTTGAGAACTCACCTGCAAGAACCTGATGAAAAATAGGGCTAGATTCATCAAACATGACACTGATCTCTTTTGCGAGAAAAGAATAGTGCTGCGTTGCACAACCTTTTTTTCCGCGATCTGCATTGTCATGTGAGCGCAATGCTTGCGATGTGACACATCACTTTGTGACATAAAATGTCACTGCCTAATGCAAAGTGTCCTTATATCAGGTAAATCGTCATTACATTACACTACACTTTAATAAGTGTATCAAAGAGTGGTGCAAGCTTTCTGAATTGTTCAAAGCAGTGGGGAAGCTAGGATGACAGTTTTTTTATGCAGTGGAATTGTCCCTGAAGAATTGAGTGGCAGCCTGTCTAGCAACCTACTAACATTTTCTCCACTGATGACGGAGGAATCCAGAAACACGTGTCTAGAGACACGCTGCAAGAATAAGGCATTAGCTGATTAATTTTCTGAACTTTGTACTTAGAGCTAAACATCGTACTACATTGACCAAGATGAAAAGAGGTAATGGTGTTGAGACGTGTCAGCAGTGTGCTCCTATCCCCTTTCACTATTTAAAAAGGCTCCCATGAGCCTCCGAGCTGACGAGCTTTGGAGCCTCTGCGTGCCCAGAGTGGAATTGTGCCTGAAAAATTGAGTGGCAGCATGTCCAGCAACCTACTAACATTTTCTCTACTGATGACGGAGGAATCCAGAAACACGTGTCTAGAGACACGCTGCAAAAATATGGCATTAGCTGATTAATATTTTGAACTTTGTACTGAGAGCTAAACATCGTACTACATTGACCAAGATGAAAAGAGGTAATGGCGCTGAGATGTGTCAGCAGTGTGCTCCTATCCCCTTTCACTACACAACTAGGGAAAACCCTGATCGATCCCACAGATAGGCAGTTACTTCACAGTCATATCAGAGGAAATTGGCCCCAGTAAAAAACGTTTGTCCAAAAGCTCACATTCCCAAAATACCACAAAGTTAGAGGCCACATGTAGTTAGGAACACTCAGCCAATAAGGACACAGCACGCACACTACACGTAGTGATCACACGCTCTTCATGCCGGACATCTGGACACCTACACACAGGCCCACACTACTCTCCCACCTGTGCCACCTGTGTCCATGTTATCAGATAGATGACTTATAATTTATGACTAGTCCCGGACCCACATGTACTACTAGAATGCGTAATCGATTTATTGTACTTCAAGAAACTGTAAAAATTGCAGGCCAAAACCTCTGTACATTGAGACTGTCTTTAGATGCTACTCTGACGGTGCTCTCCTGGCCGCTGCATTTAATTAAACCAACTTGTTCCTGTTTTTCCAAACGCTCTGAGCAACATTTTGGTGAGCCAGATAGGAAAGATTGGTCTATATAGCCCAACTGCTGCCGGAAAACAAGGACCCCTGCCTAAACAAATTCACATCTGCGCAATGAGACTGGTGAGCAGACGCCATAATTCATTAAATGTTCTGCTGAATCCGCGGGGCGGAGGTCCATCCAAAGGCCACTGCCTCATGGGTAAGAGACTACATCTAATCCTTAGTCCCAGCATGTGGTGTGTGGCAAACTAGGACAAGCGCGTAGATCCATTTTTCCCTAATCAGCACGCTAGAACTGTTGAGCGTTACACAATTGGTACTCTCCTGGCCCTTGGTGCATTATATTGGGCCACCACCCTGATCTTAGGGTTTTGTAAGGGAAAGTTATTTTCTTAACACTGACAGTGTCTGAAAGAATGAGGAAGTGGATTTTTTCGCTTGGACCACTGGGTGATACAGCAGAGGTACGCATGAACTGTAGGTGTGATATAGGGTGTAATTTAGACATTAGGGAAAAATGATGACCTTGGTGAACAAGGTGTAGCTTGTGTCTAGCCACAGCGGGCCGATAGCTCTCAGGTTGATCCTTTTTCTCTGCACAAATCGTTGCTATTTTTTCCCTTAGTCAATACTGACAGACTATCAGGCTCACTTACCTCCATGTACCACACAAGTATCCCCTCTCCTCAAGCTGCAGGAGCTGGGGGGGCTAAGATTTTTTGGGGACAAAATTATCATTTTTTTCTGTCGATCTTTTCGCTTCTAGTTTCTTTTAGGTTTTCCATTTACGCATTATTGGTATTGTAGTGCTGTTAAAATTCTACAATTGTGTTTCATGTTTGAATGTTATGTCATGTTAGTAAGTTTATTGCCTATGAAATAATAACTATTTCTCCACAAATCAAGATTATACATTTGCTATTTCATTGCTAAAAATCAACTTGTACTGTTCTGAACTAACCATTGCACTTTGTTACAGGTTGTTACTATTTCATTGCATTTGTCTTTGTCAACTGTCAAGCGCTTTCATGATGCATCATTCTTATAGAGCTTGTAACCAATAGATTGTTACCCTGTACTGTCCCATGTACATAGTTTACGCATGATCCAAGTAGAATTTGTAATTATTTAAAATCTTGAAACGATCAAAAGTTTGTAAACACCCTAACAATCTTCCTAATCCATCATGGAGACACCACTAGACCACACAAAAGCTAGGCTCTCCACACAGGCTGGGAAACTAAAGAAACAATGTTGTGATTGGCATACCCATACCAAGGTGCACGCATTTCCCTGGCTTGAGGGGAGAACGTTCAACACCAGTATCATAGAACACACAAGGACACACCTCCAGAAAAGATATATGGGCCAAGAGAAGGCAGGAAGAATGTCTCTATTAAAGCTATGAGCTAACAGCAGGGTGACCCCAACTTGCAACGGGCATGGACACAGAGCTATCACTGTTGGGGAAGAGGGCATTAGCCCCTCGGGATCTGACAGCGAGGGCGAAAACATAGGATGAGGCCCATCAACACAGGGGAAAAACAAGGAACGCATGCCACGGTTACCAAGGTACTTAAAAATGTGCTCGCCCCACTATCAGCTTGGACAGCCCTGAGGAGGGTCCTCTGGTCATGATGTTATTAGGCAAGACACCATACCACTTTCTGGTGGATACAGGGGCAGCAAGGTCATGCTTGCAGGAAGATGCAGCCCCCATATCAAAGGCCACTGCCACAATACAGGGAATCTTAGCTTTTGTGGCCGAGGTCCCCCTCATATAACCCCTTGAGTTGGAAATAGGGGAGTAAAGGATAAGGGAACAATTGTTGTACTATCCTTCTTCCCCAGCCAATATACTAGGGTGGGACCTATTATCCAAGCTTAGGATGTCCATCCAGTATACCGAGAACTGGACTATAGCCTGGTCCTTTCCTGGAGCCTCCCCCCTAGAGCACAAACAAGCAAACCGCTCCCGTGCCATGTGGATGCCAGCCAGGACAATCTCAGTCCGTTGAGCCCTCTCCAGAAGGGCAGCCCTGGATTACACAGTAAGCCTCTTAGATTTATACCACCTGGCTCGGCAGTGGGCAGGTTGCACACACCACCTCTCGGTAGAAGCGGCCAAAAGGATATCATGCAAGGGGTACATGCACCCTCAATCCCCAGAGGTAGGTGTGGAGTCGTCCCCAGGCACATAGGGACAGTGGCAGTAGCAAGCAGTCCATGTGCATACCCGAGGCTACCCGTTCTACTAAGGCGCAGAGGGACAGTGGCAGTAGCAAGCAGACTATGCGCACACCGGGACTACCCGGTTCTGTGCAGAGACAGAATATCGAGTACAAAATATTGCGTTGCACAAATATCGAGTCATTAATATCGTGGGTCAGAAATATCGACAGCAAGAATATTGTGGTCAAGAATATCGATTTAAGGTAAGTAATATCGATTTTAAAAATATTCAAGTGTTTAATATTGCTTTTTCCTATTGTTATGTATTTTAGTATATATTTTATATGTATGTTATGTATGTTTTTTGTATAAGAATTATTTGTATTTTTAATATATGTGTTTAAATGTTTAGTAGTTATTAATTTATTTTTATTTGAATTTTGCGCTTTTAGTTCCGTAGCCGGTTGTGGGTTTATAGAGGAATAGGGTGGAAAGTAATTTAATTATATTAAAATTAAATGTATTTTTTTTATTTGAATTTTATTTATTAATGTTGGTTTAATTGAGATGTTATACTGTTAAATGTGTAAAGTAATTTATTATTAATTAATTATTAATTATGGTAATTGTGTAATTAATTTTCGGTGTGTGTTGTGGTGTTTATAGGAGTAAAGGGTGTGAAGTTAATTAATGTTAATTATATGGTATTTATTTTGGGTAATTGTTTATTTTTTGTGTGTTTTTCTTTTAAAGGGGTAAAAGGTGGGTATTAAATACATTTTAATTATGTAATTATTAGTTGTTAATAGTAATAGATTTTAATTTTAAAATAAGTTTTAATTGTGTTTTATTATTTTATAGTTTAATTTAGGTGTGTGTTGTGTGTGTTGTGGATATTATAGTGTTAAAATCTGTGTAGTTAATTAATGTTTATTCGTTTTTTTAATAATATTTTTTTAATTGATTATTAATTATGTGAATAATTTAAATTACACATGTTTAAGTGTTTTGTTATTGCTGCAGTGTTATTGGGTGGGAAAAAATATACTTTTATTTTTTAATTAATGTTTTGTTTGTAAATATTTAGCAGTTTAAAAGAATTATTTTTATGTAAATGCATTTATTATTTTGTTTTGTATAATATTTGTTGGTTTTTGTTATATGTAATTAATATTATAATATGTGTTATTTTTATATGTTTAATATTTTTATTTTTAGCTTTTTAAATATTGTTTATTTATTTTTATTATTTATTTATTTTTTTTATATATATTTTTTAAGTGTTTGAGTGTGAATAGCAATTTTTTTTTCTACGCTATCCAACACTTTCCCTTCTGTTGCATTCACTGGAGTGGGGATAGTAATTTTTGCCCCTCCGCTATCCAATACTCTCCCTACTGTTGCATTCACTGGAGTGGGAATAGTAATTTTTACCCCTCCGCTATCCAGCACTTTCCCTACTGTTGCACTCACTGGAGTGGGAATAGTAATTTTTCCCCTTCGCTATCCAGCACTTTCCCTACTGTTGCATACACTGGAGTGGGATTAGTAATTTTTACCCCTCCGCTATCCAACATTTTCCCTACTGTTGCACGCCCTGAAGTGGGAATAGTAATTTTTACCCTTCCGCTATCCCTACTGTTGCACTCACTGTAGTGGGAATACATTTTTTCACCCCTCCGCTATCCAACACTTATCCTACTGTTGCATTCAGTGGAGTGGGAATACTAATTTTAACCCTCCGCTATCCAACATTTTCCCTACTGTTGCAGTCTTTGGAGTGGGAATAGTAATTTTTGCCCCTCTGCTATCCAACACTTTCCCTACTGTTCCTCTCACTGGAGTGGGAATAGTAATTTTTACTCTTCCACTATCCAGCACTTTCCCTACTGTTGCACTCAGTGGAGTGGGAATAGTAATTTTTATCCCTTCTCTATCCAACACTTTCCCTACTGTTGCACTCACTGGAGGGGGAAAAGCATTTTTTTCCTCTCCGCTATCTAATATTATCCCTACTGTGTTTCTCAGTGGAGTGGTAATATTAATTTTTACCCCTCCGCTATCCAACACTTTCCCTACTGTTGCACTCTTTGGAGTGGGAATAGTAATTTTTCCTCCTCCGCTATCCCTACTGTTGCACTCTTTTGAGTTGGAATAGTACATTTTATTATTTTGCTATCCAACACTTTCCCTACTGTCGCATTTATTGTATTGGGCAATTGAAGTTTAAAAGTATTTTATATTTTAATGTTTTAATTTATTCTATAATGCTTTTGTTGATATTTTAAATTATATATAATATATATATATATATATATATATATATATATATATATATATATATATATTTTATTTTGATATAATTTTAAACTTTTAAAATAAATTAAAGATAATAGTTTATTAATTATTTTAAAGTAAATATATGTATAAATTATTGTGTGTTTAGTTTTTAATTACGTTTATTCCTTATAAAAATTTATATTAAATTTAATTTATTTTGTTAAAATTAATATTAATATTTAATATAGTAAATATATATTATTTTTATTATATATATATATATATATATATATATATATTATCTACTGGCGGTCGCCAGTAGATAGTTATAGTTATAACCTATTATCCATAGGAAATCCGCGACATTCTATTTGCAATAACGTTGGCGCCGGTTGACGAATCTTCGCGAAAGTTTCCAACTTGTTGGGGCGCTCCGGTCCGCTCCTACCCTGAAAGTCTCGGGGTGATACATCAAGCGGGGGCCGAGAAAAAGGGGGTCCCAAAACGCGTTTTCCCCATTCATTTTTCCATAGGAACCTTTAGTCGCAGCTACAGCCCGAACTGCTGAACGGAATTACCCCAAATTTGGCAAAGAGGTAGCCCTTGGTTCAGACTGGTGCCTTTTGCTAAAATGGTGTAAATCCGTTCAGTAGTTCCTAAGAAATTCACAATTAAAATCACATATATATCTATGGGCGCGTCGGATCCGCGTACCCTCCCGATCACGAGCTGCATGCTAATTGGCTGTCAACACTCCAAATCAAGAAGTGTTGGCAGCCATTTTGTCCTCGGTAGAACCGAGGGACAGAAACAAGTGCACAAAGCGCAAAAGGGGGCAGGGTAGAAACACCCTGACCCCTAGGTCTGCTCAGGGGTCCCACAAGGACCCCTGGGCAGAAAAATATTTTTATTTTTTAAATCGGCGGGATGCGCTTAGGGTGCGCGTATCCCGCCGAGAAAAAAGAAACAAGTGCGCAAAACGCACAAAGGGGGCAGGGTAGAAACACCCTAACCCCTAGGCCTGCTCAGGGGTCCCACAAGGACCCCCTGGGCAAAAAGCATTTTTTTTTTTTAAATCGGCAGGATGCGCTCAGGGTGCGCGAATCCTGCCGAAAAATCGAGCGCGGTCTCCCGCGCTTCGATGTTAATTGGCCCTCGGGTGGCCCAAGTCCCGGGGGCATGGTGGGGGGATAATTTAATGTGTGGGGGCCTCAAAGGGCCTCTCAAGCCCCGGGACCGCCACCCCCGGGCTTTTTAAAAATGGTGCGGGAGGGCTCTGAGCCCTCCCGCAGCCCCGGGACCACCACCTCCCGGGGCTTTTTTAAATTAATTTAACAACCTGTGTGGGGTGCTCCAGCCCCCACACGCCCGGAGACCGCCACCTCCCGGGCACTAACAAATTAAAATGGGGGTCCGTTTTGACCCCGAAGCCCCGGGGACCACCACCTCCCGGGGCTGTGCTCATGTAGGGAGGAGGGCCGCGCGGCCCCCTCCTGGAGCCCTTGATGGCCCTGGGGACCGCCACCCCCAGGGCCGGTTCCTGCAGTGTCCCGGGGTGCCTACCCCGGGACACTGTAGTTTGCTATGGCAGGACGGGAGCCTCGCGGCTCCCGTCCTGCCATAGCAAACTGCTTTGGATATTGGAAGAGAGCAGGAAACCTGCTCTCTCTTCCAATATCCAAAGCACATTGCTTTTCCACATGGGGAGCAGCATGTCAGCTGCTCCCCATGTGGAACAGCAATGCCGGCTCCCAAGGGACGTGGGGAGCCGGCGGGACTGTGGGGGATTGGGGACCCCCACAGTCCCCAACGGAGAAGGGCCAGCCCCGGGGATGGGGTCCCGGGGCAAGTAGTGGCCCAGGAAGGGGACCACGCGGCCCCCTCCCCAAAAAAGAAAAATAAATAAAATTAAAAAAATGGAAAGGCCGGCTCCGGGGGATGGGGTCCCCGGGGCCTTAAATGGCCAGAGGAGGGGGCCACGCAGCCCCCTCCAAAGAATAAAAATAAAAGGCCATGCCCCGGGGATGGGGTCCCCGGGGCCAATACAGGCCCAGGGAAGGGGGCCACGCGGCCCCTTCCCGTTTTTTTTAATTAAAAATTAAAAAAGGGGTAAGGCCCTGGGGGATGGGGTCCCCAGGGCATAAAAACAGGAAAAAGGAAGGGGGCCACACAGCCCCCTTCAGGGACAAAAATAAATAAAAAACGATCGGGCCCGCAGGCCCCGCCCCTTCCTTCACCACTCTGCAAACGCGCCCTGGCGCGTTTGCAGAGGGGGAACGAATTCCCTTGAATACTGGGGGTCCCTGGGGCCAACTAGCCCACCAGGAACCTCCAATATGCGCCAGGGGCTGCGTTGCAGAGACGTGTAGAGAGGCCACACCCCTTTTACACCTCTCTGCAACGCAGCTCTGTGGCGCTTTTGGAGGTATATGGTGGGCTAGTTGGACTCCGGGACCCTCAGGATTCAAGGGGACTTAATCCTCAACTTAAAACGCGCCACGGGGCGCGTTTGCACAGTGGTGAAGGGAGGGGCGGGGCTTCAGGTGACATGTGTGCAAACAGGCCCCGTGGCGCGTTTTAAGATGGGGAATTAAATCCCCTTCAATCCTGAGGGTCCCTGGGGGCCAAGTAGCCCAACAGGTACATCCAGAAAGCGCCACAGAGCTGCGTTGCAGAGAGGTGTAAAGGGGTGTGGCTCTCTACACGTCTCTGCAACGCAGCCCCTGGCGCATATTGGAGGTTCCTGGTGGGCTAGTTGGCCCCTAGGGACCCTCAGGATTCAAGGGACTTAATCCCCCAACTTAAAACGCGCAACGGGGCGCGTTTGCACAGATGTCACCTCAGGCCCCGCCCCTCCCTTCACCATTGTGCAAATATTCCTCTAAAATCAGCCGAAATACGAATTCCGATTTACTCACCTGTTATCAGGAGAGACCTCAGTGCTGTATCTTTCAGCCCAGTACTGGTCCTGAAAAGTAATTCTAACCATACTTACCAGTAACTTGAATTTCCTTCCATAGGCTAACATTGACTGGTTTCACTTGGAAATTCTTCTAAGTGTGGAGTTTTGGAACTTTAAAATATTCCTCTAAAATCAACCGAAATACGAATTCCGATTTACTCACCTGTTATCAGGAGAGACCTCAGTGCTGCATCTTTCAGCCCAGTACTGGTCCTGAAAAGTAATTTTAACCGTACTTACCGGTAACTTGAATTTCCTTCATAGGCTAACATTGACTGGTTTCACTTGGAAATTCTTCTAAGTGTGGAGTTTTGGAACTTTAAAATATTCCTCTAAAATCAGCCGAAATACGAATTCCGATTTACTCACCTGTTATCAGGAGAGACCTCAGTGCTGCATCTTTCAGCCCAGTACTGATCCTCAAAAGTAATTTTAACCGTACTTACCAGTAACTTGAATTTCCTTCCATAGGCTAACATTGACTGGTTTCACTTGGAAATTCTTCTAAGTGTGGAGTTTTGGAACTTTAAAATATTCCTCTAAAATCAGCCGGAATACGAATTCCGATTTACTCACCTGTTATCAGGAGAGACCTCAGTGCTGCATCTTTCAGCCCAGGACTGGTCCTGAAAAGTAATTTTAACCGTACTTACCGGTAACTTGAATTTCCTTCATAGGCTAACATTGACTGGTTTCACTTGGAAATTCTTCTAAGTGTGGAGTTTTGGAACTTTAAAATATTCCTCTAAAATCAGCCGAAATACGAATTCCGATTTACTCACCTGTTATCAGGAGAGACCTCAGTGCTGCATCTTTCAGCCCAGTACTGGTCCTGAAAAGTAATTTTAACCGTACTTACCAGTAACTTGAATTTCCTTCATAGGCTAACATTGACTGGTTTCACTTGGAAATTCTTCTAAGTGTGGAGTTTTGGAACTTTAAAATATTCCTCTAAAATCAGCCGAAATACGAATTCCGATTTACTCACCTGTTATCAGGAGAGACCTCAGTGCTGCATCTTTCAGCCCAGTACTGATCCTCAAAAGTAATTTTAACCGTTCTTACCGGTAACTTGAATTTCCTTCATAGGCTAAGATTGACTGGTTTTCAGCAAAAAGTTTCAAAGTGTTGATTTTCACAAACTACAAATATTCCTTAAAAATCGCCTGTATGACTTAAACGCATTCTTTCAACTGTTTACAGGAGATGCACCAGTGCTGGATCCAGGATCCAACACTGAGTAAGAAAAAGTAACGATAACAGTTTTTACCTGCTAAGTGAATTTCCTTCCATAGGATAACATTGGTGATTCTATGAGAAAAAGTTTCTAAGTGTCAACTTTTAAAATACAATAATATTCCTTAAAAATCACGACTGTAACCAAAACGCTTTTACTCAACTGTTTACAGGAGATGTACCAGGACTGAATCTAGGATCCAGTCCTGTGGTTACAAAAGTAATCCATAAAGTAACTAATTGCATTTAACTAGAAATTCACATTGAGCTGAATGTTGCATTGTGTTTGAAAATGTGTTGCCCATTGCAACAACTGTAACTACTGTACTTAAAAGTCTATTGCCTATCTGCAAAGTATTTAAACTAAAGTAATTCATTCTGAGAAAGTATTTTTGTAATGTAATGTATAATGTAATTACAATGTAATTTAAAAAATAAAATATGTAAAAAAAATTGTTTCTAAAAATGTAGTAAATCAGTATGAAAAAAATTAATATAACAATTAATACATTTAAAAATTGTCATTTACAAAACCTTTGAAATTCACTGAAAAAACCGTAGGTTTCAGGCACGTTATAGTTACAAATTAGCATTTAAAAACCTTTGAAATTCACTGAAAAAACCATAGGTTTCAGACACGTTATAGTTACAAATTAGCATTTAAAAACCTTTGAAATTCACTGAAAAACCATAGGTTTTAGGGACAGTTATAGTTACTTGGACATTGCACTCGTACAAAACCCGTGAAATTCCCCGTTATAGTTAGTTCAGCTAACTATAACTCGCGCCCCCGCAATGCACTGCTGATGACGTCACATATTACATCACTCATGACATGGTCAGTGACATCACTGATGACATCACTGATGACATCTCAAATGACATCACTGATGACATCATCCACGTGATAATCTGATGCACCTCCTCACACCCTAATATAACCTTTGATACACCCACTCTAAATTACAGACTGCCATTCGCAAAACCATAGACACTCCAACACCAATAACTACATACCCACTCACTGATTCTTAGGTCTACACACACACATCCACTCACTCACCCGTACAGTCACTCATACTTACGGTCACTCAGTACAGGACTATCATATGCACTCTTACTCCTATATAGACACTCAAACAACGCCACTCATCCATAGAGATACTCACACACCTAGTCAGTCATGCAAATAATTAAACACACTGCCATTTACTCACCTATACAGTTATACACACACCAGCTCACTTACTCATACAAATAGTAGCACATTGTTACGCTCTTATACAATCACTGATACAAGCACACAATCATCCATACAGCCACTATCACAATCACTCACTCTTGCTTATAGCTATTTATATACTCCAACACACATATATACTGCCTTTCACATATGTAGTTACTCACA
Source organism: Calotriton arnoldi (assembly GCA_963921515.1). Lineage (NCBI taxonomy): Eukaryota > Metazoa > Chordata > Amphibia > Caudata > Salamandridae > Calotriton > Calotriton arnoldi. The sequence continues at coordinate 592,624 of CAWUFW010003147.1, forward strand.
CATGTACCACTGGGACATACATTCACTCACTAACACACTCTTACACACACTTACCCACCCATACAGTCTATCACAGATGCACTCTTGAAACCATCCACCCAGTGAATCACCCACTCACACATCTATGCACAGAGTTGCACACACCCCTCCCACACAAACACTCAGGCACCCATACAGATACTCAGACAAGCATTCAATAACTCATATAGACACTCATGTAGCTATTCACAAACACATGCAGCCACTTACACAGCAACAGACAGACGGATACAGACATTCATCCAGTTTAGTCACTAACCCATGCATTCAGTAAGATACGTTAAATCACTCACTTATAGAGTCAGTCACGCACCTACTAAATCATCCATACAGACACTTACACACCCACTCATTCTTCAATACGTCTTTTCCTATATATATTAAAAAAATTAAACTTTACAGAAACACACAGTCACTGGATGATGTCATCAGTGATGTCATCAGTGATGTCAACAGTGATGTCATTTGAGATGTCATCAGTGATGTCATCAGTGATGTCACTGACCATGTCATGAGTGATGTAATATGTGACGTCATCAGCAGTGCATTGCGGGGCGCGAGTTATAGTTAGCTGAACTAACTATAACGGGGAATTTCACGGGTTTTGTACGAGTGCAATGTCCAAGTAACTATAACTGTCCCTAAAACCTATGGTTTTTTCAGTGAATATATATATATATATATATATATATATATATAGATAGATAGATAGATCGATATAGATATTTTTTATTCAGTATTTTCGTACTTACCTTTTTAAGTATAGGTGTTGATATTTTTGTTGTCTATATTTTTTTATCGATATTTTTAACAACGATATTTTGTACATTGATGTTATGTCAGTGATCCACCCGGTTCGGCCTCTGTCCCACACTGGCACCTGCCCGAGTGAGGAAGTGGTTCCTACCTGTTACCGCATGAGGTACCCAGGCGAGTGACCACTGTAGGAAATACAGCATGCCCAACCAGCGGAACGACACACCGCGGAGGTGTCCCCACCTGCCACACAGGAAAAATCCCAGTGCCTAAATTGGGCCAGCTACAGTCCTCATCCCCCACGCAGTGGCCCCCTTACAATGAAGCGGGCGAGATCACCCCCAAGAGGGCCACAAGCTTGCAAGTGACCCCCGGTTGGAAGAAGACTCAGCCACAGAACCCCAGAGGGTTCCAACAGAGTTTCTGCACGAGGGGGCAAATATGCTGGCAGCTTTCAAATTATAGAGAATGCCACTATTGCTACTGAAGAAGCCACAGGATGACCACTGTCGCCTAAAGGCACATCACAAACAGGAAGGAATAATACCTGGACAGCCCTCACAGAGTTTCCATCTCCAAAACCAAACCCAGAGCAACACAGATGCATCGTACAATCAGCCTCAAGGAAATCAGGCTACCATCATGTTAAAATTTGGCACCAAGTCAATAGAGAAATGCCCCCCGGGGCAATCAGCCGTTTAAGTTCGTAACTCGCAGTACGACAAGTTCCCAGCCAAATATCTGACTCACTTTATAAAAAGGACATTCCACCTTCTCCTCTCCCCAAATGCTTCCAAAGTCCATCCAAATTCTGCTCATTGGACCGTGCCCCTCCGGAGCAGCAGGAGTAGTGTTTCACCTGGTAGGAAGTGCCTGATTTCCGCTAAGGGCAGCAGACCCAAAGCATCATGGATCTAAGGGAGAGAAGCGGCGACAGGCAGTAGAGGGGTTTAATAGATGACCATTGCAGCCCCCCTGCATGCAGTGCATTGGGATGCTTGCCATTCCATCTGGCTTGCCGAAATAAGACACACAGGGCCTCACGAACATTGTCCTGGGAAGCAATAGGCCCGATCTCAGTCAATGACACATCCAGGTGCGGCTTTAGGGTAGTGCGACTGGTGTAACTGCACTGGGCACTGACCTCGGGGCAATAGCAATAGCAATAGAAATAGCAATAATGTACGATTAAAAACACCTGCTGAAGAGCTCCTTGTGGGTCCAGCTCTCAGGCAGCAATAAAAATGTCATGATAACTTTTGTGATTAATGTTCCAGCTAGAGAGAGAGTTTTGTCTACTGGCAGTTTTGAGTAGCCATAATTTAAGTATTGCGAGTGTTAATATGCCTGCTGCAATAAATAGATCTGTATTTTATGTAGATAGCTGAGTGGAATAGTAAAGCCAACCTTTACCAGGGCTTTAAAACAAATGAAATGTATTTGAGAGAGGGGATATTGAGAAATGAGGGGCACTGTTGCCCGAGTGGTAGTGAGGGAATACGAGGAGGAGGTCATATGAGGGGGCCGCCAAATAAGATTGTCGCACCGGGCACCATCAGGGCTAAATCCGGCCCTGGCCACATCACATTCATGATGGGCACAGAGCAGCATCTCAGCCCCCGCCGATATGCCACAACAACTCACCATACACGAGACCCCAGGGAGGCACCCAATGAACTGCCAGAAGAAGCCCAAAAGTAGCCCAATAACCGAAGCCTCCAGAAACAGGGCGTAGTCAAAACACCCAACTGCATTAGGGAAAATATGACTACATGCCACGTGCAGAGGCAAGAGGAACATTTATGTGACAAACAGAACATCACAATTCACTTCCCCTCACATTGCACACAGCCCATGTTGGTCAAAAGGACACCCCAGCACTAGTAAAATGACACACACGCACATATATTTAACGGAGGCAACCCACAGAGGAAGCTACTCTCCCCACCACAGCATGGTGAGGGGGGAACAAAGTACTGACATAATAACACTACCCAACTAAACTGATCATTCCCTAAAAACCATTACCGCCTTTTTTCAGAACCTCTCTAGAAAGTTTTGTACACAGTGAAAAGAGCTAGAGTCTACCCCTTAAAAAGGAACACAGGAACTCTCCGAAAACTGTCTAACAATGTTTTTTTCCCAAGCTAACCTATATCACACAGCTCTTATCCCACAGGTCCGCAATAGAGCCACATGTGCACCATTGTTACAGCAACCCACCGCTCCTTCAGTTGAAGCTCTTGAAAGGACATCAACAAGGCCACCCCGTGCCAGGAAATCTGGGATTACAAGATTAATAGGTGCACATGGTTGAAGGGAAAAGGACAAACCCTAATTGTACATGGAAACTTACACTGTACTCTTTGTGTTTCAAAGGCAAAGGAACCATACTGGTTGGCTTTAATGAGTATTGTGAAGTAATACTTGCTACACCGGACCTTCAATGGGGCACCTCCACATTGATGGATATGTAATGGTAGTGCTGCAATCTTGCCTACACCCAGCTTGTCCCCAGGTGGTGAGGCCTCTGCTCCCTGGTCATCATACACACCCCAACACTGGTCATTCCTGGTGAAGATCTGCCTTAGTTGTCTTGACATCTGCTACAGAAGAAAACTACTCTGTTGCATCAGGTTCGAAGAAGAAGAACTGCTGATTATTTTGACTGGGCTCCGTACAAGGACATTCCTGAAGATTTTAGACTGTTTTCTAAAACTCAAGTATCTGCAGGTGAGTCGATACCCTACTTCACCTTGCAAACAAAGGCAAATGCCTGCTGGTTGCAAATAACCAGGTGGGAAATGCTGAATGTGATCAATAGCACTGAGCTTGGCCTAAACGCTGTCAAGGAAGAACTGAGAGCCATTCGCCTTACGGTGACGCAACATCTGTATGTGCTGGACTTGATGATCGCGATGGAGGGTGGGGTGTGTGCAAATATTGGTGCTTCCTGTTGTACTTTTATTCCTGGGAATGATCCAAAAAATGGAGCTCTCACTTTTCACTTTTGCCATTCAAGCACTGCATCGTCTACAAGCTGACATGAAGAAGCTGGGGGGTGCCAATGAGCAAGACTGGTTTCATAGTATTTTTTCTTGGATTTCCTTATGGATGTCCAAACTATTCACATCATTCTTCCAGTTTTCATTTTTGTACTACTGTTGTGTGCTTTGCAACAAATGGAGGTTTCCTGTTGTAAAAACGCTTCCCTCAAGTTAGGTAGTATGCATACAGCTAGAGAAAGAATAGCAGACACTACAGCAATACACATCATATTGAATAAGGGGACTGTCATGACATACGAGGAGAATGATGTAGTTAAAAATTCAACTAGAGGGGGGAATGCTAATGTTGGTGGATACAATGTCAATGTACACCATGAAATGTGTAGGCCCTACAGCGGCAATACCAGTAAATGCAATGTTGATGTACGCCATAAACTATACAAGCATAACAATGTGAAAAATTGTAAAAGCAATGTCCATGTACGCTATGACAACTGTACGCACAATAATGAGAATGTTGGTAAATATGATATCAATCAACACCAGGTTTTATGCACAAGCAGCAATAAGCTCATATTGTTGCTGTCGAATTCACCCAAGATGACCTCCCCATCAACCCTGAGTCAGACATACATGGCCAGACAGGCCCTCCGACCCAAACCCAGGCCTACCGATTAATAGGCCACAGGTGGGGTTAAATTCAGCCCGAAGACATATGGCAACCACGGGCAACCCTGATCAATCCCACAGATAGGCAGCTATACCACAAACAGGCCCTAGGATTTGGCCCCAATAAATAAAACATGTTTGGCCTAAAGCTCAAGTTCTCAAAATACCACAAATTTGGATGACACATGTAGTTAGGAATACTCAGCCAATCAGGACACAGCATGCACACCACATGTAGTGATCACACGGTCCTCATGCCGGATATCTGGACACATACACACTGGCCCACACTAGCTCTCCCCGAGGTCGAGAGCCACTTGTGTCCCCGTTATCATATGGGTGTACTTATAATTTATGACTAGGCCCAGGCCCACATGCTCTACAAGAATGTGTAATTGATATATTGTACTTCAAGAAACTGTATAAAATGCCGGCCAAAACCTCTGTACATTAAGACTGTCTTCAGACGCTACTCTGTTGATGCTCTGGTGGCCGCTTAATTTTATTCAACCAACTTGTTCCTGTTTTGCCAAAGCCCTCTTGTCTTTTAATTTTTTCAAGGTAAATTCATATCCGAGCAACACTGTCTTGCGCTAACGCCGGCACCCTTCAGAAGGTAGACCTTCTCCAGGCTTGCAAGAACTGTTTTATCTAGGGTGGGGGAAACCCAGGGTCATTCGCAATGTGAAATCCCGGATAGTATAGTTGAGCAAATGCACTCCTGCTTGCCACAGCTCGTTCACAAACACCATAATTATCAATTTTTCATGTAGGGCAATGCAAAGCAGCAAGACAACTTGCTGCACTGCGTGAAAGGGAGAGGACAGGAATACACCATATTTATCAAGATATGATCGATTTCTATCCTCTGGCTTTGCTGGTGCACAATCTGCGGCTTAGCGCCAAAGCAGACACCCGTACACCATGGAGCAAGAGGGCCTGCATTACAGGCAGGATTGTTTTCGTACAGGAAAGGACACAAAAACAATCCTTAGTGGCATTTTCCCCTGTCCAACTATGCTGCAGAATGCAGCACTCTTAGAAAGAGGAAACAATGTGGAGAAATAAAGATATTAACTTGTTGCACCTCTGGTGGTAAGGCGTACAATTCTGATGCATTTCCAGGTCTACCAGTGTAGGTAAATCTGGGAAAGCTTCAGAATATATAGGTGGATGTGCAGAACCAATCACGCTCCACCAATTTAACCCCCCCACCATGCAGAATAACCCAAGGCGGCGACTTGAGCAGCTTTCGGTTACTCCAGATATGCCAAGCCACACAGGGTAACGGAGAGTGGCCTTCAATATCTTGGTAAATCTGACTCTAGGATTTGCATCACCCAACATCCCTTTGTGTGGCGCAAGGGTGGCACAAAACCTTCATAAATCTGGCCCATGCATGTATCATGCAGCCTACGAACATACACATGCAAGACATACTTTAAGAACTCCCTGTTAGGAACTGGGATAAGTGCATTGTGCAGTACTTTAAAGGAGTGTGCTGGTGGGACTCCTGTCACACCAAAGAAAATGAATCATCATAACTTTGAAGTCACAAACGATGCAAACACTGCTCTATACGCCAAACTCACAACAGGGACAGTGGTCCACCGTCTGTCAATGCAGCATCGAGTTCACAGGAAAATCCCAGCACCTTTGTCACGTCAAGGGGCAGGCCTAGGCCTCTTAGCACATGCAACATCACTTTCATTTCCAGGGCAAATACTAGAGCCACATAGGAACACAAGGCAGGGAAACAATAGGGTACACCATGGAGGGTAATGTAGGGTACAGATCCATTCCATTAAACAGTGGTAACATGTAGAGTGAAGCATTTTTTTAATCATTGCAAAAGTTTAAATCTGTTTTAATAAAACAATACATCTACAAAGACATGCTAAAAATAATAGGTTCGACTTACACATTAAAAATTAATATAACTTTATACAGTCAAACAACTTTCATATTACTCACGAGATATTTTAAAGTGATTTAATTGGAGTACTTTTTTGACATATATATTGCTTGTTAGGTGGACCCAGTCCAATTGCAACAGACTCCAACAAATGTAAGCACTATAATTTATATATTTGAATGATATGAGCTTATCCCAGCAGCGTAACAAAACCTAATGGGGCCCCCTGTGAAATACATGGTGTGGGCCCCCCACCCACTACATTGGCCCTCTGCCATAAAATGAGTAGCACTATACAAGAAATTAATAAATGTGAAAGGGGGATATGGAGATGTGAGGGTCACCATTGGAGGGTAGTAGTAAGGGAATGCATGGAGAAGGAGGACATGATTTTGATTTTTAGCTACTGCCAAGGGCGCCATGACTCTCACACTTGCTCTGGTTTGGGGTGTGCCACTGGGGATGGAGCGCTGGTGGAGGTCGGATTGGTGGATGGCTGGGATGAATCGATTGATGGCGGAAGACGAGTAAGGATGCATGGATAGAGAGAAGAATGGTATTGATGGGTAAATGAAGCGCAGAAAGGATGGATGGAGAAAAGGATGGATAGAAGACGAAAGATGGGGAGCATCCGAACAAGTGCCCGACTTGCTCGCCTCACTCACTGCCATTCATTAGCGATATGTTTGAAAGTGCTGGGGAGTTTATTTTTCTGGCTACTGCTGTGTTAATTCTAAATCCTAAGTGCCAGCTGTTTCCATACAATGATTTTATCCATTTCCCCCAGTTCCCATAGCTCCCTGCCTTCAGTCTTCCAGTTCCCATATTTCCCTGCCTTCAGTCTTACAGTTCCCATAGCTCCCTGCCTTCAGTCTTCCAGTTCCCATATTTCCCTGCCTTCAGTCTTACAGTTCCCATAGCTCCCTGCCTTCAGTCTTACAGTTCCCATATTTCCCTGCCTTCAGTCTTACAGTTCCCATAGCTCCCTGCCTTCAGTCTTACAGTTCCCATAGCTCCCTGCCTTCAGTCTTCCAGTTCCCATATTTCCCTGCCTTCAGTCTTCCAGTTCCCATAGCTCCCTGCCTTCAGTCTTCCAGTTCCCATAGCTGCCTGCCTTCAGTCTTACAGTTCCCATAGCTCCCTGCCTTCAGTCTTCCAGTTCCCATAGCTCCCTGCCTTCAGCCTATGATTAATCGTCTACTCCATCATCTGGTTTTGCCGTTTGTGATTTTTGCCCTATAGTCTCCCTAAAATTTCACTGTCCCATCTGTACATTATGAAATAATTAACTTCCTTCCATGATGAAGACATTTAGATTAACTTTTCCTCTTGTGCGCTCTTTTCACCAATTTTGGTATCTTTAACAGAACAGTAGCAGTTTGTTCAGGGAGGGAGATGTTGTCTAGTGATTACACTGTCAGCTGTGGCACCAAATAGCAGCACTTCTAAACCCTGATTCCCTTACCATATCAAATTGTGTGATCCTGGGCAAAACACGTTATCTTCATGTGACCTATGTACAAACAATGTGCATGTATTAAAGCAGGTTTAGTCCAACTATTAACTGGTATATATGACAATATAAACTGAAGTAGACTGTATTAAGCTGAGTGTCCCCCAAGATCTCCCCCTCGGTGACTATGATCTGTGCAGGCATGTGCAAAAACAACTGACCTCTGAGAAACGCATTAAATACCTTTGCTCCTTTCAAAGTAATTAAATTTAAAGTGACACAAAAGCTACTGAGAGCAGTGGCTGCTGGTATTTGAAGGCGGTGGGGGGGGGCGGGTCGCGGGGGCGGGAATGAAATAAAAATACACACTTACCTGTCTGCCACTGCCACTCCCACTCGCCGCCGCCTCCTCACAATCCTTTTCTCCGCTTCCAGGGCAGGAAGCAGGATGCACCCGGCTCCCAGCCTCCTGATAGCCAATCACAACGGTGCGGTGTAGCGTTGTGATTGGTCTGAGTGCCGTGGTTCAGCGCTCAGTCGTCGACAAATGAACAAAGACAGGTGGTTTCTTTGAAACGTGATACAATGATTTATTGTGTTGTGTCCCGAATTGCACTGAATGGAAAAAACTGCTCTCTTCCATTGTAAAGCAACCAATATACCTTACATGTGTATACTTGCACCCCACCTTCTCGACTCCAAACTTGGTTTTGGTTTGTCTTTTCACCCGGGATACACTCACTTTCCTTCAGAAACACTCACATTTATATGTCCAAATCACTATTCTTTGCTCTAAATAAACTCGGTTCGGCTGAACCGCAGTTGTTTAAAATACTGGCTGCACTGACTCCTTCCGTCCTTTGGCTTCTCTACTCATGAATAGTACTGATGTCATTTTAAAAATTGTTTAATTGATTGATTGTGCACAGAAAAGTCTGTGAATTAATACTTGTTTCTTAAAACTAGTTCCATGTGCACATTTGCTAAGGTAGTCTTGATTCCCCTGCTTGCACGGAACATACGGGGTGCTCTTGTTCTTTTGTAAATCCTGTATCAATAATGACTTTGACTTCTGATCCACCTATCCTGACGACACACGATGGCTGCAGTCTCCGGTGGCGCTTCAGCTCCCGCATTAATGCAATGAGAAAGGTCTCTTCCTCTTCTTCTTTGGGGGAGGGGGATTCAAAGTGTTTTTTAAATTTCCCTGCCCCCGGGGGTCGTCCTTGTGTGCTATGTTTGTGATGGATAGTTGACACGCCACCTTTGATAGTGGTCTCTGGTCTCTAGTGTCTTTTACTCTGGACTTTTTCCGTCAGACCACCGCAAAATGGTTGGGAATTCCGCAGTTGGCACAGGTCCGGCCCTGTGTGGGGCACTCACCGATGGGTGTTCTTCACGGCCCCAGTACCCACACTTTGCCTTGGTTGTTGGTCATTTCTGTTCTCTGTTCATGTCACTCCTGGTTATGTTGTATTGTATTGTATTGTATTGTATTCAGAATTTATAGAGCGCACTGCGACCCTACGGGTATCCTGGCGCTTGAACACGTAGGATCAATTATCTTAGAGTGTGATGACGATTGCAAAAATAAGAAACACTGAATTACACCCTAGGAAAAAGCCAAGTTTTCAGTTTCTTTCTGAATGGCAGTAGATCATCTATCTGTCTAAGTTCGGTTGGTAATTTATTCCACGTCGAAGCTGCTGCAACGCTGAAGGCTCTTCCACCAGATCTAACTCTTCTGAACTTGGGTACTCTCACCAGTTTGGCTGAGGAAGAACGAAGATTGCGTGAGGGAACATACCACTCAAATCTGCTCTGTAAAGGTTTGGGCCCAATGCCATGTAGAGCTTTAAAAACTATACACATTGATTTAAATTGCACCCTCTGTATAACTGGAAGCCAATGGAGCTCAGCCAAGGCCTGAGATGAAGAGGACTGGCGAGATCTCATGAGTGCCAGCTTGGCTGCCATTGACTGGATTCTCTGGAGTTTCCCCATCAAATATTTAGGAGACTCCAGCAATAAAGCATTACAATAATCCAGTTGGCTAAGGATGATACTTCTTACTAACAGCGGCCTAGCCTGCTTAGGCAACAGTGGGAGAATTCTTCGTAGCACCCTCATAAGAGCAAAGCATCTCCCAACTGTCTGGTTCACTTGGGACTCGAGGCTCAGTTTACAATCAAAACTGATCCCTAGGTTACGAACTACCTTTGTCTCGGTCAAAGAGGCTGTCACCGGTAGTGGCCAAAACCCAGTGGGTAATGGATAGGGAACCTTCCCCACTGAACAGCACAGGATCTCAGTTTTTTCCCCATTAAATTGCAAATAGTTATTTTGAAGCCAAAGAGCTGTGTCTTGCATACAATTATGACATTTTTCAAGTGAAATTGCATGACAGCCTTCCAGAGATAAAATCAACTGGGTATCATCAGCATAGTTCACTAGACTAATATTATGTGACTTGATAACAGCCACAAGCCATAACGGGTTTATTATGTTAACGGGTTTATTAAGCGCAACAGCTGCCCCAGCAAAGAGGCGTCCCGGCGCTAACCAGCGGTGAGGTGACAGAACATAAAAGGCCCGGGACCTACGGAATGGGGAAAAGAAAGGTTTTTAGAGATTTCCTAAATTCGAGGTAGTTAGTGAACCCTCGAATATGGACCGGTAAAGAATTCCAGAGGATGGCTGCTCTGTTCCGAAAAGAGCGACCACCAGCACGAACCCTCCTGACTCTAGGAACCACCACCAGATGTTGTCCCACAGAGCGGAGCTGGCGAGAAGGCACATAAGGTAGAAGCAGGTCGGTCAAGATTTGAGGAGATGCCAGTTTCAGAGTTTTAAAGGCTATGCAAAGAGCCTTAAACTCGATGCGCCTAGCCACAGGTAGCCAGTGTAAACAGCGAATGGCGCTTGTCACTGAGCAGACTCGGCGCAACCCAAAAAGGGATCTTACAGCCGCGTTCTGGAATCTCTGCAGCCTCTGAACTTCAGACTTATTAGCTCCCAAATACAGTGAGTTCGCATAATCCAGTCGTGACATGATCAGGGCCTGGATGATGATCTGCCTGGTAGGGGCGTCAAAGAAGCCTAGAATGAGTTTGAGTCCCCGCAGCAGTCCAAAACAGGTACCTGCTACTTTTTTTGTCTGAGTCTGAAAATTAAGTGAAGCATCCACCCAGACCCCTAGATTCTTCACTGCTTGCTTAGGGACAGGGGCAGTGCCTAGGCTCTTTGGCCACCAGAGCTCACTTCATAGACCAAGGTCTCTGCCCACCAACAACACCACCGACTTGTTGGCATTCAGCTGGAGACAGTTGGCGGTCATCCACTCGGCGACTGCCGCGAGATCACCCTGAACTTTCAGGGCGTCCTGCTTAGAGTCGCCCGAGAGAGCCACCACCAACTGTGTGTCGTCGGCATAGAAGACCATGGTCAACCCTCTGCTCTTGGCTACACCGGCCAGAGGTTGAACATAGAGATTGAAAAGCAGAGGGCTCAGGGAGGAGCCCTGTGGAACCCTGACTTATGGGACGGATGCTGGAGGTAAAGGGAGGAGCAATCACCTGGAACATCCTATCCGCAAGAAAAGAGGCCAGCCACTGCAGAGCAGAGCCAGTAACTCCTGCCTCCTCCAGGCGACGCAGCAAGATGGCGTGAGACACCGTGTTGAACGCAGCACTAAGGTCTAACAGGATCAGTGCCGACGTCTGACCGGCGTCTAAGGCTTTCCAAAGATGTTCAGTCACAGCCAAGAGCGCTGACTCTGTGCTGTGATCAGGGCGAAAGCCGTTTTGGGAAGGGTCGAACCCGTTATTGGCATTTAAAAATTCCATGAGGAGAGAGTTAACATAGGCCTCCACGATCTTTGCGGCCCAGGGTAACAGGGAGATTGGCCGGAAGTTTTCAGGCTTATTAGGGTCTAAGGAGGGTTTTTTAAGCAGCAGTAGCACCCTGGCCTGTTTCCAAGCAGTAGGCATGTCCGCTGAACTAAGAGACGCATTGATCACCTGTTCCAGAGGGTGTAAAATGGTAGGAAGAATTTTCAGAAATTGGTTGGGCTTCAGAGGATCAACAGGAGAGCCCGACTTGACTTTGGAACAAAAGGTGAGCAATGAGTTCAGAGGAATGGGGGGAAAAACCTCTAATGTAGCATAAGTGAGATTGCAGGGTACCTCAGGGGGACCAGGGGGGATCGTAGGGAAGCATTTGCAGATATTTTCTACCTTCTTAACAAAGAAAGCAGCCAACGTTTCACACTGCTGGTCAGAAGTGATCAGAGATCCAGCGGCCTCCTTTTGATTTTTAAGGCTAGAAACTATAGAAAAGATGCTCTTTGCTGGATTGGTGCTCTTGCTAATTTGCTCCGCTAAAAAGGCTGCACGCTCAACTTGGATAGCCTTATGATATTTTCTTATGGCGGCCCGATAGGAGACCTTAGAGGTCGGATCAAAATCCTTCCTCCAAGCTCTCTCCAATTTTTTGCAGATTTTTCGCAGGGCGGCCAGCTTGGTATTGTACCATGGATTAGATTTGGAGCGGCGATTCATGGACATTTTAGCAGGGATAAGGTTGTCCAAGGGCTGACTGATCCAATTACAAAAGGCCAAATTAGCCTCGTTCCGGTCAGCCGAAAAATCTGGGGGGGTAGTGGACAGGTAAGTTTGAAATAGATCCCAATTCAGTTTGTGCCAGGGACGTTTAAGAGAAAAGGTTTTAACCTAGTTACGTGTGGGCATAATGCCCTGGATGGACATGGAAACTAAAAAGTGATCCGACCAACCCATCGGGACAGGGGTACGGACCGTAAGGGAAGGTATATTGGTGAAAACTGGGTCCAGTAAATGCCCTGCTAAATGCGTTGAGCCTAAGACCCGTTGATCGAGCTGGCACGCAGCAAGATCAGCCAAAAAATTGGCCACTTCAGGGTCAGAGAGATTGTCCAAATGCAAGTTAAGGTCTCCTATGACTGTAAAATTAGAAGCATTAACCACCAAGGCACTTACTGTCTCTGTGAGGGCTTCTCTAAACGTTTTTGAAGGACCCGGAGGTCGGTAAATTAAAAGACCTGTCATGGTATAATTAGGGTTCAAAGAAATTTTAAAAAGGGCGCATCCTGGTTCTCGCCTGGATAGCATCAGCACGCTCGGTATTGATGTTTGCTGGTTTTTCCTGAGCCCTTGTGAGGGCCTGGTCCATTTCGCTGGCTCGCACCACCAACAGATCGTGCTTTCACGCCAAGATCAGGATGTCTTCTAGGCTGATGTTGGGTTTGCGCAGGATTAGGCCTCTGAGCACGTTGTCTCGACATCCTTGGATGACCTGCGCCCTGATCTCATTGGGCTGGTCGTCCGCTGTGCAGGTGCTGGCTAGTTCGCGTAACCTGGCATAGAAGGCGTTGATGGACTCTCCTTCACGTTGTCAGGCTTGGCGAAGCTTGAGCCTCACGTAGTATGGGTTGAGCTGTGGGTCGAAGTGAGCATTGAGTGCTCTCACTGCTACATCGTAGTCTGTGGCGACACTTGTGTTCGGTAGGTGTTTGAATAATTTATATTTTTCTTCTCTGGCATAGTGGAGGAGCAGCAACCTCCTGGCGGCTCCGTCGGTCTCTCTTGTGGTGACAAAGCAATTTTCGAGCCGCTCAATCCAGATTTTCCATCTTGGGGACACCGTAGCCAGGTCCGCTCGTTCGCTGAATGGTGGCAGCACACCAGTGAGGGCGTGTTGCACCGGGGCTATCTGCTGAGGAGTCATCTTTCGGGGTGTCGCCTTGACTTGTTTGATTCGGTTGCCTTCTTGCTTTATTTTACCCTTCTTGTTCCTTTCCTTCCTCTTCTTCTAGGGCATGAACCCGCTTGTGGGTCGTTGTGGGGCTTGCTGGGGTCATGTTCTGACCGGACCCTTGACTTTCGGGGTCCCTTTCCTCTGGGTGTTGTTATTATCCCATGTTCTTCTCTTTCTTTTTTTTTTCCCACTTCTTGTCCTTTCCTTACTTTGTGTGCTTAATTATTATTTTTATTTCTTCCTCTCTGCTCTTTGTGATGCTCTATTTCAGGCTCCCCCCGGGGATTCCGGCTGTAATTAGTGCCGGGCGCGTGCCTGTAGGGCCTTCTCTGCGCCGGTGCTTCTGGCAGGAGGCCATCAGGAGTACACGCAGCGTTGCGCTGGGCGGGGCGCGCCCGCTGCTCACTCACCACGAAGTCGCTCTCTCAGTTGACATGGAGCCGGCTGCCTGTGACGCCTTCCTGTCCTCAGCTGATTCTTGTCAGGTGTGGGGGTGCTCGTGGCAGCAGCGTTGTTGCAGCCGCCGGCCAGGATCATGCTCCGACCTTCGTGGGTGGGGAGCACTGCACTTGTCATTGATGAGGGCGTGCGGGGTACGGCCTACCTTTGTCGCCAGTGTGGCGGCCTACTTGGGCCTACTGGGGTAACTACGCTGTGTGTTAGATTGCCGTAAATAACAACACTTGCACCAGTCGTTGCTGTACTGGAGATGAACCTCGAGTGGTTCGATCCCATTTATTAACTCCCCACTGGCCTTGCCTGGCCAGAGGATGACATGCCTGTACATCCGGTGGGTGACAGCGGCAGCAGGACCGCTGACCTGCTACACAGGGCACCTGCACTTCTATTTTTCCATTTTAAGCCCTTGTCAGGTTGCAACAGGAGCCGGCCCTGGATGTCAGTGCCTGTGCTCCTCAGGGAAGGTATGTGTTGTGTCCTGCGAGACACGTTCTAGTGTCTCGACAGACACAGAGTTAGTAGCCACTCCCCCATGGGAGTGGGCACACTTGCACCCCCACACGCATCCCTCACAGGCGTCACGAGTGACGTGAGCCTGTTAATAAAAGGGCCCGGGTGCACGTGCTCGTGGCCAGTTAACTAACCATCGCCACAGTGTCTGTGTCAGTGATTCAGCAGTATGTGGGCCTAGAGCCCACAACAACAATGGTGACGAGAGGGTCTGTCCCCTCGCGTGTATGCAGGCCGCAGTTTTTCAAGTTCTGCGTGGGGGGATGCGTAACCTGTGCCTAAGGCCCCGCACTGCATACAAGCATGCTGCCACCCGATGAGCGCAGATGGTGACTTCCGCAGGTTGGTGTCCCCTATACCAGGCTGCCTGTCACGAGCCAGCACACCGAAGACTCATTCTCCAAAAAAGGAGAAATGTGTGATACAGACTGACAGCGGGTGTCCAACCAGATCGAGAAGTGCGCGGTCAGACACACCGTTCAAAGAGTAACAGCTGCAAGTAAGTGAAGCGCGACTTACTCTGCCACTCAGCACAATAGGACTGACCCCCAGCAGAGAGCTTACCGTCCTGCAACGGTGAGAAAGCAGGCTTACCCCCATCTGACGAGCACCGTGAGGTCCGTGCCCTAGGATACGGCGGCCTGGTGCCCCGCCAGCAGGGAGCTCTGAAATGGCACTTCCAGCCCTGTGCTACACATCCTCTCACATGTGAAAAGGGAAGGGGGTAGTTAAAGAAGCCGCAGCACAAGAGGGGCGCGCTCCCCAATGCCCTCCTGCTGACGCTGCAGCCCATGGACGGTGACTGGTCTGCCCCACACCACACTCGTACTGTTAGCAGTGCCCGTAATGGAAAACATACAGGGCCCGAATTCCGGCATCTGTATCTGATCCCTGTGAGAGCCGGACCCGCCAGCAGCAGAAAAGAAGTTGGAGAGGTGGTCGTCCCCTCAGGAGGGGAAAGAGAGACTCGGCTGGCCCAAAGCCGCTACAGCGAGTGAAGAGGACCTGCAGGGCAAGCCAAGCAGCAACAGCGCCACCTAGTGGCCGCGCGAGGCAACGTGGCCAGCACACAAACTGGGGGATAAAAGACTGAAACGTCCACGGAAAAG
Organism: Calotriton arnoldi; assembly: GCA_963921515.1. Taxonomy (NCBI): domain Eukaryota; kingdom Metazoa; phylum Chordata; class Amphibia; order Caudata; family Salamandridae; genus Calotriton; species Calotriton arnoldi. The sequence continues at coordinate 608,335 of CAWUFW010003147.1, forward strand.
AGGCAAAAGGCACACATATCCGCGCTAGTGCAGAGCCCCGCATGGGAAGGGGTAACAGCGCATTTGGAGCAAGCCACAATGACAAACCCCCGCCACGAAATGAGCACAAGGAGACGCAATGCTTCTGCCACTCAATGGCACGGCCAGTCCCTACCTGCAGACGCCTTCGCCAGTTCAGGCTGCCAACTGCTGTAACAGCCTGAGGACAGCAAACAGGGTGCCACCTGGTGGCATGCTGCCGCATCGCATCTGACGTGCTGCAAAGCAGAGAAACTCTAGCAAGGGGGAAAGACCTCAGGAGCAGCCGGCATCTGCAAGCCCACATGAGGGAAGGAACAAAGACACTGCTGACAACAGCACCAGTAGTCTACTCAAGGATGTTAGCCACACGAGCTCCGTGGCTACAATGAGCACAAGGGAAGAGACTTCCAACCCCTGCACAAAGCCCCTGCCAAGGGAGCAGCCAGGTGCACAGCACAAGTCTAGGATGCAATGCCACTTGCAGCCTGGAAAGTCCAGTGTGAAGGACTCAGCAAAAGGTCACCACCACAAGAGGCTGAACAGTGAGGCCCTGCAGCACTAATCCACTGAACAGATCACTGCGCAGCCCAACCACAAGAAACAGGAAAGAGTGGGAGGCACTGAGCACTGCTCAAGACATCACAGTAATAGACTGATCAAGATAGTTCCACATGCCCCACGGGCTGCCTGTCAGGTTGACAGATAGAGACTGCTCACATGCGCCGCCACGCAAGGTTAAGCCAAAACAGGGGGCCCAAAGCAGCAACGCCAACGACCGCTACCACCAGCAAGGATAGAGGATCCCCAAGATACCAAAGTCTCAAGGTGGCCATCCCTGCCGAAGGGAAAAGAAATGCTGGTGCAGAAAGCGCGCCATCAGCGGCGGCCCAACGCCACCCCAAGTGAGAAGAGCGCGCCACACGCCCCTAGCGGTGAATGACTAACACCGCAGGGAGGACCAGCAGGCACGCGAGGTGCCAGAAGAGGGCGCCCAAACAGACGACGAAGAGGGCGCCGTCCGAGGTGCGTGCCACATGCACCCAGAAGCACATCAACACGGGCAAATGCCCAGGAGGGAAAGAGACCTCTCCAAAGCAAAGAAGCACTGCTGGAATCTGCAGGGAAGTCCCAAACATCTCCACAGCAGCAACGGAGCACAGAAGGGGCCAAACGCAGCACAGAGTCCTCCCTCACAGTGCCTCAAGCAGGAGTCGTCAGTGACCCAAGGCTGACGAGAGGTGAGTCGCACACTTCGAGGGGCCAACCACTACACTAGTTCCCTACTGCCCGTGGAAGCCATTTCCTGGAGAGGGAACACCCGGAGTAGGAGCTTCGCTCCCTACGGCCCGTGGGAGCCATTCCCTGGAGAGGGAACACCCGGAATAGGAGCGTCAAGAAGCTGCTTGAAGAAGGAGCACCCGAAGTGAGTGGCAGAAGTTTTGCCCGCATGGTCCAGAGACCAGTGAAGTTCAACGGCCCCGTTGGCCTTGTTAGAACATGGTGCATGTCACTGCACCGGGAGAAGAAGCAGAAGAAGAGTGGAAATCGTGTCACCCAGAAGAGCTGGACAAACGCAGGTGTGTCAAAGACAACGAGAGGAGAAGCACGAGGACTCGTAGCACCACAAGCCAAGAACACCTCCAAAGACACCAGACAGCCACCAAGTCGGACCGACGGCCCTGGCGACAGCACCAAGGGAGAACCACACGTAAGCCGCAGCAAGCGCAAACCGCGTTGCTCCCATCGCTTCACAGTGAGACTGTCCAGCCCCGAGTGTCGGCAGTTGGAGTCGAGTGGCATCCCTGCTCCTGACCGCAAATGCCAGAGGTGCAAGACAAGATTCAGAAGAGGCAGTCACGTGGCTACGACGTCCATCCAGAAACTTCCTCTCCTAGTTAATCATTGCCACCTGTCGTCCAGGCCCAATGGCAGCTACGTCATCAGTGCCATGTGCATGACACCGCACTCAGCAAGATATGTGGAAGTGTGACCAGAGGGTCTGCACCAAGAATCGAACCAGCTGAGGTCAGAAGAGGAAGTCGTGAGTGGCAGGGCCGGATGATGAAGAAAACCCAAACTACAACAGGAATGAGTCCTGACACAGCGACAGCAAGGGAAGAGGGGGATAACCCGAAAAGGAACTGGCAACCGCGCAGCGGGAGTCCGAGGGTAAGCCGTACAGCCTGCGCGAACCGAGTCTCATGCCTCACGTTTCTCAGCGTGTTCATCACTCCTCCGTCATCAAAGTCCCCAACAGCCCAAGAAGTCCAAGGACATGAATGCAAGTGCCTCTCCAGAGAACATGGAGGTACCTGGCCACTCCCTGCCTAAGGTGATCGACTCCAGAATACATGCCTGCAGCCATCAAGGCAAGTCATCACCCGCCATTGTCCAGATTCACCACACGGCTGGCAATGCTACCATGCCAGTCCTCATCAAGTGCGTCTACCGACACCATCTCGAATACACATGGAGTGGAGTCCTACACTATTGCCAAGCTGGCCAACAAGAAGACTCAGAGGCTACCTGCTAACCTGGTCTGCACCTGAACTTCGGCAGCGAGAGCATGTCCTGACCAAGACCCATACACCCTTGAGGTTTGTGCGAGAGACTGGCTCCTTGGCGGTTCGCAGCTGCCCCCAGCCGGCACATACGCTGCCCCAATCGCAGCCTACCAGCATTCCCGTGGCAAGCCCGATGAAGGGCCTCCCCCGGCGGGAGAGCTGGAAGAGACATTGCCCCACCGACAGGTCACCGGACACAGCAAGACAGCCTAAAAGAGACTTCAGGCAATCCGGAAATAATCCAGTGAACTTTCACCATGGACTCCCACCATGATCTTGACGCACCCAGTTAATGAACTATTGCTACACATCACAAACCATTATCCAGGTCAGCGGACGGAAGTTACGTGGGACTAAAGGACATGCTTACACCGGCACGTTCCTAGTGCGCAGATGAAATCTTCAAGCAAGAGTTCGTGTCCTGAACTGATCAGGTTAAATGATGAATACCTGCTGAGAGTGTCCTGCCACAGTCGAATTCACCAGCCTTTATCCGCCGTCTTCCTGATGCCAGACCCGAGAAACTGATGGACCCTGTGGTGTATGTTTTGTTACTGTTCATCCCCACAGGTTGAACTATAGAACTTTTGTTTATTAAAATTTTGGAGGAATGTTGTGTCCTGCGAGACACGTTCTAGTGTCTCGACAGACACAGAGTTAGTAGCCACTCCCCCTATGGGAGTGGGCACACTTGCACCCCCACACGCATCCCTCACAGGCGTCACGAGTGACGTGAGCCTGTTAATAAAAGGGCCCGTGTGCACGTGCTCGTGGCCAGTTAACTAACCATCGCCACAGTGTCTGTGTCAGTGATTCAGCAGTATGTGGGCCTAGAGCCCACAACACCACAGGTATGGACATGAGTAGTGGAGGGAGTGGCTGCCTTCTTGCGCTGTCAGTAGAGCCAACCGCCTGTGCTTCTGACCCGGCGCCCATGCTTCTGACCCCTGCCCATGCGTCTGACCCCCGCCCATGCGTCTGACCCCCGCCCGTGCTTCTTACCCGGCGCCCGTGCTTCTGAGAGGCCTCTCAGGTTGGAACAGGAGCCTGCCCTGGGTGTCAGTGACTGTGCTCCTCAGGGGAGGTCTGGAAAGTGTGACTTGTAAAGAGCTCGAAAATTGAGGAGGCCGAGGTGAGAAGGTGAAAAGAGATAACGATTAAAGATGCCACTGAGAGAAAGAACAAGAGAAAGAGAAGAGGGAGACTAGACAAAGAAAAGACGCCAAGACAGGCATAAATAGAAGAAGTCGGTGCACACAGTTTCTATTATCTATTATCAATTATAGTGATTTAGTGTCAGGCCTACGGCTGTGCGATCGATGCATACAAAGCATCTATATTCTGCTTTTTTTCGTGTGCTGTGCCAGTGTGTACCAGACCATGAACACAGAGCATAGCATCCAAAGGCTGAACTGCAGGGCCAGTCCATCCGGGCACTGCAGGCCAGCAGCAGGTGGGTGTCAGCGATTTCTGTGCTCCACATGGAGGGTCTAGAAGCTGAGAGAGCTGAATGAGGGGGTGCGGTGGTTAAGAGTAAAAGGCAGATACAGACCTGCCAAGGATGCAGGAGAGTGAAAGAATAACTAAAAGAAAACAGCAAAAATAAACTGAGAAGATGGGCTTAAACCTGTGGGCTCGGGCACATGCCAGAAATGTGTTACCTTACTTTAATGAAAACGAAGCCAGGCCTGACTGGTGATCCATGCACGCAGTTCAACATCTGCTTTTCAGTCCTCTGTGCATATGTGCACCATGAGTACCAAGCAGAGGGGTCAACTGCAGCATTAATCTGGCTGGGAACCACAGGGAAGTGTGGAGTGCATACCTGAAACAGCAGCCAAGCTATGGGCATGCCAAGTAGAGAGGCCTAGCCTCCACGCGCAGTACTACTGTGCATGACCACACAGCACACCCCGTCCCTGAACCCAGAGGAGACAGCCAGGTGCCCTGGCACAGAACATTGCTTCTGTCTCAGAAACTGGCTCGCGTGCATGCGGACAAGGGAACAGCAGCACCGTGACTTTTATGTGGCAAGCAAGCAAGCCCCACAGCCCCTTCCCCCCATGCACTGTACCGGCCAGTGCTTGGTGCATGACTTCGTGCTGCTGAGGGGCTCCCTGGAGCTGGGTCCCCTAGCACCGTGAGGGCTGCGAGGGCTAATGTTCGCCACTGGCTTATCCTTTAATGATAATTAGCTTTTGACTTATAATTGTATGTTTTATTTTTTGGCCCAAGCAGACTAAAATCCAACATTATAATTCTTAAATGCAATCAGAGACCTTACTCTCTCATACAATTCTGAGAAAAAGATTTGTACCAACACAGAAATCTTTTCATGCTGAAGCCACTCCTGAGTAGACAAAGCTTAATATCTCAGTTGAACCTATTTATTTTTTAGCATATGCTGGTGGAATGCTTTAAATCAGAGTTGTTTAACTTCACTTTGCTTTGCCAGTGTTGGAAATAGGGTTATTGGTTGAGGGGTGTGAACCCCTACTCAAACAGCAATCACAATCCCTGTCAGGATGAAACACAAGCAAGTCCCAAATCAAACTTGGGGGCAATGTATAAAGTATTTATGCAGCATTTCAAACAGTAATAAAATAAAAAAGCAACACAAGAAAAATCCCAGACCAATTTAGAAAAATAGAACAAAATGTAATAAATAATTTGACACCACTACAACAAAGATCCAGTCACAAGAAAAGTAGGTATGCAATTTTAAAAATGTAAGTGAAAATTGCGCCAAAAAGCACAAAGCGCCACTCACGTCTATCTGGTTGTGCAAAACCTAGTGAAAGTCCAAGTTGAGGCCAACAGCAATGGAGTGTGGGAAGGATACAGGGACCATGATAGTCCTTGTGAAAGAGTTACTTCCAAAGTCTAGTGCGAAGAGTTTCGCGGTCGATGTAGCACGAAGAGTCAGGCTTGCTGGAACATTGCGTTGGTGGGTGGCACGGGTGGCAAGATCTTGGTGTGAATTTGCCTGTTTGCGTTTGTGAAGAGGCCAAAATCTTCAGGGGAGCTTTACTGGGGCCACACCAAGGGTCCAGGACCTGAGGGGCACCACCTGCGGGTCAGGAACTCACACCAGCAGAGGCCAGCAGGGCTAAGGCAGGTCCAGGCAGAAGGTCCAGGCAGAAGGTCAGCTAGGTAGTTGCAGGGAGCCTCTGGAGCTTGTTATGTCCGTATAGATCAAAGCAGGAGGTCAGCTGGCCCACCCTTGGAGTCACTTCAGCATGGGATTAAGGGTGCAGGGTCAATCTTTCTTCTCAGCAAGCAGGGCAGCAGGCAACAGAGTAGCAGAGTAGCAGGGCAGCAGACTGGCAGTTTAAGTGGCTGCAGAGCAGCACAGCAGCCCTTCTTCTATAGTATCCACAAGTCAAGGATTGCACTGATAAGTTGGGGTCTGAAGTCCAATATTTATACCTGGTGCCCACTTTAAAGTCGGAGAAGCTTCTAGAGATTTCCACCCCCCAGAGGTGCTTGTACTTTCCTGCTTCCCTGGCCTGGCCTCAGATTTTCTGGTGGTCACAATCGACTAGTGTCAAACCCTTTGTGAGTGTATTCAGGCAGAGCCTTTGTGATGTGCAAGTGGGGTAGGTGACCGCTCCTCCCCTCGTTACGTCAGAGTGACCCATCCTGCCAACACCTAGCTTCCCTTTGTCTCGCTGTCTGGGAGCAATACACAAAGACTGACTGTCAACTACACCTAGTCACATGACCGAGAATACAAGCATCAAACACAAAATGATTGGGACAGGAAAATGGCAACTTTCTAAAAGTGGAATTTTCAGAATTGTGTTTATAAATCTGACCTTACCATTAAAGAGGGTTTTTACAATTCCATTGACACCAAGTTCAACATTTCTACCTGCTCCCAATTGAAAGTTATAACTTATTTAATGTAATAAGGAAACCCAATGTTATCTTATGGAGGAGCTAGGCCTTGCAGTAGTGAAAAATGTATTTCTGAGTGTTTCAAAACCATGACATGGAAAACGTAAATGTACATGGCCAACTTTTGAAATACACCACACCCTACCCTCTGGGTTATTTAGAGCCTACCCTAGGGGTGACCTATATATATTTAAAGGGAAGGTTTGGGTGTCTGAGGTTGAAATTAGAGTTTAAAAGCATACACAAAGGCTACAATGGCAGGCCTGAGACATGTTTAAAGAGTTATTTAAGTGGGTGGCACAATGAGTGTTGCAGGCCCTGGGTATCTATAGGACCATATACTAGGAACTTAAAGTAAACTAAATTTGCCAATTGTGTGTAAGCCAATTTTACTGTGTGCCAAGGAGAAAGAACAAGCACTTGAACACTGGTTAGCAGTGGTAAAGTGGACAAAACTCTAAAAGCCAACAAAAGCAGGTTCAGAAAGCAGGAGGTGTGAAGGTAAACCTTTGGGGTGACCCAGTAGAGAGGGCCAAGTGCAACATGATCTTCCTCCAGCCAAAATCCATTTTGCACTATCTTACTAAAACTACGTGGGTCCATTATGTAAGACACATGGGAAAAGATGCAGAATATCAAAGTGTATGTGCCTCTGTACTGAAGGGCAGGCTAACTCAATCACATGTCCGATGGAAGGCATGGCCTGGTAGGCTGGTTTCAGTGGACATCTTCAGCATAGGTTGTGTTACTGGTGTATCTTATGGTACATGTTTTGAGATACATGCATATTAAGCTGAGTTGTGAACATGGCTTGTATGTATGCCCTGTATTTTCATTAGAAATCCGAATAAAGAAATGGTACAAAAAAAATTAAAGCTGCACGTGTGGCCTAGATATTTATAGAGTTTGTGTGCTTTGTCTGCATTAGAGGTGAGCTGCGGCTGTTGGTGGAACTAACTTTACATGCTTACAGTAAATTGTACCAAGAACACTAAGACACTGTGCTATTTGGTAGAATGTCTACCTTACTTGTATGTGTTCATATCAAAGTTTTGGAAACTGCAAGGTGAAGTGTTGCAATTTTCACAATGGCATTCAGAAGAGATGTTAGAAATGATGAATGTGTGCTCTGTGATATGCCTTCCACTTTTGTACATGTTTTGAAATAATGCTGAGCCATGTAGGTGTAATACCAGCAAGAGCTTCACATGGGGTCGTAAGGCGTGTGACAAGGCAGTTTTAGGCTTCAAATTGGGCTGATGTTTCTAAAAGGGCCATTATCATGTCTCTGTTAAGTCAGTACAATTATATCACATCTCCATCTCTTTGGTCAATGGGTGTGTCTTCTTCATCTCTTGAGTTGATATAGTCACAGACTGTGTTGCAGAATAACTATCTCCGTGGTTTGTGTGCAATGTGTGGTGTGGTCTTTCACATACTTTTATCTAGATGTGTGGTCTTTTATATACTCATGGTGGTAGCAATGATTTTGGATCTTACTCAAACTCACATTATTTTTCTTCCTAAATGAATATTTTTGCTACAGAGATATACTCTGTTGGAAAACAGTTAATATTTTTGCATGGATTTTTCATTGTTTCTTCAATAGTTCTGTTCTTACCAGCCCACCTTCTGTACATTAAAAAGATCTCTTCATACAGTAGGATGCAATGCAGTTTTTGCACCATACACAGGTTAAAAAAACACGTAATTTCTATATTGCGGTATTTAGTAACTACTGCTTTGAGGAATGCACTGGTTTGCACAATGCAAAAATGATGCGTTAGCATAGTAGACCTAGGAACCGATAACTGTAGATGATGGTTCACAAAGTCTGGAAATTAAGGTGTGCCGGTGTAATCTTTTGAGCTATATTAACTGCATACTGACTGCACTTTATGGGCAGGAGGAGCATGAACTGCAGTCTCAAATTATGGTTGTGGCAAAGTAGTGGTATGATGGTATGTCACGAGTGGAGGTGTATCTGAAAATACAGGCTGCAAAACATCTTTAGCAAAAGTCCAAATGTACTCACAGACAGGTCGAAAAGCAGGCGCAAATTGCACATCAATTTTTATAATGTTGAGATGCGATTGCAATTGCGGTTACAAACTATTTGATTTATGCTATACTGAAAAGCAATTAGGAGAGGACACCTTTTTCACAACTTTTACTAACTGTGGTGTGGTATCGGTCACTGAACCCATTTTGCAAGTTGCAAAAGCCTTTCTGACTCGCATGATGGGTTTAATACATAACTAAAAGCCAATTTGTGTTTACAAAACCTGTTTTTGTGGATCACAGGGTTTGAGATTTCAAAGTGGCTTTGCACATCTGGCCCATAGACTCCAAAATTTACACTGCCTAAGTTACAACCGCACATAAAGTCAAATAAATGTATTCTAACAAAGCTTGGCATATTTTTAATCCTAACTCCAACCAAACTCTGTTCCTATAGCTTTTAGTGCTAGGTTATTTTATTATTGTAATTTCAGTCATGGAGGGAGTGAGCTAAGTGCATTACAGGTAGAAGTCGAAATTGTTCAGGCAGACTCTGAGTGGGGGATTTTGGGAAGCTTTTTGAGCTTGGAATCTATTTTCTTGCAAAATATTTTTGTAGTCTATGTTTTCACACCATTTGCTTGCCAACATTCCATTGTCATGGCATTTTCCTCTAGCAAGTGGCGAGTTCTTAATACTATGTATGGAGGTGCGCAAGTTATATTACGTTTTTGGTGGTGCTCAAAGTATAACTTTAGAATTCCTAAGATGTGTGTAGTTTAACTTGGTTTTGTATACAAATAAATAATTAAGTTTTCCTAACCATCACTTATTCCCAACCTTGGGTTTTTTCATTGAATTTGAATGTTTTCTTTTAATTAAAAAAAAAATTCTAATTATATAATGTTTTTTATGCTATTAATTCTTTTTAATTGTTTTTTGATACCGCTGTACTTTTGAGGTAGCTCAATGTTCAGTATGTACATTAGCCACCTCTGCGTGATCATTTTGTTTTCAATATCAGTCCCTCAATAGTACTGCAAAACTTTAGCTTCATCTGTGTGATCGTTTTGCTTTCAATAGAGGTACCTCAATAGTACTGTGGTACGTCTGGTACATTTTAAACTAACATTTACACTAGAATTATTTTTATTCAAAGTACGGATCTAGGGTTTGATGGTTACTTTTGTTTTGTAATGGTATATGTGTTGGTTTGTAGGTTGTATTTGTGAACAATACGACTATTGCAATATTATCGAGATACTACCCTGGTACTTTTGTTTTTATATAACAGCATTTCATTGGCTTACAATTCTGTCAATTGTAGGAAACAGGAAGTGTATACCCCTTATCCATATTCAATCTGATTTCTTCCAAGCAGAAGATTGTGCTGCTTGGAAGAGTGAAATTGTTTATTTAGGAGCCACCTTGCAACTTTCCAACACCTGCAATGGCTGAACACGATCATCCTGTGGAGTTGCAGCAGGAGGAAGAAGAGGTGTCATGCAGGAAAAAACTAAAGGAGTCGATCATGAAGGATTTTTTCTCATTGCCACCCAAAGTGTAAAAGGTGAAATCCAAACTGGTAACCTGCAACATATCCAACAAAGTCATTTCTGTGGAAACATGAAATAGCAGTCATTTAGCACCACCGGAATGAGAAACATCTGCATACAATGCATTCTACCAGGGTGGCGTGTGCCAAAAAAAGACCTCAGAAAGAAATTGACGAGGCCGAACCAGAAACACCAGCTGTGGCTGTGGCCAATTCTTTGTGAGTGATCAAGGAGAATTGAGGCCGGATTGGATCTAAAGACTTGGATGTACTTGAACCACATTACCTTTCCGTTCCTCTGCACCATCACTCAATTCTCCTTGATCACTCACAAACCCCCACCCTTTTCCCCCCTCCTTTCTCTCTGAGCACCAAAAATGCATCAATGTTTGATTAATCGCATATTCATATGTTTTGATTAATTTCGATTCTGTGATATTAATAAAATCACAAGAAATCATTTGTCCTTGTCGTGACGTTTTGAATTATCTAGTGTATTTTCAATTCATTTGTATATACGTGAGTTCTTAATCATTTTTCCACTGTGACCATTTATCTATGTACCAGTATTTACCCGGGTCCAGTGGTCCTACGGGTCACCCCCTTTTTTATACTCTAGAGCGGCGAAAGAGACTGTCATCTGTGCTCTTATTCTGTCTCGGCTGGACCATGCCAATGCCCTTTATGTAGGCATCCCGAGCTATTGCTAAAAAAACTTCAGGTGGTCCAAAATGCGGCAGTCAGACTCCTTCTTGAAATTCCTGCTAGGACTAGCATGAGACCCCACTTGCGCTCTCTGCACTGGCTGCCTATAGCCGATCGGGTAAAATTTAAATCTCTGGTCATGGCCCATCGTGCTCTCCATGGACTTGGCCCTATTTACCTGCAAAAACGCTTCGCCTTCTACACGCCAGGACGACATTTGTGTTCCCTGTCCCAGCGCCTCGCCCAGGTTCCCTGCTTTAAATATCAGAGGCTTGGCGGCAGCTCTCTTGCTCGGAAAGCTGTGGTCGCCTGGAATGCTCTTCCTTTTGCTCTCCGGAACATTCAGGACCCGCTGATCGTCAAAAAGAACCTGAAAACACATTTCTTTACATAGATCTCTGATGGCTACCTCTCTTTGCCACGCGCCGGGACACTTTCAAGTATCTGTGCGCGATACAAACTAAATTAACATAACTATAACATAACAACATAAACTTTGGGTGAGGTGCCTAGACTGATTCCAAGCACCCCCACAGAATATGTTGGCCTAGAGACCAGCTAGCTCACAGTGCCACCATAAGCCCCCCTAACCTTACCAGGGAGCGAATAGTTTCAGGCAACCACTGAACATGACAACCTTGACCCCTCAGGGATCGTGGTAACAGATGAGGACCTTTATTATTATTATTATTATTATTAATTCATACTTGATATAGCGCATGGCTACCCTTAGGCATCCCAGGCAACCTTTCGCTCAGTCTCTCGTTCTTTCTTGTGCTCAGAGAAATTTACAGAGAATACACAGTGGGACGTTTTCAATATATTTATTGAGCCAACGTTATTCTTATATAGAATACATGTGCTGCGATAATCAGTAGACAGAAGCGGATGAAAGTGATTACAAGCACCAAAAGAGTAAATAGTAGGTACAGCTCTACCATGGTGCTAAAACACAGTATAGATGCAGGCATATAAACAAGGCAGTAATCAGGTGTACTCCTACTATGCAAACCCTAATTTGGGTGTACCTAGAGTGTGTAAGTGTGAAGCCAAGAATCCCCAGAGGGGCGATCCAACCACATTATCTGGTGGGAGAGAATGTCGTAGCCCATCTTGGTCATGAACTGGACACCCCTCACGAAGATGTCAGACTGCTGCATGGTGAAGTCTCAGCATACAGGGACTCTCAGTGTCAGCTGAAGTGCTTCCTCTGCTAATCTTTCGGGATGCTATTTGTTCATAATAGAAAGCATCCTTGTAATGTACGTAGATATTAGCAATGTTTTGGATATGTAGATAGCCTTGTCGTCCCATGGATGAAGATAGAACGACATTTGTACATAGTGCATAAAGAGGCCTTGTACATGGCTCTCGAGGCATCATGATAATGTTATGTGAAGCTAGATGTGTAAACAAAGTAGTTTCAGAGAAACTAATCCAACATTGTTGCACACACAAATATGTGCAAAAGGTCACAGTAGAAATGTTATTGTGCAAAATTAGGACAACGTAAGAAAAGGTGCAGCTTCGTTACTTGGGCATAACACGGGCACATAACAATAACTTTGGCCCCGTTCTACAAATCTCCACAAAACTTCCTAAAAAAGTGCTACTTTTTGACTAGTTTGCACATGGAAAGTTTCAGGATTATCCGCCAAGCTAGAGTCGAGAAAATGGGGGGGTCCCAAAATGCATTTTCCCAATTAATTTTTCCGTAGGAACTTTAAACACTGCTGAACAGATTTACACCAAATTTGACAGAAATCTAGATTTCTGTACAGAAAGAGTGCTTCTTTTGTTTTAGTGTAAATCCATTCAGTAGTTTTGGAGAAATTAAGGTTAAACAAAGTGAGCTGTGATTGGCTGCCACCCACTGGCGTAGCAAGGGGGGGGTGGAGGGGGCGGTGCGCCCCGGGCAGCACGAGTTTCGGGGGCGGCGGCGGCCGCAAAAATCATCGCCAGCACCCCCCCCTCCCCCCTCAGCGCGGCGGCAAAAGGCAGGGACCGCCACGGGTGGCAGAGTGCCTAGCTATGCCACTGCTGCCACCGCCTCAACCTGGAAGCAGTGGCAGCCATCTTAGGACTCGGGACCCCTTGCAGAGTCCCAAGCAAATGGTCAAAAAAAGGCACAAGGGAGCAGAGTAGGAATACCCTGACCTCCTAGGTCTCGTGGCGGGGTCCCTCTGTGCCCAAAACATTTTAAAAAAATTATTTGCTACAAATTCCAGGAGAATCGCAATCCTGTGGCAAAAAAAGTGTGTTCTCCTGTGCTTGTTTTTAATCCCCCTGGGGTGGGTCAGGGTCTGAGGGGACAACGTATATAATATTTTTGGGGATGAGGCACACAGGGCCCCCATCCCAAGGTTGTATTTGGCCCTGGGGATCCCATTCCCTGGGGCCTGAAGAATGTTTGGGGGGAGGGTTGCCATGCCTCCCTCTGCTTTAAACTATATATGGCCCTGGGAGCTGTGGTCTCCAGGGCCATAATAGGGTTGGAGACTGTGCCATGTGTCGATTAGACTCATTTTGGTAAAAGGAGCCAGGAAGTCATAAATGAATACATAAAGGAAAGTGCAGCGCTCACTAAGCCAGCAACGAGAGAGATGAATGGCTTCTTAAATGCTGGAAGGTTAGATACTGTAAATAACTGCAAAGGAAAATGGTTGGTCTTAATTGAACTTTATTGCAAGTGAGTGCCTTACAAAAATGGAAAACATTTTTAACATATGAAAAGACTACGAAGAAAAACAATAAGAAAAGGAGTATCTCTTCTATGTTTATGTGACTGGCCTCACCTGTGGAGAGCATTTATAAATTGGGAAACAGTCATTTTACCTCAAGGTTGACAAAGGCTGTAGGTGCAGCCGAAACGCATTCCTGTTTTATCCGTTTTTGAAGAAAAAAAGCTGTTGGTGAATAAAAGAAAGGTCACTACAGGATCAAGTGCAGGCCTTCTCTTTATAAGGGGAAAATTGCTTTGAATATATATATAAAAAAAAAATAACAAAAAAAGTATATTTTGATTTGGGTACAGCCTTGTATGTTCTTAAACATCTGCATTTGCACTTTAAGATCTTATTCTCAATGCACTTTAACAAAGTTTTGCACTAATAGTCTGCTTCATGGATTTTAGGACTGTATATGAAAAGAAATGTTTACATACTTACCAGCATGTATTTTAATATATGATTAAGCACTTTAAAATCTTGGAAGTCTTTGCTCAAAATCTTGTTAATAGAAACCACCACTGACTCATGTTAACATGGTATAAACATGAATATTATCAAAAATATGTATCCGTACTGGGATAACATGTATGGTTACTATTGAGAATATAAGACAGGAAATAGATACCAGTCTTATAAATGCATACATTTGGATACTGTTACCCACATTTTTAGATTTATGCATTGGCACTTTAAGATCCTGTCAATAACGCACCTTTGTTAACTCTTGCACTGACAACTTGTCTTAATCCTTTTCCAGTACTGTATATTAACCCCTTTATTAATAGTTTAACCTTTGGATAAACTTTACTTGAAGTATCGTATAGGGAGTCATACACTTACACATATAGCAGCATGCACTTTAATCCATAATTAAGCACTTTAATTTCATGTATGTCTCAAATTGAACTTTACCCCAATGAAATATGTAGCTACGGTATGAATATGACAATCATATCAACAGTGAATTGCAATAGAAATATATGAATGATGAAGTAATCTAAGATTATTAGAACTGTTTAAACTTCTTATCTATTTGCATGAAGTAGGTTCCAAGATTAAGTTAACTTCCTTATGACTCCTTTTCAATTAAAATTAATTAATAATGGTTTAGACTCTCAACAACATCAGAGAGTAATAGACATAAACCGTATATTGTGTGATTCGTACTATCGCCCTCACCTCGAAAAAAAACGGTACTTTACCGAGAGGGATAGAGACCGTCTAATTGGAGTAACTGATAATAAATTAGAGGTAGAAGAATTTAATTCTATCGCTGTTCAATTCACACACTGGTACCTGATAATTCCAGAAAGGTTTTCACTGTGTATAAGCTAACATTCTGTGTGGCATAAAAGTTTAACTATGTTTTATATTAAAAAAAAATAATACATATAAAAAAATGTTAAAAATGTACAACAACAAAAAAACGTGTAAAAACATGTATATATACCTTTAAATGGAAAAGTTGAATTTGGAGGGAGTTTTTCCTTTAAAAAGGCTGTCTATACATGAGTACTCTATGACCCTGTTGAAGGTTCCGGCCAAAACTTGTTGGTCTTTGGTTTGCACCAATGGTTGTCATATTATAATTGACTAAATAAACTCACTGACCTGCTGAAACCTGGCTGTGCTGCTTTTTCCTCCTTCTTCCTTTGGATTGTGGGAACTGTTGTGGAAATTTGTCTGGATATATATATATGCAAAAAAGAAGCAGAGAACTCTGGGTAGTTCTCAAGTTTAGGTGGAAAGCAGCTCCTGTATAGAGCACTCTCAACACCAGCGACACTCTAGATCTGCTCACCTCAAATGTCTGATTTTCTATCAAAGTCTTTAAGCATAGGATTAGCACAGTGCCATCCACGCCAAGATAGAAAGGGACAAAGTCTTTTGCCATTTCTACAGCAAAGTCTTTAAGCATATGACTAGCACAGTGCTGTCCATGCCGAGCTGTAACATGACAAAAGCCAATTTCCACTCCAGGCACAGTATTACAGCTTTGAATTGGTGAAATGCCAACCTCAAATGAGTAAAAGCAACCCTAGGATTTGGGTACAGCCTTGTATGTTCTTAAACATCTGCATTTGCACTTTAAGCACTTATTTTCAATGCACTTTAACAAAGTTTTGCACTAATAGTCTGCGTCATGGATTTTAGGACTGTATATGAAAAGAAATGTTTACATACTTACTAGCATGTATTTTAATATATGATTAAGCACTTTAATCATATAATCATAGGTTGCTTTTACTCATTTCAGGTTGGCTTGGTTGGTATTTCACCAATTCAAAGCTGTAATACTGTGCCTGGAGTGGTAATTGGCTTTTGTCATTTTACAGCTCGGCATGGACAGCACTGTGCTAGTCCTATGCTTAAAGACTTTGCTGTAGAAACCTGGGCTTTATCCTGGACTCCTCCCTATCGATGACCAGACAAGTCAACGCCGTCTCATCTTCATGCTTCAACACCCTGCGCATGCTCCGCAAGATCTTCAGATGGATCCCCACTGAAACCAGGAAGACCGTCACCCAGGCACTCGTCACCAGCCGACTGGACTATGGGAACACCCTCTACGCCGGAACCACAGCCAAACTTCAAAAGAGACTCCAGCGCATCCAGAACGCCTCCGCACGACTCATCCTGGACATCCCCCGACACAGCCACATCACCGTACAGCTGAAAGACCTGCACTGGCTCCCCGTCAGCAAGAGAATCACGTTCAGACTCCTCACCCACGCACACAAGGCCCTCCACGACCTGGGCCCAAAGTACCTCAACGACCGCATGTCCTTCTACACGCCCACACGCCAGCTACGATCAACCAGCCACGCCCTCGCCACCGTACCACGCATCCGCAGAACCACCGCCGGAGGAAGATCCTTCTCCTACCTGGCGGCCAAGACCTGGAACTCCCTCCCCACTCACCTTCGGCGAACCCAGGACCATCTCGCCTTCAGGAAGCAGCTCAAGACCTGGCTGTTCGAGCAGTAACTTACCCCCTCCCCCAGCGCCTTGAGACCCTCCCGGGTGAGTAGCGCGCTCTATAAATGCCGTGATTGATTGATTGATTGATAGAAATGGCAAAAGACTTTGTCCCTTTCTATCTCGGCATGGATGGCACTGTGCCCCCCGTGACCGCAGCGTTCCAGACACTTCCCCTTCGACGGACACTGCAGATTGCTACCAGTTACCAGAGTCTAATCCCTCTGGGACTCGACAAACCACCTTTGTATGGCCAACGTCTTCTGCAGACTCCGTTACGGGCATGTTCGGGAGGTAACGTGTCAGTACACAATGCCTCACCATGTAATCACGGTCCGTATCCGGCCAAACAGCTGCCCTCCCTTGTCCGCTGCGGTCCAGACACTTTCGATCCCTCAAAGATTCTTGCCGTTGGTGCCACTGGGTGCTGGACTCGTTAGGACGGGTTCCCAAAGCGTATATATATATATATTTATATATATATTCACTGAAAAAACCATAGGTTTCAGGCACGTTAAAGTTAGAAATTAGCATTTAAAAAACCTTAGAAATTCACTGAAAAAACCATAAGGTTTTAGGGACAGTTATAGTTAGTTGGACATTGCACTCGTACAAAACCCGTGAAATTCCCCGTTATAGTTAGTTCAGGTAACTATAACTCGCGCCCCGCAATGCACTGCTGATGACGTCACATATTACATCACTCATGACATGGTCAGTGACATCACTGATGACATCACTGATGACATCTCAAATGACATCACTGATGACATCATCCAGTGACTGTGTGTTTCTGTAAAGTTTAAATATTTTTAATATATATAGGGAAAGGCGTATTGAAGAATGAGTGGGTGTATAAGTGTCTGTATGGATGATTTAGTAGGTGCGTGACTAACTCGATAAGTGAGTGATTAAACGTATCTTACTGAATGCATGGGTTAGTGACTAAACTGGGTGAATGTCTGTATCCGTCTGTCTGTTGCTGTGTAAGTGGTGCATGGGTTTGTGAATAGCTACATGAGTGTCTATATGAGTTATTGATTGGTTGTCTGAGTATCTGTATGGGTGCCTGAGTGTTTGTGTGGGTGGGGTGTGTGCGACTCTGTGCATAGATGTGTGAGTGGGTGATTCACTGGGTGGATGGTTTCAAGAGTGCATCTGTGATAGACTGTATGGGTGGGTAAGTGTGTGTAAGAGTGTGTTAGTGAGTGAATGTATGTCCCAGTGGTACATGTGTGAGTAACTACATATGTGAAAGGCAGTATATATGTGTGTTGGAGTATATAAATAGCTATAAGCGAGAGTGTGTGATTGTGAGAGTGACTGTATGGATGAGTGTGTGCTTGTATCAGTGATTGCATAAGAGCGTAAGAATGTGCTAGTATTTGTATGAGTAAGTGAGCTGGTGTGTGTATAACTGTATAGGTGAGTAAATGGCAGTGTGTTTAATTATTTGCATGACTGACTAGGTGTGTGAGTACCTCTATGGATGAGTGGCGGTGTTTGAGTGTCTATATAGGAGTATGAGTGCATATGATAGTCCTGTACTGAGTGACCATAAGTATGAGTGACTGTACGGGTGAGTGAGTGGATGTGTGTGTGTAGACCTAAGAATCAGTGAGTGGGTATGTAGTTATTGGTGTAGGAGTGTCTATGGTTTTGAGAATGGCAGTCTGTAATTTAGAGTGGGTGTATCAAAGGTTATATTAGGGTGTGAGGAGGTGCATTAAATTCTCACATGGATGATGTCATCAGTGATGTCATTTGAGATGTCATCAGTGATGTCATCAGTGATGTCACTGACCATGTCATGAGTGATGTAATATGTGACGTCATCAGCAGTGCATTGCGGGGCGCGAGTTATAGTTACCTGAACTAACTATAACGGGGGAATTTCACGGGTTTTGTACGAGTGCAATGTCCAACTAACTATAACTGTCCCTAAAACCTTATGGTTTTTTCAGTGAATTTCTAAGGTTTTTAAATGCTAATTTCTAACTATAACGTGCCTGAAACCTATGGTTTTTCAGTGAATTTCAAAGGTTTTTAAATGCTAATTCCTAACTATAACGTATCTGAAACCTATGGTTTTTTCAGTGAATTTCAAAGGTTTTTTAAATGCTAATTCCTAACTATAACGTGTCTGAAACCTATGGTTTTTTCAGTGAATTTCAAAGGTTTTGTAAATGACAATTTTTAAATGTATTAATTGTTATATTTATTTTTTTGATACTGATTTACAACATTTTTTTAAACTATTTATTTTTAGATATTTTATTTTTAAATTACATTGTAATTACATTATACATTACATTACAAAATATACTTTCTCAGAATGAATTACTTTAGTTTAAATACTTTGCAAATAGGCAATAGACTTTTAAGTACAGTAGTTACAGTTGTTGCAATGGGCAACACAATTTCAAAAACAAAGCAACATTGAGCTCAATGTGAATTTCTAGTTAAATGCTATTAGTTACTTTATGGATTACTTTTTCTAACCACAGGACTGGATCCTAGATTCAGTCCTGGGACATCTCCTGTAAACAGTTGAGTAAAAGCGTTTTGGTTACAGTAGTGATTTTTAAGGAATATTATTGTATTTTAAAAGTTGACACAGAAACTTTTTCATATAGAATCACCAATGTTATCCTATGGGAGGAAATTCACTTAGCAGGTAAGTAGTGTTATCGTTACTTTTTCTTACTCAGTGGTGGATCCTGGAACCAGCACTGGTGCATCTCCTGTAAACAGTTGAAAGAATGCGTTTAAGTCACACATGCGATTTTTAAGGAATATTTGTAGTTTGTGAAAATCGACACTTTGAAACTTTTCTGCTGAAAACCAGACAATGGATTCCTATGGAAGGAAATTCAAGTTACTGGTAAGTACGGTTAGAATTACTTTTCAGGGTCAGTGCTGGGCTAAAAGATGCAGCACTGGGTTCTCTCCTGATAACAGGTGAGTAAATCGGAATTCGTAGTTCGGCTGATTTTAGAGAAATATTATAAAGTTCCAAAACTCCACACTTAGAAGAATTTCCAAGTGAAACAAGTCAATGTTAGCCTATGGAAGGAAATTCAAGTTACTGTTAAGTACGGTTAGAATTACTTTTCAGGGTCAGTGCTGGGCTAAAAGATGCAGCACTGGGTTCTCTCCTGATAACAGGTGAGTAAATCGGAATTCGTATTTCGTCTGATTTTAGAGGAATATTTGTATGTTTCAAAAATCGACACAAACTTTTCAGCAAAAAGCAGGCAATGATATCCTATGGAAGGAAATTCAAGTTACTGGTAAGTACGGTTAAAATTACTTTTCAGGATCAGTACTGGGCTGAAAGATGCAGCACTGAGGTCTCTCCTGATAACAGGTGAGTAAATCGGAATTCGTATTTCGGCTGATTTTAGAGGAATATTATAAAGTTCCAAAACTCCACACTTAGAAGAATTTCCAAGTGAAACCAGTCAATGTTAGCCTATGGAAAGAAATTCAAGTTACTGGTAAGTACGGTTAAAATTACTTTTCAGGACCAGTACTGGGCTGAAAGATGCAGCAATGAGGTCTCTCCTGATAACAGGTGAGTAAATCGAAATTCGTATTTCGGCTGATTTTAGAGGAATATTTGTATGTTTCAAAAATCGACACTTAGAAACTTTTCAGCAAAAAGCAGGCAATGATATCCTATGGAAGGAAATTCAAGTTACTGGTAAGTACGGTTAGAATTACTTTTCAGGATCAGTACTGGGCTCAAAGATGCAGCACTGAGGTCTCTCCTGATAACAGGTGAGTAAATCGGAATTCGTAGTTCGGCTGATTTTAGAGGAATATTTGCACAATGGTGAAGGAAGGGGGTGGGGCCTAAGGTGACATGTCTGCAAACACGCCCTGTGGTGCGTTTTAAGTTGGACAATTAATTCCTCCTCAATCCCGAGGGTCCCTAGGGGCCAACAAGCCCACCAGGTACCTCCAGTATGCGCCAGGGGGCTGCGTTGCAAAGAGGTGTTCAGAGGCCACGCCCCTTTTTACAACACTCTGCAACGCAGCTCCGTGGTGCTTACTGGAGGTACCTGGTGGGCTAGTTGGCCCCTAGGGACCCTCAGGATTGAAAAGGAATTTATTCCCCATCTTAAAACACGCCACGGGGCCTGTTTGCACACATGTCACCTGAAGCTACGCCCCTCCCTTCACCACTGTGCAAACGCGCCCGTGGCGCGTTTTAAGTTGGGGGATTAAGTCCCCTTGAATCCTGAGGGTCCCTGGAGTCCAACTAGACCACCATATACCTCCAAAAGCGCCACAGAGCTGCGTTGCAGAGAGGTGTAAAAGGGGCGTGGCCTCTGTACACGTCTCTGCAACGCAGCCCCTGGCGCATACTGGAGGTTCCTGGTGAGCTAGTTGGCCCCAGGGACCCCAGTATTCAAGGGGAATTCGATTCCCCTCTGCAAACGCGCCAGGGGCGCGTTTGCAGAGTACTGCAGGGAGGGGGGCGGGCCTCCGGCACGATGTCGGTCGTTTTTTTTTAAATATTTTTTTTTAATGGTAGGGGGCTGCGTGGCCCCCTTCCCTGCCCACTTTGGCCCCGGGGACCCCATCCCCCGGGGCCTGAGCATTTTATTTATTTTTTAAATTTAAAAAAAAAACGGGAAGGGGGCCGCGTGGCCCCCTTCCCTGGGCCTGTATTGGCCCGGGGACCCCATCCCCGGGGCATGGCCTCGATTTTTATTTTTTTATTTGGAGGGGGCTGCGTGGCCCCCCTCCTCAGGCCATTTAAGGCCCCGGGGACCCCATCCCCCGGGACCTGGCCTCTGGTTGGGGACTGTGGGGGGGTCCCCAATCCCCCCACAGTCCCAGCCAGCTCCCCGCCTCCTGCGCGAGCCGGCATTGCTTTTCCACATGGGGAGCAGCTAACATGCTGCTCCCCATGTGGAAAGCAATCAGCTTTGGATATTGGAAGCGAGAGCAGGTTTCCTGCTCTCTCTTCCAATATCCAAAGCAAGTTTGCAATGACAGGATGGGAGCCGCGAGGCTCCGTCCTGTCATTGCAAACAGCAGTGTCCCGGGGTAGGCACCCCGGGACACTGCAGGAGCCGGCCCTGGGGGTGGCGGTCCCCAGGGCCATCACTGGCTCCAGGAGGGGGCCGCGCGGCCCCCTCCCCACATTTTCAAAGCCCCGGGAAGTGGTGGTCCCCAGGGCTTCGGGGTCCAAAACGGACCCCCATTTTAAATTTTTAGTGCCCCGGGGAAGTGGCGGTCCCGGGCGTGTGGGGGCTGGAGCCCCCACACAGGTTAAAAAATAAAACAGAAGCCCCGGGAGGTGGCGGTCCCGGGGGCAGCGGGAGGGCAAAGAGCCCTCCCGCACCATTTTTGTTAAAGCCCCGGGGGTGGCGGTCCCCGGGGCTTGGGAGCCCTTAGAGGCCCCCATACATAAATTAACCCCCCACCATGCCCCCGGGACTTGGCCCACCCGGGGCAAATTAACTATCGAGCGCGGAGACCGCGCTTCGATTTTTCGGCAGGATCCGCGCACCCTGAGCGCATCCTGCCGATTTTTTTAAAAAAATGCTTTTTTGCCCAGGGGGTCCTTGTGGGACCCCCTGAGCAGGCCTAGGGGTTAGGGGTTTCTACCCTGCCCCCTTTGTGCGCTTTGCGCACTTGTTTCTGTCCCTCGGTTCTACCGAGGGACAAAATGGCTGCCAACACTTCCTGAATCGGAATGTTGACAGCCAGCTGACAGCCAATTAGCATGCAGCTCGTGATCGGGAGAGTACGCAGACCCTACTCGGCCATAGATATATATATGACTTTACTTGTGAATTTCTCAGGAACTACTGAACGGATTTACACCATTTAAGCAAAAGGCACCAGTCTGAACCAAGGGCTACCTCTTTGCCAAATTTGGTGTAATTCCGTTCAGCAGTTCGGGCTGTAGCTGCGACTAAAGGTTCCTATGGAAAAATGAATGGGGAAAACGCGTTTTGGGACCCCCTTTTTCTCGGCCCCTGCTTGACGAATCAACCCGAGACTTTCAGGGTAGGAGCGGAGCGGAGCGCCCCAACAAGTTGGAAACTTTCGCGAAGATTCGTCAACCGGCGCCAACGTTATTTCAAATAGAATGTCGCGGATTTCCTATGGATAATAGGTCCTAACTATAACTATCTACTGGCGACCGCCAGTAGATAATATATATATATATATATATATATATATATATATATATATATATATATATTTGTTTTGTTTTTTGTTTTTTATACCTAGTGGCGGTTGACACTAGGTAGGTATAATTAGGTCAACTGCTCCTTAGGAAAAGCATTTTTTGTGTTGCTAATGACTTTGGCACCATTTGATGAATCTCCACAAAACCTTTCAAAAAGTTGCTAGTTTGTGCATTGAACTTTTAGGGGTTATCCGTCAAGCAGAGGCCGACAAAAAAGGGGGGTCCCAAAATACAAAATAGGCATGCATTTTCCATAGACTTCTTAAAGAGGAGTGATAGCAAAAACTCCTGAACGGAATTACACCAAATTTGACACAAAGTTAGATCATGGTATGCAGATTTGGCATAAATCCATTTAGTCGTTTTTGAAAAATTTAGGTTAAAAAATAATTGTATACCTGGACAGGTGGGTCAGAGTGCTGATGGATAAATAGAGCATTCTGATTGGCCCAGGGAGCTTTATTTCCATTGGGCCATCTTGCTCCTGTGGGAGTCACACTCTCACAGGAGCTAGCACTCTGATTAGCTGCCAGCAACTTGAGAAAAATGTTGCTGATTATGATTTGATGATTTTATATTTGTAAAGCTCAAACTACTGCCCAAAGGCATCTAGGAACTAATACCAGAATAGGAGGAGAATTTGGCAGAAAGACGAAATGGAGCTAGACCTCAAGAAATGAAAGATACCTTCTTATTAGATAAAAAGCCAGGCATTAAGGACAATAAACAACCATTCAAGTGTTACATACCCCTTGCAAGGTATAAAAAGACATATACCATAATGCATGAGTAGTAGGAGTACATACAGTAGTCATCATAAGAGTTAGCAAACAGACTTAGGTTACACAATATAGTTCAACCTAAATCAAGATTACATTTATTACATCAGTGAATATTCGCCCTTTGGGAGATAAGTCTCCCTAAGATTACAGAACAAGAAACAGTGAAATATGCAAGGTAGATAGACTAATATCATCGGGGAAGGGATTGAGCAAAACAGAGGAGAGAAAGGGGAAAGGGTAGTTGGAAAATCCAGTCCATAGGTGGGGCTTTGTCTTAGGCCCCGAATATGATAAAGATAAGTGCAAATGCTTTCTTTTGTCCAGACTATTTAACTTGTCTAGAGAGTGCCAGACAGCAGTGGAAAACTGGAGGTGCTTCGGTTGGTTGGATTGTGACCTGTGTGCCCCTTTCAGGAAAGAGACCCAAGCCCACCATGTATAAAAATAGAGATGATTGAAGGATTTCCACTCAGCCAAGATGACCTGTACAGCAATCGTCAGGAGGAGATCAAGTATAGCAATGTCTATGTAACAAAGGTTAAGCTTGGCCCTAGAAGCCCAAGGACCGGGACTCACTGTAGGAAAATGCAACAGAATCGGGGTATTAAAAACAGCTGATAAATGAGTCTGAATCTGGCCCTAATACTGAGTAAGGAGAGGGCACTGGAAAAACATGTGTTGGTGAGAGCCAATCCCCACATTGCAATTCCAACAAGTATCCCTTTCTCGTAAGTGTAGTTTATGTAATCTAGCTGGGGTCCAATGTAATAGGTTCATAGAGAACAATTTTGATTGAAAGAGAGAAGGGGATATTTTAGTGCACCAGGATAGTTTGCGACGAGGATTGGAAAGTAGTTTGTAAATTTTGGAAGCAATGTGGCTTACAAGAAGCCAAGATGTCAGACGCGCAGGAAGTGTAGGGTATTTGGGCCGTCTGAGTTTAGACAATTTTACTTTGATTTTCAGGAACCTATAAAAGTGTAAGTTGGAGAGGTCGTGGAGTTGTGCTAATAATGAGAAAGGCGGAGGACTATTATTGCCATCAAATAAGTCTCTGATCTGTGTAATGCCCTTAGAAGCCCATGTATCAGGAACGTAACTGGCAACGTCAGCCCTTATTTTAGGATTGTACCAAAGTGAGGCTAACAGAATTGTGTAATGGGACCAGCCTTAGGGGTGGACAAGGAATTCTGCTCCGCCAGCGGAGTTCGCAGAGTTTTGGGCTCTTCGGGCTCTGTGCAGAGTTCTGAAAAACTCTGCAAGCGATGCAGAGTTTTCTCTTGCGCGGCTCGCAGCAGTAAGTTGGCGAGCGCTCGCGAGACAAAAATCGCGCTGGACCTCCTCTCGGCAAGATTTTTCAATGTGGGCTGTCGGGGCAGGTCTGAGCGCTCTTGTTGAGAAATCTGCCGCTCACGTTGAGGAAGCTGCTGCTCGAGTAGAATGTCTATTTGAGCGGCTAAAGGCGTGATGTGGAGTGCCGTTGGCGCTGATTGTACAGCACTGGGATAAACTCCTGGCGCTTAAAATCAGTGCAAGCAGCGCAACCTAACATACTTCGCCACTAGCAGAATTCCGTGGAGCGCGGCAGAGTTTTTCTGTCACTTCACGGAGTTCTGCGGAGTAAAAATCTGTGAACTCTGCCCAGCCCTAACCAGTGTATGCTTATCCAGGAGATTTAAAGCATTCATAGTATCTGAGATTAGCGACTGAGAATGTGGAACTTTCAACTTAGACATTGTGGTGATGGCAAAAAGAATAAAAGGAGTGCAAAGGGTTCTTTCTATCTCCACCCATCTCGGAGAGCTCAGGGAGTTAGGGGTGAACCACAAGGCACCTTGCGCTGCTAAAAAGGCTGATTGGAATGGCCTCAAGTTAGGGAGATTGAACTCTCCCAAATTAAAGTTCTTCCTGAGAACTCTGTATGAGTTCCTCGCTCTTTCATCTCTCCATCGAAATGTAGAGGTTAATCTGTCAATATCCTGGAAAAATGCATTGGACAACTTCAATGGGAGCATAGATGATACAAAATTCACATTGGGCGTTATCATCATTTTGAGTATTTAAAGCCTACCCCACCTTGAAATTAATTTAGGCGACCAGGATGAAAGTAGGTCCTTAACTTTAGAAATGGTCTGGGATTCATTTTATTTTAGTGTCTCAGACAAGTCCTTGCAGAACCAAATCCCTGGATATTTGAGTCGTTTGGGCTGCCACTGAAGAACAGAGTTACCTAAATGTGAGGAGACGTATAAGGGATTCAAAGGGAAGACTTCAGTCTGATCTTTATTTAAGGTGTATCCGGATACGTGAGAAAACCTCTGAATAATAATGGTGATGCTAGGAATTGCATGTTCAATATCCACACTAAAGATAAAGACATCAAAAGCATATGCTTTGGTTTTATACGTCTTGGAGCCAAATTGGAAATCTTTTATATCTATTGATGAATTAACCCTTTCTGTGCGTCGGACGCGCAGGAGCCGTCCAACGCTACAGTGCTCATGTGCGTTAGACGGCTCCTGCGCATCCGATGCCATGGCACTGAAAATCCCTCTGGTGCGGGCACCAGAGGGATTTCCTTTTTGTCAAAACACCCTCAGGAGCTGGGGAAGAGCTTTCCCAGCTCCCGAGGGTGTTCTGATTATTTCTTCGAAATGAAGGTCAGCATGCACGTCGCGCTGACGTCATTTCAGAGAAACTGAAACTCAGTTTTATTTTCACTGCCTCAGTGCTCAGGGGACTATCTCAGCCCCCTGAGCACCGAGGCAGACAGGATAGAATCTCCCCTTTCCAATGGTACCCCTCCCTAGTGGATCCCTGTTTGGGGATCGCCACAGGAGGGCAATTGCTAGGCAGGGATCCACCCACTGGGCACCAGGTAGCGGGGAGCGGCCCCTTGGGCAAGGGCTTTTCCCCCCATTATTTTGGGCACAAACAGTCTTTCTGCCCCCCTGAAGGCAGATGGGGGCAATAACCCCAATCTGCCAACCCAGGGGTGCAGAAAGCGCACTAGTCACCAGGGATTTTTTGCCGTCCCCTCACCTAATTCCACAGTCTTTCTGACCCCCCAGTGGGAGAGATAGGGGCAATAGCCCCCAATCTGCCCTCCCGGTGGGCAGAAAGCACAGGGATTGTTTTTTATTTATACGTAGGGGTGGGGGCTGCCCAAATTGGGCATGCCAATGCCCCCAACCCCCCAAAAATTCCACAGTCTTTCTGCCTCCCCCAGGAGGCAGATAGTGGCAATAGTCCCTAATCAACCCCTGGGGGGGGGGGGGGGCAGAAAGCCCACTAGGCACCAGGGATTTTGTTTTGTTCTTTAATACATAGGGGTGGAGGCAGCTGGAAAATGGGCATGTTAATGCCCCCACTACCAAAAAAAGGCTTTCTGCCCCCCCCCCGGAAGACAGTTCGGGGCAATAGCCCCTTATATGCCCTCCGCAAGGGGCAGAAAGCCCACTAGGTACCAGGCATATGTTTATGGGCATGCCAGTGAGAAGCCCCATAGGCAAGGGTTGCTCCCTTTCTTTTAGGCACACATTTTTGCTGTTTCAGTGATATTTCTATTCTCATCTGCACCTATGCGGGGGCAGAAAACCACTAGAAACCAGGGAGTTTGTGTGTCTCCACAACACGTTTTGGGCCCTTGCCTGTCGCGGGTACTTGGCTCACCCACACAAATGAGGTATCATTTTTATCGGGAGATGCGGAGGAACGCTGGGTGGTTGGAAGTTTGTATCAGCCCAGTGATTCCACAACTTTCCCACACAGAAATTTGAGAAAATGTGATTTCTTCAGCTAAATTTTAGGTTTGCAGGGGATTCTGGGTAGGAAAACATTGGGGGGGTCAAGCAAGCCATACATCCCTGGACTCCCCCAGGTGTCTAGCTTTCAGAAGTGTGTGGGTTTGGTAGGTTTCCCTAGATGGCCGCCGAGTCTGGGGCCAAAAACCCAGGTGCTCTCTCTTGCAAAACCAGGTCGTTTTGTGATAGGTCATTTTGATGTCTCCACAATACGTTTTGGGCCCTTGCCTGTTGTGGGTACTTGGCCCACCGACACGAGTGAGATACCATTGTTATCGGGAGACCTGGGGTAACGCTGGTTGGTAGGAAATTTTGTCAGCCTGGTGAACCCACAACTTTCCCTCACAGAAATCTGAGAAAAATTAGATTTTTCAGCTAAATTTGAGGTTTGCAGGGGATTCTGGGTAGGAAAACTTTGGGGGGTACCCGCAAGCCATACCTCCCTGGACTCCCCCGGGTGTCTAGCTTTCAGAAATGTGTGGGTATGGTAGGTTTCCCTAGATGGCCGTCAAGCCCGGGGCCAAAAACCCAGGTGCCCCCCTTGCAGAACCAGATCGCTTTGTGATAGGCAATTTTGAAGTCTCCACAATATGTTTTGGGCCCTTCCCTGCAGCGGGCACTTGGCCCACCCACACAAGTGAAGTACCATTTTAACGGGAGACTTTGGAGAATGCTGGGTAGGTGGGCGTTTGTGGATCCATGCAGATTCCAGAACTTTCCATCACAGAAATGTGAGGAAAATGTGTTTTTTTATAAAGTTTGAGATTTGCAAGGGATTCTGGGTAACAGAACCTGGTGAGAGCCACACAAGTCACCCCGTCCTGGATTCCACATGGTGTCTAGTTTTCAAAAATGTATAGGTTTGCTAGGTTTCGATAGGTGACGGCACAGCTAGGGCTCAAAATCCACAGCTAGGCACTTTGCAAAAAAAGGGTCAGTTTCCACTGTACAAATGTGGTGTGTCCACGTTGCGCTTTTGCCCGTTTCCTGATGCGGGCACTAGGCCTACCCACACAAGTGCGATACAATTTTTATCGGGAAACTTTGGGAAATGTGGGGGGTGGAATTTTGGGGTTCCACGCAGATTCCGGAACTTTCCATCAGAGAAATGTGAGGAAATGTTTTTTTTTTTTTTACAAAGTTTGAGGTTTGCAAGGGATTCTGGGTAATAGAACCTGGTGAAAGTCACACAAGTCACCCCATCCTGGATTCCCCTGGGTGTCTAGTTGTCAAAAATGTATAGGTTTGCTAGGTTTCCTTAGGTGCCAGCTGAGCTAGGGTTCAAAATCCACAGCTAGGCACTTTGCCAAAAAAGGGTCAGTTTTCACTGTAAGAGTGTGGTGTGTCCATGTTGCGTTTTGGCCCGTTTCCTGTTGCGGACACTAGGCCTACCCACACAAGTGAGGTACCATTTGTATCGAGAGACTTTGGGAAATGCGGGATGGGTGGAATTTTGGGAATCCATGTAGATTCCAGAACTCTCCATCACAGAAATGTGAGGAAAATGTTTTTTTTTGACAAAGTTTGAGGTTTGCAAGGGATTCTGGGTAACAGAATCTGGTGAGAGCCATACAAGTCACCCCATCTTGGATTTCCCATGGTGTCTAGTATTAAAAAATGTATAGATTTTCTAGGTTTCCCTAGGTGCCGGCTGAGCTAGGGTTCAAAATCCACAGCTAGGCACTTTGCAAAAAAAGGGTCAGTTCTCACTGTAAAAATGTGGACTGTCCACATTGCGTTTTTTGCCCGTTTCCTGTTTCAGGCACTAGGCCTGCCCACGCAAGTGAGGTACCATTTTTATGAAGAGACTTTGGGGAATGCAGGGTGTGTGGAATTCTGTCGATCCATGCAGATACCAGAACTTTCCATCACAGAAATGTGAGGAAAATGTGTTTGTTTTTTTACAAAGTTTGAGGTTTGCAAGGGATTCTGGGTCATAGAACCTGGTGAGAGCCACACAAGTCACCCTATCCTGGAGTCCCCTGGGTGTCTAGTTTTCAAAAATGTATAGGTTTGCTAGGTTTCCTTAGGTGCCGGCTGAGCTAGTGTTCAAAATCCACAGGTAGGCACTTTGCCAAAAAAGGGTCAGGTTTCACTGTAAAAGTGTGGTGTGTCCATGTTGCGTTTTGGCCCGTTTCCTGTCGCGGACACTAGGCCTACCCACACAACTGAGGTACCATTTTTATGGAGAGACTTTGGGGAATGCGGGATGGGTGGAATTTTGGGAATCCATGTAGATTCCCGAACTTTCCATCACAGAAATGTGAGGAAAATGTGTTTTTTCTTTACAAAGTTTGAGGTTTGCAAGGGATTCTGGGTAATAGAACCTGGTGAGAGCCACACAAGTCACCCCATATTGGATTACCCTGGGTGTCTAGTTTTAAAAAATATATAGGTTTGTTAGGTTTCTCTAGGTGCTGGCTGAGCTAGGGTTCAAAATCGACAGCTAGGCACTTTGAAAAAAATGGTCTGTTTTCACAGTAAAAATGAGGTGTGTACACGTTGCATTTTGGGCTGTTTCCTGTCGCAGGCACTAGGCCTACCCATACAAGTTAGGTACCATTTTTATTGGGAGACTTAAGAGAACACAGAATTGTAGAGCAACTGTTATTTCCTATTGACTTTCTATGCATTTCTGCCATTTGAAAAATGTCCTATAATTCACATGCTAGTATGGGTACCCACAATTCCGGAGATGTGGAAATAACTACTGCTTCTAATCTCTATATTTTGTTCCTATTTTGTAAATACATAGGTGTCCTTGATACCTATTTTTCACTCTTTATATTTTACCAAATGAATTGTTATATATCCGGTAGACAATGAAAAAACATTGCAAGACGCAGCTCAGTTATTGACTCTGGGTTCCTCGGGTTCTTGGTGAACCTACAAGTCCTATATATCCCCACAACCAGAAGGGTCCAGCGGATATAACGGTATATTGCTTTCAAACATTTGTCATACTTAGAAGAAGTTACAGGTGAAAACATTAGCACAAATGGCTGTTTTTCAACTCGATTTCATTTTTCATTTTATTCAACTGTTATTTTCTATAAAAAACCTTGAAGGATCTACACAATGAATTGCTGAATTCAAACTTTTGTCTACTTTTTCAGAAATGTATAACTTTCCGGGATCCATTATTGCTTTCACACCCATTTCTACCACTAACTGGAAGGATGTTGAAAGCATAAAAAATAGCAAAAATAGGCTATGTCCCAGTAAAATACCAAAACTGTGTAGAAAAGGTTGGTTTTCTGACAAAAGACTGCCTGTCCCTGAAAGCTGGGAAGATGGTGATTCCAGTACCGCAAACCCTTTGTTGATACCATTTGCAGGGAAAAAAACAGATGCTTTGTTCTGCAGCACTTTTTCCCCATTTTAAAAAAAATTATGTAGCTGTATTTTGGCTAATTTCTGGGTCCCCTCCAGGGAATCCTCAAACCCTGTGTACCATTAAAATCCTCATGATGTTGGGAGATAAGGACGCAAATTTGGCATTGATACCTTATGTGGACAAAAATTTACAGGGGCCCAAGCGCGAACTACCCCAAATAGCCAAAAAAAAGGCTTAGCACAAGGGGAAAAGGCCTAGCAGCGAAAGGGTTAAGTCGTGTAAGTAAAGGATCAATGGTGAGTAAGAATACCAAAGGGGAATGAGAGAAACCCTGTCACATGCCTTGATTGAGGTTGAAAAAGGTAGAAGTGGCACCGGTAACTCTAATGCTAGGTTTGGAATTAGCATTTAAACCCAGAACCATATTGATGAAAGAAGTGCCAAGCTTTTGAGACTCAAGAACTGCATGAAGGAAAGGCCAAGAGACTTTGTCAAAAGCCTTTTCAGCGTAAAGAGCAATCGCTGCTGTTGGCATCGAAGAGAGGTGGGCTTTTTCAATTATATGACAAAATGTGCAGATATTGTCTCTAGCAAGTCTTCCCCTGACGAACCCTGTTTGAGAGTTATGGATCAGTGTAGGGATGGATTTTTCCAGTATTTTAGTATAACATTTTGCCACCATATTTAATAATGATATGGGGTAATAATTCTTCAGATGAGAGTGGTATTTACCCTCTTTGGGAATGACAACAATCGTGGCCTCGGAGGCCATTCCTGACACCTTTCCAATAAGCACAAAGTGATCTAAGATATTTTTGAGGTGATTGATGATCGCATGGGTAAAGGTCTTATAAAAAAATAATGGTGAACCCATCAGGTCCTGGAGCCTTTCCAGAGTCTGATTTAGACAAAACAGGAGTGGAGACCACTGTTTTTTGGAGCTCATGGGCTATGAATATATAAACTTTCCTGAGCAATTTTAGAGTAAGGAAGGTGGACAAAATCGTAGCATTTACCTGGTTCTTGAAAGATAGAGCAGAATCAAAGATGATTCCTACATTTTTGCTTTAGCAGCAGGTGTGGGAAGCGTGCCTAGTTCTTGTGGCCACCAACTGAGTGACCAGAACAAGTGTTCTTGCCAACGACAATGACCTTGGTTTTACCCGAGTTCAGTTTCAAGCAGTTCGCAAGCATCCATCTGCTGACTTATTGAATGCAGTTATGGAATCTAACTGCTGTTTCCTGTATACTACTTGTCACTGGGACAACGATCTGGGTGTCGTCGGCATATGACACCATAGAGAAGCCAAAAGACTTGATAAGGCAGGTCAGGGAGATAATTTACACATTAAAAAGTGTAGGGCTAAGAGAGGAGCTATGGGGTACACCACATGGCAACTTAAACGGAGGTGAGACAGATTTGTTGAGCTCAACAACTTGCTCTCGTTCGTGCAAAAAAGATTTCAGAAGTGAGAGAGATGAACCTTTAACAGCTAGAGAGTAAAGACGGTCAATCAAAAGAGTCTGATTGACCGTATCGAAAGCTGCAGAGAGATCTAACAAAGTTAGTGCATTTCCTCCTTTGCCAACTGCGCTCCTGATATCTTCGGAGGCTGTGATCAGAGCCAACTCAGTGCTGTGCTCACTCCTGAAACCGTACTGGGCAGGGTCCAGTGGGAGATTTTTTTTGATGAAGGAAGTGAGTTCTTGGTTCATAGCCTCTTGAGATGGGGCGGCAATTGCTCGGATTAGAAGTATCCAAGTTGGGCTTTTTCAGAAGGGGAAGAATAGAAGCCATTTTCCATTGTTTAGGTAATTCACCTGCCCTAAAGATAAGATTGAAAATCTCGGTGAGATGAAGGGCTATGATCTCTGGAGCCAGATGGATTATTCTGGGTGGGCAAGGATCTGATGGTGAACCAGATTTCGCAGTGTAAGGAAGTTTTAGTGCCTGTTCTGGTGCAAGTTGCGGGAAGGAAGATAGTGTTGCTGAACTGGCTTCAGAAGTGAATGTAGGAGAGCACTGATCGGAGTCTGTGGGATTGCCAATAACGGAAGGACTAACAGAGTTTGAACACAGAGTCCACACATTTTGGTTTATTGACAACACATTATAAATGGTGCAAACTTTGTCTTGAAAGGAAGAGGCTAGCAGATTAAAGAAGGGTTGATCAGCAAATCAATTCTTTTTGTCAGGAAGTTTGGCTAGGATTTGAACTGTGGCAAATAGCTCTTTAGAAGCGCTTTGTGCTGATTTTATCTTGTCAGTAAAGTAGCTAGTTGACTTTTTTTAAGTCTGAGCTTTGTAGATCGCTATCATGTGTCTGTAAATCTCTTTCGCCGAGATATCGTAATTCCGTATCCACCTGAGTTCTTGCCTACAGTAGAGTTGTTTTTGGAGTCTGAGTTTTTCTGAGAACCAAGGCTCCGAAGGAGTGGCTCTACAATTGTTACAGGGTTTTGCAGTTGCCTGAGTGTTTACAACTGAATCTTTACATGTTACGGCTTAAGTTGTTGGGAGCATTTTTAACTTGGAATCATCTTACCTGTTCTATCTTAACTGAATTGCACAACGCACTTTTATTTTCAGGTTGTGTTTCTACTCATCTGTCAGAGCAAGAGGGCTCCATTTTTGCTCAGGTGGCAGTCTAGAGTTCTAGTCGTTTTTCCACTTGATAGCACAAGTGTGTGCAGTGGCTACGGCACGAGGCAAGCCCGACTGTGCCCGTCTGCGCCTGGAATGCACTATTCGCCAGGACCCCTGGGCGTTTGGTGTCACAGAGTTACTCTAAGGAAGAACTTTTGGGGATGAGCCTTTCAGGTAGGCGGCCTGACTGCAGTCTACTAGATCTTAAATAATGTTCAGATTATTTCTGTTGCAAAGCTCGTAATTTCTCCCCTTGTTTGGTTGATTCAGAAAATGTGACTAGGCAAACCAGGATGAATGAGCAGGCCGGGCTCAAAAGCAATGCTTTGAATTGTTTTTGAATCAATGCTCAGTCTCTTGTTAAACACAAGACAGACTTTTTTGAGGTTTTAGAGTCATATACTCCACATCTAGCATTTTTAACTGAAACATGGCAGCGAGATATCTCCAACCCTGACTTAGCTTTAGTGCTGCGGGGAGGTTATGCCATTAGCAGACACGATAGGCAAGGTAAATGCGGTGGTGGCCTCGCAATAGTACACGCGACTCACTGAGCTTAATATGTGATCCTTTGTGAAGCTCTTTCCTTTAGGTGTAAGATCACAGATAGCTACATCACTCATGGACTTTTGATCTACAGGCCCCCTGGACCGAAGGTCACTTTTTTAGATGATATGTGCAATTATAGTGACATCACGGTCCAATATTCAAATTATACCATTCTAAGGGAATTTAACCTTCACTTAGGAGACCTGAATGACCATGATGCTACTTTGCAAGTTGAAACTCTACGTTGTTTTAAGCTGGAACAGAAAGTAAAAGTTGCCACTCATGAAGCTGGGCATATTGTAGATGGAATATTTTCAAAGAATCTCAACCTTTATTGGGATGATGGACTGCCTCTGATGTGGTCAGAACATGCGGAAGTCCAGTTTAGTATCAATATCCACATACCATCTTTTGACTTCAAAGCAGTAGTGTAATGTAAATCTCCTCAACTATGGAACAAGATAAAGAAATAGACCCTGGCGCAGAGATTTGAGTTGAGAAAACCTGATTTGGCCAGCGGCTACAAAATACCATGAGTGGTTAAAATCAGAAATGTTGAGACATATTCCTGTAAAGATAGTTAATTTCCATAGAAAACGGCTCTCCGGCCCTTGGTTTTCTCCAGATTTTA
Organism: Calotriton arnoldi; assembly: GCA_963921515.1. Taxonomy (NCBI): domain Eukaryota; kingdom Metazoa; phylum Chordata; class Amphibia; order Caudata; family Salamandridae; genus Calotriton; species Calotriton arnoldi. Next base: position 642,755 of record CAWUFW010003147.1, read on the forward strand.
TAGCTATGAGACAAAAATGTCGTAGACTTGAGAAAGTTTGGCGACATGACTATAGTGAGTCAGATAAAAGCATTTATAGGAAAGCCGTTGGCAATTATATAAAACTAATTGTCCAGGAAAAGACCAAATATTACATGGATAAAATTGAATTAGCATCAAACTCCTTTTTAAGGTAGTTCAATCTCTTTCATGCCCCTCTCTTTCTCTCTGTCATCCTCCGAGCCAGGACGTCCGTGATAGGTTGGCAGGCTTCTTTAAACACAAGGTTGAGATGGTGTATAGGGAATCTGAATCTGCCTGTTCCTCAGCATCTGCTCCTTAAGTGCCCCTGATCCTGGAATCAGAGTTAGTTAATTTTCCCTTTCTGACTCCTGACCAAACAACTAAACTTATTGGTCAGGTAAAATCCAGAGTGCCTTCACATCCTTGTCCACCCAAGATAGTACAAGACATCGTAGTCAATTTTGCACCAGTTCTGACTACATTGTTGAATGTTATAATTACATCAGGGACCTTTCCATCTGGGTGGAAAAAGGTTTCCACTCTACCTTTGTTAAAAAACCCACACTAGATTCTACAGAGAAGAGAAATTACCGCTCTATTTTGAGGCTTCCTTTTTCTGCTAAGCTCCTTGAAAAGCATATTAATACATACAATAATGGTTATCTGGAAGCAAATGATGTACTGGATAATGCACAATACGGTTTCAGGACTGGTTTTAGTACCAAGACAGCTTTAATTACCGTCTCAGAAGAGATAAGAGCTATTAATGACAGTGGCGGGAGAGCAGTCGTGGTCCTTCTGGATCTTTCCGCCGCTTTCGATACGGTGTGTCATACGGTTCTGCTGGAACGTTTGACTGAAATTTGGATAGGTGGTTCAGCACATTACCTTATTGCTTCTTTTTTGAATGATAGAGAGCAGACAGTGGCCCTTGGGGATTTTCATTTGAAAGCTTTTTCTATCCCTTGTAGAGTTCCCGAGGGGTCATCGCTCAGTCCCACGCTCTGTAACATTTACGTAGCGTTACTGGCCAAGCTGATCCACTCCTATGGTTTTGCGACAGTAGCATATGCTGACGATACCCAGATTGTGTTATCGGTCCCCGGCAATGCGGAGGAGGTGGCAGACTGATTTAACAAGTGCATGAATGCTATTATTAATTGGATGACCACCAATTGTTTGACATTAAACTCCGATAAAAGGGAGGTTCTCATTTTTGGATAGGAGTCCAGTTTTTGGGGTCATTCATGCTGGCCTCAAAGTTTAAGTTCTATTCTGGAGCCTGTGACCAAAGTGAGAAACTTTGGTGTACTTTTTTATGTTTATCTCTCCTTTAGGGAGCATATAAACAAAGTGGTTACCTCCTGTTTCTTTCTAATTAGGTCTCTGAGGAAGGTGCTGCCCTTTGTTCCCTTCAAGCTCCTAAAAACTGTAGTTGTCACCCTTGTCCTCGCCAGGATTGATTATTGTAATGCCCTGTATATGGGCATGCGATAATCAGCTTTCAAAAAGCTTCAAACACTGCTGAATGCAGCTGCTCGTGTCTTAATGAAGCTTCCCAAATACATGTCAGTGTACCGTAAAGGAGCTTCACTGGCTCCCTTTTTAAAGCACTCTGCCTAGCTCACAAAACACTGTAAGGCGCCAGACCTAATGGTCTCACAAGAAAAATTAGGTGGTACCGACCTAATACAAATCTTATATCTGCTGCATCATACTCGGTTCTGGTCCCTAGGCTATACAAAGCCTCTTGGGGTGGCTGCAGCTTTGTGTTATCCACGTGTCAGTTGTGGAGCAAAATGCCACTGCACCTAAAAAAGCAAACTAATTTGCTTATCTTTCAGAAACAGCTGAAATCTTGGTTGTTTCCTCTGTCTCTATCTTTTAATGGGATGTGCCCCCGGCTGTTTGTCTCAGTTGATGTTTCCGATTCTTAGCATCAAGACACCCTTCAGTCATCGCAAGTCAACAGTGTCAACGGTGCGCCAAAGGCATCACAAGTTATTCTCTGATACAGGGTTAGTCATTAAGCATTTGATAGTTGGGAGTAAATTAAACATAACTGCCAAATGATCAGACCAGGTAAGCTGGAGTGACCTGATGGGCTGCAGAAAAGTGTTGTCAGTGAAAATGCCATCGAGTAGATGTCCTGGCGTGTGGGTGGGACCCTTAACCACCTGTTCAAGGCCTATACTAGTCATTAAGTCTACAAGATCAGTCAAGTCCTTGTCTGATGTATTATCCATGTGAAAATTACATTCTCCAAGAACTGAGTAATCTGAAGAATTAACCTTGGATTCCATCAGTTGACTAAAAGCATGAGTAAAGCTTGCTTTATGGCCTAGGGGACGGTAAATAAGGAGACTGTTAAAGAGATGTTCGCCATTGTGATTCAGGTGCCAGGCACCTCCTGATAAGAGCACGCTTGTGCTTACAAGGAAATCAAGGGACTGAATGCAGCTGACCAAATCTGCCTCCAATTGGGCTGCATGGATGCGTTGGAGCGCAGTTTTTGTAGCCTGGTATGAGGGAGTGCGTAATGCTAAAAACACATAAAAGCAACCAAAGATTTAAAACGGGCCAAACGCCTTCATGATGTCCACCAAGTGAAGTTCTGGCAGCCAGTACAGGACTCAGTCACTTAGTCCCCTGTCCTGAACATGTTTAAAAAATATATATGAGGGCGGTATGTAGGGATACCATGACCGCAAAGGCTCATGGGGGAAACCCAGATGGACCCCACCCCAACGGGCCTCAAAAAATATATATATTTCAGAGATCCCGTGGGACTCCCGTAAGTTCGTAAAAACAAAAAAAACAACATGGTGGCCGGGCCACATTGTTTTAATAATGGGAGGGGGCCACCTCTGGGACCAAAATTGATATACATGGAGAGGGGGGAAGGGTAGGGATACCCTTAACACCTAAGTCCGTCGGGGGAACACAGAGGGACCCGTCCCCGGGGCCAAAAATAAAAAAAAGGGGCAAAAAGTACAGCGATCCCATGGGACTCCTGCTGAATCATAAAAAAGAAATGGTCACCGGTGCCGCTTTGCTTTGTTTTTATAATGGGAGGGGTTGTTGTAATTTGGCAGCACTTAAGTTAAGCATTGGCTAAAGACAGCCTGTATTCAGAGGCTAAATTGTCCGCTTTGTGGAATCCATTTTGTATTTCTGGCAGCCATTTTGGTTGCCATGTGCTGCCATGTGCTCACCATGTGCTCTGTCCTACCTTCCTGTTAACTGCTCTTGAAATCTGCCTAGAGACAAGTTATATTTAGTTCTCTTTTGCTTTGCACATGCTCAGTTGAGCTTGCAGCTGTTCAGAGTTTATAAATGTCAGGATGTGTCTACTAGAAGTAGAAACTGTTAGCTCCACCCACTTGTCGACTGTGCATTTTCTGTATGACCTTATATGTATCTAAAACCAGCATTTGTGTTTGTACCGCCTTCATTTGAGCCCCTGTGTGGGTATAAAAGGACCATGGTCCTTCCATTCAGTGTGCTACTTCATGCATTACTGAAGGGTGATGTGCGAGTTTAGCTCCACCTCATGAGGTTTAATAAACTCTGTCTTTCTTATTCCAGTTTCTATGCCAACTTCTTCCTAAGTGTCTGAGGACTCTGTGCAGAGAAGGGTGAACCCCTAAGCACTGGTAGGCCTTGCTGAGGCTCACTACTACAGGGTGAGCGACACCCTCTCCCCCTGCCTTTGCAGGGCCCTAGGGAGCCCACCTCTGGGACTGAAATTCATATATATGGGGAGGAGGATGCACTGCCCCCTTCTCTGTGTCATCAGAGGCCCCGTCAGCCCACCTGGGGCCTAAAACATTGTGTTTGGGGAGAGGGGATGCGCGACCCCCCTCCCAGAGTCACAGAGGCCCAAGGAAGTCCACCCCCAGGGCCAAGGTTTTGTAAAATGGGAAGGGGCCACGCAGCCCCCCTCCCCAAGCTTCTAGTGCCCTCGGGGAGCCCACCCCCAGGGCTTACTACTTTAAGGGAGGGGAGACATGCGGTCCTCCTCCCTGAGCTATTTATGGAGCCCATCTCCCAGCGCAGGCTCACTAGTTATGTCCCGGGTAGCTCACACCCAGGACATATTGGTTTCCCTGTCAGCACCGGCGTGGGCAGGGAAACCTGTGTTTGCTTTAAAAATGCTCCCACCGGATGGGAGCAAACCTTTGCTCTTTTTCCCTGTCCATAGTGATGCGGGCAGGGAAACAGATCAGAATATTGCTCCCACTTGGAGGGAGCAGCATGAATAGCTGCTCCCTCTGGGCAGGAGCAATGCCGGCTCCTGCTGCATGCTGGAAGCTAGCTGGGACCCCAGGGGCCTTAGGGCTCCCCTGCTGCTCCCAGCAAGTATATCCTGGGTGCCCTGGATGGGCACCAGGGCATCCATCATTAAGGAATGCAGACCCTGGGGATGGGGTCCCCCTCCCCTTAAATTTTAGTAATAGTCCTAGGGGAAGGGATCCCCAGGGCCTTACAAGGCTCGGTAGCTGGGAAGGGGGCCATGCAGCCTCCCTCCTCTTTATATAAAAGAGTGGCCGTGGGGGATGGGGGCCCCAGGAACTAATAAGGTTTGGGGAGGGTGGCTGCTCAGGCCCCTCCCCTTTACTTAAATGAGTGGCTCTAGGGGAAGAGGTCCCAGGACCTAAAAAGACTTGGGCAAGGGTGGCTGCACGGCCCCCTCCCCTTTATGTTTAGTAAAGGCCCTTGGGGATGGGGTCCCCAGGGCCTAACAAGCCTTGGGGGGGGGCACATGGCCCCTCTCCCGTTTCATTTAGGAATGGCCCTAGGGGATAAGGTCCAAAGGGCCTGTAAGGCTCGAGGAGACGTGGCCCCCCTCACCCTTTAATAAAAAAGCAGCCCTGAGTGATGGGTTCCCCAGGGCCTAATAAGGCTCGGGAGGGGGGCCGTGCTGCTCCCTCCCCTTTCATAAAAAAAGCCCCAGGGGGATGGCAGGGGAAGAGGGGCCATGCAGCACCTTCATTTGTTTAAACAAAAGGCCTGGGGATGGGTTTCCCAGGGCATAATAAGGCTCAGGGAGAGGGGGGCATTGGGCCCCCCACCCTTTTAAAAAACATAGGGCCCTGGGGGGGCTGCTTGGCCCACATCCCCTTTAAAAACATAAGGCCCTAAGGTCCCCACCCCTTAATCTTTAGAAATCGCCCTGGGGAAGAGGTCCACAGGGCCTAAAAGGATCAGGGAGAGGGGCCATGTGGCCCCCCTCCTCTTTATTTAAAAGAGTTACCCTGGGGTATCGGGTCTGCAGGGCCCAACAAGGCTCGGATAAGGGGGCCATGCACCCCCCACCCCTTTATTTTTAGTAATGGCCCTGGGGAATGGGGTCCCTAGGGCCTAACAAGCCTTGGGCAGGAGCGACACATGCCCGCCTCCCCTTTAATTAAAAAAAAATGGCCCTAAGGGATATGGCCCCCAGGGCCTAATAAGGCTCAGGAAGGAGGCCCAGCAGCCCCTCTCCTTATTCATGCAAAAGGCCCTGGGGGATGGGAACCCCAGGGCCAAATAAGGGTCAGTGAGGGGGGCCACGAGGCCCTCTCCCCTTTATTTTTAGTAATGGCCCTGGGAATGGGGTCCCCAGGGCCTAACAAGGCTTGGGCAGGGGTGTCACATGCCCACCATCCCTTTAATTTAAAAAAATGGCCCTAAGGGATAAGGTCCCCAGAGCCTAATAAGGCTCGGGTTAGAGGCCATGCAGCCCCCCTCCTTGGTCATGCATAAGGCCCTGGGGGAAGGGGACCCCAGGGACAAATAAGGGTCAGTGAGGGGGGCCACGAGGCCCTCTCCCCTTTAATTTTTGTAATGGCCCTGGAGGATGGAGTCCCCAGGGCCTAATACAGCTCGGGGAGGGGGGCACAGAGCCCACCTCCCCTTTCATAAAAAAGGGCCCTGGGGATGGGGTCCCCAGACCTATAAGACTTGGGGAGGGAGGCCACATGGCCCCCCTCTCCTTCAATAAAAAAATAATGGCCCTGGATGATGTGTTCCCCAATGCCTAATAAGGCTAAGGGAGAGGGGGCATGCGGACACCTCCCCTTTAATAAAAAAAGGCACTAGCGGATGTGGTCCCCAGGGCCTAAAAAGGCTGAGGGAAGTGGGCCACTGGGTCCCCCTCCCTTTTAAAAAACATAAGTTCCTCAGTTCCTCACATATGCCACCCCTTATGACATATTCTATGACATCATTGGCCATGCCATGAGTGATGTAAAATTGTGAAGCCGTAGGCAGTGCATGGCAGGGGCGCAAATTATTGTTAGCTCTGCTAACTATAACTGGTGAATTTCTGTGTTTTTTTACTTCAAAATGTTACCGTTGTGACTGACAAATTCATCTAACTATAACGTTATTTAAACCTTAAGTTTTCTTCACTGAATATATATTAGCATAGATATATCACCAACTTGGTAGTTATATTTAGGATCGTGTTTCCATAGGAAATATCTTTACTTGTTTTACATCGTTTGACAAATCTCCACAAAACTTTCAAAAAATTTCTCTTTTTTGCTTAGTTTGTACATGCAAAGTTTTAGGGTGATTTGTCAAGCGGGACCAAGAAAAAGGGTCCCAAAGTGCACAATCCCCATGCATCTTCATAAACTATTTTTAGAAGCACTACCACAAAAACTGCTGAACAAAATTACACCAAATTTGGTAGTAACTAGATCTTGGTCCAGAAAGCGTGCTTTGGTGTAAATCCGTTCAGTAGTTGTGGAAACATTAAGCTCCAAAAATATGTGCATATCTGTATGGTTGGGTTCAATCGACTCTCGCAAGAGTCCCTCAAACCCAATTTTAAAAAATAGAGTCTTCTGATTGGACCAGGGGGCTTTTTTACCCTTGGAACAACTTTCTCCCACAGGAGCAAGGCTCCTACAAGAGCAAGGCTCTAACTGGCTGGCAGCAACATGAAGAAAGTTATGGCTGGCAGCTATTACAACACTTAGGGACAGAGCCCCCTGTCCTGCAATTACTCTTTAAAATAAGTATAAGGCAGCAGAGTAGTGCTCCCCAGCGTCCACCAACTTGCTGCTTGGTTGGTGCAGAGGTGGGCACCGGGGCACCCACCTATAATTATGTCAGGGCCCAGAGGATGGGGTTTCTGGGGCCTAAAATAGGCGCACTGAGTGAGCCACGTGTGGAGGCATAAAACACAGCACATGGGAGCAGGTTTCCAAGTCCCTTGCACCGCCGATGTGTCACGTTGCGTGACGTACCGGTGGCGCAACCTGCTGCATGATATTTACAAGCACATGTGATACCACATAGCGTGGCTTTACCTGTGCTAGTAAATATCGCCCATTTTCACTCAACACTTTGCGTGTTAGGGGCTTAACATGGGGGTTGCTGTGGGTGTTCCCACGCAACACCCATGTCCACTGATGCATTTCCAGATTTACGAGCAATCACAAATCTGGAAATGCGTCAGAATGCTACGCCACCTTAGGAGTGGCATAGCGAGGTGCAACGAGGAGAAATGTTTTAATTTCTCCTCGTTTTTTTCCTGTTTCTATGCGTGCTGCATTCTACAGCAAACATTGGAAGAGGAAATTACCTCAGTTGATTCCCATGATTCCCACGATGCAGGCATCCTTGCACCATGGTGCAAGGGTGCCTGCGCAGGTGCATGGCAGCAGTTTGTGCATCAGCGCAGGGGGTAGCACAGAGATGCAACATGTTGCATTAGTGTCTTGTAAATCTCCCCCATAGTTGCTAAAAAGCAATTTGGTGTATGTTTTGTGTGGCTACGAAATGTACTACGAAGTGCAGTTTGTGAATCAGGCCCTCTGTTTTGACCCAGGGACAAGGAAATGTGGATATAGTATCACAGAAAATGGATGAATATAATAAAAGGTATAGTTTATGTCTTGAATAATCTGGCCATCACGAGGCACATTCAGCTATTTATCTTGCATTCTACAATCCCAATATACAGCTGAGAAATCAGTTTTAGAATATGATTAAATCTCAAGTTTTAGGGTCATCATAGTTCAAGTGAGACATTGGATTGTGTTACCTGCCATGGTCGGATGTCATTTACATCAGCACAGGCTTCTTTGGTGAAAGGTCCTTGCCCAATTTTGCAGGAAAGGAGAAAATGTAATGCATGAGCAATGGCAAACACAGCTTTGTAACTGTGGTATGTGTAGCTCAGATCATTCAGATCAAATAAGGAAATGGCATTTTCATCCATCATACTTTCCTGGGAGCAAGGTCCTGATTGCTTTCCAGGTGTACCAATTGGTCCCATGAGTGTGGTACTATTCTCTTTGTCCTCTAGCCAGGTACACTTGAAGGCATTCTCCCAGAAGAGTCTGATAAAAATATCACCTGAAGACATGCTAGGATTGAGGCGGTGAAGAAACCCTTGGAACCCTGGCATGCTACCTGTGTAAGGTTTGAGAACTAAAGCTCCATTTAATACCTTCCAAGCTTTCCCTGCAAAGAATCCAGGAGACATACCAGAGGATGTTGAAAATACCAAGATCTTTCCAATAACATTCTGCTCATAAAGAATTTCCAATAACACCTTCACATGAAGCTCAGCACCGACAAATATAATCGCCTTTGCTGAATGTTGTTGTATTATTTCAGCCACTTGCAATACCCACTCCCTCGAGTATCGCAGGTGAATCCTCTCCACAAAAGCCACACAGCCACCATCTGCCTCGATCCCCATCCGTATGGCCTGACCACCCTGCAAACCAATCTCATCATCAGAAGTGATCATTCCCACCCAGGTCCAACCAAAGTGCCCCATTAAACGTGCCAGGGCGATATTCGTGAGAGCATTGCCAGAGATGGTGCGTAGAAAGGATGGGAACTGTATCTTGTCACTCAGAATGGAGGTTACCGCTGAATGGCTGATCTATTAGAATTGAAGAAGGTTTACTTTTATCAAAAGTAAACATCAACTGGACATTTATCTATTCAATAGCAGCAAGCAAACTGTGAAGAGTGTTTGCTCTTTGGCAACTCCATGCTCACTATAAAAATATTTACATTCTACATTGACTGCACAATTACACACAAGGCACCAATAGTACATTTGGGTGTGTTCCTCATATTTTAAGTTGTTGGCTATACCAATGACTGCATTAAGGTATTTCTGATGGTTAAAGGTTAGTTTAAGAGCAGGGATGACATAAAAGGTGTCTAAAAGAATGTTCATTGGCAAACATACACATTTGTCATCATTATCTATTTATTTATAGCATTTATAGAGTGCACAATCATCCTTGAAGGGATATTCTGGTGTTAGACGATATTTAGAAAGTATACTGTAAATAAAAATATCATGGAACAAAATATTGTGTCGAGAATATAGAGGACAAAAATATCATGATGGGAAGTTTCTATGGGTAAGCATAGTTTTACTATATTTAGCTCCACATATATATACCTTGACAATATATACATCTTCAAGGTACATAGATGTGGAGTTAAAAATAGCAAATCCATACTTACCTATTTGCACTTACCTTCTTGATATTTTGTTCCTTGATATTATGTCCACACGATGTTCGTATTTTGAATATTCTGTCAGTGATCTGTGCTATACAGAGCCTTCTTACCTGAATCCCCCTCCAAGTGCCCACAGGCACAGAAAATCAAAGAGGGAATCACCACATTTTCAGCAACTTGTGAAATGTCAGTAGATCAGAAGTAGAACGCAAGCAGAGAGGGAGGGCATTCCATTGGAGGGCAGCCAGATAAGAAAGGGGGGCACCCATACCATTACATAGGAAGGACACCCATTCCATCAAATAAGAAGAACATCAATTGTCTAAGGATATGAAATATGTAGGATTTGACAAAACTCTAATTTTGCTTTCCTGGTGTACATTTGTGTTAAAAATATCCTCTAGGTATCGCACATATTTTCTTGGTACTAGATAATTCTGTAGTAGAGAAAATACACAGAACTCAGGAAACATAAAGCAAACTATAAATCCACAATGCAGTGCACGTACTGTCAGGGCATCTCAATAAATGTACTTTGTTGTGAAGGGAAGTAGGGCATTTTTAAAATTTATTATAATTATGTAGTCTTTTATAATTTGCTTAAGAAGTTCAAAACAAATATATTATTAGATGAATGTAGTGATGATGACCTCAGATGACACTTGAGACAGGAGGTAGGTACTAACACAAATACCATTACTCATGTGATCTGCAGATTGGCCTCAGAATGAGTGCTAGACAACAGATGGATGCAGGCATAAGGATCTCAAAGTCTTGCATCACACTCCTTCTGTGGATGCAGAAGCTGTCCTTCTCAAGTTTTCACAAATGTCAGTCTTGCCCCACTGTCCTTCCCCCCACACCTCTCTCCCAGAGCGTAGGGGAGGAGCTTGAATGTGCGTAGTAAGTGACCCGTAAAGCAGGCAAAAGTCAAGACAATATGTACGCCCTTAATAAAAATATGAACTTGTTTAACTCCAAATTGGTGATAAGTCTTGCAGAAGGCTTGATGACCTGTAAATGCCAAGATGAGGCACTGGAAGGAGTAGGGGTTAAAGAAGAAAATGAGAGATGGAAGGCAGATGAAAGGAGGAAACCAAGGAATGAGGACCAGCAGATGATACGGGAGGTGTGACAGTGTTAGAGTCAAACACATAGTCCACATAATCCTCATTTTTTTTTTGTTTGCAAAATCATTTTTATTGACATTACTTAATTTTCCAAACTGTACATACAATGTATTTACTTTAGGATTAGTCCTCTCGTACATAGTAATACATGTCATTTTTCAAAGTCATATTTCAGTTTTTGATACTATCAGCAGTTACACATTAACATAGGTGACATGGGATAGTCTACTGTTGAGAGACTTTCATCTGCAGGCGATTGCCTATAGTATGTACTGTGAACTAAGCGCTAGGCGCTAGTACTGTGATCAACATCTGATTATGCTTGTGAAAACTAACGGAACTCTTCAACCGGGGGTGTCTGTAACTGGGGTACACTGTAAATGGGACACTGTCATTCAGGGGGATCTTGAAAGCTGTGCGTTCTATCTAGGCTGGGGACTGTGTGAGCGGTCGGGGGTGAGGGGTCGGGGATGTCAATCCGGGGTGTTATAAGTGCTGCCTTCCCTTAGTGTCAAGCCTCATCACTTTATGCTTCCACTGTCCCGAGGTCCCCGCCCCGGGCAGCGCCCTGTCTCGTTTCAGTTACGGGAGTGCCTGTGTTTTGTGATAATGGCGCCTCTGTTGTTTCCTGTTTAAAGGAGTGCAGTAGGATGGCCCATTGCATGGAGATAGGGTGTTTTCGATGACCCTTTATTTCTTCTGATTGGAGTACCTCCTCCTCTGAGGCGCCCCATTTGTTGACCGCCCCCACCCATGCCGCTAATGACGGTCCCCCGGGTGTCCTCCAATGCATTGCTATGCACCTTTTGGCTAGCAGAAGCACCAGGGACGCGAATCGAAACTCTACATTTTGGTGCTTGCGACGTTTGGTAATGCCCAGCACGCAGGCTTCCCATGTGGTAATACCAGTAAGCCCTGTCACCGTTAAAAGGGTGGTGTGGATTTTGGCCCAGTATACCCGGAGCATGGGACAGTCCCAAAATATATGAAAGAAGGATGCATTTGGTTCTGGGCATCTTGAACATGTGAAGGGTGTGTCTGGATAGTAATGTTGGAGCTTCTCAGGGGTCATGTAGGCTTGGTGTAGGATGTGCAGCTGTATGTGCTTAAAACGATAGTTGCGGACACTTTTTTGGGAAACTCTAGTGCGCGCTCCCATTCTTTATCATGAAGTGGTCTCCGTATCTCAGCCTCCCATTTCACCCGGAGTGGTGTGAGGGTGACAGGGTTCAGTGCTCGCACTGCTTTGTATATCCATGTAATCAAATGACGCCCTGGGCTCATCTGTATTAACGTGTGTATTACCGGATGCGTGGGGGGCTCAGTGTCTATTGTGTGCCACATTCGTCGGCAGTCCATTAGCAGTTGCCTATGCAAAAGGAATTGCCCTCTGGGGATAATCATGTCATCTACCAGCTCTGTGAATGTTTGCAGCTGCCCGTTCGCATACAGGGACCCCGCCTCCGTGACTGCGTTTTCCGTCCACTCTCGGAGCGCCCGTTCAGTTTAGTAGGCTGGACATCTAGGGAATCCCACTAGCGGGAACGCTGGGGAATACATGGGAAGTTCATGGTTCATTCTATGTATACGTTTCAAGCAGGTGCGTGCCACTGTTACCTGGAGTGGGCACTCCTGTATTGGTTCCGCTCCAGGCAACATCATGCGGAGTATGACTGGGGTCGGGATCCGCCCGGTATGTGTGGTCGTTTCCCCCAGTGCCTGGTCCGCTGTCCATCTCGACACCCATTGGAGTTGGGCCGCGAGGAAATACGCCTCAAAAGATGGGGCGCCCCGATCCCCAGATATGAGTTCCAAGCAAAGTATCCAATTCCCGGAAGAAGGAGCGTGAGGGGACCACTGGGAGGTTAGCGAAAAGATATAGTAATCTCTGGACTAATATCATCTTGGTAACTGCAATTTTGCCAATGGTAGCCAGGGGGAGGTCTTTCCAGAAGTTCACTGAGGATCTGATGCCGGCCAGTGCTCTGCGATAATTCCCGTCATACATGTCTTGCGGTGTGTGACACAAGTGAACGCCTAGGTACCGCACCGCTTGGGGGCTTCACAATACATTTTCTCTGCCCAGTTGCACCACCCAAGGGGGAAGATCACTCACAAGGGGATATGTGGTGGATTTGGACCAATTCACCTTGAGACCTGCCACTGCTTCGAATTTTTGTAGCGCAGCCAGTATGGGGGTAAGATCAGATGTGATGTCACAAATGTATATGAGCACGTCATCCGCGTATAGCGACACCGCGTGCACCATGTCTGCAATAGGGATTCCCCAGTCCGCACCCTCCGCACGGAGATGGGCCGCCAGCGGCTCCATCACCACGGCAAAAAGCAGCGGCGAGAGTGGGCAGCCTTGGTGCGTTCCTCTGAGGATTGGAAACTATGGCGACATATGGTGCCCGAGTTTCACCCTTGATGTTGGTGTAGAATATATTAACTTTGTGTATGTGAGTAAGCAGGGTCCCACTCCCATCCGCAGTAGAACCTGAAAGAGGTATGGCCAATGGAGAGTGTCAAAGGCCTTCTCCAAGTCCAGGACCAGACACGCTGCTCGGGGATATCTGTCACCGATCCGATCCTGGACATGGAGCAGGGGCCGTATGTTGTAGGAGGTATTTCTACCTGGCACAAACCCGCACTGATCGGGGTGAATTAGCTTTGGGAGGACTGTGGCGTATCTACCTGCCAATATTTTCCCGAACATTTTATAGTCTGCAGGTAAGAGAGCTAAAGGCCGGTACGAGCCGACACACTGTGGATCCTGATCCGGTTTGAGGAACGATACGATCACCGACTCATTCATAGATTGCGGCAACCCACCCTCCTCTAGAGCTGCCTGGATCTGCTTTCCTAATTGAGGAACCAGCTGTGTCGCAAAGGTCGGTAAAACTCCAACGGGAGGCCATCCAGGCCTGGGGCTTTACATGTGGCCAATGCCTGAAGCGCTTGCTTGGTCTCGGTCGCGGTTATGGGCTCATCCAGGGTGCGTCTGTCGCTGCGCGCTATGCGTGATAGTGGATACCTGTCCAGAAAACTGGCAAGTTGGTCTGAATCTACTGGTGCCGGGGCGGCATAAAGCTGTGTACAATGTTGTCAGAATGTGTCTAAGATGGCGACTTGCGAGTACACTATAGCGCCTGTTCCAGTGCGTATCGCCGTTATCGGTGGGAGAGTTGTGTCCTGCTTCACTAGCCATGCCAACAGCGCCCCCGCTCTATCGCCTTCTCTATGTACCCTGGCCGCATAAGCCCTGAAATTATATCTGCGGAGATCCGCCAGGGCCTCCGCATATGCGGTTTTAGCTTCCGCTACTTGGACTGGTGCAGCTTCACTCTTGTCGGCTGCCTGTGTCAGTGTGGCCAGTGCACGTTCTGTTTTGCAAACTCTGCGCTCAAGAGTTTTCTGCACCCCCGTGATATGTTGTATACATGTGCCCCTAATAACTACCTTGAATGCATTCCATTCTGCAGCTCGGGTGGTGGCCGTGCATGTGTTTTCCCTGAAATAGTTTTGTATGTGTTCCACTTGCGTTTGCCAAAACATTGGGTCATCTAGACATTCCTTGGGCAGGCGCCAGGTGGGGACCGGTGGTCTGGGTGGGCGCCATGCGAGAGTGATCATATGTGCATCATGGTCTGATAGGACCCTACCTAGGTACTCAGACTCAGTGATCGTGGGTAGGATAGGGGGGGGAACAGAGGAAGCTGTCTAGTCGAACCTTGAGATCGTGTGGGATTGAGTGGAATGAATAGAGCCATGTGTTCAGGTCTTTAGATCGCCAGGCATCTGTCAGGGACCAGTGGGCTGCCCATGCTGTAAAGCGTTTGGCTTGCACTATTATTGGAGAGGCCTGGTGGGGAGGGTAGGATCTGTCCAATTCCGTATTCTGTACGCAATTATAATCTCCTCCCAGTATCCATGGTGCTTGGGTGTGTGAACTAAGGGGGAGCGAAAATGCGTCCCAGAATTTGCTCTGGTCCGTGTTAGGTGCATATATGCTTCTTGGACTATTGACTGTCCATCGAGGAGTCCCTGCGGAAGGGCATATCGTCCCTCCGGGTCTATCGTTCTGGACAATTCTTGAAATGGAACACCAGGGCGTATCCATATAAGGGTCCCTCGGGCGTAGGCTGAGTAGGTGGTGGCGCAGAAAATACCGCGCCAGCGCTTGCGCAGTTTTGCTAGCTCTCCCACGGTCAGGTGGGTTTCTTGTAGCAGCGCTATCTGTGCATTCTGTCATTTTATGTAGGCGTAAGTCGAGTATCGCTTGCATGCTGTGTGCATACCACGCATGTTTAGATTGAGAATAGTGATGGTTCCCTTATGCGCCATTGTGGATAGGGTGGATACGGGGGGGAATGCAGCGGGCCGCCGCCCCAAAGGTTTGACCGGGCATCCTCCCCTAGCCCGCCTTTGCTCGTCAGGTTTAGCTATGTCCCTCTGCTGCTAGGGGTATAATGGTACAGTGTAGTGTATTGTAGCAACGTGGGATAGGGTAACTGGGATAGGGGAACAGCTCCAATACTGGGGACCCATCGCAACAGGCGATGCGTACAAACTTCCTCTTATATAAGAAGAGAGCTTTAACATACTGTGGGGGTGGCGTCGCATGCCGGCGAGGAATTGCTTCCGCTGGGGCATTTGTAAAATCATTGTGCGCCTACTGACCTGTGGTAAGAGCGTATAGCTACTAAACTGGTGCCTCTATAGATCTCATAACGTGAAATATGACATTATTCTGCTTGTGGCATATACCCCGCCCATGAGGGCCGCTGGTGGCCAGTTCATATCATAGTGTCTGCAGTCTGTGGAGTGACCAGTGGCAGTGTCAATGAGTCAGCTCTGGATTGCGTCTCCTCGCTACCATCATCTTCTTCAGACGAAAAAATGTGGGGACATCCGTCTATGTCCGTTGTGGGGGAGGGGGGCCTGAGTTCTGCCACGGCCTGCAGGGCTTTACGGCGGTCTTGCATGATTTGCTCCAGATCGGGTGATCTCATGGATCGAGAGAGCGCCTCAACATCATCCTTTTTGTTTTGCGGTCTTGGGCGACGTCGATTGGAGCGTCGAGTCTTTGGGTGCCGTACGTACTTGACCTTTGCGCTGGGGTGCTGTTTGCAATGTTGGTATGCCCAATCATGAGCTTCTTCTGCATCCGTGAAGAAGACGGTGGAGCCCTCGTGTATAATCTTGAGGCGGGCCGGGAATAGTAAGGAGTATTGTATGTTCTCCAACCGCAGGCGGTGCTTCACCTCCAGGAACCATGTTCTCTGACGCTGTACTGCTCGGGAGTAGTCTGGGAAAAGCATTATTTGTTTATTCTCCACTTGAATGGGACCATATTGTCTGGCTGCTCTGAGTACCGCGTCACGGTCTCTGAAGGGCAGAAATTTAGCTAACATCGGACGGGGCGGAGCGCCCGGTGGGGGTCTGCGTGCCGGAACTCGGTGGGCTCTTTCAATGGAGAAAAATGCTGTGTGGTCCTTGTTAGGAGTGAAGGATTTAGTCCAAAGCTCCATGTACTCCACGGAATTAGTGCCTTCAATGCCTTCCGGAAGCCCCAGCACTCGGATGTTGCAGCGCCGTGAGCGGCCTTCCAGGTCATCAATGCGCTCCTCCATTGTGGTCATGCGACCAAGCAGGCTTTGCAATGTCTCTTGTTGCGTATTGATCGAGGGCTGCATGGTGGCTATCTGTTTCTTGCCCTCTGACACTTTGTCTGCTAACTTTCGATGATAGTCTCTGAGCAGACTGATGTCCGTTGTTATGGTGCCCAGCCTTTCTTCCATGGATACCCTGGAGTGTTCAATTGCTGCAAGCACTTTGTCCAATTTTTCGGAGAGGGATTGGTCCGACGGAACTGCAGCATCTTTGGACGGAGGTCTGGTGCCTGTGGAGTTGTCCTGTGAGGTTCCCAGCATGGATGCACTCGACGTGGTGTGTGGCTTTCCCATTGTGCAGCCCACTGTGATGAGATGTACCCAGGTTGGCTATTGCGCGGGCAAAGTGCGTATAGTTGTGTCGCAGTTTATCGACCAGCTTGGTGTACTGGGGGTTGCCCTGGCAGTTGCCCGGGGGTTGTGGCAGTCCGTGGTTGTGAGGCGCTTGTGGAACAGTGGGGTGTCCTCTCAAGATCCGGGGCACTTGTTGGCAGCTTTCGGGGTCCCCACAGGTTCTGGGGCTCCACCGTCGTGGTCCGGCTTCGTAATTGACCCAGTAATACCCCCCCGCTGTAACTGTTTAACAGAGGTTACTGGCTGCCATTTTGGGGTTGGGCACTCCTGTCTCGTGGTGCTGCTCGGCTCCTGCCGGGATTCTCCAGAGCTATGCCTAGCTTGCTGAGTGTGCCTCGTGGATCCCCCTCTCAGTGACGGCCTCCTTGTGGATATGGTGCTGCTGGCGGCGAGTTAACGCTCTGGCAGGGGGGTGAAGGGGGTCAACTCAGCACACCACATAGTTATGCTTCTCTCTTCTCCCTGGTGCTGGGTGACACGTAGTGTGCCCCTCACTTCTGCAGCCTCCACCCGGCACCTTAATGGAGATGGGCGCTGAGGCTCAATGCGCTCCCAAGGCAAGGCTGACTCTAACGGCGGACATTCGAAGGTCAGGCACTCTCGTCTTCTCACCGTCACCGTGGGTCTTCACTCAATGTTCGAGGGGGAGGGTTCCACTGACCTCTACTTCGTGGCGCTTATTTTCTTCGCATCCACTATGAGGGGCTCCTTGTGAGTATGGAGCTGCTGGCGGCGATTAACACTCTGGCGGGGGGGCACTTCAGCACGGCATGTAATAATGCTTCTCTTCCTCCACTGATGCCGGGTGACTCAAAGTGTGCCCCTTACTCCTGCAGTCTCCACCTCCCGCACCGTAATGAGGATTGGCACTGAGGCTCAATGCGCTCCCAAGGCAAGGCTGTCTCTGGCTGCGGCCATTTTAAGGTCAGGCACTCTCAACTCCTCAGCACCACCGAGGGCCTTCACACCGTGATGGGGGGAGAGGGTTCCACTGACCTCTGCTCTGTGGAGCTGTTCTTCTCCGCATCCACTATGCTCCTCTAGACGAGGGTTTATATTGTCGCCACCTTCCGATGTGTTTCGGTGGAGAGGGCGGTGTTCGGGCCGGCAGCCCAGTGCAACTCGCCTTCATGCACTGCAGGCTGTCCTTCTCTGTCAGTAGTGGGGTGCCCGTGTCAGTGTTTTCTCAGCCGGGCGAGTCCCGGTGTCCGCATATTTTGTGTCGGGAGCTCCGCACTCAATCGCGGGCTCAACCAAGCTAGAGCGGTCTACCGGGTGCTAGCGGGCGCCATTTTGTTCCTGGAGTCTTCTTCTGTGAAAGGGCTTCAATTTATCGAAAAACCGCTCAGGAGCAGGATTCTGTTACAAGCATCTGGCTCCCGTAGTGTTCGGACCACTTTTCGGCCGCTTTGCGGTCGGTTAGGCGCGATGGAAGTATTGAAATGCGCGCCCGTGTGCGGAGCCTCAGCGCGGCACGACCGCCATCGTAGCCGGCTTGGCCACGCCCCGTCCACATTATCCTCATAGGGCCTCATGTCAACATCCTGGAGACCCAGTGGGCTAGCACAATTCCTCCTCAGCAACAGTGTCTTGCTAAAAGTGTCTTTCGACAACAGATAATTCACGTGGCTGAATGGTCACAAAGTGTAGTGCCACTGTCACTTTGTCATGTGGTAACCTTTGAGTCCATGTTGTGGGTGACCACAAAGGGTTGAGGGTTAAAGCTGAGTGATCATTGCCAGTAGCTATGTAATGACAAAAACCAAATCTCTTTGGTGCAGGCCAGATATTTGACTCTTCTGTCGCTTGTTTAAAAATGATCTGACATCACACAGCATCATTTCTAGATGCTAGCAAAGATCAGGTTGAGTCTGAGCATCTGGGATCTATGGCTCTGATTTACACCTATCAGACAATGCAGTTCAGCACTCTAAAGGTACCCGTCCAGTTCAAATTACTATGCTTAAACAAACTTTAAATTTTCAACTCGTTGGATGTTTGCTGTACAGAGCTGCACACATGCAGAGTGGGAAACAATATGAAAAAATAAAAGCATTTCTCTTTTTCGATGCCTGCTTTGAAGTGCTGTTAATTTTTGGTGCAAAACTCTGTTTACTACTGTTAGTAGCTAGGTTTTTGTGTCAAAATCCATGGGTGATTACACTGTAATGCCCATGTACCACCCACCCTTGACACAAAGTAACGCAAAGAAGCACTTTGCGCTGGTTTTCATGAATCTTTTCAATAAACAAATGCAAAACACAAATTTGCCCTAGTTAGTAGATACCAAAAAGGATTTTACATCGGGTCTGTATTAAAAAAGTAAAGCAAACAAAACCACAAAACCTTTGTAAATCTGGGCCTTTGTTAGAAGCTTCCTCTCAAACATCAGTTCAGCGGATGAGCTACCAGTAGTGCTGTGTGGTGTGTCTCTGTAATCACCCAAAGTCTTACAGAGAATTTTAGATATGGAAGACTCAGTGGCTTTGGCTATTTGAAGTGTTTTGGAATTGACCCTCTCTGCATGGTCCCCTCCAAACCTTTTGCCTTAGCCCTTCCTTATTTTCTGAATTTGTTTGTTTGACTGTAGGACTGTGTGCACTTTACTACTGATAGCTGGTGCTAAAGTATGCAAGAGATACCTTACATGACTCACCCAATAGGGTTGTGTTATGAAGAATAACATGGTCCGGGCGTCTTAAATTTCTGAAGACGTTTATTAGATGAAATAAACAGACAGCACAAGGTGTTCCCTGTTGACTGTACCTGCATCAGCTATCAAGATCTAGAATACTCAACCCAGAACCAGGAGTCAACAGTCTGCTGTAGAAACTAACTGGTTACAAAATGTGAAAAGTTTTAAGTAATGACATGGTCACCTCGGCATACAGTGGCCTTTGAGCCCTTGAAGTCAGTGAACATGAGGAGACTGATTCACAAAGATAAATGACATTTTTTTAATAAGTTTTCACTTTGGAATAAGTTTACTACGTTTTGGTATCCATAAACTCGAAGTGTAAGTTACTACTAAAAAAAAACCCATATACGTCCAGCACCTCACAATCACACATTGTCAACCAGTGGTACTGCAATACTCTGCCATAGAAAATAATGGACATTTCAGTACCGGTGGTTGGCTGGGTGTAGTGGGGACTTACTACAAAGGTTTGTTACTACTATAGTGTAAGTTACTACAAAAGTGTAATTTGTGAATACTGAACAGTAGTAAACTTACTCAAAAGTGTAAACTTTCTTAAAAGTGTACTTTCTGAATCAGGGTCACAGGGTTTAGGATCATAGTTGGGCGAATTTTGCTAGTCCTTCCATGTTTTGTTAACACCAAATCTCTTTGGTGCAGGCCAGAAACATCATCTGTCTGACATTTGTTGAATATGATCTCACATCATAAAGTCTCACTTTTAGAAGCAAGCAAGTACCAGGTTCACTCTGAACATGTGAGATCTTTGATTGGAGAATTTTCTCAAACATCAGTTCAGAGGATGAGGCACCAGTAGTGCTGTGGGGTGTGTCTCTGTAATCATCCAAAGTCTGTGACAGGGATTGTTGAATATGGAAGGCCGAATGACCTTGGCTATTGGATGTTCCTTGCTAAGCATGGCTTTCAATTTCTCCACAATTCCATTAACTTGAGGCCACAGCTGTGTGATCTTTATCCATTCCAAACCTAAATGGACTGCAAATTCATGAAGCTATTTTCCATGAAATTAGGGCTTACTCTTTGATTTGACCACTGAGGACATTACAAAGATGGTAAAGATCTTATTTAGCACTGGTATGACAACATCAGTTGCGGTGATATGAATGGCCATCACCTCAGAAAAATTGGAGCTTTCATCAATGACAACCAGTAAATACTGTCCAGTGGCAATGCATCAAATGAATTCAATTGAAGCTTTCCTCCCAAACATTTACAGGCATTGTTGACATTTGGAGAAGGTCATGTGTTTTACCTTTTCCACACTCCTGGCAAACATGGCATTCCCCCTCCACCTATTCTGCAGAGTCATTGAGTGAAAGAAACCAGACCATCTGATTTAGCAGGCTCCTGTTGGCAATGATTCCTCCATGGCCCTCATGGGCAAGCTCCTTCAATTGACTTTCAATGACCACAGTATGACCATAAGTGTACCTTGAAGTATGAATCCGGAGCAGTGCTTTGTGTTGTGTATATGTCTGAAACCCTTGAAGTGCTCTAATCGCCTTTCTCCAGCCTATTTTTGCATTCCAGTTCTCTTTATCCCTGTGCTTGGATGAGGTCAGGTTCCGCCTGCAAGGGGGGTGATCCCTACACTCTTGTATAATAGTTCTCTTGATCAGAGAAACACTGGTAAGTTTGTCTGATGATGTGGCAGAGATAATCTTCAGCCACAGACAGCTTTGAAGCAAGTGGAAACCTGGACACAAAACCAGATGGGTTCTCTCCTTCCCCTATTTAAGGAATGATTTTCCCTAAGGAAGGAGTGAAGAACAGACACACTGGGGGGCTTAGAAGCAGTTAGCACCAGGACTTTGTGAAGACCTAGGTGCGCACCGTTCCAAGAAATAATGTGAAAATAAAGTTTGCAATAAGTCCTTCTGAAACGTCATTAATCATTGCTCAGTATCAGCCTGGCTTTGTGTTGTGCCTGCAGACTTTAAGGAATGTCTCATCATGTTTTTTCCTGGATTCCAAAAATAAGAATGTCATCACTGGATTTAATGGCAATTTCAAATGCCTTTGATGACTCCTTGAATTTCCTCTTGAAATAATCCAGCTACAGAGAAAATATCCAAACTGACCCTATGAATTTGAAAGGTTCACTCTGAGTTCAAACTTGTGATACAGCATGAGCTTTCTTCTAGGTCAAGAGGATCAATATAATGTACCGGATCCTGGATCCTGCCTCTTAAACTGAAAGGCTAGATTTTTAGACAGATGAACAATTCATCCCCGTCACAGCATTTGTGGACAAGAACATTGGGACATAGCCAGGGTGTGGGGCTATCACCTGGCTTGCTACTGTCCTGTTTAATCAAATTGTCTTTTTCATCCTCTACTTGTCTCTAAAAATTCAAAGGTGTGCTACACTAAGGCTGTGGGAACAGGTTCAATCCTTTAGTTGATGGGAAGGATAATTAGTCGATTTATCAGCTCGCTAATGCCCTTGAGTAGGGCAGGAAACATTGTCATTTCAATTACATAAATGTCACTGTCAATGGGAAGAGGCTGATGAGTGAATGTGAGAAATTAGGCTAATGAATGAGGGTGGTGAAACCCTACTCAAGCAGCAAACACAATTCTTGTCAGGGTGAAACAGAAGCAAACTCCAAATTAACCTTTGCTTAACCCTATGATAGCATGGCACAAAAGCACTCAGGCTTAACTTAGATGCAATGTGTAAATTTTTTATGCAGCACTTAAACAGTAATAAACTGAAAACACAACACAAGAAAAATCCACCACCAAGTTAGAAGAATAGAGTACAATTTAATACATTATTTGAGACCAAAAACAACAAACATCCAATCATCAGAACTGGAGATATTTAATTTTAAAGATTTAAGTAAAAGTAGTGTTGAAAAGCACAAAGTGCTAACTGTGGTTATCTAGTCACGCTAGACTGAGACAAAGTCCCAAGTTCAGGCTGACCACGATGCAGTGGGGCCCGCTGAGGATTGTACCTTATGTCCTAGGTGTGCGGTCTGTGTGGCGTTGTTTTGGGATGCTTCGTGTCAACCGGCATCGGTTCCAATGAAGCTGTGTAGCAAGGCTTCGAGGTGCTCTGCGTCGACACCTGTGAGCTGTGCGCAACGAAGCTTTGCATCTCTCTGCATCAGTTGGCAGAGCTGGCAGCTGTGTGATGAGGCATTGCGGAGCTTTGCGTCATGTGGCGTAGATTCCGATGAGGCTTGTAGCTGTGCTGCAAAACATTGTGGTGCTTTGCGTCACTTCCAGTCGGTTCCCATGGGACCACAGCAGGGCTGGCAGAGTACTTTTATACCCACTAAGGGGAGCGCCCTTAGTGTTGACCGTGGTGTTGACACTACAGTCAACACTGAGGGGAGAGCAAATTGTGCACTGCATGTACCATGATGCAAAGGAGCAAACTTTCCTGGGTTATGATGTAGTGTCTGGCCATACCCTTTTCCCTGCCCAAACTATTTTTCATGACTTCCTCTACCAATTATCACTCATTCCTAATGTTCCTTTTTGTAAAAATTGCATTCCAGCCCATTGATTACACTTTATCCAGCCCGAGCCAGAGATTACGGCTCCAGCTGGAGAGTACGGCCCTAACCGGAGGGTGCGGTCCAGGTGCGGAGAGTACGGTCCGGGTGTGGAGATTCCGGCCCGACTGCGGACGTAAAGATAGGAGTCGCAAGTGATTTCTGTGAATAGCAAAATTCGTAAGTACCCTCAGTGAATACCAGAAGTAGTAAGTTTAGGATTTTGTCTCAGATTAGTTCTGTGAATCGACCCCAATGTATTTATATTTTTAACTAGTTTAAATAATCTAATTGAATTTAACATTAATTCCTATGATGATTTATTTTGCGTCCCTACCTCCATTATTTTCTATGGGAGGGTGTTACAGTATCAGTGGTTGGCTATGAGTGATGCTGGACTTACACCAGCTCTAAGACGGAGTAATTTACTACTGTTTTGGGTCCTTTTCGGCTGTAGTAATTTTGAAAGTGCAGTTTGTGAACAGCACAAGGTTTACTCTTTTGTGGGTGGGTTCATGTTCCTCTCTATCCCCTCTCTAACACTCCCTAAACCCCTTATTAGTCCTCATTAAAACCCTCTCTTTAGTAGTAAGCATGCCCCTTTTTCCAGCCTCTTCCCCGCTCCCATTAGCATTTACTATTAAGGGCCCGATTCCGATGTCATTCGGAAAGCATTCTGACCAAATCGGTTCCGGAATGCTTTCCGAACGACTCGGCTCAGGGAAGTCCGACCGAGCGATTTGGAAGCATCCGGATGCTTCCGGATATGAGTCGGTCGGACTCCCATTGACTTCAATGGGAGCCTATGTTCTAAACGAGAACACAGGCTCCCATTGAAGAAAGGGGTGGCTGGGGAAAACCTTGCACCCTGTGGCCTGCCACACTGTGCATGGTTGGAAAGGGGGGTCCCTTGGATACCCCCATGGGCCTGATTCGGAGGGCCCCGGGTGAAGGGGGGCCTGCTATGGGCCCCCAAAGACCGATTCCGGCAGTCGATTTGTTCCGGAGAAACCGATTCGGAATGGCTGTCCGAATCGATCATCGTACTCGCTCGATCAGAAAACCGAGTCCATAGAGCTGTACGATTCAGCTCCGAAAGACGCGACCTGCCCGAATGCCTTTCGGAACCAATTCGGTCAGGAGACATCCTTTACTACGAATGCTCTACAACGCATTCCATTCCAACGCGGTAGTTACAACGACCGCGTTGTTTCAACGCAAACCATTACATCGCAAATCATTTCAATGACTTGCTGTACGGGGCGCGCTGGTGTTGAATTTACAATCCAACACCTTCCCTACTGTTGCACAAACTGGAGTAGGAATAGTAAATAATACTATTCCTAAGTCCAGCGTGCCCCCTACAGCAAATCATTGTAACGACTTGCGATGTTATGGTTTGTGTTAAACAACGCGGTCGTTGTAACAACCGCGTTGTAATGGAATGCGTGAAAAGCACATTCGTAGTAAAGAGACATATTCGATTCGGTCAGCCCTTACAGTTCCAGGCATCGGAATCAGTCATTGGGAAGTGTGTCTGATTCGGTCGGAAACAAGGGTTCCAGACTGGATTTGGCAAACACAAATCCGATTCGGAACCCTTCCGAACGACATCGGAATCGGGCCCTAAGTAGTAAACTTACATGTGGGAAGATCTCCCCATAGAAAAGATAGGAGTGGTGGAGGTGGAGATTTACGCTCGTAGGTTTGTTAGTACTATTACTCTAGGTTCTGCAAAATGCAGTTTGTGAATTGGGCTGTCTGTTAAAGTCTTTGTGTGCCATGTACATTGTACTCTAATTTAAGTAATATACTTGAAATTAGAATAACCACATCCATTTCAAAAGGAACCCTTATAGATCTGATGTGGTTAAAAAGTGATCCTCAAAGTTTCTTACTCTAAGTTTTTAATTAACCCCAAAAGAACTGTTTCATTTGTTATCATCATGCATGCTTTGGCATGCGGAGAGGCCATCTTGGAATGTGTTTTTTTCTTTACGAAATATTCTTTCATTATGCCCACTTTGCATACATAGGCATGCCCGATGGCCAAGTTGGAAAGATTTTTCTTAAAGCATAAAGAAGTCACTCATATTCTTCGAATGCTTTAAAACTATTTAAAGATGACCTCATGCTGATGCACCGTTGGTGGTTGTTGCAGCATGATGGTGCTAAAGGTGAAAAGAGAAAAGAGCAGTTTGGGGAAAAAGTGGTAAAAGAAGGGAGAAATAGAGGGGGGGAGAAAGTAGCTCCTCACGTGCAGTGGATTGCAAGGCCTGATGGCAGCAGGGGAAGGATACAAGCCATCCAGTGAACAGATGGCATCACCAAAATGCTTCTTCAGCAGGACAGACAAAACCATAGGGAGGAAAGTCATTGAATCAAGAGCAGCGACGTGATGTAGACAAGAAAGGTGTGGATACAAACTCCATTGTAAGTTGTATGGATACAGTAGTTCTCCTTGGCATCAGTAAGTGAATCCTAACTTTACTGGGGAAACTAGGGATTAACCAACAAAAGGGAAATGAGGCTGAACACTAATAGAAGCCTGGGTCTAAGGATGGAGACTGACTGAAAGGTACATAGAATGCAGAATGATCCCTAAGTACAAAAACTGACCCAGGATGTAAGGATTCACTGGATACCTAGACAAGAAATCACATATAGCCATTATGAATGGCTAAGGGTCAACTGCAATAGCAAAATGTGAACTGTCTGCAATAATAAAGACAATTTAGTTACTGTACAAAAACCTAAGGGCCTGATTTCGATCTTGGCAGAGGTCTACTCCATCACAACGGTGACAGATATCTCATCTGCTGAAATATAAATCCTGTTCTATGGGATTTATTTAATCGGACAGGATACCCATCACTGTTGTGATGGAGGAATCCATTCACCAAGATATAAATCAGACCCTAAGTTTGCTTGGTGAAAATTGCAGGCTACAGCCTCATCAATGAGTAAGTGCCTTCTGTGAATACCAAAATGAGTAAGTTACTCAAAATGAGTAAGTTACTCAAAATGAGTAAGTAAGTGCCTTCTGTGAATACCAAAATAAGTAAGTGCCTTCTGTGAATACCAAAATGAGTAAGTGCCTTCTGAGAATACCAAAATGGTAGTAAGTTTAGGATTTTGTCTTAAGTTAGTTCTGTGAATCGGGCCCGGTGTCTTTAAACTCGGTAGGGCATATTCTCAAGGAGCTATCGCCGAGTTTTCGGCACTTTATCGCAGCCAAAGTCGCGAAAAATGTATCGCCCCATTCACAAGCTGGTGCTAACAGCCGATACCACCAGTTTACTTGCGAAAGCATTCGCAAAAAACATCGCCACAGATGACCCCGGCAACTATCGCTAATGAGATGCAGAGTAGGCGTTCCCGAGCAAAAATCTGCGACAACATCACACCTCAACATTCTCAAAGACCAGCCACATCAGAGATAAGACCACAAAACAGGCGATAAGGCGCGTTAGCAGCTGGAAATTAACACCTGCTCTGACCTGGTGTAAGTCGGACGACAACCTGCACCATCAAAGGGAGCTCAGCCCAGAGCCACACATGAAGAACAACAGATGCCATGGAGCCACTCACCATGCATCCCGGAGCCCCGAGAAGGCAACAACACCCACCGCCACCACCCCCACCAATGTCGTAGCCAACTACCCAGGCAGTGTGCATGATCCCTTCCTCTTCCGACAGTCCAACATCAACCAGCGCTTCCAGGATGGCACCTATGGGAATGCACTGCTCGTTGGCAAGTACCAAATGAACACACCACACACCTCAACTCCACAATCATGCAACTCACAACTCTGGAACTGCACACGTCACAAAATCACATACAACATGCCAAACAACATGCCCACCCACCAGACACGACAGCACAACTTACTGTGGCAACCTTGGTTAGCCATGTACATGAGCCATCAACGGCATGGCACCTCAGCCACACAATAGCGGAATGTGGGGAGAGGTGGGAACCAGGCATGTGCGAAGGAGGCAAGTGACCCATGAATGAGAATGTACACAATGCCAAGTGTGGCGGAGATGTGCTGGACAGACTGCAGTATGCAGACCACAGACATATCCATGTCTACATGCACTGCTGGTGTTTGGAGTGTAGTGGACAGTGGACGCAACCATGTCACCCCAGCCAGTGGGGAAGATTGCTGAAATGTAGCTTGTGACGTCCCCCCCTGTAAGCGTGTGCGGAGTGGGCTTGCCCGGCGTATGCCAGGCCAGCGTAGGGGTGTGAATAAAAAGCACGTAGCTCTGGGCGTGGTTCTCTTCCGGAATTCCCAACGTGTCTGCCAGGGCGGTGCCTCCCACCCCGCCACGAGGCCGACGCCGTCGCCGTGAGCTGTGTGGCCTGTGATCCAGTGCGCCTGCTGCACCCCAAGCCGCTGGTCCCCGAACCCGTCATGCCCGCCCCTGCGTAGCCAGGCCTCACTGCTCACCTTCCGACACCGGAGTGTGTCAAAGAGGGCCCACCACGTGCCGGCGCAAGATCCAAGCCTGAAGCCCGCGACCTTGGCAGCCTCCTCAGACCATCACGGCCTCCGCGACACAGGCCCGCTTTACTCCTTTCTCGTTGACGTACTCTACCGCTGCCTCCGGCCTACACAACGGTCAAGTAGATCACACATTTGGAACTGAGTCTTGATTATGCAATGGCAGAGTACACACTTTATGGCTGCGTTTATATCACTGTACTCCCTTCGATGTGGTGCCACCAACTCTGTGCATAGCATTCGAACTACACCTGTCTGTGGTCCCTTGCTGACTACTGCCTTCGGCCTACACTGCGCTCGAGTAGGTCACACATGTGGAACTGAGTCTTGATTTCTGCATGGCAGAGTTCATATCATTGTACGCAAGGAGACGAGTAAGAGGAAGAGGCGGTTCAGTCCGGAGGAGAAAAGGATCATCGTTACGGAGGTGATCGAACACTGCCGACAACTGCTCTGGTGTCACTAACTCTGTGCATCGCGGGCCAATGACACGTGGCTGTGGGCCCCTGCTGACCACTGCCTTGGGCCTACACTGCGGTCGAGTAGGTCACACATTGGGAATTCAGTCATGATTCATTTATGGCAGACTTGATATTATTGTACTGGCCTCATCGCAGACTGCATCCCCTTTCAGCTCCGGTGCCACTAAGTCTGTTCCCCGACATCCATGGACACTTTCTGGTTGAACTTTGGTGGCGACTGAGTCCATGGACTGGGACTTGTCTTCATCATCATGTCGGTGATACTGACTTTGTGGCAAAAACGAGGCTGTAGCATTCCACTCCTCCATTTGCCTTTTCCGGCCGGCTTCTGCCCTCTGCATCATGCCCTGGATGACACCTTCCACTGTCCCCCGCAAACCTCTGCTACATTCACCCTCGACATTGACGAGGAACCGCTCACCTCGCGTGGCCCTATCTCTCTGCACCGCAAATCAGCGTCCCGTGGCGGTGTGCCTGTGCCGGCCTCAGTGCATCCGGGGCCACTAACTCTGTGCAGCTCAAGTCATGGCCCCTGTCTGATAGCATATTGGATGGCCTCTGGGTCGATGGACTGGGGGTCATCAAGGCCATGTGTCTGTGGCCCTGCGCTGTCCGCTCCCTCCGGCCTCAACTGCGGTCCACCTGGGCTCACACATCAAATCGAGTCCTGACCTGCCCGGACATCACATCACCGCAGGATGCACACGCCACCACCGCCAGGACCAACTCCAAACAACAGGTGCCAGAGTCGGAAGTGTCTTACTGCCAGACTATCAGTGTTGCTCACACCTGTCGTGGGTGCCATCATCAGCTTGATACCCTGCTCAGCTCTTCAGGTGCCACTAACTCAGTGCACCACAAATCATGGACCATTCTGCTTGCATGTTGGGTGAACACTGTACTTTCTCTGGCTACCACCATGATGCTTCACAGTTGTTTCTGTTATGCTGGTGTTTTCTGTTTCCACTTTAATTGTGATCACTGTTCAAGTTGTTGCCAGCACCAACGACTCCATGAGGGCTGGCTTACACTCACCCCACACACATCTAGCACATGCGTCACTGTACATGTGACCATGCCAATAAAGGTGTCGAGCGCACGTGCCCGTAGGCAGTTCAACGAACTATCTGAGTGTGTCCGTGTGCTCATGATGTATGCATTAGGGCCCCGGGCCCTACAACATTACATTGTGCCGTGTACAGAGGACGCAGCCATGTCACCGCAGGCAGCGGGTAAGACATTGCACATGTAGCTTTGTCATCCCCACTCAATACGTAAGAGGAGTGAACTGGGCCGGCGTATGCCAGTCCAGCATGGGGGTGTGGATGATTATCCCGTGGCTCTGGGTGTGGTTCAGTACTGGAAATGTGCAAAGGCATGTGTCTCTGTCGCAGTGTGGGTCTCCGTTGGGGAGTGTAGGTGGTCCCTAATGGGACTTAGACACCCACGTATGTAATCTAGTTTGGCTTCTATGAGGTAGTACCCCACCCGCACATGTTCGGCCACCCCCTTCTGGCAGTCTGACACCTGGCCTTGGAATGCGATGTGTGCTTTGGTGGGCTGCTGGGAGCCAGCCGGGGTGGTGGGTGCGTCCAGCTGTGTTGTCTGTGCAGGGGGTGGGGTATCCTCGATGCAGCGGTGCTGCCCTGCTCCTGGAGGTCGATTGCCTAAGATGTCCATGGACTGTTGTAGGGCATCGGTGTCAGAAGTGTGGAGGTCCTCTTCTGCATTACTGTAGAGTTGTCTGGTCTGCTCTGCTGGAGGTGTTGTTTGTCCCTCTGCAATGTGAAGGGGAGATGCTTGTTGACATTGTGTTGGCATGTATGTTGACGCATTGTTCAAGTTTACATACAGACTGCATGACAATGTACATTGTGACTGTTTGGGAGGGGCGGATTATTTGATGCGGGTCAGTGGACATTTGGACTACATGACGTAGGTGAGGTTGTACACGTACATTTGCATCTCACAGTTTCCTGCTATGTCAGATGTGATTGGCCATTTTCTACGCACAGGCGGACCCAGTTGTGTCCTCTGTTCTGCAGTGTAAGTGTTGCACTGTGTACCACATTGTCGTCCATGTGGATGTGCTGTCATTGCTATGTGTGTGTGCTGCATTGTGTGTGTCGCACCTGCAGCTGTGATTTTGCTGCCCCTTATCCCTTGGAGGCGGTGTGCCTTTGGCTTTTGTGCTTTTAAGGTGCTGTGATGTTGGCGACTTGGGTCATTTGTGCTCTTGGACGGTGTTTGTACTCTTGTGCATTGTTTGTCTGCAGATGTATTGTTGACGTCAGTGGTTGTTTGTGCACGTGGATGTGTCAGAGTGTGACCTCCTCCTTTCCGGATGTGGTCCACCCTCAGCCATCTCAGTCTCATGGCGTGCACAATGTCATGGTTATTGTACTCCAGCCATGCTGCTCGTCATGTGGTGTCACTTGCATTGTCAGTGTGGCTCTCACATACGCATCTTTGCTGTGTTTCGCACGGGTGCATGTGTGTGTTGTGGAATTGGTGATGTGCACATGGTGGACGGGGGCCTACTTGATGTTTGTATGTGTGCTCCAGTGTGCCACGGGGATCAGCGACATGACCCAGGGTCATTGTGGGTGTGCGGTGTGCTACACGTCATTGTGCATGTGTGCCATTGTGCCCGTCCCCCCTGTCCCACAGTCCCTGTTCGTTACTCACCCTGTTGATGTTGTGTCAGGTCATGTCGAGCAGTGTCCGGACTCCCGACTCCTTGCACCGTCTCCACACTGATGACTGTGGCCGCCATTTGCTCCAGCTCCTCTTGTGGCGCAGGACTCCCCCTCCATTCGCCGTTGCTGCCTTCCTGTTGGCAGCGGGTTTCTGCTTGGTTTGGCTTTTCACATCGTGCCAGCGCATCTTGGCCTCCTCGACACTCCGGCTGCATTCACGATGGAATGCCATTTTTCCATCTGTGTTGCCAATGACACGGTGGAGGTGACGGACAGTTGTTGTTGGTGCTCTGTCACCTCCGTGACGACGATCCGGTTGTCATGCGGACTGTACCCCGTGTTCCTCTTCCTCTTCTCCTTGGCCTTCCCCGACCCCGAGGTTCCTTGCTGGTGGTCTGTGGGGCTTGTGGGGTTCGCGTTGACCTGGGCACTCGTTCCGGGTGCATCCATGTTGCTACACAGTTTATTTTGTTTATGGTGTGTTTTTCTTGTTCAGCTTTTATAGTGCATTTTCCCGCATGACGCGTGGGAATTGCAGGCCTGTCGCTGGTTATCGCTATTTTTGTATCGCGGTTAGCCTCTTCGCAACTTTATTCGCGTTTCGCATTTTTGCGGTGTCGTGTTAATTTTAACGCAGTCATTTGACGCGTTATCGTGGGACTATCACATGGTGCCGCCAGGTTGGGAATACTACGTTAACACGGCGTTGTTAGACTGCGATATGCAAAGTTGCGTTAAGCTAAACTTGCGGTGGTTATCACACGTTCTTGAGAATATGCCCCTGTGTTTCTTGCCACGTGCTGCGCTTGAAAGACAGAGGTCAAATGTCAGGCTATGTCTTCTGACAAATTGCTGCTTATCTTTTAACATGGGGAATGGTGTTTACAAACTCCTCTCACTTTGCAGTCAGAGAACGAAAAGTAAAGTGACTTATGTGACAATCTTGCTAGAGTACAGAGAGTGTGAAAGGAAAGGCTCAGTAACATGAAACAAAATGTAACTACCTGTAAATGAATTGTACACCTTCAGCAGTTAGGAACACATTTTTTAAAATTCTGAAGTTTGATGGACGATTTGAATAAAATACTTTACTTGATGATGCACAAATGATAAATATTTACTGAAACCTGATGTCCACGCATTATCATTAGTCTGCAGTACTTATCTGCAAACCTGTATGTGTGCACACATTTAGTGGCCATTTCAATGGAAAATATGATGTCTGTAAATGACAGTGTGCTACCATATGCTGTGTTAGTTACATTAACAAATCACCCAACTCATGTCCATTAAAGGTAGGCGGGTCGTGAACGCTTGAGGTTCTAAAAAGTGGGTCGTAATTCTAAAAAGTTTGGGAAGCACTGTTCTAGGTGAACTGCGGACATCCAGTTCTCACCATGCTCCCATTAGCAGATTCATGTCATTTTTAGGGCACCTGAATAATGGCACATTCCAGAGCACATATAACATGCTGGTTCGATTAATACGCATAATGACATTGTACGTTGGTTTACCTGCGGGTAGTGAAGGACCCCCATTATCCTGGCCATTGGGACACTTAAGTATGACATGGTTTCTCCGATTATTCCAGCCAGTGGTGGGTGTGTAGTAGAACTATATCCAGGAATTGGCCACTTCTTCCCTGAGAGAAGCTCGAAGGTCGCCCGGATGGTTCTGATCTCTGACATGCAGGAATCGAAGATCCGGAAGCCCAAGGTGATGTTCTGTAATAACTCAGGGGTCCGGTTAATCACGTCTATGGCAAACACCATGGCTAGCACTGCACGGTAATTCCGAATATAGAAGCTGAAGCATAAGGCACAGTATGTGTTATCTGTGATACTGTGTAATCAAGGCCTAAGCAGTAAATTTACAAGGTACTCAACAACATTTCTGAAACAGAAAGAGAATAGAAGTAATTTAACCTTAAGTTAAGTTTCTTGCCTTGTAATTATGTTTGTATGTGGTATATATATATGGCATGCACCTTGCTGAAAGGTCATGGCAACCATATGCCTGTAAAGAAAATAAATTTTGGTATAATAAGGGTGATATCTTGGTTTTCACATAGTAAAATATTTACACTTTTAATAATACAGAGAATATTTGTATAAGTAACAAATTGAAAAAGAGAAATCAAAGAGCCTGTAGGTACAGTTTGCAGTATGAACATGCTCATCTGGCCCAACACAGCGCTGCTGAGCCTTCACGTGCCAGATATGGTGAAAAGTATGTCTTGTGCCATAAGTATATAAGACACAGGCTCTCATTCACCCATACACATATATCCCATTCATTTGCACACATGTTCATACATCGCCAAAGACCACACTCGCACTGCACACATTGCAGTCCTGCCACTGTTCCCCTAGTCAAGGCATTTTGCTCAAACCATAGTATCTGGCTATATGGATATTAGGCTTAAGGCCAATAAGCTGAGCATGGGGGTGACTGGTAAGCCTACAGTAGCTCACAATGATTTTCACTGATCAGAAGTAGTTCTCACTACAGAAAAGGTTGGAGTACCCTGGTATAGGACAACCCAATGGGATAAGATTGTTTTGACTGCCTTTCACTTCTTCCCTGCAGTGATACTAACAAACTGTTAGTCTTTAATACAGTCTCATTATGCCTGTCCGTATAGAAGCTATGGGCCCGGAGTGGATCCAATTGATGGAATCTCTACTGCTCCTTGATGGGTGTGGTTGAGAATGTGGGAAGTGTAACAGGCTTTCCACATTGAAAAGTGACATCAATTTCGTAAGAAAGGATGTCTGTATTTATAGAATGAATTTGCTCTGGGGAAAATGATTATATATGGAGGTCTGAAGCAACAAAGTCTGAGTTCACTAATGTATCATGCAGAAGTAATTGCAGTGAGGAACACATGTTTCAGAGTAAGATGCCAAATCTATTGAGCATTTAAAATGGCTCAGGATTCATAAAGGTGAGCACAAGATTGAGATCCCACTGTGGCATGATAAACGGAGCAGGGAGAAACATATGAAAAAAGGTGAATTGCGGCCGTCCTGACAGTGGGAATGGATTTAGCTGGCCTCGATTGACAGCAGAAATGCTTTGAATGCCAGCCAAATTGCACACATCTCCAAGATACTACTCTGATGGGGACCAGATCTCCACTTCCTACAGATAACCTCCCCAGCTGAGGGAAGGTGCATTTGTGACCACTGTAGTTATGGGGCATGAGACGGCAAAACGGTCTGGCTCACATCACATTGATGCCCAAACCCCACTACAGCAAATACCAAGCGGCCTCCTCGGAAATATGGAATTTGTCCAACAGGCATCCTGAACACTAAGCATTCTCAATGCCTGGTGCATTACATTTGCATATGCCATAGAGTAAAGTTCACCAGCAGGATGCAGGTAGCTAACAGACCTAACTACCTCAAAACTATCAAGGGTTGAAGACCAGCTTTTGCCTGAAACATCAGTACCAAAGCCGGAATATTCCAAACGCACAGCGAGGGCAGAAAACCTTCAAAGGAGTTTTGTCCACAATTGCTCCAACGAAGGGTAGCCTCTGTGGGGGATGGGGATGGCGTCTGGACTTGTTGAGGTGCAGCCCTAATTTGACAGGATTGATATTTTGTATTGTAGCTTGTTCAAGGTAAACCTGCCTTTATCTGCTAGTAATCTACCTATGGGAACGTGTAGATTCTCAACCAGCAAAGATAGGCCACAACCACCGAAATCACCTTTGTAAATTCTCAAGGGGCTGATGTAAGGCCAAAGGGAAGGACAGTCAATTGAAAGTTAGTGTCCTTTAGGACAGTAAAATCAGTGCATAAAAATACTTGTCCTCAGAGTCAAGGGCAGCAGAACTTGCATGCATGCCAAGATTTCAAACTTCTTATTACAGAGTAATGAGTTCCATACTCTGAGGTCTGGAAGCAGCCTCAAGCTTCAGTCCTTCTTAGGGAACAGGAAGTTAAAGGAGTAACATCTGAGTCGCTGCTCTTCTTCTGACACTAATTCAATTAAACCTTTGGCAAGCAACATCATCTCCTCTGCAGAAAGCATTCAAACATAATCCACTGAACCCATCATGAGTACCATAAAGGGTAGGGACTAGTCAATTTGGAGGATCCATTGATATGTGGTTCTCAAAAGCTATCGGGACCAAAAATGTTCAACTGAATCACCATTTGACATGTGTGTCTGCCCGAGGGTAAGCTAACGCAGTTTGGTTGCAGTGCAAGGTGAGGAAGAAGAGGAAGCGTGCTGCTACTGTTGTCCTCTCACCTTAGCACCGCCTCTGCCTGTAAAAGCCTCAAAATTCTGTACAGGCTGCTAGATGGGTTGTGGCAGTTGACATTGATGCCAGGGAAGACCCTCAGAGTAACCTCAACCTCCCTTGCTGCTGGTGCAATTGATGGTCTTGAGAAGCTAAACCCAGAGAATGTGCTGCTGTTCTTTAACTATTCTTGAGTCACTCCAGAACAGTCAGATTTCTTGCCGAATTGCCCCATTGAATGGGATATCTGTCAAGGAATTTGCACATCACCAGAAAATTCCATAGGCATATCTATGGATGATGACCTTGATTCTCACTGCATAGGCATCTGAGTAGAAGGAATCCAAGCCAGAACTGAAATTTGTTTGACCATATCCTGTCCTGAACAATAGCCACAAACCATGCTCGAAGGTCCTCCAGTAATGCCGGAAGAATCTCCCATGTAATCTCCCAACCGGAGGGGCAATAGCAAGCCAGAAGACAAGAAGCATTACAGAAATCCTGGGCCAAGCTGCTGAAAAAGAAGACTTTCTTCCCCATTGCATAAGTACAGTTTGACTCCTTTCCCCGAGGGGTGGGAGGGAGGAGTTTAATTTAACCTTGCAAGGGGAATCTTGCACCACCAGGTTCACAGACATAGGATCTTGCGTCAGGAACCTTGTGTTCCTGGGTGTTCATCTGTGGCATCTGTTAATCAGATGGCTAGCAGAGAGTACCAAGAAGGGCTTACCCCAGGTCACAATATAGGACCAAGTACACAGTCAATGAAAGATAGAAGAAGGTCAGATGTAGAAGCCAAAGACTGGAAACCTCCATAAGCAAATTCACTTTACTCTCGTCTGACAGAAAGACGAGATCCAAAACATGAATCAAAAATGGCTTCTGTCCTACCCTAACATTGGAAAGTGCAGCCACTAAGGAGTTATTTTCAACAGAGGGCTATGCTTTAGTAATAGTATAGCGTGAAATGGAGTGGACTCTTGCAGACAATGGATTCAAATCTGGGACTGGTGCACACTGATTTAGTATAAGTGTTTCTGGAGTCAGTGGCAGTCCTGATGAGGCACCATTTAATGAGGACTTTGCCAGAGGAGTAAAAGTATGGCCCAGTGCCAGTGATGATCTCCAACCATCGTACTTCAGTGCGGAGGGTGGGCCTGGCAATGGAAGTGTACATGGTGGTCCCACCTGCTCCTATGGCCATAAGTCAGGCTGGAGGGAGAAATAGCAAAGTTAAAGATCTGCATTCTGGCCCCCTTGAAGGCAACCATATGCTGCAAAGTTGCAAATGGTCTGGGGCATTAGTTCAAGACTAGGAACCGGCTCAAATGTAGATGATGAAACCTGAGTTGGATTTTGCAAAGCTGAATATGCTTAAACTTCAACTCAATTGACAAGGGTGACCGGAAGCTGGACTGGCTTTGTTTCTTGTGTTCAGCCATGTGTAGAGCCATGCAAATATGTCTATCACTCCCTGATCACCTTTGGGGGCATGAAAGGGAATTGGTAGCAGTCCTCTATGGCCCACTGACACCACAGGCAGATTCCAATCAAGATGGTGACCAACATCAGCTACCAACATATTTTGAAGCCTGTATTCTTTGGTAGAGACATCCCAGCTAAACTCTGTCTTTATTTTGGAGATTAATCTATAGAACCAAAATCAGAAGGAGTCTGGATCAGCATAGTTTTGTGCACAAAAAGGAACTGTCATCACCAGGCAGGGTTGGTGCCTATGTAAGGCTCAATGCCTTTATGCCTAGAGAAGGACAGTGCAATGATGGTGGTTGATAGTACTACTTGTCATTGAGCATGAGTTATTGTAAGATTCTTCTGGATTAAGTCTGGGGCATTGGAGAATTCAAAAGGTAAGGAATATGGAAGTGTTTTGTGTATTACCCGATGGAGACTGTGGTGGCAGAGCTAATGCCATTTTGGTGGAAATATATATCTTAATAATGTGACATCTATGATCATGATCAATAGAATTCCTTAGTATGGCATAATTTAATGTTCACAAGCTCATCTCAAAAACAGATATTCTATAGCTATAACACTCTGCAAGCAGAGAATTGGAGGATAAGATTATCAGGAATCCCTATTATTTTAACTTTAGACCCTCATCCACTTTATTAGTGGCATGCTTCATTAACAGGTTTTATCCTGGTCCCTATAAACCAGGATGGGCTCAACCATATTTCAGTGAGCATGTTCACTGACTGGGTCTCTTTATATAAAGATACCTTGGCAATAACCAACTTCCCTTTATTATTTGTGTCCTACGTGTGGTTAAAAGCGCATATTATCGGTGTGTGTTAGTGTACCTTAACTGTCCTGTACTCTTTTATAGTTAGCTTTTAACTTCACTATGTACACCTTCTTACCCTCTGCTCCACTCTCCCATTCCTCACAAAGGACAATTTAAAAACATCTGAAGAGCTCCTCCTAATTTTAGGAGTTGTAGCCCACACCACAACTTTGTTTTGGTGTGAGGAGGAACCCTATGATGAAACATGATGAAGCATGCCACATGCTGGTGGGTGAGGGGTTTCATCCTAAAAAAAAAAATACTTCCTGCACACTTAAGAGTACATGCCATTTCATTTTGTTGATTATGAAAAAGCCTTTTCTTGCAATTTGTTTAACCACGGGTAATTGTTCGGAGTAGCATCCCAAGCCATTGTTCTTTTGCTAATCCTGTCCCGGCTGTGCCACTGGAACCAAGCTATACCTG
The DNA here is from genome assembly GCA_963921515.1 of Calotriton arnoldi. Lineage (NCBI taxonomy): Eukaryota > Metazoa > Chordata > Amphibia > Caudata > Salamandridae > Calotriton > Calotriton arnoldi. Next base: position 680,318 of record CAWUFW010003147.1, read on the forward strand.
GCTTATGGGCATACAAATATGGAATTGTAGGGTTCTCTGCCATGATAAATCCTGGCTCTTTTTTGGTAACCCAATCTTCAGTCAGTTTCAGTCAGTCAGTCAAAAGTAACATTTATTTAGACCATTGGTCTTTAAACAACATAAAAACATATCACTCTATGTAAAAGTTTCTAAAATCAATACAAATTCATCAACAAACGCCATTATAATAGACTGATTTTCATACGCTTCCTTTTAAAGTTACACAATGCTTCAATCATAAGCAATAAACATGCCTATAAATAAACATAAATAATTTAAGAACAATAAAAATTCCTTTTCTAAAGTATATATCTAAAAGGTATATATCAGGTAAAGGTTAACTAAAATCCATATCCCTCATAACATCCAGCCTACCTTTCAACCATCCATTTTCTTCTCCATAAAAAATCTTTTTACAGCCTTAATATACTTCGCAATGGCTATTGCAATTTGAAGGTTTGGATGTAAGAAGTTCAATAGCTTGTGCACGCAAAGCGGCACCATATTTTAAAAAGATGGGATGTAAAAACTGTTTCCGTAAAGCTAACAATTTTAGGCAGTCCATTAAAATATGTAAGTTATCACATTTTGTGCCCAACCTACATGTACATTTACTGTCAGGTCGCGTCATTTCTGTTTTTGTTCTCCCATTAGTCATGCAAGGATTAATGCAGATTCTCAACCTTAGTACTTCTGATCTGAGCCATTGATTAAGTAATATATCCAGAATGGGGTACCAAATTTCTTTCACCCAACTATTCATCATGAATTTCACAGATTCTTTCTTTCTCAAATACTCCATGTCTTCCATCCTAGACGTCTCCTTCCCTAGAGTTCTGAGATCACTCTTTGTTGCTTCTATTTGTAGAGTCTGCTGATCAATTCTCACATTTAGGTTTTCACAGACAGTAAACAGTTTCTTTCTGACCTCTTTGTCCCATTTTAGGTCACTTTGCTGAGACTCATTCTTGCACCATTGAGACACTTTCATGGCTTCTCCTGTACCCAATCTTTTCCAGAATCTTAACAGGGCCACTTGAACCTGTACATTCCATGAAGTCATACCCATCTCTAATCTAATTGCCTTGATCATAGATGAGCCCGGTAATGACATTAGGGGTTTTATGCATTTCCCTTCCTCGATATCCCAACTGCATTTACCACTTAAGCAGAGTACTTCTGCTCCATATTGTAGTTGCGGGGGTATCAAAGCATTATAGGCTTTTATCAGTGGTCTGTGGGACATATTCCCATAAATGCAGTTAAATTTTTTCAGCCCGCACACTGATGTATGGCCTTTGGCTTCCTGGGCCTCCAGATGGGTGTACCACTTTAGAGACTTGCCGAACCAGAAACCGAGATATTTATACTTGTTCAAAATTTCCCATTTGGTTGGGCCCAAATACCAATTAAACGTCTGGTCTCTCTTTCCAAAACACAGGATTTTGGTTTTATCCATATTTACAATTAATTGCTTTGCCATACAATATTCACTAAATGCATTTAACTTCCGCTGTAAGCCCATCTCTGTCTGGTCGAAGATTACGAAGTCATCGGCGTACAGTAGACATGCTAGTTGTTTCCCATTCATTTGTGGACTAGCACTTCTATCCACCGCAAAAGTAGTTGGCAGATCTGCTAAGAATATGGCAAAAAGTAGAGGGGCCAATACAAAGCCCTGTCTAAGGCAATAGTTAATCGCTATTTTCGGTGTCAAGGCCCCCGCCGTATGCTTAATGACTTGGGCCCAGTTCTGACTGTGTAACTCCTGAATTACAGCCAGGAGCCCTTCTGGGATATCATATTTTACCAAGGACTCCCAAAGGCGTTTCCTATCAAGCAGGTCAAATGCCGCACGGACGTCTACAAAGCAGCAATATAACTTTCCTTGCTGCTCCATAGACGTCCGCGCCACTGCCCATAGGGTGAAACAGTGGTTAATCGTAGAGTGTCCCTCCTTGAAGCCTCCTTGTTCCACCGGCACGATCGACCACTGTTCCACCCAATCCTTCAGTCTGCCCAGGATTAACGAAAACCTTCTCACCGATATCCAGCAGGTTAATCAGTCTATAATTCTTTGGGGCTTTCCTATCTCCCTTCTTAATTATTGGTCTAATTACTGCCCCCCTCCAATTTTTGGGGATATGACCAGAGTCTAATATGGCTAGGAAAATATAGGATAGGAATTCAGCCCACCAATTTAACTGTGACTTTATTATGATGGTGGGGAGGTTGTCGGGTCCTGCTGCACGGGTTAATGTTAATTTTCTTATAGTATCCTTTACCTTTTCTACTGTAAAGAGCGTTTTTAAGTCTTCATCAACCCCTCCCCATTGTGTAGATTTACTTACAACAGACTCTTCACTTGTCCCATATAGTTCTCCTAGGTACTCTTCCCATGCTGATTCTTCCACTACACAGCTCAAAGATCCGGGGGACTGTCCAGAAGCTTCCTGTATCAACTTCCAAAATTTTCGTATATTTTTTGCTTCAATTGTTTCCAGCAAGTCTTCCTAACATTTCTCTTTAAAAATCCTCTTCTGTTTCCTAACTATCGTTTCATATTCCTTTCTCAGTTTAATCAGGTTTAACAGTCTGCCCTGGTCATACATTTTTCTTAGGCTTCTCTCTTCCCTCCTTATTAATCTTTTCTTATTCATACATTCCAGATTGAACCACCTTGATTGTCTTCCTTGTATTGTTTGCTTGTCACTGGGGCAAACATTCTTACTTTTTAATTCTACTCGGAGGCATTGTACGACATGTTCTATAGTTTCCTCAAACCAGGCCACTTTCTGATCCCTTGCACTTTCCATATTTAATTTCTGTTGGAAGCTAGCCAATATTCATTTGTTAGTCTTGTTGTCAGGCGTTTAGGGTACTCCATTTGTTGAGAAGTACTATTTCCCGGTGGCTTATTAAACCCCTAGATAATTCAAAATACAGGGTGTTGTGATCGCTGCCTTCCCACTGGGTTACCTGGAACCCTTTTACTAATGCGAAGTTCCATGCGTGGATAAACACATAATCAATGGGGCAGTGTTGGGTGCCTATCCTGTAGGTCTGTTTGTGGGCGGTCTGTTCCAACCTACCATTGAAACTAAACTTAACCCCAAATACTTTCCCAATGTTACATCTTGTCTAGTAGAGATACAATTGTGGAAGTCAGCTGGCACTGTAATATATGAGCCCAGTATTTCTTTAAACCAGGGATCATGTTTTCTTGGGTTCAGTTTATGACTGAAATCTCCCATTACAATAATCAGATTGTTCTCATGTTTTTCACACAGTGCATCCATATCTTCCTTAAAGTGCCTCATTTCCACCTCATACTCCTTGTGGAAACCCCACTGTATGTAGACATTGACACGTACCAAGTATTCACACTTCCTATCTGTAACCAGAGGGGATACCTTACAGACCAGCAACGATTTACATCTTACATTTATTATCATGACTTTTTTCGCAATCCTGGTTGAAGTGAGTGTCATAATCTCCCCGGAGGGACGACCAAACCTTCTTTACGTAGCTGGCCTGTGAAGTTGGACAAAGCCTTGAATTACAGGGGTGTTGTCGCATAGCCATGTTTCCTGTAAACACATGATCTCAGCACACTGGGCTAGTTGTTTTACACTTTCGACTTTAGTCTGACCTCCTAGCCCATTTACGTTCCATGATATAATTTTCAAGCTATGCGACAATCCAGTTTCCTAATGTATTTCGCTAAGACAGTCAAACTCATTACGATCCCACTGGAATGGGTCTAGATAACTATTTTCTAGACTCCAGTTATCCCAAGGTTTACTAGTCTCTGGGTTCTCAACTGCTATTTTGATGTTTTCTATTTCCCTGCCCTCCCCGGCTATCAGCCTTACCTGCCTTCTCCCTAACCCTGCATGGCAATTCAGAAAGGCACTACCTTTTTGGTTACCCCCCTCCAGATCCACTTCTGATATTAGCCTTATTCCTTCTTTCAGTACCTCCTTTTCGGATTTTACAATAGCTGCCTTTACCAGCCCTGAGTAGACTAGCACCTTAGTAATTTCCTTCCCTTTGTTATTGTGGCTGAAGCCTACCTGCCTCAGATCCTTTGTCCCAATTTCTCTCAAACTTGGGCATTTTGAGAAAGAATATAAAGGTTGGGCTCGATTTAGGGGTGTGATCTTCCTTGTTGTTTTCCTCCCCTTCTCAATTTCTGATGGTTCGAAGTGTAGCCACAAATTACCACTGATTTCTACTGTTGTGGTACCAATATTCTCTCTTCCATGCTTATTCCTCTTATTAATTATTGTTTTAGGTAATCTCCCACCATCAGTTAAATTCCTGATGTTATCCTTTCGCCCCTGGGGTTTTTCACGTATTATAACCGTGTTATCCTCCCTACTATTCTTTAAGGTGGATTTTAATTGGCCCTTTTTTATTTACTTCTACATTCACCACTCTTGATGAGCTCTTTGATTCCCCCATTGACTGCTACTCCTTGATGGTGATTTTCTCTCTGGAGGGGTTGCTCGTTGTAGACCCCCTTTACCCCTTCCTTTCTTTAAACCCCCTTTACCCCTTCCTTTCCTTAAGACCTTTAACTTCTGCTGTTGTTGCAGCAACCTTCTTAAGTTTCTCCGTGGGTTATAGCGCCTATACCGAGACTGTTCTCCCCATCTCTTAATCAGCATCAGGCATCTAGAGATATACACCTCCTGCCATTTAACCACTTGCTCGGAGTCCCCGGCACAAACCTGAATCGGGGTGTCGGGGATCGGTCTTACTACTGATGGCATTAGGCCCCTGATCCCTTGCAATTCCCCCACAATTTTCTGAAATTGAATTTCATGGGTTTTTAGTATGTTAATATTTAACATGGTCACTTCTAACAACCCTTGCAAGGTTTTTTGCAACATCAACATTATGTCCAACATTGAGGCCGAGGGTGTTGGTGATATATCAATGCCTAATGTAATGTTGCGCGCCAACACTTCTGTGGACTCAGTTCCTTGATTTACAGATTGCCCCGTGCTCTTATCAGTCTTAGACTGTATCACCAGGTCCAAATCATCTATCTGGTCACTCCTTATTCCATTTGAAGCATTTCCCTCCAGTTCCGGTTCTTCGTCGCCGGTTTTGGAGAAAATCCGTGGTGATGAAGATAGTCTAGGTTCCAAATTGGATTCAATTCTGCTTAAGTTAATTTGATTCAAAAGTGAAACATCTGAGTTTGGGGCACAGTACCCAGTAACCTCATGTTCATTTAATTGATCTTTGTTAGAATCCGGGGTTCTCACTGCAGTATGCATCCTCTTAGTGCTTGCCCACAAAGTCCTTTATTGATTTTGACACTAGCGCCCCCCCCCCTTTCACTCCCAGTTAGGTATTATCAATTACAGTTTACTTTGTGTGCTGTATCTTAGATGTAAATATGATATTTTAATGTTTAGAAATTGCACAGACATCTGATACCCAGTATTCTGAAAAATAAAATACAATCACAATGGCAAGGCTACTGGAATGATAAGCACAAAACAGATGTGGAGGAGGAATTTATAAGAAGCCACAAATGCAAAGACCACAAGGTAATAAGCCTTGAATAAGACATGGTCAAAAACCATCCACATGGTTCCCTGAGAGAAGGACCCAAACAGAATATATGATAGGCAAACAGAATAAAGTGAACATATCTACAATAAAATAAAACCTGTGATGCGGCAAAGTGAATCAAAAGAACAAGCCAGTCAGAGGAGAAGCGCAGCCCCATAATTAAGGCAGAAACCGCGCTTTGTGGCTCCGTGGAATCTCCCAAAAATACTTCCAATGACAAACCATTAACACTCATCTGTGATGACTTTCACTTCCTTTTTGTCTCTTTCCTTGGTCGCCTGATCAAAACCCTCTCTTCCTTTGCAGCTCAGCATACCACACTCCTCACCCCTGATACAAACCTGAAGCTGCAGCCCTCATCATGAGTAGCCCAGAAAATGGTGCGGTTTCCCCACCCCGCAGGTATCGATACCACAGGTGTTCCAGGGGTATCACAACTCTGAGGGTGGGGAAAACCAGGCCTCTGGTATTGGTAATGGTATTGGGATGTGGACACTGTGCCTCTCAGAATAAGCACAGACACACCATGCGCGGGAGCACATGGCTAATAAATGGTGTAGTAGGAAGCAGGAAAATGCTGACAACGACCTGAGCAGCATGCAGGCAGTGGGAGCAAAGGATCAGACAATGCCTACAGCTGCTGAGGATCAGGGTCGTAGCTTCAGGGGGGTGTTTGGGGTGTTACACCCCCCATATAAATGTATTTTCTGATGAATAGTTGGGTACAGCTGCTTTCACTTGGGTATAGTGAGGTGTCTCTCGGATTTCACCTCAGATTTTTGCATGCACACACGCACACACTCAATCATCTCTGTTTTGAAATTCCTCAAACATTTTATTTTACAAAATAGTGTGTTTCTCTCACTTAGTACTCCTACCAGTCCACATTCCTCTCCCTTTCCACTGCCCATTAAGCTCCTATTATGCACCCTGCTTGTTGTAAATTGTATTTGAACATTATATGCCAGCATGAATGTCTGGAAACCTGACGCTCATACACCCCCATTCTTAATGACCAAGCTACACCTGCTGAGGATGTTAAATAGTCCCTTATGTACTGCAAAGCAATTCCTCCCCAAGAGGTGGAGTGATACACCAAACAGCTAATAGCATTACTTTAGAGAATTACACTCCTCTGGCTGACCTAAGATGCAATTGACAATACCTCGAGCCAGTGGCTGAAACAGGTTGACCCAAATGAGCCTATAGTTTAAGTTTGTGACCTTAAGACCACTCTATGTATCTTGTAAGCAGCTGGTGTGGAAGACAGCTGCACTTGCAACACAGACTCGATAAGAAACGATAGCAAGCCAAAGTGATAACTTAAAATATGTATGATAAATGTTAAAATACTAGTACCAGTGTGTGAGGTCAACAAGAATCACTGGGCAAGTTCATTGCATCAGAATTCACAAATGCTGCTCTGATAAAAGAATGAGAGCAAGCTACTCCTGTGGGAATATTGTGGCCCAGCTTCCATCACTTCCAACCCGCCTTCCTTGTATTCTGGTTGTCAGGCACAATAAGCCTGCCAGTGTGCCACAGCTTTATCTGTGGCCCACAAAATACAGGCACATGTCCCCTAAATGTCTTTGAGTGGCTGTGGAAGATGGTGGTACTTTGAAGCCTATTCTCTGCAGTTTGTGGACATTGACCGTGCGGAGCTTGATTCACATTGATTTTGCTATGAGTATGTGTGACTTACTCCTGAAGTACTCCTGGCTTACTCCTGTCATTCATCAGTAAGAGAGGGGTACTACAACCGTAAGTCGCAAATACTCAAGCATCAGTCTTGGTGAAGTTTTCTATTGATTACTGAACTACATCCCACTGTGATCTCAAGTGCTGGTGGAATTGCTCTGCACAGTTGTAGTGCCTCGAAATAATAATGCCTTTACATTAGGGGTGAGCGTAACTCCTGTACTTCAGTGTAGCATAAGCATGTGGAATTATCTAAAAAAAATATGCACGATTACCCTTGAAATATGAAAGAAGAGTAATTCTGCATTTAGCGCTATTTCTTAGCGCAAATATGCCCCCTCATGTCCAAAATGGACCCAAGAATGCATTTTGCTCTAAGAAACAGCGCTAAATGCAGCAGTACACAAATAGAGAGTGAAAGCGGCCACTCACGATTGCTAAATGTTCTCTCGCATTAGGGTTGTTTGCCCCAAATTACTCATAATTATGCCAGGATGATTATTTGTATAATTATCAGTAATTCTGCATCAAATAGTAATGCGGAATCACCCAAATTAATCTGGCGTAATTGAATTTGCACCCAGGCCTAACTTTACATATGATTTATTAACTGCCTGCTTCATTTCAATCTCTCACACTATGTCAAGCGAGCTGACGTAGTTCAGGCTACATCTGACAATAAAAAACCCTAAATTATTAACTAAGGGCCATATGTAGGTAGCTAAATACCGGTCGGTAACGGCCGAAATTCGGTAAATCTCCCGTTACCGACCGGTATTTAGGCGATTGAGATGTAGGAGGCCAAAAAGAAGGAATCGGTAATTATGAATCGGTAAATACCGATTCATCATTACCGAATTCAAAACTACCCATTCGAAATCACCGATTCCTTATTTACCGAATCGGTAAATAAGGATCGGTAAAAACGAAAAAAGAGATGTAGGTAAATTCGGTAATACCGAATTACATGAAATTCGGTATTTAAGAGTCGGTAATTAACACTGACTGAAAGCAGGTGGTAATCATCTACAGTGAATATAAGCAATCCCAAAATGCAACAGTGTGATCACTATGGCGGCTTTCTATGTGATTGAAATGCGGCTACGTCTACAGGCAGCAGGAGTGAGGATCTGGAGAAGGGAGGAGCGCATTTACAGACAGCGCATCACAATCTTCCAACAGACTGAGGCTGAGATCCATGAAAGGTACAGGCTACACCCCCACACCATCCTGGACTTGATAAGGGACTTGCACCCACTCCTGGAGCACCCAACACCAAGGGCGCACACCATACCACCACATGTGCAGGTGCTCTGTAGCCTACATCTACTCGCATCTGGCAGTTACCAGGGGGTGATAGCTGCGGTAGGCGGGGTGTCTCAGAGTTGCCTGTCCCGTTTCTTCAGAAAGTTCCTGGATGCCATGATGCAGAGAATGCACCACTACATTAGCTTCCCAAACACACAGGCGGAACTGCTCAAAACCAAGACAGACTTTTACCAGATGGCACAGTTCCCGCATGTCATAGGCTGTATTGATGGCACACACATTCCAATCTGCCCACCAGCAGCCACTGAGCATATCTACAGGAACAGAAAGTCCACCCACTCCATAAATGTGCAGGTAATCTGCGATGCTGCCAACATTATCACTGACATCGTGGCCAAATTTCCTGGGAGCACCCACGACTCATAGAACAGTGGGATCTACACACGCCTGGCTGCGGGAGAATTTGGAGAAGGATACCTGCTAGGTAAATCACTGTGACACTCACTCATACTTACTGCAGATGAATGTGTATTGGTGTATGTGACTAATGGCACTCTCTTCCTCACCTAGGCGATAGTGCATATGCCGTGCGGTCATTTATCCTCACTCCCTACCTAAACCCATCAACCCTGAGTGAGAGACGATACAATGTGGCACACAAATCAACATGGAACGTTGTGGAGCGCACGTTTGGACTATTGAAAAGCAGGTTCCGCTGCCTCCACAAAAGCGGAGGCGCACGTCAGTACACACCCATCATCTGCTGCAAAATCATTGCAACTTGTGCAATGCTGCACAACCTTGCCACAAAGAAAGGTACAGAAGTGGAATTAACTGATTTTGAGGACAATGATGATGAATTAGCACAGCCAGAGCCCAACGCAGCAGGAGTGCCACCAGCAACAGATGGGAGACAGAGACGGGCAGAGATCACATGCAACTATTTTTAAGTAAGTAAGGAGACACAGCCAGTTGTTGTATGTAATGACGTAGTTTTAATTTCTGGGCACTACGCCACAACACAAACGGCCAAACTTGGCATTCCAATTTCTGACATCCATAGTAGGGAGTCATGGGTTACTTCACCCAATTCTGTCCTGTTAGTGTGGTCTGCATCAGCGTCTGCGGCCACGCACAACAGTACTGGATGCCATTAAGTGACTGTCCTCACTGGCTGTGGAACCAGTGGCAGCCCCATGCCGTCTGCTGCTCCTCCGGGTGTCTGTTACAGGGGGGGTAATGCTGCTCCGACTGGTCATGTCCTCGCTGTCCCCAACTTCCACAGCACCAGTAGTGGCAGACTGACTTGTCAGCAGCACCTCAAGAGCAGTGGTCACCTTTACCAGCCCCCTAGTGACATCAGTGCTGCAGTGCGCCAGGCCCTCCTGCATGGCCACGGAGCGACGAGCGCCTGCAGAGCAGAGAAGTGGCAGTTGCTAGGCGGTTCACTGCCCTTGTATGTTGCTCCATTTTCTGCCTCTCCCTGCGCCGTGTAACTCTGTCTTCATCCATTTTGCTGCACAGCAGCATCACAGACTGGGACATGTCCCGCATGCCTGCAGCCATCTCCTTCATGCCCTCAGCCATTGTGCCTATGCCCTTGTCAATGTTGGTCATGTTGTCATTGAGGCGCCTCATTTGTCGCTGGACTGACTGTATTGCCTTTCCTTGTAGGCGCTGCACCTTCACCATGCTTGCCTCCAGCCCTCCGAAGACACCATGGCTCTCACCCTGTGGAGGTGGACTGCTCACACGAGCCCTGCGGCGGCGTCTGGCACCTGTGTGTGCTCCCTCAGTGGTGGACAGCAATCCAGCATTGCTACCATCCACTGGCACAGTGGATGTTTCCCCCCCCTCGAGTCTTCTGAGGAGGACTCAAACTCCATCAGTCTGGCAACAGCACGCCTCCTAGGTCTCAGCACTGCAGGTGGTGTTGATGCTGGTGAGGCTAGCAGTAGTGGCGAGGCTAGCTGTGGTGGTGAGGCTAGGGGTAGTGGCGAGGCTAGCTGTGGTGGTGAGGCTGACTGTGGTGGTGTTGTGTGCCCTGCACTCGTACTGGCCTTCTCAGTGATGTCCTTCCGGGGTGCCCTCTCTCCCTTGTCCTGAGGAGTCCTGCGCGATGTCTCGCCTGTGGACAGAAATTGTACATTAGCTCAGTGTACCTGCAGCCCTGCATAGCAAGAATAAATATACATTTCTGCCACACTATCTCATTGTCTTCTGCCTGCTTATCGCTGATGTGTGTCACATGCCTTGTTGTTCAGTGCGATTCCTGTCATGATAGGGGTTTCACTGACTACATCTCCCATAATGCATTGCTGGTTTGCACAAAAATCGGTTCTGGAGTGGGATTCACAGAGCCCAATTGGGGATTTGGGATAGGGGAAGGGGGGCACAATGCTGTGCATGCTTCTTACCTTGTTTAGAAGCAGCCCTGGCAGAGCTGTCTGCATCCCCGATCCCACAGACACTTTCTGGCTCTATCGTGGACTCCACGAGCCGCTCAAGTTCAGTCAGGGCAGGTGCCCTGTTCCTTCCTCCTCCTGTCAGCCTGGCTTGTTTCTTGAGATCTGCCATCTTCTTCTTGGTGATGCTCCTGATGTCATACCACCGCTTCTTGAGCACATCAATGTCCCGGGGGTCACTCCAATGGCATTCACCTGTGACTGGATTTCAAGCCAGATTCTCCTTTTCACTGACTCTGCAACTTGCAGGGACTGCTTTCCAAACAGCTTTGCATTTTGCTTCACTACCTCCTCCACAAGGACCTGCAGTCAGTCGCGGTCCGTGTAGGAGTGCCGGCCGGGCGGTGACGTGGGGCGGGGGAGGGGCAGGGTGGGGGGTAGCAAAGTACGGATTACGGACCAATACAGGTAAGTAAACATTTAAATCAATGAAACGAATTTCGTTGCGCGCACTGCATCGCATTTGGCGATGCAGTGCGCGCAACGAAATTCGTTTTATTGATTTAAATGTTTACTTACGTGTATTGGTCCGTAATCCGTACTTTGCTACCCCCCACCCTGCCCCTCCCCCGCCCCACGTCACCGCCCGGCCGGCACTCCTACACGGACCACGACTGCCTGCAGTTCCCTCTGACTGAATTTCAGTTTCCTCTTCCTTTCCCCTCCTTCTCTTTCTGTGTCCTGGGTGTCCATTGTGCAAGATTTGCAGGCGAGGTTCAGGCAGTGGCTCTGTTGCTCTCCTCTGCACTCCCAGCCTCTCCAGAAGGTTCTGATTGTGTGCACCTGCCTGGGTGTGGCCACTTCCTGGTTGGGAGGGTGGTGGTTGCACAGGATTGGCTGATTCCTCAATTGCTGTTTTTTTGAATTACCGAATCTGTATTTACCGATTCGGTATTTACCGATTCGGTATTTACCGATTCGGAAAAACCGATCGGTATTGTGGATTCGGTAAATATTTACCGATTTTTACCGATTCGGTATTATTTACCGAATTTTTACGTACATCGGGAATACCGATTCATAAATACCGATTCAGTAAAATTCGGTAATTAGGAATCGGTATTTCCAGATTACCTACATATGGCCCTTAATACTCAAAACATGCTGCTGGAGAGTTTTATTTTTCACCTGCCATATATTTCACCGAGCTGGCAGATGAGAGTGTTAATGTCATGTTGGATGAGCTGATGGTAGGGGCAGATGATCAAAGATATTGTTCGATTGATAATTATGTCAAGTTATGGAACTAGATATCTGAATAAACAAGTTAAACAACCAGTGAAAACGTGAGGGAAAGGCCATCATTGTTTTATGAAGAAGCTAGATGCACTGCCCAAATTCACCTCAGCAGAATATAAAGGTAATAGAAAATATGTAAACATTTTGTGAAAAACTACAGCTGATGATGTGAAAATGGACTGGGGTGACAGGAAATGAGAAGTCAATGATTGTTGAGTATTCCTGACAGTGGTGGGGCATGATTTAAGAAAGAAGAAATGCAAGAAAACAGGTGTGGGGATACTAAGTGAAAGGAGTTATTCATTCACTCAAAATACCAACAGAGAATAGCATAGACCTAGTCAGTCGGAGGTGACTTACGTCATCTATACTTACATACATCAGAGATTCAATATAGATCAGAAGGGATCCACATGCACAGAATCCATGTACTCAAGCTCTCCTAAGGAGCTCCTACAAGTAATAGCTGCACTCTTGTGGTTGTCATTATCTCAACTGACTAAAGCTGCATCTGCAGTGAGATACCTCATGGGTATCTGTGGTGTGGTGAGATTCCTCATGGGTATCTGCAGTGCGATACCTCATGGGCATCAGTGGTGTGGTGGGATACCTCACTGGTATATGCGGTGAGATACCTTAGGGGTACCTGCCATCAGATACCTCATGGGTACCTGTGGTGTGGTGGGATAACCTCATGGACATATGTGGGGAGATACCTCACCGGCAACTGTAGTGAGACAGCGCAGGGATATCTGCGGTGAGATATGGGGAGTACCTCATGGGCACCTGTGATGAGGTACCTTGTGGGTATCTGTTGTTAGATACCTCAATGGTATCCACAGTGAGATTCCTCATGGTTATCCACAGTGAGATACCTCATGGTTATCCGCAATTAGATACCTCAACGGTATCGGTGGTGAGATTCCTCACGGTTGTTTGCAGGGATATTCCTCACAGGTATCTGCGGGGAGATACCTCATACCAGGAGCTGGTCAATCCTGGTACACTGTGCTTGAAGGGAATTCATTTATTGAATGAGAACACTCCTGTACCAATGAGGTAAGACTATTTGCAAGACAGCAACTCTACCAATTGATTAGACCGTCAACAGAGTGCTCCTCCACTATTCACAAATGGGTGTCAGCGGCCTCCACCATGCACAATCTTTTGACCCTCAAATTGACGTTCAGAAAGGCAGTGGAGTGAAAACAGCTCCATTATACTGTACACCTGTTGACATTTCCACTGCCCTGGGTAAGGCTGATGCCGCAATTCTTTGGGTTAGAATTAGGGGTGGGCGGAATTTGCGTAGTCGCGCTACGCAAAGCTCTGCGAAACGGTAAAAAATCTGCAAGCACGCAAAAGTTCCGCAAACACGCAGAATTGCTTGTTCTGCCCGTTCGCGATGCTTTTTTCCTGTTCGCGAACGCTGTTTGCGTGCTCGGGGAGAAATATCTTGCAAACACGCATTTAGAAAGCGCGAACATGCAAAAAATTACGCGAAGCTGCGGATCGCTGAATTTTTGGCAATTCTGCGTTCTCCGCGGAACGCGAAATTACCCAAATTCCGCAAATTCCGCGAGCGGAACGGAATTTATTGCCCAGGCCAAGTTAGAATAGGGAAGTGCATGACACCCCCAAGCCCTTTTGTCTGTAGTGGATTGAGGCCCTAGAAAAATGTAGCAAACAAAGGATTATTAATGTGAAGAGGGAAAGGATTAGGGGATAGGATTTAGAAATTGGCAGCATTGGTATGTCTGCAATTGCAGGATGAATATCTGGAGGTGGTATAAAAGGATCAGAAAAGGGATTAGAATAAACCATTAACTCATGTGTCTGGGGCTCTGAAAGCCCTTACAAAGGGAAGTTTGGAATAAATGTTGAAGGCCTCCAAATACAAATTCTAAGGGTCAGATTTACTAACTTTGCACCATTGGTGTCACAGTGTACAGTTGGGATTTACTTTCCAGCACTATAAAGTAACACAAAGCAGCGCTATGTGCAACTTTGCACTACTTTGCATCAAGCTGGAGAACCAGAGGTGGTACTTGAGCATTCTCATGCAACTACCCATAGATTGTGATGCTAAGCTCTATCAACTAAAAATAGTAGACAGGCCACTATTTTGCAAGGATGTGTGCAAAGTGCAAGGAAAGCTTGAAGGGCACCAGCACAGGGGGGAGAAAAACAACATCATATCTTAGTAGATTTGGCACAGTTCTGCACTCCCTCTTTCAAGCAATGTAGCAGAGCAACTTTGATTAACTTCTCCTCCCACCTCCCCAGCATCTTGTAAGGATGACGCTTGTGGCCAGTGATGAGGGTAAATGAACTTAGAATGTCAGGAGAAAAGCTGTGACAGACATTTGTGGGTCTGCAGAGAACACCTCCTCTGCAGCAGATTCATTCAGAATTATGGTTAATTAGATCACTGAAGATGTTTATGTGTGTGTAACCAAAAACACAACTGAATCCTGGTTGGTGCTGTGGGGAATAGTGACTTGTGTATTTATAGTGTTACATGGTGCTGCCCTGTTATCATAAAATATGTGAGATATTAGTAATAGAAATGACAATCTTATTATATGTGAAATACAGTGAGATGGACAATTTGTAAATGATCCACACCCTTTGACCTACAATAGAATCCTATCCTAAAAAACTGACAAAGAATCCTGCAATAATCAGCGGCCAGTCTGACAAGGTATCACATGATACAGGACAGTTTGTCCTCTTACCCGTCACAGGTTACTGGTCGAGGCTCCTCGTGAAATGTTGGCTCCAAGGAGACGAACGTTGACTGAATGACGAAGGATCCTCCAATGATGATATCCCCATCCCTTGAGTAGGAGTCCTGCTTCCAGATATGTAGGTCACAAGGAGGGTTCTGGGTGCCCTCACTCGCAGAGAAGGAGAAACACTGTGCAGACAGAGAGGACCATTTTGGTGCTCTGGTGGACTTCAAGGCCTCAGTTGAGGGTTTCTTTATGTAAAGAATCACCAAGGCCAACATTAACAACAATTATGGGTCTAAACCCAGCGCTTAAGTGGAGCTTGAGAAGCTTGACCCTACATTGAATATCAGCAGTATGCCCAGGCAGCTTGCAGCTTCCAAAGTCAGTCACTAGCAAGCTGCATGAGGCAGCTCTTTTTAAAAGCCATCCACAGGGCAGAGTTTGAGAATCACTGCAGGTCCAAGACCCGAGGCCTAAAGTGGGCAGAGATCTGCAGAGGGTTCTCTGGCAGGAACCAATAATATATTCCTTCAAAGAATTACAGTGTCCTCAAAGATGAGTTATTCATTCTTGGGATTTCATTAGCTGCCTTTCTCTGTAGTGAGGCTGTAAGGCACACCTTGGCACCTTCTGATGCCAGGCTGTTGGAATGGCTGACCAGAGAGCGCAATGCTGCGATCTGACTGGCACCCTCACCAGTTCAAGGGTTATATGGTGCCTCCCATACTCCCTCAAGGACCCAGGAGTTACCTGAATGCAGTGTCTCATGCCATTCCAAGACATCACTCCAAGGGTGAGACAGAACTGCTCCTAATAATGGATAGTAATTACTATATTGTGATTTGAGCTGGTGTTTTAATTATAAGTGGCTATAAATACAAGCATGAATCTTTATTTATTGTTATTATGTTTGCCTCAAGATGTGTCTTCAGAGAAGAGGATATTGAGGGAATCCATTATTATGTGATGTCACACCCCTGGCAGTGGCGTTTCGTGGCAAGTCACATTAAGGGGGGCGCAAAAAATATTCACGTAACAAATACACATAACATATACACAGACATATACACATATATATACATATACACATAACACATACACATAATACACATAATATATATACATTAACATAAATATACGCATTAAAAAAAATCACTTATCTTGCACTGCTGCTCCACGTTCTGCAGCATGTCCTTGTCGTTCTGCAGCATGTCCTCCAAGCATGAAGCCCACAGCCAACTCTCTCATCCAATCAAGACACTGTTCTAAAGCATCTTGATTGGCTGGAGCGGGCTGGCGTCTGGCTCCAAAAGGCACTGTGGGCATGTGCCTGCTCTCCAACCCAGATGTCCAAGACAGCCGGTTTAGAGAGGTTTGAATTGCGCATGTCGGTTTGGCCGTGGCAAGGTAGCCAGCCAAACCAACATGCGCAATGTAAACTTAAGTGGCCACTCCTCACTGCTGCCAATCATTGGGAGCAGTGGCCCACTGCCCCCGCCCTGGCCTCACACTCCGTTTGCTGGCAGGAAGCGTAAAAAATAAAATGGTAATAAAATCATTTTATCACCATTTTATTTTTGAGGATTTCTGCCCAGTCAATCAGGGGGTTTAAAGCACGCTACTCACCCATGAGGGTCTCAAGGCGCTGGTGGGGGGATTTCAGCTCTGGTTCAGATGAAGAGCCAGGTCTTGAGGCTCTTCCTGAAGGTGTGCAGAGTACTGGAGCGTCTGATGATAACTGGGAGTTCATTCCAGGCTTTGGCTCGATGTAGGAGAAGGCTCTTCCACCTGCTCTGGTTCTGCGGATGCGCGTGATTTCTGCCAGGGTGAGGTCGGCGGAGCGGAGGTTCCTTTTGGGTACGTGGAAGGAGCCTCTTTCGTTGAGGTATTTGGGTCTGGTGTTGTGGAGGGATTTGTAAGCATGGGTGAGTAGCTTGAAGGTTACTCTCTTCTCGACCGAGAGCCAGTGGAGGTCTCGCAGGTATTGGGTGATGTGCTCATGCCGTAGGATGCCGAGGATGAGTCTGGCTGCGGTGTTCTTGATGGTCTGGAGTTTGTGTAGCAGGGATTTGTTTATTCCAGCATAGAGGGCGTTTCTGTAGTCCAGTCTGCTTGTTATGAGTGTGCGGGTGATGGTCTTTCTGGCTTCAGGGGGAATCCACTTGAAGGTCTTGCAGAGGATGAGGAGGGTGTTGAAGCAGGTGGTGGCGACATCGCTGATCTGTCGGGTCATGGTGAGGGAGGAGTCAAGTATGATGCCGAGGTTCTGGGCGTGGTCCATGGGGGTGGAGGGGGGCACAGAGGGTGGAGGACCACCAGGAGTTGTCCCATGCAGAGGGGGAGGGTCCGAGGACTAGGACTTCTGTCTTCTCCAAGTTGAGTTTCAGACAGCTGTTGCTCATCCAAGCTGCCACGTCTTTCATTCCTTCTTGGAAGCTGAGTCTGGTGGTTTCAGGGTCCTTTGTGAGGGAGAGGATGAGTTGGGTGTCATCGGCATAGGATACAATGCTGAGCCCATGCTGTCTGACGATGGCAGCGAGGGGGGCCATGAAGATGTTGAAGAGCGTGGGACTGAGCGATGATCCTTGTGGTATCCCAGTAGTGTGGAGGGTGACACTCCTCCGCTCCCATGGAGGAACTGCTACTGACACCTGGTATGTTTGCTCTGATCCAGAAATGAACTCTCTATATCTGGAAGTAATGTGATTCTACAGTTAAGCTTCAAAATAATTGCTACAAAAGTTCAAAAACCACCTTTTCACTTGGACCATTTGTCACAATGTGACATTTAAACTGCACCTTGATGACACATGCAGCTACCCTCAGGAGTTTGGATACAGACACAGATAATAATTCCTTTCATTCTTAATTCCACCCAGTGGCTGCAGGTGAAATTTGAAAATGACGGGGTGTAAACTTTCCGGGTGAACAAGGATAGATTGAATGTAGCAACAACAACCACATGAGCTGATACTGGCCACTGGCCTACCCAACCTGCAAAGGTGCTGTGTTCAAAAGAGCTCCTTTGGAACTAAGCAATTGAAGACTTGATAGTGGTAATGATCCCTTAGTTCTGCAAGTAACAACAACCACATGAGCTGATACTGGCCCCTGGCCTACCCAACTTGCAAGTAACAACAACCACATGAGCTGATACTGGCCCCTGGCCTACCCAGCCTGTAAGTAACAACAACCACATGAGCTGATACTGGCCCCTGGCCACTCAGCCTGCAAGTAACAACAACCACATGAGATGATACTGGCCCCAGGTCACCCAGCCTGCAAGCAACAACAACCACATGAGCTGATACTGGCCCCAGGCCACCCATCCTGAAAGTAACTACAACCTCATGAGTTGATAATGTCCCCTGGCATACCAAGCTGGCAAGTAACAACAACCACATGAGCTGATACTTGCCCATGGCCCACCCAGCCTACAAGTAACAACAACCACATGAGCTGATACTGGCCCCTGGCCACCCACCCTGCAAGTGACAACAATCACATAGGATGATACTGGCCCCTGACCACCCAGCCTGTGAGTAACAACAACCACATGAGCTGATACTGGCCCCTGGCCACCCACCCTGCAAGTGACAACAATCACATAGGATGATACTGGCCCCTGACCACCCAGCCTGTGAGTAACAACAACCACATGAGCTGATACTGGCCCCTGGCCACCCATCCTGTAAAGTAACAACAACCTCATGAGTTGATAATGGCCCCTGGCCTACCAAGCCAGCAAGTAACAACAACCACATGAGCTGACACTGGCCCCTGGCCACACAGCGTGCAAGTAAACACAACCACATGAGCTGACACTGGCCCCTTGCCAACCAGCCTGAAAGTAACAACAACCACATGAGCTGATACTGGCCCCTGGCCTATCCAACCTGCAAGCAACAACAACCACATGAGCTGATACTGGCCCCTGGCCACCCACCCTGCAAGCAAACACAACCACATGAGCTCATACTGGCCCCTGGCCACCCAACCTGCAAGCAACAACATACACATGAGCTCATACTGGCCCCTGGCCACCCAGCCTGCAAGTAACAACAACCACATGAGCTGATACTGGCCCCTGGCCACCTACCCTGCATGGTAGAACAACCACATGAGCTGATACCGGCCCCTGGCCACCCAGCCTGCAAGCAACAACAACCACATGAGCTGATACTGGCCTCTGGCTACCCAGCCTGCAAGCAACAAGAACCATATGAGCTGATACTGACCTCTGGCTACCCAGCCTGCAAGCAACAACAGCCTCATGAGCTGATACTGGCCCCTGGCCTACCCAGCCGGCAAGCAACAACAACCACATGAGCTGATACTGGCCCCTGGCCACTCAGCCTGCAAGTAACAACAACCACATGAGCTGATACTGGACCCTGGCCCACCCAACTTGCAAGTAACAACAACCACATGTGCTGATACTAGCCCCTGGCCTACCCAACCTGTAAGTAACAACAACCACATGAGTGATACTGGCCCCTGGCCACTCAGCCTGAAAGTAACAACAACCACGTGAGCTGATACTGGCCCCAGGCCAACCAGCCTGCAAGCCACAACACCCACATGAGCTGATACTGGCCCCTGGTCACCTACCCTGCAAGGTAGAACAACCACATGAGCTGATACCGGCCCCTGGCCACCCAGCCGGCAAGCAACAACAACCACATGAGCTGATACTGACCTCTGGCTACCCAGCCTGCAAGCAACAACCACATGAGCTGATACTGGAAGCTGGCCTACCCAGCCTGCAAGTAACAACAACCACATGAGCTCATACTGGCCCCTGGCCACCCACCCCGCAAGTATCAACAACCACATGAGCTGATACTGGCCCCTGGCCTACCCAGCCAGCAAGGTAGAACAACCACATGAGCTGATACTGGCCCCTGGCAACCCAGCCTGCAAGTAACAACAACCACGTGAGCTGATACTGGCCCCTGGCCACCCAGCGTGCAGGCAACAACAACCACATGAGCTGATACTGGCCCCTGGCCTCCCCAACCTGCAAGCAACAACAACCACATGAGCTGATACTGGCCCCTGGCCACCCACCCTGCAGGCAACAACAACCACATAAGCTGATTCTGGCCCCTGGCCTACCCAACCTGCAAGTAATAACAACCACATGAGCTAATACTGGCCACCCATTCTGCAAGCAACAATAACCACATGAGCTGATACTGGCCCCTGGTCACCCAGCCTGCAAGTAACAACAACCACATGAGCTGATACTAGCCCCTGGACACCCAGCCTGCAAGCAACAACAACCACATGAGCTGATACTGTCCCCTGGCCACTCATCCTGCAAGTAACAACGACCACATGAGCTGCTACTGGCCCCTCGCCACCCATCCTGCAAGTAACAACAGCTACATGAGCTGATACTGGCCCCTGGCCACCCAGCCTGCAAGTAACAACAACCACATGAGCTGATACTGGCCTCTGGCCTACCCAACCTGCAAGTAACAACAACCACATGAGCTGATACCGGCCCCTGGCCTACCCAACCTGCATGTAACAACAACCACATAAGCAGATACTGGCCCCTGGCCACTCAGCCCGCAAGTAACAACAAACACATGAGCTGATACCGGCCCCTGGCCTACCCAACCTGCAAGTAATAATAACCACATGAGCTGATACCGGCCCCTGCCCACCCAGCCTGTAAGTAACAACAACCACATGAGCTGATACCGGATCCTGGCCACCCAACCTGAAAGTAACAACAACCACATGAGCTGATACTGGCCCCTGGCCACCCAGCCTGCAAGTAACAACAACCACATGAGCGGATACTGGCGCCTGGCCACCCAGCCTGCAAGTAACGACAACCACATGAGCTGATACTGGCTCCTGGCCACCCAACCTGTTAGTAACAACAACCACATGAGCTAATACTGGCCCCTGGCCACTCATCCTGCAAGTAACAACAACCACATGAGCTGATACTGGCCCCTGGCCACCCACCCTGCAAGTAACAACAACCACATAGGATAATACTGGCCCCTTACCACCCAGCCTATGAGTAACAATAACCACATTTATTTATTATTTTATTTTATTTAGAGTTTTTATAGAGCGCGAACTTGACCCGTTAGGGTATCAGAGCGCTTTACAGGAATCTGCAGTAATAGACAAAAGACTTGGGGTGGGTGGAGGGAGGGGGGTGCTGGCAACCTAGGGGATAAGATGAGAAATAGTTACATTTTACATTTACAATATACAAGAAGCAGGTACCGGAGACCATGGAGGGGAGCACGGAGGAGCCGGGTGGATGATGTGTGGGTATTCCAGGGGATGCCTTAGACTGATGTGGAGCAAGGACTCTGGATGATTAGAAAGTAATGTTTAGGCGAGGAATGAGCTGATACTGGCCCCTGGCCACACATCCTGAAAGTAACAACAACCTCATGAGTTGATAATGGCCCCTGGCCTACCAAGCCGGCAAGTAACAACAACCACATGAGCTGATACTTGCCCCTGGCCGCCCAACCTGCAAGTAACAACAACCACATGAGCTGACACTGGCCCCTGGCCACAAAGCGTGCAAGTAAAAACTACCACATGAGCTGACACTGGCCCCTTGCCAACCAGCCGGCAAGTAACAACAACCACATGAGCTGATACTGGCCCCTGGCCTACCCAAACTGCAAGCAACAACAACCACATGAGCTGATACTTGCCCCTGCCCACCCACCCTGCAAGCAAAAACAACCACATGAGCTCATACTGGCCCCTGGCCACCCAACCTGCAAGCAACAAACTCCACATGAGCTCATACTGCCCCCTGGCCACCCAGCCTGCAAGTAACAACAACCACATGAGCTGATACTGGCCCCTGGCCACCTACCCTGCACGGTAGAACAACCACATGAGCTGATACCGGCCCCTGGCCACCCAGCCTGCAAGCAACAACAACCACATGAGCTGATACTGGCCTCTGGCTAACCAGCCTGCAAGCAACAACAACCACATGAGCTGATTCTGGCCCCTGTCCATCTACCCTGCAAGGTAGAACAACCACATGAGCTGATACCGGCCCCTGGCCACCCAGCCTGCAAGCAACAACAACCACATGAGCTGATACTGGCCTCTGGCTACCCAGCCTGCAAGCAACAACAACCACATGAGTTGATTCTGGCCCCTGGCCATCTACCCTGCAAGGTAGAACAACCACATTAGCTGATACTGGCTCCTGGCCACTCAGCCTGCAAGTAACAACAACCACATGAGCTGATACTGGCCCCAGGCCACTCAGCCTGCAAGCCACAACAACCACATGAGCTGATTCTGGCCCCTGGCCATCTACCCTGCAAGGTAGAACAACCACATGAGCTGATACCGACCCCTGGCCACCCAGCCGGCAAGCAACAACAACCACATGAGCTGATACTGACCTCTGGCTACCCAGCCTGCAAGCAACAACAACCACTTGAGCTGACACTGGCCCCTGGTCTACCCAGCTGGCAAGCAACAACAACAACATGATCTGATACTGGCCACTCAACCTGCAAGAAACAACAACCACATGAGCTGATACTGGCCCCTGGCCACCCACCCCGCAAGTAGCAACAACCACATGAGCTGATACTGGCCCCTGGCCACCCAGCCTGCAAGTAACAACAACCACATGAGCTGATACTGGCCTCTGGCCTACCCAACCTGCAAGTAACAACAACCACATGAGCTGATACCGGCCCCTGGCCTACCCAACCTGCTTGTAACAACAACCACATAAGCAGATACTGGCCCCTGGCCACTCAGCCCGCAAGTAACAACAAACACATGAGCTGATACCGGCCCCTGGCCTACCCAACCTGCAAGTAATAATAACCACATGAGCTGATACCGGCCCCTGCCCACCCAGCCTGTAAGTAACAACAACCACATGAGCTGATACCAGATCCTGGCCACCCAACCTGAAAGTAAAAACAACCAGATGAGCTGATACTGGCCCCTGGCCACCCAGCCTGCAAGTAACAACAACCACATGAGCGGATACTGGCGCCTGGCCACCCAGCCTGCAAGTAACAACAACCACATGAGCTGATACTGGCCCCTGGCCACCCAGCCTGCAAGGTAGAACAACCACATGAGCTGATACCGGTCCCTGGCTACCCAGCCTGGAAGTAACGACAACCACATGAGCTGATACCGGCTCCTGGCCACCCAACCTGTTAGTAACAACAACCACATGAGCTAATACTGGCCCCTGGCCGCTCATCCTGCAAGTAACAACAACTACATGAGCTGATACTGGCCCCTGGCCACCCACCCTGCAAGTAACAACAACCACATAGGATAATACTGGCCCCTTACCACCCAGCCTATGAGTAACAATAACCACATTTATTTATTATTTTATTTTATTTAGAGTTTTTATAGAGCGCGAACTTGACCCGTTAGGGTATCAGAGCGCTTTACAGGAATCTGCAGTAATAGACAAAAGACTTGGGGTGGGTGGAGGGAGGGGGGTGCTGGCAACCTAGGGGATAAGATGAGAAATAGTTACATTTACAATATACAAGAAGCAGGTACCGGAGACCATGGAGGGAGCACGGAGGAGCCGGGTGGATGATGTCTGGGTATTCCAGGGGATGCCTTAGACTGATGTGGAGCAAGGACTCTGGATGATTAGAAAGTAATGTTTAGGCGAGGAATGAGCTGATACTGGCCCCTGGCCACACATCCTGAAAGTAACAACAACCTCATGAGTTGATAATGGCCCCTGGCCTACCTGGCCGGCAAGTAACAACAACCACATGAGCTGATACTTGCCCCTGGCCGCCCAACCTGCAAGTAACAACAACCACATGAGCTGACACTGGCCCCTGGCCACAAAGCGTGCAAGTAAAAACTACCACATGAGCTGACACTGGCCCCTTGCCAACCAGCCGGCAAGTAACAACAACCACATGAGCTGATACTGGCCCCTGGCCTACCCAAACTGCAAGCAACAACAACCACATGAGCTGATACTTGCCCCTGCCCACCCACCCTGCAAGCAAAAACAACCACATGAGCTCATACTGGCCCCTGGCCACCCAACCTGCAAGCAACAAACTCCACATGAGCTCATACTGCCCCCTGGCCACCCAGCCTGCAAGTAACAACAACCACATGAGCTGATACTGGCCCCTGGCCACCTACCCTGCACGGTAGAACAACCACATGAGCTGATACCGGCCCCTGGCCACCCAGCCTGCAAGCAACAACAACCACATGAGCTGATACTGGCCTCTGGCTACCCAGCCTGCAAGCAACAACAACCACATAAGCTGATACTGGCCTCTGGCTACCCAGCCTGCAAGCAACAACAACCACATGAGCTGATACTGGCCCCTGGCCTACCCAGCCGGCAAGCAACAACAACCACATTAGCTGATACTGGCTCCTGGCCACTCAGCCTGCAAGTAACAACAACCACATGAGCTGATACTGGCCACAGGCCACTCAGCCTGCAAGCCACAACAACCACATGAGCTGATTCTGGCCCCTGGCCATCTACCCTGCAAGGTAGAACAACCACATGAGCTGATACCGGCCCCTGGCCACCCAGCCGGCAAGCAACAACAACCACATGAGCTGATACTGACCTCTGGCTACCCAGCCTGCAAGCAACAACAACCACTTGAGCTGACACTGGCCCCTGGCCTACCCAGCTGGCAAGCAACAACAACAACATGAGCTGATACTGGCCACTCAACCTGCAAGAAACAACAACCACATGAGCTGATACTGGCCCCTGGCCACCCACCCCGCAAGTAGCAACAACCACATGAGCTGATACTGGCGCCTGGCCTATCCAGCCAGCAAGGTAGAACAACCACATGAGCTGATACTGGCCCCTGGCCACGCAGCCTGCAAGTAACAACAACCACATGAGCTGATACTGGCCCCTGGCCACCCAGCCTGCAGGCAACAACAAGCACATGAGCTGATACTGGCCCCCTGGCCTACCCAACCTGCAAGCAACAACAACCACATGAGCTGATACTGGCCCCTGGCCTACCCAACCTGCAAGTAATAGCAACCACATGAGCTGATACTGGCCACCCATTCTGCAAGCAACAACAACCACATGAGCTGATACTGGCCCCTGGCCTACCCAGCCAGCAAATAACAACAACCACATGAGCTGATACTGGCCCCTGGCCACCCTGCCTGCAAGCAACAACAACCACATGAGCTGAAACTGGCCCCTGGACACCCAGCCTGCAAGCAAAAAAAACCACATGAGATCATACTGGCCCCTGGACACCCAGCCTGCAAGAAACAACAACCACATGAGGTCATACTGTCCCCTGGCCACTCATCCTGCAAGTAACAACAACCACATGAGCTGCTACTGGCCCCTGGCCACCCATCCTGCAAGTACCAACAACCACATGAGCTGATACTGGCCTCTGGCCTACCCAACCTGCAAGTAACAACAACCACTTGAGCCAATACTGGCCCCTGGCCACCTACCCTGCAAGGTAGAACAACCACATGAGCTGATACTGGCCCCTGGCCACCCTGCCTGCAAGTAACAACAACCACATGAGCTGATACCGGCTCCTGGACACCCAACCTGTAAGTAACAACAACCACATGAGCTAATACTGGCCCCTGATCACTCATCCTGCAAGTAACAACAACCACATGAGCTGCTACTGGCCCCTGGCCACCCATCCTGCAAGTAACAACAACCACATGAGCTGATACCGGCCCCTGGCCACCCAGCCTTCAAGTAACAACAACCATATGAGCTGATACTGGCCTCTGGCCTTCCCAGCCAGCAAGTAACAACAACCACATGAGCTGATACCGGCCCATGGCCACCCAGCCTGGAAGCAACAACAACCACATGAGCTGATAAAGGCCTCTTACCTACCCAGCAAGCAAGTAACAACAACCACATGAGCTGATGCTGGCCTCTGGCCTACCCAACCTGCAAGTAACAACAACCACATGAGCTGATACTGCCCCCTGGCCTACCCAACCTGTAAGTAACAACAGCCACATGACTGATACTGGCTCCTGGCCACTCAGCCTGCAAGTAACAACAACCACATGAGCTGATAATGGCCCCAGGCCACTCAGCCTGCAAGCCACAACAACCACATGAGCTGATACTGGCCCCTGGCCACCTACCCTGCAAGGTAGAACAACCACATGAGCTGATACCGGCCCCTGGCCACCCAGCCGGCAAGTAACAACAACCACATGAGCTGATACTGACCTCTGGCTACCCAGCCTGCAAGCAACAACAACCACATGAGCTGATAAAGGCCTCTTACCTACCCAGCAAGCAAGTAACAACAACCACATGAGCTGATGCTGGCCTCTGGCCTACCCAACCTGCAAGTAACAACAACCACATGAGCTGATACCGGCCCCTGGCCTACCCAACGTGCAAGTAACAACAGCCACATGAGATGATACTGGCCCTTCAGGCTGTAAGTAACAACAACCACATGAGCTGATACGAGCCCCTGGCCTACCCAACCTGCAAGTAACAACAACCACATGAGCTGATACTGGCCCCTAGCCACCCAGCCTGTAAGTAACAACAACCACATGAGGTGATACCGGCTCCTGGCCACCCAACCTGAAAGTAACAACAACCACATGAGCTGATACCGGCCCCTGGCCACCCAGCCTGCAAGTAACAACAACCACATGAGCTGATACTAGCCCTGGCCACCTAGCCTGCAAGCAACAACAACGACATGAGCTGATACTGGCCCCTGGCCACTCATCCTGCAAGTAACAAAAACCACATGAGCTGCTACTGGCCCCCGGCCACCCATCCGGGAAGTAACAACAACGACATGAGCTGATAGTGGCCCCTGGCCACCCAGCCTGCATGTAACAACCACATGAGCTGATACCGGCCCCTGGCCTACCCAACCTGCAAGTAACAACAACCACATAAGCTGATACTGACCCCTGGCCACCCAGCCTGCAAGTAACAACAACCACATGAGCTGATACTGGCCTCTGGCCTACCCAACCTGCAAGTAACAACAACCACATGAGCTGATACCGCCCCCTGCCTACCCAACCTGCAAGTAACAATAACCACATGAGCTGATACTGGCCCATGGCCACCCAGTCTGCAAGTAACAACAACCACATGAGCTGATACCGGCTCCTGGCCACCCAGCCGGCAAGCAACAACAACCACATGAGCTGATACTGACCTCTGGCTACCCAGCCTGCAAGCAACAACAACCATTTGAGCTGATACTGGCCCCTGGCCTACCCAGCCGGCAAGCAAAAACAACCACATGAGCTGATACTGGCCCCTGGCCACCCAGCCTGCAAGTAACAACAACCACATGAGCTGATACTGGCCCCTGGCCACCCACCCCGCAAGTAGCAACAACCACATGAGCTGATACTGGCCCCTGGCCTACCCAACCTGCAAGCAACAACACCCACATGAGCTGATACTGGCCCCTGCCCACCCACCCTGCAGGCAACAACAACCACATGAGCTGATTCTGGCCCCTGGCCTACCCAGCCTGCAAGTAAAAGCAACCACATGAGCTGATACTGGCCACCCATTTTGCGAGCAACAACAACCACATGAGCTGATACTGGCCCCTGGCCACTCATCCTGCAAGTAACAACAACCACATGAGCTGCTACTGGCCCCTGGCCACCCATCCTGCAAGTAACAACAACCACATGTGCTGATACCAGCCCCTGGCCACCCAGCCTTCAAGTACCAACAACCACATGAGCTGATACTGGCCTCTGGCCTACCCAGCCAGCAAGTAACAACAACCACATGAGCTGATACCAGCCCATGGCCACCCAGCCTGCAAGTAACAACAATCACTTGAGCTGATAAAGGCCTCTTTCCTACCCAGCAAGCAAGTAACAAATAACCACATGAGCTGATACCGGCCCCTGGCCTACCCAACCTTCAAGTAACAACAACCACATGAGCTGATACCAGCCCCTGGCCTACCCAACCTGCAAGTAACAACAATGACATGAGCTGATACTGGCCCCTGGCCACCCAGCCTGCAAGTAACAACAACCACATGAGCTGATACCGGCTCCTGGCCACCCAACCTGAAAGTAACTACAACCACATGAGCTGATACCGGCCCCTGGCCGCCCAGCCTGCAAGTAACAATAACCACATGAGTTGACACTGGCCTCTGGCCTACCCAACCTGCAAGTAACAACAACCACATGAGCTGATAATCACCTATTTAATAGTAATGTCAAGTCATAACCTTATTTGCTTAACATATGTCTAATGTATGTTTATAGTGCCTTACTCAAATACATTGTTTGTGTCTAAATATCTATCATTAGTTATATACAAATCTACCGAATTTAACAGAGATAAAAGTGATATTTCAAATTCTAGATAATCAACTTAAGCAACATAGCTAGTTTAACCAACAAAGTATTCTTACACCCAGACCGTTGTGGTTATGGTGTTTGGAAGTGGAACTCTCTGCTGTGAAGAGGCTGATACCCCAAGGCATTTAATCAACCTCCATTCCAAACACCATCACACAGGCCGCATCTAAAAGCAAGCCCTGTTTGCAGCATTTAGGCATGGTAGAATAGCATAAATGTTGCTATGGGAAACACCGCTCCTCACTTGCAAGGCACTCAGATCCTCTTTTAGAGGGACAGTGAGTGCCAAGACTGAACGCTTGCTTCAGTTTGTATGGCTCGCTCATTCAATGTTACCCAGCCAGGACTGCAGAAACAGTCACTCATGCACGTATTCGCTGTTTGGTTCTTCTGCAGTCAAGGACTTTAAATGGAACATGCTTGCCTTTGTAATAATCTGTTTTTCTTAATCCAATCGGTGCTGAGACTTCCAGTTTAGGATGAGAAACAGCACACAGCTGCAGTTCCAGTTTCACGTTTCCATAACCATCTAACCTGGTTATACAAACAGTTGTGCGTGCGCTATTGTGTAATCATTTCTCTTCTCAGCACAACTAGGAAAGGAATAACTGAATCTAATCCAAGGTCACAGATATAAATGCCCGAATGTGAGTATGTTCACCACTGCTGAACCTCCCAACGCCCATCAGTAAGATGTCATTGCCTTGGCATGTGCCTGCAGGACGAGGGCTTTCCTCGCTCGGCACACGCGCCGGGTTCTCCAATCCTACCACCAATCCCTCACACCAAAAAACACAATCTATACCGGTTTATCATGAGCTAGGCTGCTCAAATTTCCTTCTACTCTTTCCCATTATTGGTAAGGCAGCCTCCTCACAATCTTAACCGCTCCGATGCTCATGACGAGCTCAGCTCGTCATGCTGCGCGGTGGGCGTGTGCGCATGATGAGCTGAGCTCGTCACGACCACGCCCGCAATCGGAATGTCCAGCACCTGGGCGGAATTCCGATCGCGGCGAAGCGGTTAAACACCAACCACCCCTGATACTACCTCTTATCCTGAAATTAGGCTCCAGATTTCATAAGATTTTGCATCAGGGTTGCACCACTTTTTTGGCCCAGTCTCAACGCAAAATCTATTATGGTATTTACTAAACCTTGCAAAGTCCACATAGAAGACCATGGTGAGAGGCAGTCTCTGTGACTACTTATGGACCTTTAGGGGTGCACCAGTTGAAGGGTGCATGTCAGGTCAGACGTTATTGCCACAAGCATGCAGCACAGTGACACAACTGAGCTCACTGCTTCAGAGAGCTAACTCTCTCATGTGGGAGGTGGAAGAGGGTGGCATAGCCAGATGTCCCTTTGGAGACCGAGGGTATGTGTGAGTAGTCCACGTGTGTCCATCTAGGCCGATATTCTGCAACCCTTTCTTATGCAACATAGGTATTGTATTGTGTGAATTCTTGTATTACAGTAATTCGCTTGTCTGTGATGCCTTGCATACAAGTCCAATGCTATGTTGACAAGCAGTACACCTATGAGCAACAGATGGCTCTTTCTAGGCGCTATGTGTGCACAGTCCTCATAACACTTTCACATGTGTGAATTCTCATGTACATCATGCTTGTTTTACCTCGTGAGAGCCAGTACAATCTTCCACAATTACCTGCTAACCAGCAGTCACACATCTCCATCCAGGGAGTCTGTCTGAAGGGTATTTGCCTGGTCAGGGCAGTAGACAGGACTACTTGCTTTGGGGAGCACAGCCTGAGGATTGCCAACATGAAGGGAAGTTTCAGCCTGGTGAGTGGGCCTCTAGTATCTTGAAATCACTGCAATTATAGAGAATTTTCAAAGCGCACAATGCATTTCTTTTGAATTTGTGACTATGGTTATATTTTCTTCTCCCACTCAAGGAGCTTTGTGCATCTACTTGAAAAAGTGTGCTTTGTTTGAAGCATGTTAGATAAAAACTATATATAATTTAAAGCAACTTTACTGGGAGAGTTCCCACAGGAACTGTTGGTAAAATATTTGAATAGATCAGTCATTACCTTTCTCAAAATTGGATGGTAGTTAAAGCCCACTTTAGAAGTGTTTTAGAAAGTTTTCATTGGTTTTTCTTAAAGGTTATGGGAGATGTTACATCACAAATACAGTGCCAGGATACCCTCGATGGTACATCACAAATACAGTGCTGGGATACCCTTGATGGTACATCTCAAATACAGTGCCGGGATACCCTTGATGGTACATCACAAATACAGTGCTGGAATACTCTGGATGGTTCATCACAAATATGTTGGTGGGATATTCTCGATGGTACATCACAAATACAGTGCCAGGATACCCTCTATGGTACATCACAAATACAGTGCCAGGATACCGTCGATAGTACATCACAAATACAGTGCCAGGATACCCTCGATAGTACATCGCAAATACAGTTCCAGCATACCTGCTATGGTACATCACAAATACAGTGCAGGGATACCCACAAAGGTAGGTCAAATACTGTGCCAGGATACCCTGAAGGGTGAGGGTGCACTTTACACATAACATAGCATTCCACCAGTAGCCTTAGTCAATACTAGATACAATTTAAATACAACTGTATGGGGGTGTTACAGTACCTAAAACACATGTTCCACTGTCTTTGACAGGAGTACGGCTCAGGGTATTTTCAGTAAGGGAAACAACCAAAAAACGTGCAGGTGCCCATAGGCTGTCAGTTTGTGGATGTGCACCATGGTTTGTATATGTCACTGTCCTGGAACAACCACACCAAGCCTCTGCTGCCTTTTTGCTAGGTTTGCACTATAGAAATACCATATACCAACATGCCTCACACTGAGGGGCCGATTCCGATTCAGGCCGGAAATCTCTCCGACCGAGCCGGACCCGGAGAGATTTCCGACCGAATCGGACTCTGGCAGTCCGACCGAACGAGTACGATGCGCACGCATGCAATCGGATTCGAGGCGGTCGGACTCCCATTGAGTCAATGGGAGCCGGACGTACAACGCGTACGCGTACTCCCATTGACCGAATGGGTGCGAGGCGAACAAGGGTGCCCCCTACAGTGGGTACTCCTCGAAGCGACTCGCGGCGTACATGCACAGGTAGGTGGGACACATGGGTCCCCCCTGTGTGCGACTCGCGCGGCTACGCGTACAGGGGGGTCTGACAAGGACCCCCAAAGTGCGGCTCCGACTGCTCTTTTGAGCCGGACGGCGCGAGTCGGTCGGACTGCTTGCGGCGCGCATCGTAATTGCCCGGCCGGGGAAAGTCTCCATCGCGCGGTGCGAGTCGTGTCCGTGCGAGTCGGTCGGAGCGCTTCGGACCTGCGAACAAGTCGGTCGGCGATTTCGCGTGCGCTCGTATCGTACTCGCTCGGCTGGACGCACGTACGAATCGGTCGGGAAAGAGGGCTCTGAATCGGTTCCGGTTAAGCTGAATCCGATTCGGTGCCCTACCGGCCGAGATCGGAATCGGCCCCTTAGTATGATGCCATCGGCCACTGCAAATTACCATTCAGTGAATCATAAACTTGAATGTGCACTTGTAAATTATGATATTTTCCCCCCTTTGTGCAGCCAAGAATTATGTGATCAGTGCCATATCAGGGTTCCTAAAGTTGAAAGCCCACAGCTGTGAACCACAGTATATTATTTATTGGATAAGGGCTAATGCCACATTAGAGAAAGCAATTACTCTCAATGGGGATCTATTGTCAATTACATTGACTGTTTGGATAAATTTGATGACTGTGAGAAGTACTAGTACATTTGATGTGCTATTTCATTCATCATTTGTGCCATAGAACAATCCAACATAATAATTGCCAGTTTGTTATTAATTCCATATCACTATGGTTTCCCTCCCACATTATACACTGCTAATTTCTAAGTAATATAAACTAAAACATAGCGATAAATAACATGGGTTGAATATGGTGTAGTCCCAGAATATCAAGGCTTTAAATTATGTGCTACAAAAATATCGTAGTCAGAACATTGATTTTTGAAAATGTCATGAATCAAGAAGATGTATATATATATATATATATAATCACTTTAAAAAACAAAGGTTACAGGGTCGTTATAGTTGGGAAATAGAATTAAAAAACAACCTTAGAAATTCACTAAAAAACAAAGGTTACAGGGACATAATATTTAGGCTCAGATTTTACTCATACAAAACCAGTGAAATACAGCAGTTATAGTTACCTGAACCAACTATAACTTGCGCCCCGGCAATGCACTGCTTTTGACCCCACATATTACATCAATCATGACATGGTCAGTGACATCACTGATGACATCTCAAATGACATCACCGATGACATTACTGATGACATCATCCACATAACCACTCACACCCCCCTACAAACTCTTGTATACCCATTCAGGCACCCGCACAACCAGTCACAAATCCATTCACAGACCCATACCAGTACTCACACACCCACTCACTCCACTGCATTGCGGGGACGTAAGTTATAGTTAGGTCAAGTAACTATAAATGCTGAATTTCACTGGTGTTATACAAGTGAATTCCGAGGCTAACTATTACGTCCCTGTACGCTTTGTTTTTTTCAGTGAATTTCTAGGGTTTTTTAATTCTGTTTCCAAACTCTAACAACCCTGTAATCTTTGTTTTTTAAGTGAGTTCCTAAGGTTTTTGAAATTCTATTTCCTAACTGTAACGTCCCTGTAACCTTTGACTTTCTAAGTGAACTTCTATGGTTTTTAGGTCGAGCCTAGGCAGCGCACATGCGCTGTCTGCAAAACATATTGTAATCTCTTCTTGGAGCTTAAACCACACACATCGATTCCATTCGATTCTTTGTTGTGCCAGTCAGAAAGGCTGGCTTTTTATTAGTGGGTTGCTTTTCAACGTTTCTCCTTTGGGTGCCTGCTTGACGCCCATGCGATTTCACTCAGTGAATATTTTTGTTGGCCATCGCCATGTTCACGCTTCTTCCTTTTACAGCTTGTGATGGACCCTCCTCCCATCTGGGCATTGCAACCAGGAAGTGCTGTATTACACAGGCATCCTGTGTGTACCGAGCTGCAGCACCTTCTCCAATTTGCTCTGCTCATTGACAGGGTCACCTTCCTGCACAAAAACAATCCTCAGAGGCAAATTCCTCTATCTATGTTTGCTGCAAAATGCATAGAACGAGGAAGTAATGAGGAGAAAAAAAGGATATTTCTCTTTGTTAAGCCTCTCCTAGGAAGCATATCTTTTTGCTGCATTCCCAAGTTTACCAGTTCTGGTAAATCTGGGAATGCGTAAAGAACCATGGGAGTTGTGTGGGAACACCCACACAACACCCATGCAATGCCTTCCCAAGGCAGAGTAAGGTAACAAAGAGCGTTGCCTTACTCCAGATTAATGGGCCATGCAAAGTGACCTTGCGCAGCTTCATAAACCACATTTAAGGTTTGCTATGCAAACGGGCCCATAAATAAGCCCTCAAATTTGCATGATTTCTTCAGAGTGACATATTCCCTGTGCAGGATTGTGAACTGAACTATCTTGTGCTGGACATTGCAAGATGCTAATTTGATAATAGAGTAGCATCTTAGCCAAAAACCTAAATCCGAATTCCACCTGCCCATGGCAGAAGAAGCCATAGTGGAAATAAAATCCCTAATCATGCTAAGCAAGGATATAACCTTTCTCTTTGATTCCATCGAGGGCATTCAGGGTATTGAGCAATGCACTATCAAGAAGACAGCTAGGGAATACATCAAAATCTTAGGAAGTGTCTCAGTTAGATGTACCTGGACGTTTGTTTTTCTCTGGAAAGAGAAACCTTAACTGCTTCATCATCTAAAACTCACTATCAGTAGCTCACAATCCTTCTTGTGTCAGGGGAAGTATGGAAACCCTGGCTTATTGTTGTGGATCCCTGCCTCAACATTTCACTAAATCAGGGTAACTTGTAATTCTGTATTTAAAGGACTTTATTTGAAGAAAAAGTTGAACAGAGGAAGTCATAAAAGAAGTTGTACATGAACTGCTACAGTGGCAAATAGAATTCAGCAAACAATTGAAGTCTTTTATAATTTTCAGTAGGGGTAAAAAGAGAGGAAGGAGGGAGCAATAATAAGGAGAGACAATACTTATATAAATACAATAATTTGTCCTCGGAGTTTGATACCCAGGAGAAAGAATCAAAAGGAATTACAATATTGAAGTAATATTAACAATGACTATCAATAATCTTTTTTTTTTTTTATTAATTTTTTTATTGAGCAGAGCAAATGGGACATAGCAAGAATAATCAATAACTGAGAATTTAAACAACAATCTATGATCAAAACCTGGACGTTATGCATAAAACCAACATGGCATAAATACAAAAAAAAAGAAAAAGGCATATTGCTACCATAATCTGGCTACATCCTTGATTTTCAAAAGTTCTTTAGTCAATATCCCGACTATTTACAAATGTGCAAATCTAACATACTAAAGTGCTAAAGTGCTATAATACACCAAAAAAAACCAGAGTAAGTTATCTTTTCCCCGACATAAAACCAACACAGATTAAGTATAGCAAAACATATTGGAACAATAATCTGGCAGCATCCTCAATTTTTAAGAAGTGCTTTGGTCAAAGTCCCTACTTTTTAGAGATGTGCAAATCTAGCGTATTAAAGTGCAAAAGTTCTAAAGTGCTATAATACATGAAACGACCAAAAACCGACTATCTTTCACCAAGCAGGATATCTCCACAGGACAAGCCATCATTCAAATAGGTATGCTATTATTTTAATCCTGCTTAAAATATCTATAGAACTTCTGTTTCCACCATAGTTTCCAGGTTCACTAAATATTTCCAAACAGCAGTGAACTTTTTTATAGCGCCCACCCTCCTAGCGTATGCTTCTTTGAACATCATAGTTCGTTTCATCGTATTTAGCCACTTCGAGTATGTAGGTACTTCCGCCGACCTCCAATTCTGGAGAATTAAAGAGCGAGCAACAAGGGAGCAAATCGCTATAAAAGTCTCCTCTGCTTTTGTCAAGTTTTCCCTAACTTTACTAATACCAAAAAGGGCTACTCAGCCTCTGGATCTAGCCTCTTTTGCATTGCCTGGCTTATGGCCAAAAAAATCTTAACCCAAAATGGCTCTAGTTTTGGACACGTGAAGAATATATGTAGCCAAGCCC
Source organism: Calotriton arnoldi (assembly GCA_963921515.1). Classification (NCBI taxonomy): domain Eukaryota; kingdom Metazoa; phylum Chordata; class Amphibia; order Caudata; family Salamandridae; genus Calotriton; species Calotriton arnoldi. The sequence goes on from CAWUFW010003147.1 coordinate 715,915, forward strand.
CTTCCCCTTCTGCCGAGCAGCGGAAGCATCTATTCTCCACTTCAGGGTATTTTTTGTTGAGTATTTTAGGAGTATAATATGCCATCCACCGGGACAAGAAGGCCATTCTTTTAAAATTGGCAGCTCTTAATGCCTTAGTCCCTAGCTGGGATATAGACTGCCACTCCTGACTTGACAGAGTGCAATTAGTTTCCCGGGTTACTCTTTCTAGAAATTTCTCAACCAGAGGAGATTCATTTTGATTGCACAACTGAGAGTACCAATTACCCACCCCTCTTAATTTGGCTCGAAATAAAGCGGTCACCAACTTAGTCGGGGTGCCACTAGACGAAAGATTATATCTGTTTAAAAAATATATAATCTGTAAATATTCGAAAAAGCCAGGTTTGCTCCGTTCACTGCATCTATTCTGAACCTCTTGCCAGGAGATAACTTTATTCTTCATAAAAAAGCACCCCAGCTCTTCTAAACCACAATCCTTCCAATTTCTAAGGTGACTGGATTGGATTTGAAGACCCAAGCTTTTGCATTCACCTAATTTTAAATAGTGGAATCCAGAAGAACCCGCTTGCTTGAAAAAAGACTGTAATCTAGAGGTATAATCTAGCAGAGTCTTGTATCTAGTCCTCTTTCGGAGTTTAGATGTTTTAAAAAATATCGAGATTTGCAAGCCAGATTTCTGTACCATTTTATCCCCCAAAAATTATCTAATAATCCATTTGACTCCAGCAAATGAGCTGTTAGATCTAAAATAGCCGCCTCATAATATGTTCGAATTTTCGGCAATGCTAGCCCACCCTGATTAATATCTAGTTGGAGTGCTGGAAGTTTAACCCTGGAAGCCTTCTTGCTCCAGACAAACTCTCTAAACATAGATTCTAGCTCTTTAAAATAACAATTGTTAATTTTTAAGGGTACATTTATAAAAAGAAAAACAAGTAAAGGGAGTATGGACATTTTAATGAGGGCTTCACGACCTATCAAGGTTAGCGGTAAAAGTGACCAGTTATCCAGCAATATTTTAATTTTACCCCGAATTGCTTGCTAGTTTAATTTAAATAGTTGCCCATATTGATTGGAAACAAATATCCCTAAATAAAGTATTGATTCTGATTTTAAAGCCTGATGTTTAAGATTTGAGGGAAGAAAATCACAGTCAGTGTTTAAAGTTAAAATCTCTGTTTTGTTTTGATTTATTTTGTAACCCCCAATCAATTCAAATTGCCTCAATTCTGTTAATACCCGATCTAGATTCAGGCTCTCAGGACTTAAATATAAAATAATATCGTCCGTGAACAACTTCATTTTCGCCATACCCGGTATCGGCGCTCTGATTTCCTCGTTCTCACGGATTTTTATAGCCGGGGGTTTGATAAAGAAGGTGAACAGTAGGGGGGACAGCGGACACCCTTGTCTTGTCCCGCGATTGATATTTACTATCCCTGCTCGGTTTGCGTTTATCACCACCTGAGCCTGGGCCCCCTGATAAATATTCCTAAGCATTTCTATGACCTGGAAAGGGACACCAAACTTGCCCAGACTGTAAAAGAGTGCGTCCCAATTAACCAGGTCAAATGCCTTTTCGGCGTCCACCATCATAATGAGCGCAGGAATACAGTTAGTATTAAATAAATCAAGAGCCTGATTTAAAAACCCAGTATTAGAGGACATTGACCTTCCGGCCACAAACCCAGACTGATCTCTATGGATCACTTCCTGTGCTAAGGGAGTGAAAGGTTGGGCGCAAATTTTCATTAGAATTTTGTAATCGACATTTAGAAGGCTAATCGGACTATAGGAATTAACGTCCTTGGAGTTTTTACCCTTCTTCACGAAGCTTGCAATTTAGCCTCTTTGAAAATTGAGGGGACAGGACCACCCATCTTAATATAATTAAACAGCTTTGTCAAGAAGGGAATCAACTCCTTAGCAAATGCCTTGTAAAATTCTATAGGCAGCCCATAATTTCCACAGGCTTTTGCTCCCGCGATAGAATTCAGAGCTGCCAAAGTTTCCGCGCCTGATATATCGAGCTGAATCTGTTCCGCAAGGGAATTAGATAAACTTGGAAGATTTACGCTCTCAAAATATTCCTGAATTGAGTCCTGCCTAACCACATATTTGGTAGCATAGAGCTGTTGATAATGCTCCATGAAAACGTGGGCAATTTTGTCCCTATCCGTTACCGCCACTCTGGTCTTGGGATCTATGACCTCGGTAATTAAGGCCGCTTCCTGTCTAGTCTTAGTTAACCCGGCTAACAATTTACCAACCATTTGGCTTTCCTCGTATACACGTTGTTGGAAAGTCCAGGAACTATTTATCTCTTCAATTAAAAAAAATTCCCTAGGCGCCTTTTTAGCCCTTTCAAGCTGACTCCCTACTACCCCATCACCCTGTAGTGGGGCATTTCTCTGATTCAAGGCACTGTCGTCAGCCTGCTGGAGTTTGGCAATTTTGGTACCACGTATTTTGGACTGAGCGGCCGAAAAGGCAATCATTTGCCCACGTACAGCCGCCTTGAACCCCCCAAACTGAAAATGGTTCCGCCGTTCCTTCATTGATCTTAAAATAATCCGTTATCCACTCTCTTAGATCAGCAACCCATTGAAGATCAAGGAGGAGGAGACGATCCATGTGCCACCTAGATCTCATCCTCTTTCCCTCTTCAATTTCCAGATCTAATTTTACATAGCAGTGGTCAGAGAATGAATCAGCCCCAATTTCTGCATCTACATAATTCAAAGACCGAGATGTTAAAAAAAAGTCGATGCGAGAAGCTGTTAAAAAAATTGACGGGAGTAGCATGTATATTCGCATATTATCTGGTTGGCTTTTCGCCATGGATCTATCAACTGATACTCCTGTTTTATGGCATCTAGGACTTTTTTAGTCTTTGGCTTCAATTGCTTCTTATTTTTGTTGCATAGTGTCTTTTCTCAAGTCTTGGATAAAATTGAAATCCCCTCCTACAATAATCTGTCCAGGAGCCCCCCTAAGTTGCTCACTAACCTTCGTTAAAGCTGAGGGATCGTCTATGACTGGGCCATAGTAATTCACAAAATTTAATATTATCCCATTTAATTTAACCATGACCCATAGCCATCTTCCATGGGGGTCTCTCCGGACTTGGACAAACTCCCATGCCATACTTCTACAAAAATAAAGGCTACTCCTCTCTTAGCCAACCCAGCTGATGCAAAAAAAGCGTTTGAAAAAACTCTGGGGAGAAAGAGTTTAGGAGAATTTGTTTTGAGGTGGGTTTCTTGAAGAAATAAAACTTGCGGTGTAAAAGAGGCCAGCCACCTTATGAGCCCTCCATATTTTTGTTTGTTTAACATCCCATTAACATTTACCGACATAATACAACATTTACTAGCCATTTCTAAACTTTAAATTGCGGCAAAAATCCTTTCAACTCAAAACCCTGTTTTCCTTGCCCCATTTGCTACTGCTCTTTTTACTGCGATACACCCCCCCATTACCACCCATCCTCCCCAGAGGACCCCCCCCGGAAATGTGGAAAACCCCGCTAGCCACATCTCACCCCCCTACTTCACTATTGGGTGTCATGGTGCTACATCCTGGGTGACCCTCCTCCCCCCGGCAGTAGAGAACTTTTACATCCCACTATATGTAATTCAATGTGGAGAAGAGATCTCTTTCAGCAAACCCTGAGCATCCTCCAAATTTGAAAACATATGGAATTTCCCCCTCACGAGGACACAAAGCTTGGATTGCTGAGCTATTGAAGCCTGCGCCCCTTGAGCTTTGAAAAGGTATAAGAGTTTAACAAACTCCTTGCGCCTACGTGCAGCCACAGCTGACATATCGGAAAATATCCGACATTTCGTGACTTAATTAATAGAAAATTGTCTTTGCTGTATTGCTTTGGCCAAAATCCTCTCCTTAATACGAAAGTCAGCAAAGTTAATCAAGATGGTACGTGGTATCTTTGAGTTGGGCAGAGGGTGTGAAGGGACTTAGTGTGCTCTTGTAATAGTTAGGTCTCCAGTAAATTTGGGCAAGACCTTCTGCTTAATAAATGAGTCAGCCCATTGAAGAGTTTGGGATCCCTCACTGCCCTCATGGACCCCCACTATTCGTAAGTTCGACCGTCGGGAGTGATTTTCAAGTTCCTCGAGTTTATTTTCTAGAATGATTTTATCTTTACCAGCTTCGTTCACTTTCGAAAGCATATTACTCATTTGATCTTCTAACAGGGCGATCCTTGATTCAGCTTCTTGGATTTTTGCTGGAAAACAAGCCACAGCCTCTTCGATTTTACCAAGACGCTGATGGAGGGAGGCTATCTCATTCTCTTGGGATTTCTTCATTTCTCTTATCTCCTCCAAGATAAGGTTCAGCATGGTCTTTATATCGATCTGTTGAGTGATAGCTCCTTCTATTGAGGATTCTGAATTGTCCTATTGTACTCTTCCATCTAGCTTTTGGTTCCCAGGAGGCTGACCCGAAGATTTCAAGCCGGCTCTAACAGGCATCTGGGGCTGGATCTGTGGCTATGTTTGAGCCTCTGATTGCGGCATTATAGTATCGTCAGGAGATGACTGAACTGGCTGAGTCAGTAGCAATGATGGTATTTGGGTTGAAGGTGTAGCCTGACCATCCAAAGGTTGACCGGACTCTTGTACTACCAGAGCGGCCGTAGAGGGAGCCGTAGAGGGAGCCTGCCCAAGCGTCTGAGCTCGTTGTGATAAAGATGAGATCTGTGAAAAACCAATAGGTGCATCTTCTGGCCCTGCCTCCATTAATAGCTGTGGTTTTGCTGTGGTTTTGGGAGGAGCCGACTGAGATGCTTTTTTAGAAAATAAAGGAAAGTCTTTAGAGCTTTTCATCTCGTCCTTATTGACCCCTGTTGCAGACTCGTCTACTTGTTCCTTCTCCATACTAGTTGGCCTATCCATTTGCTTCTGTGTAGCGGGCACCCCCCCATCCGAGTGCGAGTGCGACTGCGACTCAGGCAGCTCCTCTTCAGAGCTCTCGAAACTAGAATTAAGGCTAGGTCGATTTGCCGTATGTTCGACTCTGGCCGCCAAAGATATTGCCTTTGCCTGGGCTAAGCGAGTTTTGGCTTTCAGTCCGGCCGCAGAGTCAACCTTTGCGATAGCATTCGCTTGTTTTAAATGTTTTCCCATTTTTCCTCTTTTTTTTTTTCCTCTTTCCCCCTTGAATCTGGATCTTAATCAAGTTAACACGGCATTTCGATACCCAAATTAGTGAGTGATTAATGAACAGACAATTCCTGGTTTCAGCCCCATAAATCTGGTACCAGAGGAGGGAAAGCTTCTAACACGCAAGAGTTTTCATGCCCAGGGAAAAGAAAAGGGAAAAGTGCTGACCTCAAGCAAAACAATGCATGTTCTCCCTCATTTTTTTCTGATTACATCAAACAGCTTAGGTCAGCACAGCACTTTGTGTCAGCTGGAGCCGGAGCCGAAGCATCACAAGGCAGGCTCACCTCTTCAGTCGGCTGCGCTTTTCCAACACGTCGCCGTTTTTTTTCAAGGTTAGCTCGGTTCAGATTTTATCCAGCCGTTTAAATGCTTGAGAGGCCGTGCAAGCCTCAATCTTGACTCCTGCCGGGCAGCCGGGCAGCCTCCGTCATTATCTCCGCATAAGCCCCAGCAGACGTCAGACACGCCGAGCACACCGGGCACTCCAAACAATGCCAAAGACGCCAGCCGGCCGGCGGCGAGACCTTCGTTCCACGTTACTGCTCAGGTATGGATGTAAACAGATTTGTGGCGTTCCAGTGGATCTCAGAGACCTGCAAACTCCATTGCCGGGGGAGGAGCAGCCTGCGGCTGCGCGGAGGCGTGGTACTCCGCAGCCATTCCCTCAGTTTGTGATTCTACTGCTCTTTGCAGGTGGCTTAACTTGAGTGCTCTTGGGTGTTCTTAAGAGGATGCTGAGCATTATCAATAATCTTTATAAATAAAAAATAACAGAGGGATAAGATAGTCATGGTGGCTGAAAGTTTTCTGACAATGAACAATTTGTAGATGAAACACAATTAGCAATATTATTAATAAACGAGGTTGGGGTAAGCATAATAGTTGAGCATTATGAGAATGAGAGCACTGAGACATATATATATATATATATATGATATCTAATTTATGGTGGGAACAAACACAGTTCCACCAAGTCTTATTTGATAATTTAGTTGAACAATTCCAATTAACCGCAAATTTTTTAAGGCAATTGCTAAGAAAGTATTTAATGGTTTGCAATCCATATGAGCATTTTATTGTGGATCCCTCCCTCAACATCTCCCTAAATCAGGGTCGCTTGTAATTCTGGCCCTCTACTTTTCATCCAGTTTAATGACGATAGATATTGCCATCTGAACAAGCCCAGTATGTGCTGTAATTTTTGGTCCAGTATTAGTGTACCATACTTGGAACTGCTAGACCACATAAGTCCCCTGCAGCAGATGCTATTTAACCCAAGGTGTCCTACCAACCCAGGCATAACTCCTCCAAACTTCATCTACGCTCTTAAGGCCTGATTCACAAAGGGTCTCCACACTCATGGTGGAGTCCTGCAGTTGAGGGGGAGTTTCCGCACTTGAGAAGGAGTCCTGCAGTCGAGGGGGAGTTTCCGCACTTGAGGAGGAGAACTGCAGTCAAGGGGGAGTTTCTGCACTTGAGAAGGAGTCCTGCAGGGGAGGGGGAGTTTCCGCACTTGAGAAGGAGTCCTGCAGTCGAGGGGGAGTTTCCGCACTTGAGGAGGAGAACTGCAGTCAAGGGGGAGTTTCTGCACTTGAGAAGGAGTCCTGCAGGGGAGGGGGAGTTTCTGCACTTGAGAAGGAGTCCTGCAGTCGAGGGGGAGTTTCCGCACTTGAGGAGGAGAACTGCAGTCAAGGGGGAGTTTCTGCACTTGAGAAGGAGTCCTGCAGGGGAGGGGGAGTTTCCGCACTTGAGAAGGAGTCCTGCAGTCGAGGGGGAGTTTCCGCACTTGAGAAGGAGTCCTGCAGTCGAGGGGGAGTTTCCGCACTTGAGAAGGAGTACTGCAGTCGAGGGGGAGTTTCCACACTTGAGAAGGAGTCCTGCAGGGGAGGGGGAGTTTCCACACTTGAGAAGTAGTCCTGCAGTCGAGGTGGAGTTTCCACACTTGAGAAGGAGTCCTGCAGTCGAGGGGGAGTTTCCGCACTTGAGGAGGAGTACTGCAGTCGAGGGGGAGTTTCCGCACTTGAGAAGGAGTCCTGCAGGGGAGGGGGAGTTTCTGCACTTGAGAAGGAGTCCTGCAGTCGAGGGGGAGTTTGCACACTTGAGGAGGAGTCCTGCAGTCGAGGTGGAGTTTCCACACTTGAGGAGGAGTACTGCAGTCGAGGGGGAGTTTCTGCTCTTGAGAAGGAGTCCTGCAGTCGAGGGGGAGTTTCCGCACTTGAAAAGGAGCCCTGCAGTTGATGGGCAGTTTCCGCACTTGAGAAGGAGTCCTGCAGTCGAGGGGGAGTTTCTGCACTTGAGGAGTAGTCCTGCAGGTGAGGGGGAGTTTCCGCACTTGAGGAGGAGTACTGCAGTTGAGGGGGAGTTTCCGCACTTGAAGAGGAGTACTGCAGTCGAGGTGGAGTTTCCACACTTGAAGAGGAGTACTGCAGTCGAGGTGGAGTTTCCGCACTTGAGGAGGAGTACTGCAGTTGAGGGGGACTTTCCGCACTTGAAGAGGAGTACTGCAGTCGAGGGGGAGTTTCCACACTTGAAGAGGAGTACTGCAGTCAAGGGGGAGTTTCTGCGCTTGAGGAGGGGACCTGCAGCCATGGGGGAGTCTCCGCACTCAGGGCGGAATCTCCGCAATGAGAATTCTCAATGTGGAGATTTTGCCCCGAGCCCAGAGACTCCCCCACGACTGTGGGGCATCTGCAACGTGTGGAGACCCTTTGTGAAAAAGGCCCTTAGGGTATAATTTGTTGTATTAGTAAAATCACACAATAGTTTGGGCTCTCCCTCCTTCTTGAAGACAGCTGTCCTGCCCATGGCTGAAGGTAACAGTGGTTGCAGAACGCTCCCCACGTTAATATCATTAAAATCCTTGCTGCTGCTGTACAACATGCATTGTCCACATTGTGCACTTCTGCTTGCAATGGCTGGATCACTATGAACAGGACATTGGCCGCGTGCATTCCTGAGACTAGTCACATCACTGATGTGAGCCTTTACATGATGGCAATAAATGCCACCATTCAATCTAACTGTACCACCAAGTGCTCAAGAAACATAAGGGACATAACATAAAATAAAATACACTGTGGTTTTGGGGTTCCTGCTGAAGGAGGCTTTAGAGATTAAGTCGCAGAAGGAGATTTTACTACACATTGGTTCTGTAATATTTCCTACTCTGCAGAGCGTGTTACGCTCTTCTCATTACCTCATTAATTTACACATTTTACTAAGGTCTCATAAGCACCATTTGCAATTTTTAGTAAAACTTTATAATTGAGATAGTAACTTGTATTTTACTCGCCACCTGCTCGCTTATGTTTTACAGTCTCACACCTAGTCCAGTAAAAATACACATTATTAATACCTAACTTGATGGCACTCACTCAATCAGCCTGGGAAGGCTGAAAGTCCGGGATACCCATTGTGAGATTCAAAAGTAAGCATTGGCAGTTACACACACTCAAACCCACTGATCTATCCCACTGGCATACCAATAATTGTCTACTGCAAAACGTATTTCATATTGTAAATGATTTATTTTCCCTCAATGATAAAGTTAAAAGCTTGAATGTTTGCTGACTATTTCGACAAACTACCTTGACATCTGAAAAAAACAGACTAAGGTGGGCTTATCTATATGTATATTATGTCAAGTATGTTCGCATCTGCGGTTGCTGGCACTTAGAAACATTGCCTCAAGGCATCCAGCCTCTTTCAAGGACCCAGTCTGTAGATCCTTCAGGCTCTTTCATCTGCAGTGAGCCACACTCATTGACGTTCATACATCTGCAGGCAAAAGGTAACAGGGACTTAGAATGTTCCTACTGCTCTGTTCTAAAGCCTCGTCCTCCTGAGAGGTCGGCGAGCTGAAGCCCAAGATGGCAGCACTCTAGAAGGGCTCCTTGTAGCAGCATCACTCTTCATCTGCCTCCACCCTGAGAGCTGTTGACACTGGTGGATGGCTGTGTGTGCTACTGAGCACTGTGTCAAGATCCAGGCATGGTTACTTGAGGTGTGACCCCAGAGGCCCCTGTGTCCACATCCAGGCATGGTTACTTGAGGTGTGACCCCAGAGGCTCCTGTGTCCAGATCCAGGCATGGTTACATGAGGTGTGAGCCCAGAGGCCCCTGTGTCCAGATCCAGGCATGGCTACATGAGATGTGACCCCAGAGGCTCAGGTCTTCATGTTGGCGGAGTTCTTCAAGAGCTTTTTGTTCCCGCTTAGTTAGATTTACAAAAGGTTTTTTCACCGTTTGCTGCACTTTTTCTGCTTCCTTCAGGATGGCTTGTTCAAATGCTTGTATCTCGACCGGTATCAGATGATTAGGAGGGTTGAAGGTAGATTTCCGTCGGAGATTGGTCTCATTGTCAGTGATGTGATCTTCTTTGTTCACGAAGAATGCTTTCAGTTTGACCTTTCTACAGAATTCTGACAGTACGCTCTGTAACTTGAAAGTGTCTAGTGGTGGGGTAGGCATGAAACCAAGGCCTTTATTCAAGACCGCTTCTTGGTCTTCCGTCAGGGTCCAATCTGTCAAATTAACTACTAACGTGTTGCCGTGCTGGGTCCTGGCCTCTCCTTGGACATACTGCGGGTCAGGACCTGTCGTTCCTGTTCTGTCCAAGAGACTCCTTTCTTTCTTCCTCTGTTGTTGTTCCGGCCTCTCCCTAAAAAAGGGGGTATCTGTGTTTGTTGTTGTCCCATCATTGGTCCTACAGGTGGTGGCCCCTGCATGTAAGGGTTCATCCACCCTTGGAAGTTGGGTATGTAGGGATGGTATATAGGGGGGGAAGGTCGCCATATTGTGGTGTTCGCCATGTATTCGGCCAACGGCGTTGTTAGCGTCTATTCTGACCCCTGCCACATCGTAGGTTTGGTGTATCGTCACCACTCCAGTCCGAGTTATCTGATGAATTGTCACCAGAGGTGTCCTTATCACTCGATTGGTCCGGTGCTATATAATCATCTTTTGTATAATGATGCATTTTTTCTTGAGAAAATCGCTTCTGAGAGTCTGGTGGCTGTTTTAATAATTAAGACTGAATAGTCTCTTGTACACTTCCATGATATGGCCAACCAATCTTTTCTAAATGCAATGTCTTGTAGAAAGATGCATGGTGCATTATGGACCCACAGTCCTTTTGGTGCTGCGTTGGCACGGTGGTATTCGGTCATTATTAGACCATGGATGGCTGTTCTCACTTGTTCTTTTTTAGTTTCTGAAAGTTCGTCCCATTCGTTCGTCTGTGCTAAGGTTTGTGTGAGCTTGTTCTCTTGCAATAATGATGGTGCTGATAGGATCGCATTGATCTCATCATCTGTATAACTGAGTCCTGGGTTTTCTGCCATTATCGTATCCTCGGGTTTCTGTTTTTTTCTCTTTGACCTTTCCGATTTGGTGGTTTTGAGAATTCTCCTACCAGGAAATTGCCCGTGGGGTGAACACAAATTAGTAATTTTGGAAAAGGGAAAACTCCCACAGCTGTACGCTTCTTCAGTAGTATATAATCAAAAGAGGGAGGAAGAAGCAGAGATCCATTCGGCTTCCTATCAAAGGTAAGTAATCAAGCGTCACCAGGGGCACCGTCACTGGAGCAAGCACAAGCCGAGTAACCTGCAACTTCAGGTAACCTCGGTTTTCAACTGAGCAGCAGCCAGGGCGTTTGAATATGTATCAGTACCTAACATTTTCATCCCCCCAACGAACATGTTCAAGAGCCCGCCAGTAACACGAGGAAGCTCGGGATTAACAAGGTATGCAAGCGCTTTTGTGTAACTAACGCTATGTACGCTCAGCACACCGTCCGTGTCACTTTCCCCATGTTTGTGCACAATACCTACTGGGCCGCATCTAAAGTCCAAACCGGAGCCGCTTGTAGATACACAGTAGGCAAGCGCGTTCATTTATTTACACTAAACATTTACCAGATTGCTAACGAAACACATGGAAGCGCGCCTACACGGTAATACGAGACCTCATGCTTTTTGTTAATGACACGCACGTGCCACCTTTGTTTTTAAGTGCTTTAGGCTGTATTCAAGAACCAACCCACTGCGCCCCATGTACGCATATTGTACAAGTTACAGGGCACGCTCTGTCAGTAATTTAGTCTGTGTGGCGCGTGAATAGTAAGACAGATTTTAACAATGCGCACAATGATCCTCTTGTGTGTAAAGTATATCTCTATACTTTGCAAAGCTCACAATCCACAACCAGTGGAATGAGGTAACTAAGTGCACGAATTCCATATCATGATGACAATAAAGCTATTTTTTAACCATTCAGATTGCCAACCATATCCAAGATACCACAGTATGAATGACATACTGTCTCCTGCCATTTTATTAGTCACCTCAACTTGCCATTATCCTTCCGGGAAGTCCTATGCGTCACCTGGAATCACTTCATGATTTGATAACTGGGTCATACTGAATAGAAATATCACAGCACCCCCAGCGAAGTATCCACATTGGGGGATTTTTTGTTGAATTTGTGTTGTATGAAATATTCTGAATTCTTTTTCATCCCAGTTATAGGTACTATTGACCTGTTACGAATAAGAAGAAGGGTGAGTTATTTACCTGCCCTTACAGAGTGCTTAAAATTAGCCATCTTTCACATACATAGGTCCTGAAGAAAGCCCCCTGACCCTTCTGGGCGAGCAAAAGGCTGAAACATGTCGACCTTTCACATGGACGAAGAGGTGCTATAGAACAGTAACATTTCTATAAGCGCACCGCCCTCATTTTTAACCTTGCCTCCTCTCCTACCGAACAAAGTTTCTTTGGAAAGGAACGGGAAGCAATTTTAACTCACTTTTTTCAACCATCACTGATCACTACTGCTATCACCAGTTGGTCTACCTCCAGGTGGAGGAAAGCACATTGTCAAAAAGACCCAATGATGATGCTTTCACGTTCTAAGAGAAGCCGAGAATCAAGATATACCGCTTTACCACTCTTGTACGTGAATGAGGGTTTTTAAGTTGGTCAACACACCCGACCCTGGTAATACAGGTACAAGTGATCCATTCTCCCTTTGATTACCTACCTTTGATAGGAAGCTGAATGGATCTCTGCTTCTTCCTCCCTCTTTAGATTATATAATACATGAGGTGTCACCCCAGAGGCCCCCTGTGTCCAGATCCAGGCATGGTTACATGAGGTGTGACCCCAGAGTCCCCTGTGTCCAGATCCAGGCATGGTTACATGAGGTCTGACCCCAGAGGCCCTTGTGTCCAGATCCAGGCATGGTTACATGAGGTCTGACCCCAGAGGTCCCTGTGTCCAGATCCAGGTATGGTTACATGAGGTGTGACCCCCAGAGTCCCTTGTGTCCAGATATAGGCATGGTTACATGAGGTGTGACCCCAGAGTCCCCTGTGTCCAGATCCAGGCATGGTTACATGAGGTGTGACCCCAGAGTACTCTGTGTCCAGATCCGGGCATGGTTACATGAGGTGTGACCTCAGAGGCCCCTGTGTCTAGATCCAGGCATGGTTACATGAGGTCTGGCCCCAGAGTCCCCTGTGTCCATATCCAGGCATGGTTACTTGAGATGTGACCCCCAGAGGCTCCTGTGTCCAGATCCAGGCATGGTTACTTGAGGTGTGACCCCAGAGTCCCCTGTGTCCAGATCCAGGCATGGTTACTTGATGTGTGACCCCAGAGTCCCTTGTGTCCAGATCCAGGCATGGTTACTTGAGGTGTGACCCCAGAGGCTCCTGTGTCCAGATCCAGGCATGGTTACATGAGGTGTGACCCCAGAGTCCCCTGTGTCCAGATCCAGGCATGGTTACTTGAGGTGTGACCCCAGAGGCACCTGTGTCCAGATCCAGGCATGGTTACTTGATGTGTGACCCCAGAGGCACCTGTGTCCAGATCCAGGCATGGTTACATGAGGTATGACCCCAGAGGCCCCTGTGTCCAGATCCAGGCATGGTTACATGAGGTGTGACCCCCAGAGTCCCCTGTGTCCAGATCCAGGTATGGTTACTTGAGGTGTGACCCTCAGAGTCCCCTGTGTCCAGATACAGGCATAGTTACTTGAGGTGTGACCCCCAGAGCCCCCTGTGTCCAGATCCAGGCATGGTTACTTGAGGTGTGACCCCCAGAGGCCCCTGTGTCCAGATCCAGGATTGGTTACATGAGGTATGATCCCAGAGACCCGTGTCCAGATCCAGGCATGGTTACATGAGGTGTGACCCCCAGAGTCCCCTGTGTCCAGATCCAGGCATGGTTACTTGAGGTGTGACCCCAGAGGCCCCTTATTGGGGAATGGTCTTGTCCTGTCCCACTACCCTCCCCCAAATTCCAGAACAGAAAGCTGAGAATGTGAGTATGGATCCCCTGTTTGCTTTTCCTCTATTCATTTTTTTTTGTCATGTTACATCTTGCTTGATCCCCACCCCACTGACCATTCTGTGTACAGGTGTGGACCCCCGTGTCCTCCTTGATATTGCCCTTCCTTATACTTCAAGGGCACCTGCCTCGTGGGAACACCACATGCCATGTACCTAGAGCTATGTTTCATCTTGCACTGTGTTTTTTGTGTAGTATTACTGTTTCACATATGGTACCTTATGTTCCCCACCCCTCCTTCCCCTATACACTGCTTTGTTTTAATCTTCCAATAAAGAATTGTGAAACAGAACAGAAAGCTGATGACATTCCTTTACCCCTGCCAGTGAATGTGCAAGGGGTGCACTCACCAGTGACCCAGCGGAGAGGCACAGCACAAACAGGATAGAGCTGAGGGTGAGTTTTGTCCATGGCACACAGTTAGTGCCCTGCAGTGTAGTGGCGGAGAGATACGCAGTGGTGGATCACGACAGGCCGGATTGTACTGGGGAGTTCCAACACTGAGCTCCCAGAAGAAGGTGTGGGGTACCCATCATCATTGCTAGTGCCGCCCAACTCTCAACTTGCGTTGGACTTCCTGAGGCAGAGAGAGCCTGTGGGACTTTGTCCTGTCCATTACTGAAGGGCACCTGTTACTCATTTCCATTCAGAGGCCGGTGTCATGGAGAACAGAATCAGCTTGTTTGTGGACTGACAGTGGTTTTTATTCAATAAAAATAATTCAACCATTAAACCTCATCCTGTCACAGATAACCACAGCATCTTGCTAGGTGAGTATTTGAAGTTCCCTGATCTACTGCCTTTTAATATGCATAAATATTTAATGAGGGTAACTAGGCCAAACTAAGCATGTAAAGTTGTTTCTCCGGAAAATACCTGCATTCAGATAGTTAGATAGTACACGTGGTTAACGCATAAGTCACCAGGAACTATGTACTCATTGCTGGCTTAGCCTCATAGTAGCCCAGAAATATTGTAGGTACGCTTTATTTTGAATCACTCATTATATATTTTTTGTGGTCTGAGGCCCCCCCCACTAAATATGGTTGCTAAAGAATGTAAAGATATACCCATGAGCCCTGTTTAGCCCCCAGTTATGAGTCAGGAGCAGTAAAATTACAGCGTGGAATTTCACTCCACCTAATTCAGAATGGGTAAGTATTTCAAAAACTTTGTTTTATTGGGTGTGGGAGAGCCAGACCGGATTTGTCCGGCTGCTAATTCCACCTGGAAAAATCGCAGGAAGCTTTGGCTGCAGCGTTAGCAAACCCTCATTCACTTTTTGTTGACAGTTGGGGACATAAAATGCTCCCCCACCATAAAAAACCCTTCCTCTTCAAACACCGCCCTTCCCCTTCCCCACACCCCACCCAATCTACATTAATTTACCACCTGCTCAGTACAGGTGGTAAATGTATTGGTTAAGCCCTATTGAAATGTGAATTCTGTGTGGTTTTAGGACCAGAGAAAAATCTGTCCCACGTGGTAGTTTCCCCTTCCATGGGCTTTTGCTTGTGATTGCATGGTACTGATGCAGATGTACTGCATGGTAATGGTAACATCACATGAGAGTTGAACACTATCACAGTACTGTGCAACTAGTAATCAGGACCATAGAGGGTTCTGATTAGAAAAAAGAAGACCCACATGTGCATTACATTTGTTTGAAAAAACTATTTACATTAAAGGGCATCCTGTATTGCAACAAATAATACTTTTACAGCACAGCTAACTCATCTCTGTTGGCATACATAGAACCCCTTTTCATTGCTTTAACCCAGTCCCGACTGTATGTGAGTATCCATAAGTTATATGCAAACAGCATCAATCTAAAGGTACTGGCATTGAACAATACTCATGTGACAAAAACAGTGCACATTACGTTTGATTAATCTTTATATAGTATCATACTCTCCCCATGCTACATTCGCAAGCAGTTATGTGTACTCCATTTTAGAATGCTTGCAAGAAAATATATTTATATTACTGGTAATTACCTCAGCAAGTATGCGCAAAATGGATTTAAAGTGCAGTTATCCTTTTTAAAAAAGCATGCAAAGAAAGAATTGTAATATAGAGTTACATCATCTCACACTACATGTATGAAACTCATCTAAGACTGCATGTATGACAGAATTTCTACATTACAGAAAATAGAGTTATTAATTTCAGAAGGCATACCTGAATATAGATGGGCCACAGGTCCATGACAGGGAATGAGTTATACTCACTTTAGGACACAAGTTATAGTTAAGTAGATAACTATATAGATAACTATAGCTGGTGAATTTCAGTGGCTTTTTGAGTTTAGAAAGTTACATTGTCACTGAAAGTTTCACCTAACTATAACGTTACTTTATCCTTCGTTTTGTAAGTGAATTTCGTGGGGTTTTTAACATACAGTAGTATTTGATTGCAATACGTAAAGCCAAAACCTGGCCATGTGTGGGGTTGTCCGCAGGGCCTGGCCGTGTACAGGTCCTGCATCCAATGACCAGCAGGCAGCCAACCCCCCCCCCACCATGCACAGCATTCGGCAGTGTGCAGTTGGCCGCAAGACCTGGCCCGCTGCCAGGCCCTGCATCCAACCTCTTGTGAGCAGCCAACCCCATGCCCTGCATGGCCTTCTGGCATGCACAACATGCAGTCGCTCTCGCAGGTCCTGGCTGCACTTAGAAAAATAAAAAAAATGAGCCTATTATCATATTTCTTCAAAATGACCAATATTTTGAATCTACTGTAAATTTCAGCAACTCACACATTGCAATGTTTAATACTAGTGATGATTATAAAAATGTTTCATAAAGTTTTAATAAAAACATGTCTGTGAGTCTTTCTTTTAACATAGGTTTTTTATTGCATTTTGCAGGCCATTCCTTCACCACACTGTAATATGCACACCTGTCACCCTAGGAAGGGGTCTCAGTCGAGTGGCCAGTCCCTCCCCACACCCTACTATACTCACATGTCGCCTCAGTGAGAGGTGTCAGCGGATAGCTCATGCCCTCCCCTAACCCTACTATGCATGGCTGTTACCAAAGGGAGGGGTCTCATGAGAGATGCCAGTCCCTTTCCACACCCTACTATGCACACCCATCCTGGAAGAGAGAGGTCTCAATGGAGAAGCCAGTCCTTTTCCACACCCTACTACCCACACCTGTCGTCCAAGAGAGAGGTCACAGTGGAGACGTCAGTCTCTCCCCACATCCTAGTACGCACATCTGGTGTCCAAGAGAGAGGTCTCAGCAGAGAGACCAGTCCTTTCTCACACCATACTATTCATGCCTGGCACCCTTGGGATGGGATTCAGTTGAGAGGCCAGACACTCCTCTTACCCTCCCATGCATACATGTCACCCTAGACAGAGCACTCAGCAGAGAGTTCAGCCTCACACCACACCATACTATGCAAGGCTGTCACCCTGGGGAGGGGTCTCAGACGAGTGGCCAGTCCCTTCCCACACCCTACTATGCTCACATGTCGCCTAAGTGAGAGGTGTCAGCGGATAGCTCATGCCCTCCCCAAACCCTACAATGCATGGCTGTTACCAAAGGAAGGGGTCTCATGAGAGATGCCAGTCCCTTTCCACACCCTACTATGCACACCCATCCTGAAGAGAGAGGTCTCAATGGAGAAGCCAGTCCTTTTCCACACCCTACTACACACTCCCGTCGTCCAAGAGAGAGGTCACAGCGGAGACGTCAGTCTCTCCCCACATCCTAGTACGCACATCTGGTGTCCAAGAGAGAGGTCTCAGCAGAGAGACCAGTCCTTTCTCACACCATACTATTCATGCCTTGCACCCTTGGGATGGGATTCAGTTGAGAGGCCAGACACTCCTCTTACCTTACTATGCATACATGTCACCCTAGACAGAGCACTCAGCAGAGAGTTCAGCCTCACACCACACCATACTATGCAAGGCTGTCACCCTGGGGAGGGGTCTCAGAGGAGAGGCCAGTCCCTTCCCACACCCTACTATGCTCACATGTCGCCTAAGTGAGAGGTGTCAGCGGATAGCTCATGCCCTCCCCAAACCCTACAATGCATGGCTGTTACCAAAGGGAGGGGTCTCATGAGAGATGCCAGTCCCTTTCCACACCCTACTATGCACACCCATCCTGGAAGAGAGAGGTCTCAATGGGGAAGCCAGTCCTTTTCCACACCCTACTACACACACCTGTCGTCCAAGAGAGAGGTCTCAGCAGAGACATCAGTCTCTCCCCACATCCTAGTACGCACATCTGGTGTCCAAGAGAGAGGTCTCAGCAGAGAGACCAGTCCTTTCTCACACCATACTATTAATGCCTGGCACCCTTGGAATGGGATTCAGTTGAGAGGCCAGACACTCCTTTTACCTTACCATGCACATATGTCACCCTAGACAGAGCACTCAGCAGAGAGACCAGCCTCACACCACACCATACTATGCAAGGCTGTCACCCTGGGGAGGGGTCTCAGAGGAGTCGCCAGTCCCTCCCCACCCCCTACTACGCTCACATGTCGTATAAGACAGAGGTCTCAGTGGAGAGCTCATGCCCTCCCCAAACCCTACTATGCACAGCTGTTACCAAAGGGCGGGATCTCATGAGAGATGCCAGTCCCTTTCCACACCCTACTATGCACACCCATCCTGGAAGAGAGGGGTCTCAATGGAGAGGCAAGTCCTTTTCCACACCCTACTACACACACCCGTCGTGCAAGAGAGAGGTTTCCTCAGAGACATCAGTCCCTCCCCACACCCTAGTACGCACACCCGGTGTTCAATCATCTAAGAGGGAGATCTCAGAAGAGAGTCCAGTCCCTCTCGACACTACTATGCATGCCCATTGCCCACAAGAGTTCTCAGCCGAGTGGTCAGTCCTTACACACACACTACTATGGAGAACCATCACCCTTGGTAGGGCTCTCAGCAAAGAGGCCAGTCCCTCCCCACAACTTGCTGTGCTCACATGTTGCCTAAGACAGAGGTCTCAATGGAGAGTCTAGTAAATTCAAAAAAGGGGTTCTCTACCTATATAATTCAGTGCGTGCAAAAAGTCACGGATTATAAAGAGCAAGGCCAGTGCATGAGACAAGTAAATAGTGAACCACAAAAAGGAGAAAAAATATATCCAAACTGCTTTTATTCAAATTTCATATTATAAGACATCATAACATTTCCATAATAAATATAAATAACCAGAACACATCCCACAACTGAATCACTCAAACCTCAGACATACCTTCTCATGTACTCACATTCTCACACGCCTACCAGTATCAAACATTCGTTCACAATATACATGAATAGAGGTCCCCCAGAAAAAGGGTTACAAGCAAACACATGAGGCCTAACAAAGAATGACACAGGATCTCTTGAGAGAACAGATAAATCAAAATACATCAATCCAGAACAATCAATAATATAATGGGCAAACAAATATTAAAGAATATAAATATTCTTAAAGAACATAAATGGGGGGGGATTTTCTCTATTTCAATACATTCCAACAAGTGGAAAACAGCGCCGACGCGCGTTTCGGTGTTAGCCCCGATATGGGCACCACCTTCCTCAGGGCGACAGAGTCAACAACACAAAAGCAGTGGGATGTGCCTTAACGGCAGATCCAGGGTAAGGTGGATACGGTGAAGGGCTGGTCGTAAAACAAAGAGAAAGAGCCTTGGCTGCAGACACGCACTAATAGCTTGATGAGCAAAGGTGGAAACAAGTCCAAAAGACGTGAGGCCGTCAAAACGAGGCAGATGAGAAGATAAAGAATCCTAGAGTCAACATTCACGATGTGGATGGGTTCTGAAAGATAGAGGCGAAGGAAAAGCTGCAGCTGCATATGACGGGTCCCTAGCGACAGATCCCAAGTTACAGTCAGGGTTTGAAGTAAGCGCGCGCAGGCAAAAGTGTCAACTGAGTTCCTATGGGTGATTCAAGGTTCCAAAATGGAAGTACGTGCCAGGAGGCAGCTCGTCTGGTCGAGGAGGCTGCAGAATCAATAGAGGCGCAAGCAGGAAGATCCGGGGGCAATCGATCAGGGAATCTGTCAGTCGGGCGGCATGATAGCCAGAGCGATGGAGAGTCTAGCTTAACTCCACACTCTACTATGCACGCCCATTACCCTAGGGAGAGCTTCTCAGCAGAGAGGCCAGTCCCTCTACACACCCTTCTACACACACTCATTGTCCAAGGGAGAGATCTGAGCAGAGAGGTCAGTCCATCCGCACACCATACTATGCACAGCTATGATCCAAGAGAGAGGTCTCAGTGGAGAGGCCACTCCCTCCCCACACCCTACTATGCTCACATGTTGCCCAAGACAGAAGTCTCAGCAGAGAGTCCAGTCACTCCCCACACCCTCGTATTAATGGCTGACACGCTGGGGAGAAGTCTCAGCAGAGAGGCTAGTGCCTCTCCACACCCTACTGTGCACACCCGTCGTCCTAAGGGAGAGGTATTAGGGGAGAGGCCAGTTTGTGCTGACACTCTTGCTATCTAGTGGACAGTTGTAATTGAAGATGCTAGTCCCTCCCAACAGCCTACTGCACTCACCTGTTGTCCTGGGGAGAGGTCTCAGCTCGGTGTAGAGTCTCTCCCAACTCCCTACTATGCGTGCATGTCACAATGGGGAGAGGAGTCTGCAGAGAGACAAGCTCCTTTCCACACTGTACTTTGCACAGTTCTCAGACAACGTTTGTAGACGAGATGTATGAGCTCGCCAGACTCTCGGGGGAGTTGGAGAAATATATGTGGGAGGGTGCTATTTGGGTGCTCCTACTCCCACAGGTGTTACTTTGTCAATTAAGGGAGTTAGAAGATAAAATAATCAATTAAATTGGCTGTATTGTGGCTCTAAAAAGAGCCGTTTTTGTTTATCGTGTGTAGTGTACATTTGGATGTACAACTGTATGAATTCCTTGATGTTGTTGAGGAAGATTCGGTTTCCTTCTGAAGTGAAGTGCAGTCCATATCACCCACCTGCAGAGACCTGGCATATCAAAACGGATGTTATTGTCATAAATAGAGCCCATCCTATGGTCACGGATAAATGCAGAAATTGTTTTATAAACATGTCTCTGGGATTTCTCTTTCTTAGTACAAAATTGTATTGACCATTGTAATTTTTGCCTTTAACATATGTTGGAATATATAAAGGCTGTGTGCCAACTGGGGAAATCCAAGATTTATGTCAAAACCACAATTTATGGCACATTCTCTAGCCCAGTGGATAAAGCTGTGTCCAAAAATCCAGAGGTGAACCATGATGTAGTATGGGAATGCCAGCAACAACAGGAGTGTGCAGTAGAATGGGTAAGATTCAGGATTAAATGGAGTTAGATCAAAAGGCAAAAAATGGAGGGTGGAAAAAGTATACATCCTATTGGTAGATGATTGTCAGTTACAAAAAGGTAAGCTAGGCTGTGGACAAGTGTTCTTTGTATGGTGTACAGTTATTGATTAAAAAGTGTGAGCTTTATAAAGGAGTGTGCTATTGGTTGGAGTTTTCAAATGCTTTTGTTTATTTGCAGAGGACAGTTTTCTTTGTGCAAACTAGCTTTTGGTTCATGAACTTTTAACCTGGTTCTTAATTAGGAATCTATCATAAAGGCAAAAAGGATGTTAATCTATATTTTTGTTAATTATAGTGAGTGGTTTAGAAGTTCCTCTACGAGTGTCTCGTAAGAGTCGGTTGCAAGCTTCTGCAATTAAAGCTTGCTGTGTGGGCACTGTGCGATCCTGCGAGTCTTTCGTTAGAGTATCATGGTTGTTTATCAAAGTGTACCTTGCTGTGAGGTCTTTCATTGATCCCGCAAGAGTCTCTTGAGATCGAAAGGAGAAGGATAAGGAAAAAATGTGAAGCAGGATAGTATTACTGTCATAAAGTGTATAAAAGGAGTTGGCCTAACGGCTAGGGCGGTCGACCTCGAATCTGGGGAACTGGGTTCGAGTCTCGGCAATGACGCTGAACATCCTGTGATTCTGGGCAAATCACTTAATCTCCCCGTGCCTAACAAAAATGAATGGGGCATATTCTCAAGGACTTATTGCCGAGTTATTGGCACTTTAGCGCAGCAAAAGTGGCGAAAGAATTATCGCCCCATTCCCAAGCTGGTGCAAACTGACCACATCGCCAGTTTTCCAGCGATAGCTGCTGCAAAAAACATCGCCACGGATGAGAGAGACAACTAACGCTAATGATATGCAGAGTAGGCGTTCCCGTGCAAAAACACACGAAAACACCACTTCGCAACATTCACGACCAGCCAGATCTGCGATGCGATCCAAAAACAGGCGATAAGGCGCGTTAGCAGCAGGGATTTAACACCTGCCTTTTACTGGTGTTAAGCAGGATGACAAACTGCAGTAGAAAGGGAGCCCAGCCCAGAGCCACATCTGAAGACCAACAGATGCCATGGAGACAATGATCGTGCAGCCTGGAGACCCAAGAGGGCCACAACACCCACTGCAACCACCCCCAGGCCCCCCGCCATCCCCCTGACTACCACAGAGGCAGCGCAGAACAGGACAGTGGTTGTTCCCAAAACCCACCAGCCTCAGAGACTCAATGCCAGACGAAGTCATTGCCCACTACAGGCACAAAAGGACAACCATCCTCCGCATCCTGACCCACATTGCCCACAGGCTGATGGTACCAACATGGCGGACAACCACCATCCCTCTGCAGACGAAGCTGCTGGCTGTGCTGTACCTGTTGGCCCCTAATACCTCCCAAACAACAACTGCCAGAATCGGAGGAGTCCCACGGCCAGCCCTATCATACGTCCTCACACATGTCATGGATGCATGTCCACAATAGCAACGGCGGGCCCCTGTCACCGCACCACACGACAGTTCCAATTCGTAGTGTTTCTGCGCAACCAACCCCAATGCCAGCTGTTGCCAGACGCCACTGTGCCCCAGATCCAAAACTGTAGTAACTGAAATGGGGGTGCGCACGGTCATGAAGTCCAGTAGTCAACAGTAGTGTAAAAACAGTCCTTTATTACAAATACAACAATAAACAATACGAAAAGCACAGCCAATGCCCAACGGGGAACTTCATCAGGGCAACGTGTGGATTCACGTAACTGCATATGCTGCGGGAACTCCCCAATACCATTCCATACTCCGGAAGTCAGTATCCAGAAACCTGTGGGACAAATGGTGACAATGGTCAAGCATCCGTATAGTCACAAACCTAATCTGGTACAGTGTATAGCACTTGGACAAACCGGAATGCTCACAGGAAAAACAAATCCTGCACAAAAAGACCGTAACCGAAGTACGTGTGATCATAAACTTTGTAGGAAAGAAAAGGAAGGTTACGGTCACACTAACTTCTGTTACGGTCTCATGATGCAGGATTACTCATACCTGTAAGCATCACGGTTTGTATCAGCTTGATACCCCTGCACCTTCAATCCCCCCACCCAGCCACAAGGGCGCTGCCGTGACCGGTGGTGCCTACGCGATCCTGTGCGCCTGCTGCACCCCAGCCCTGGTCCCCAGACCAGTCCGCCAACCAGCGATGAGTGCTCACCCCTGAGCACCCAGGCCTCAATGCTCACCTGCCGCCACCGGCGTGTCTCCAAGAGGGCCCACCACGTGCCGGTGCAACCTCCTCAGCCGATCGCTGGATTCTGCGCCACAGGCCCCCAGCGCACCCTGCAGCACCACGCCGCGGAGTCATGTCTGTGCAGCCTTCTGCCCTCGGCGTACACTGCGGTCCAGCTGGGATCACAATTCAAATCGAATCTTGATTGGCATGATGGCGAAACGAGGCCTACGCATCATCGCAGGCTGCACACCCGCTCAGCTCTGGTGCCACTAACTCAGTGCACCGCAAGTCATCGCCACGTGGCAGTAGGCCCGTGCCGGCCTAAGTGCCTCGGATGCCACCAACTCTGTGCACCTCAAGTCACTGTCCCGTGGCGGTAGGCCCATGCCGGCCTAAGTGCCTCGGATGCCACCAACTATGATTGAGTCTCATTGTGCGGACAATGTCACCTCCGGCAGTGGGGAATGTGATGTGGTAGGGCCCTAGGCCCTCATGCATAAATAATGACCACACGGACACACTAAGCTAGATAGTGGAAATGGCCTCGGGCACATGCGCCCGGCCCCTTTTATTGGCAGGGTCACATGTCCTGTGACGCATGTGCTGGATGGGAGTGGTGTGGGTGTGAACCAGCCCTCAGGGAGTGAATGTGGCATGCTGACAACTAGACCTGTGATCAGCAGATCACTACAGGGAAGACCTGGGACATGTAGCGTTGTCCCCGCCCCCTGTAAGCGTAAGCGGAGTGGGCTGGCCTGGCATATGCCAGTCCAGCGAAGGGTTGTGAACGATGACCCCGACGCTCTGGGCATGGTTCCGTTCTGGGCTGGACAAGAAGGTGACTAATGCGTGTGTCTCTGATGTGGTGTCGGCGCCACCCGGTCCGCAATCTGTAATATTGCGCCCTGTGTCTCAAGTCCCACAACATGTGCAACATGGACGTAAGGGGGAATCACTGACCCGACATTCATCCGTACTTGAATGATCATAGACATGACACATCTGTGTGAATTTGATTGATTAATGCACATTCAGTGGAGTGTTGTAGCTGGAGCAGTACAGGGCCATGCAAACCCCACTTTACATTGTTGGCCCGTGGAGGGCCAGCCAGAGTCCTTCAGGGAATGACAAGTACATCGGAAGAGGAAGAGTTTAGTCCGCAGTCTGATAGCTGTGTCATTGGTGACCAAACAGAATATGGCAGTCCATGTCAAGGTCCAAGGTGAGTGTCGCAGAGTGCATCGGGGGACAGTGGAAGGTGATGATGCAGAGGGCAGAATCAAGCAGAAACAGGCCATATGGCGGAGAAGAATGCTACCGCTTCCTTACTACCAGTAAGGCAGATTCATCCGCATCTTTGTCCTCTGATGTCTCATGTGCCTCACATGTGGGTGGTGGTGTTTTCTCTGCAGCACTGTGTGGCACTGACACATCAGGGGCCGGAGGTGGATTGGCTGCTGCACTGTGTGGCACTGACACATCAGGGGGTGGAGGTGGATTGGCTGCCGCACTGTGAGGCACTGACACATCAGGGGGCGGAGATGTGGATGTCGAAGCAGCAGCAGCATTCATCTGCGCCAGACCTTGTGGCAGCAATGCCATGAAGAGGATCCGCAGGGCATGGTAGATCCCAGCTACATCACGCTGGTGTGCAGCCGTGGCAGCCATTCTTTCTGCCTGCACCCGCTCCATGTTCTCCATGGTCCTCCGCATGTGTCCCAACTCCCGGATGACACCGCTGGAGCCACTCTGACTAGACAGTTGTCCTTGTCTCTGAGTCAGGACTCCAGCGATGTCATCCATGGTTCGTTGGAGAGCATGGAGCAGACTGTGGGTGTCCGTCAAGGACTGTAAGTGGTCCCTGATGGGACTTAGACACCCACGTATGGCATCTAGTTTGGCTGCCATGAGGTCGAACCCCACCCGCACCTGATCAGCCATCTTCTTCTGGCACCCTAACACACGGCGTTGGAAGGCCATGTGTTGTTCGTGGTGGTCCTGGGAGACAGCCGTGGTGGTGGGTGCTTCCTGCTGTGTGGTCTGTGCAGGGGGTGGGGTTTCCTCGATGCAGCTGGGCTGCCCTGCTCCTGGAGGTGGGGTGCCGAAGCTGTCCATGAGCCGTTGGAGGGCGTCGGTGTCGATGGAGGGGAGGTCCTCTTCATCATCAGTGAAGAGGTGTACTGTCTGCTCTGCAGGAGGTGTTGATTCACCCTCTGCAATGTAAAGGGAAGATGCAGTTTAACATTGTTTTCACATGTATGTTGACGCATTGTACAGGTTTACATACAAACTGCATGACAATGTACATTGTGACTGTTTGGGAGGAGCTGCCTATTTGATGCGGGACAGTGGACATTTCGACGACATCATGGATGTGTGTTTGTACTTGTGCATAGGTTTGTTGTGAGATTAGTGATGTGTGGGGAGAGCCCCCTCTGGGCACATAGTCGACGGGGGCCTACTTGCAGTTTCTAGGTGTGCTGCAGTGTGCCAAGGGGATCAGGGAAATGCTCCAGAGTAATCGTGGGTGTGCACTGTGCTATGCTTAATTGTGCATGTGTGCCATTGTGCCCATCTCCCCCCGTCCCCCCAGTCCCTGGTCGTTACTCACCCTCTTGCTGTTGTGTCGGCTCCTGTCAAACAGTGTCCGGTCCCCCAACTCCTGCCACCATCTCCACACTGATGACTGTGGAGACCATTTCCTCCATCTCGTCCAGCTCCTCCTGTGGCGCTGGACTCCCACCTCCAGTCTGCATTGCTGCCTTCTGGTTGTTGGCGAGTTTCTGCTTGGTTTTGCGCTTCACATCATTCCAGCACCTCTTGACCTCTTCCATTGTCCTCCTCAGCACTCCGACTGCATTCACCTTGTCCAGGATGGACTGCCATATTCCATAATAAATTAGGGAAAACGTGCGCACTGAGCGCTTAACATCTATTCCACGCTACCCTTAAGGTGGTTTATATTTCTATGGAAACGCTTCGGGCCGCAGCTGTGGTGCCTTTTGAGGGGAGGGCGGGACTTGAATTGAGCACCCACTTCCGCCTTCACTTCTGTTCTCGGAAGTCGGCGGTCTAGTTCTTTGCACAATTGGCTCTATATGAGCCGCATGCTGCAGCGTCAGCGCCCGTCCGCGCACGATCCGCGCACAGCGCCAGGCACCATGCAGGTTTTTACACAGATGACGCGAGTTGCCCACCAATACAGTATTCCAGGGAGACTGTACTGCATCTTAGAATTACAGGTAAACCCTGCCTGAGCACCCCCTATGACCCACATCTGATTCTAGGGAAAAAAGCATGCCCCCATTGTAGAATTGTGCTTCACAGCCTTCCCCTACCTCAAGCAAGATGCTGGCGCACCAACCAAACACATCTAACTCACTGTCTACTCCTCAACACGAGATCTCTCATCAAAAATGCCCTAGCATTTCATGATCTCATGGAGGAGCACGCTATCGATATAGCCTTCATTACAGAAACCTGGGCTGACTCCTCATCTGAGCCAGATCTCCTATCTATAGGAAAGACAGAGTTGGGAAAAGGGGGGGGGAGGGTATAGCACTTATAGCTAGAAATGGTCTCAATATTCAGTTTAATGCAATCCCTGATTTCACTGAAGGCTAAGTAGCCACCTTTAAAATCAGGCTTGATAACCAGAACACCTTAAATGGCACTCTTATCTATCGCCCACCACTAGCTAAACCCAACTTTTTAAACTCCATAGGTCAGCTCCTTGAGCCCAAAGCAAAATCACCCAACTTTACTATCCTTGGCGATTTTAATTTTCAGCTCGAAAACTCTACAGACACAGATACCGAGGCCCTCTTAGATCATATGGCCAGTGTAGGACTTCATCAACTGGTTAAGGAAACAACTCACTCGGCGGGGCACTGCCTTGATGGAATCTTTTCAGACCACCCTAACCTTCTATGGAATAAAGCCCTACCACTCATCTGGTCAGACCATAAAGCAGTATTGTTTAAAATTTGCTTACCACCCAAAAAGCCCACCTCTGTACCCAAGAAAGCTTTTATCTCCCGGCCTTGGCATAAGATTAGCGGAGATGAATTAAGCAAGACACTCCTAGGCTCTCGCAAATCCAGCCCTGCGAACCTGGATGAGGCAGTGATGAGCTATCACTCCTGGATTCATCATGCGGGGCAACAATTAGCCCCCCCCAACTACACGGAGCCCCACCAGACGCTCTGAACCTTGGTTCAATAAATCTCTGAAAGCGCAAAAACAGACATGTAGGAAACTTGAAAGGAAATGGAGGTTAGCCAACAATGCTCAAACCAAATCAGAATTCAGACTGGCTATGCAAATCTATAAGCAGCTCATTCTGAAAGCCAAATCTGATTTTATTAAAGAAAATATTGAAGCATCTAATGGCTGTGCAAAAAAATTGTTTGCTACGGTAAAAAAACTCTCCAAGCTTCCTGAAATCCAAAGTCAGGGCAATAGCCAGCAATTCTGCAACAAGCTAGCAAATGCCTTTCAACTAAAAGTCAATCAAGTCTTTGACACCTTCATTCCCCAAGCCAATCCATCTGCACCCACAGATAAAAACCCAAGTGCTAATCCAGCCAATCAAGCTAACACAGCCAGCCCTCCCACCACCATTTTATCTATGTTTCCGCCAATCTCACTTGCCGTACTATTGAATTAATCTCCTTAGTTAAGTCAGGATCCCCCTTTGATCCCTGCCCTTCCAAAATTTTGCATATGGTCCCGGAAATCGTGGCATCTGCTCTTTGGCCTATTTTTAACATTATAATCTCTTCGGGGCCTTTCCCACCAACTAGAAAAGAGCCTCTATATTGCCACTCCTAAATAAGCCAAATTTGTACCCGGACGACCCCTCCAGTTACAGACCAATCTCCAGGATACCATTTCCTGCTAAAATTATAGAAAAATATCTAAATGAGGAATTGTCCACCTTCCTTGCAGAAGGTGATATCCTAGATCACTCGCAATTTGGCTTCCGGGCCCACCACAGCACTGAACTGGCCCTAATTACAGCTACGGAGGAACTTAGGCTAACCCTTGATAAAGGTGGGAGCGCTGCTCTTATCCTTTTAGATCTCTCAGCGGCATGCGACACTGCCAACCACGACGTGTTGGTTGAACATCTTGCCTCGCTGGGAATCAGGGACAAAGCACTCCTCCTACTCAGATCCTTCCTGTCAAACAGGACACAATCAGTGGCACTGACCCATTTGTCTCCCCGGACTGCTCACTCCCTTGTGGAGTGCCTCAGGGCTCGTTGCTGAGCCCCACTCTTTTTAATCTATACGTCACCCCGCTGGCCAAACTGATAAGAACCTTTGGATTCACGCTGGTGTCTTATGCGGACGACACACAAATCATAGTGTCCATTAACAGCTTGTCTGCAGACACTGCGTCCCGGTTCAAAAGCTGTATGAGCCACATGGGGAAGTGGATGCAGACAAACTGTCTTAAACTTAACACTTCAAAGACAGAAGTTATGCTTTTTGGCAATACACCTATTGTCTGGTCAGACAGCTGGTGGCCAAGTCACATGGGCCTTCCCCCAACACCAGCTGACAAGGTTAAGAACCTTGGAGTTCTGTTTGACTCCAGGCTCTCCTTCGAATCTCAGATCAATCATACCACAGCAACTTGTTTTTTCATCCTTAAAATCCTGAAAAAAATACTTCCGTTCATCCCATTAGAACTCAGGAAAACAGTGGTCACAGCCTTAATTGGTTCAAGACTGGACTACTGCAACGCCCTTCTTACCAGTGCAAGCAAGCGTAGTCTACAAAAACTGCAAACTGCCGCTGCCAGAGTGCTGCTTGGGCTTACTCGCTTCGACTCAGCCTCCAAGGCTCTCGCAGAGCTACATTGGCTGCCCATCATTAAGCGCATCCAGTTTAAGGCCTTGTGTATTGCATTTAAGGCCACACATGGCAAGGGCCCACGACAACTGTCGCAAATCTTCAGACCTTACATCCCAGGTAGATCACTAAGATCGTCTAACAGTGGCAACCTATCTATCCCCAAGATTTCAAAAGTAAAATGGGGAGGCAAATGTTTTTCCTACACCACTGCTAAACTGTAGAACTCCTTGCCCACTTGCCTGAAAAACGAACACAACCTGCTTCAATTTAGGAAGCGCTTGAAGACCTGGCTGTACTAGTGACACCGTTCTGAAAATAACTGTCTTCTGGTGTATCCAGCGCCTAGATACCTCTGGGTTATGTCACGCTTTATAAATCTCTCATTTCATTTCATAAAATGGTTAAGGTATCTGGGGCAGACAGCTCCTATTGTCCTTTTTACGCCAGCCCAGCAACCTCTGCCCCCTCAAGGGGATGGCTTATGTGGTACAGAGTCTTGGTGAGGTGTGTTTCTTGCAGACTTGCAAAGTGGATCCACTGCACTCACTCGGCCTCACTCAACAACTCGTCCAGCGAGCACCACTCCTCCTTTGATCGGGATACACCGAAGCTTGGTGCCCTAAGCCCCCAGA
Source organism: Calotriton arnoldi (assembly GCA_963921515.1). Taxonomy (NCBI): domain Eukaryota; kingdom Metazoa; phylum Chordata; class Amphibia; order Caudata; family Salamandridae; genus Calotriton; species Calotriton arnoldi. The sequence continues at coordinate 745,511 of CAWUFW010003147.1, forward strand.
CTCCGGCAATCCTCAGAGCATTAACAAATTCTGCTGGTGCCATCTTGGGCACCCCTCGTCTGCCGGCTGCCCGGCCCAGGCCATATCCATTTGCCAACATCACCGGTGCAGTGGAGACAAAATTAGTCTGGGTATTCAAATAAATCCGTGTTTGCCCCATAAATGTCAGGATTTTAGGAGGGACTGGGGCCTCTCTGCCCCAAGTGTGTGAGTAATGCATTCTATGCCATGTTGTGCTTGACCACGCTCCCACATAATTTACCTACTTAGAGGGGATTTTGGTCAGTGGGCTTCATCCACTAGTCTTAATGGTCTTAAAATTGTCACTCATATTTTGCTTCTGCCCACAATAGCATACAGCAAAGGCCAATTGATCTCTAATTGACTCCCTTCATTTTGAGTGACTACACAAAGCCGGAGCACATTGTTCAGTTCTGTATAAAACAAGTTCCTTTCTCTTCAGTGAAAAAGCTGGTTTAGTGTGTTTTTAATTACGTTTGTACACTAATGTTAAATAGCAGCTATTTATTTTGCCTGCACTTTGGGGGCCCAGTTAGATGGTGAAGTATTTCCTGTCTTCTTTTGAAAGTTATTAAGAGTTTACATAAAATTATAGAAGCCTGCAATATGAGTGCTTGGTTTTGTAGTGATGTATTTTTGTTGCCTCCATAAGTGACAATCATAATAAAACGTGTGAATGTTTTAAATTAAAATGTTTTAATGTATGCATGAGGCAGCCACATGTACGTTTTATATTTATTTGTGTGGCATATTCTTGTAACTAAAACAAAAATTAAAATCACAAGCTTACTCTAAATCTAAATCCGTATTTGTAAAGCGCGAACTACTCACCCTTACGGGTCTCAAGGCGCTGGGGGCCATCGTGGAAATTAAGTGAGCTATTGCCCAGAGTCACATGGTGCTGAGCGGAGCTGCCACCGGAGCCGGGGATCGAACCGTGAACCCTGTGCTCCGAAGTCAGCTGCCCTGGCCGCTGCACCACACCTCTCCACTCTTACTAAAGTCAGACTTATTGGCTTTGCCAATGCCTGTTTAAGTGTTGTAATCAACTGAAGTTGTTGCTTACCCTACTGCACAACTGCAAAGAGTTAGCTGATTTGGCACAGTTGACTTTTTTTGCCCATACCCCATTTACGTTATGCTCAATATTGTTTTCACGTAGCCTCTTTCTTCGATATTTTGAAAATACTGACAGAGGAGCCTTTTCATATATTTAGCCCTTTACTTTCACGCAACGCAAAATTCTAACGTATCTCACGTATGTACCTGAGGAACACGAGAGCTATGCTTTTGCTAATTGGGAGGGTATTATATATTCACAGACCATGTCCATTATTTGCATAACTTATACCTACCTACACCTTCTTCTCACATTCGCTGGTTTTTGAGCAGTGGCACTTAAGGGGAAACTGAAATTGTAACTACATAGCGTGCTGCAGATAACCACAGATAAGTCACCCTCACGCCTCCACCGCGTACGTCAGAAGAGCTGTGCAGATATCAACGTGGAAGACTGTGCAACACCGGCTCCAGTACGGCTGGGCCACTTCATCCGGGGCAGCGGGGAGGTTTTTACTTTTCCATCATTAGGGGAAGGTTCATTTGGGCGGGAGGGCCGTCGTTCAGGGGGCGCGCCATTTTGATAACCAAATGTAGGCCTTAGTGGGAAGTACTACCGCTAAGACCCTCCTAGGTCTTCCCCTTACACTGTCAACCCGTTTAACAAGCATTTGCAATGCAATAAGACTCGCTTTTATGCGAGACCAATTGCATTGCAAACGGGAGTGCAGAAGGCATGAACAACGGGGGGTGGAGGGGTGGGCGAGAAGGCACGGACTGCGGGAGGGGGGCCATGGGAAGAAATTAGTGCTGTGCAACAGTCAAAGTAAAGGGGCCAGTAGCCATGGAAGGACACAAATGATGACATGGCCATCATAAGGAGGGACTAACAAGCCTAAAACCAATCGGAAGGCAACATTTAAGACACAAGCCAATGAAAAAGATGGGTGGAGAGTGGGCGGAGAGAAGGCGGAGCTTCCACAGAGCTTCCATTTCATACTTAATACTGCATGCCTCGCAAGGCGAGCAGCGCATGCGCGCTGCCGCTATAGGCTCGACCTAAAAATATGAATGTTCAAAATAATAGAGACTTATTGGTGTTCTGGAGGTAATTGATCTTTTCTATTTATAATGTGAATTTATTTCATTTTGGTTGTTGCTACTGAAATTTCAACATTATAGCAAAAGTAAGTGCCTTATACTGATGAACAGTATTTGCTATTAAACCTTAGCTGAGCTTATTGTGGTATGTTGTTGTATTCATAAGTGGTAATTGAGTGATTTCAGTACTAATCTGTAGATGTCTTTAAGGAGTTGCTGACGTATGTGTTGTCCAAATGGGAAATCCAAGATCTCTTTCAGTACCTTAATTTATAGCAGATTCTCTAGTCCGGTGTGTCCCAAAATCCAGAGGTGATCCATGATGAGCTATGGGGATGGCAGTCACAACAGGAGTGTGCAGTAGGATGGATAATATTCAGGACTAACATGGAGTTAGATCAAAGGGCAAACAAAAGGAAGGTGGAAAAAGTAGACATTGTATTGGTAGATTATAGTCAGTTAAAAAAAGTAGGTTAGGCTGTGAGCAACTGTTGTTTGCATTACAGCAAACAAATGATGGACGGAATGCTGACAATGTAAACATTCTCCCCCAGTCAAAAGATCTGGGTTAAATTCATCGTTCTTTTGCCCACTACGCCACCCCAGTTTGGACCCAGCCATATGCAAATCAGTCTTGACCCCATGGGAACAGTCCAGACCGAACTGCCTGGCCAGGTCCTCCCTGGACCGGAAAGAAGCATCCTGGTACCGGTTTCAGGGTATGTCACCCTTCTTCAGCCAGGCTAGCTTGAATCCAGTGGCACAGTGAGCAAGGGACCCACGTCTGGGCATACTCATCCCACTTAGGGCGAAAAGTGTTACAGCAAACAAATGATGGACGGAATGCTGACAATGCAAACATTCTCCCCCAGTCAAAATATCTGGCTTAAATCCATCGTTCTTTTGCCCACTACGCCACCCCAGTTTGGACCCAGCCATATGCAAATCAGTCTTGACCCTGTGCCCCAAGGCTAGCTTGAATCCAGTGGCAGAGTGAGCAAGGGACCCACGTCTGGGCATACCCATCCCACTTAGGGCGAAAAGTGTTATGGCATATGCATGGCATATAGTTATTGGTTAAAGAGTGTGAGTATTCTAAAGAAGTGTGCTATTTGTTGGAGTCTTCAAATGGTTTTGTGTATTTACAGAGGCCAGTGTTGTGTGTGCAAACTAGCTTTTAGTTGATGAACTTTTAAACTTTTTTTTTAGCAATCTATCATAAATGGTTTCCCTAAGAAACTTAACTGCAGGGGTGTAAGTGGGGGGTGGGTGGAGTCTGTCGTGCTGGTTTAGGAGATTGTTTAAACAGAAAAAAGACCTGTGAAAGCTAAGTCTAATGTGCTGCACTTGTTGTGAAAGTATGCATTGAAAGTGCTGTACAACTCCACACACTGAATGTGCATAGTAAAACTATTTGAATATAGTAAGTGTCATTTAGAAAGACAAAAATGGGTGTTAATCTGTATATTTGTAAATTATTGTGGGTGGTTTTGAAATTCTTCTACAATCCTGCAAGAGCCTTGTGAGAGTCAGTTGCAACCTTCTGCAGGTAAAGCTTGCTGCTTGGGCGATCCCACAGAACTCTTGAGAGAGTCTAATGGAAATGTACCAAAATGTACTTTGCTGTGAGGTCTTTCAGTGATCCTGCCAGAGTCTTGTGAAATCGAATAGAGAGGACAAGGATAATATAGTATGAAACCAGACAGTACTAGTGTCATGTAGTGTATAAAACAATAACAAAATAGAAGAAATCAAACACATCTTCTCCTCGCCAAGAACTATATTAAAATAAAAGTTTATAAAGCTCAAAATAGGTGTTCATGGTTAATGTAGTACTTGTAGTTTGGAGGAGATGGTTATGCTAAGTGAAGAATGCAAGACTGAAGTAATGTTAAGGTCAAACAATAGTTGACATTCCCACTACATGATTAAAAAAAAGGCTATGATTTGATCAGCTGCAAGGCTTGAATGTTCAGATACTTATGGGGCACAATTATGTAACTTTTTTGCTACATAATTGTGTATCAGGAGCTAGTATATTTCCCTGAGGTATGGTGTGATGTGAGTTTTGTGTGGGAGGTTGAGGGTGAGTCTGACTGCCGAGTCCTGGATGATGTGTAGTCTTCTAGTGAGTTGTTTGGTGATCCTGGGGAACAGGGTGTTCCCATCAACTGACCTGCTGGTCTATCTAGTGATGGGTGGGAGTTTGTAGGTGCGGTACATTTAGCTGAAATGTCAGACTCAAAACTTGGATCTCTTTTATCTCATTTTATTTTACCATTTTCATTTTTAGGCCAATATGAAAATTCTCTATGAGCATTGATGACTTTAATTGTTTCATTAAGGAAATGATGTGTTTTTCTCATCTTCTTCATTTTCACAGGTGTTTCTCTCTTTCTAGGCATAGAAGTATCCCATGCAGAGTCTCTCATGAAAATACATATTGAGCACAGGTAAGTATACTGAACTGTAATAACCGTCTTTGTGTCATAGTTTTTCTGCTATTTTCCTGCTTCACTTCTTTTCCTCTTTTGCAGGACTTCTCCTTACGAAACTGTGGGATCAGGGCCTCTTAATATTAACACTATGACTCTTGATATTCTATTTTCCCTCTTTTCACCCTTCCATATTAGATAGTCACTTCCTGGCACAACACAAAATTCATTCCACTCTCAGATTAGTAGCAAAAAAAAAAAAAAGCATTTTCTTAAGAGGTTTATTTCGATTCTATAAGGACTCTTATAGTTTTTATTTCTTGTTTCCCATTTTTATTAGATATTGCTGTAATTATATTTTTTTTGTATCCTGAACTACTTAGGGTTTATAGTTTTTGTTTATCCACTTTTTTCCACCCCGCACCTGCCATCGCTGTCATGGAGCACTTACCTGTGCTGGCCATGCTTCTCCAGGAGGGTGGCCGGACCGAGAGCCTCTCTAAAAGGATACCTCTTCAGGAGGCACTTCTGCAGTTATACTGTCTGAGTTTCCTGCGAGATGTTTGCAGAATCGTAAATCAACAAAATTAGTAATATTGTTTTCATAATTTATCTTGGCCTTCTATTTTTTATATTTTAAACAAAACCTATATGGGCACTCCATAATTAAAGTGACTTATTGCACTAATTTGAACTTTCATAGAAAAGTGCGCTCTTCAACAACATATCAGCCTGTCAAAACAAACAGGGAGCCCCTTGTTTGGGATTTTTAGGTCTCGCCTACGCAGCGCGTATGCGTTGCTTAGGAAAAGACCTTTAGAAATCGATTCAGTTTTTCAGTCAAAAACGTGCACGCTTTGCATTGCTTTCAATGGCACAGCGTGCACGTTTGGCGATTCTCTTGCGGGAGCGAGCTTTGGCGACATCTGTTTGTAATTAACTTCCAAACAGATGGTGCCCCTGCTTGCCCCCGCAAGGGAAACGCTTTGCGGGTCTGTTTTATTTTTTGAAACACAGCGAAGATCTCTCAGAGACTTCTTCCAGCAAATATAATGCTGGCATACAGGCTGCTTTGAGCAGAGGAGAAATCCCCGCGGCAGTCACTGCAAAGCAGGGTATGTTTAGAGGTATTAAACGAGAAGTCATATGGAACGTGTAACAAAGACATATGTTTTTAATGTTGTTTATTCCCTTAATTCTTTTAGACGAAACAATGCTAATAAAGGCATTTCTAAACAGCAGACACTACTGAGATACCGTTCAGGAGAAGTACATTTTAATGCCGCCGCGCTCGCTGTAGAGCTGTTGTGGGAATTGTCGCATTCACATCTGCGTCACCGGAGCAGCCATTCATCCTCCTGGCTAAAAATTCACGGTCTAATCGTAGAGCAAACTTCAGCATCCGCGGCACACAATAGCCAAGCTGTAGGCAACATGTCACTTCACTGCTGCGTGCAACAAACACACACAGCCCGAGTGAGTCTAAGCACAAATCACCACGTGACGCTACAACTGCCTGTAGAGCTCCAGCGACTGACTGCTGCTTTCAAACTTGGGGGAGCCGCACTTTGAGCGCTGGCAACACTCCTCCGAAAAGAGACGTCTGTGTTTTGTTTTTTCAGAAGAGGAAAGGGCGACATTTCTGGTTAAATTTTTTCCCCCCTTTGACGAAACAGCTGAGTACATTGTGAATATCTGACGCTTGGTTGACTAATTTCTCTCTTTGGTCCCAGGACTAGGGCAGTCCAGTTGACCGACATGGCATGTTAAGCTAACAAACAGTTTGATGGGGACGTTTCCTTAAACAAACACTGACTCCCTGACACCAGCCCGCTAGGTGCTTCCGAGAACAGTCATCTGGCATTTGCTCTCAAGCCACGGGGTCCCCACTCCCCAGTCATTTTCATTCTGATTTGAGCTTCTTACTCAGAGTGCGCGTGAAACGTACGTCACAGTCCATAGCAACAGTCAACACCCAACCGACTCCCCCCCCATAAAAAAACACCACAGTAGCCAGTCAGACTTGAGGGAACTACTTTAGGAGTTATTAGCATATCCCTGCGCCCTGGCTGCATTGATGCTCTGTCTACTGTGTTGTGACTGCATCCTGAGAATCAAAGGAAAAAACATTTTTTTTAAACTCTGAGGGAGGTGAGTGTATTGGAGCGCATAGAACATGTTGGTTCTGCGGCTGTGGCAGGTCAGTGCACAAACCGGGTCTGAAGAGAGATGCAAAGGTGAGAACATTTAATTAAGTCGATATGAAACCCAACCTCAATAAAAAAAAGAAACACAACATACTACAAACATTGGCTACTAAAAGGACATAGACATGCGTATATACGTGTATTACATTTCGTGCTTTCCTTATATTTAGTTTTCTAGTCACAGGTCGAAAACCTTCAGTGAACAATGATTTGAGCGCGTTAACTGAGGATATTTAAACAGGGCGAAGAGTCATCATTACAGAAGGTGCCATCTCCTGGGAGACAAGCGTTGGCATGTGAGGATGTGCCCGAAAGTGTCCCTTTCAGCCAGTTAGTGAAGGTTGACGGTGCCCTGGCTTTCTACCTCAAGGAGGAAGCCGTTTCCAATGTTACTGTCCATTTTTCATCTGTATAGACGGAGCATACAACATTCGATCAGACGCATCACTTCTGTCAGCTCATCAAGAACGTCTGTCCAATAATCTGTTACGGCGGGCCAATGCTACAGCATGTGTTTTAATCCCACTTAGGGTGAAGTACAGCCAGTGTATGAATAAGGGAATATTTTGTTAATTTTACCAGGTGTGAGGTAGGTTCTAAGCAATATGTTAAACTGAATATATTTAAGCTTTGCATTACGTGATACTTTTTGATGATATGCTATGACCTTATCCCACTCTGTCGTTTAATACTCGGTGGCGGCTACAGTAAATAAACAAGCATTGGCATAGCCAATAGGTCTCGCCTTTGGGACCTTATATGTGTTTAGCCATGCAACAGTTGATGTTGTTGCACCAAGGATATTGTGCTGCATAACTAAATACTTATAAGGCCCCAAAGGCGAGACCTATTGGCTATGCCAATTCTTGTTTGATATTGCTCCTGGAGCAAAAAAAAGTCTCAGTAAAGCATGTAACGTGCCATACATTTGTTTCCTGTGGTACATAAATGCAATACAACTCTGCACCACTGGATGTGGCACCATATGAAGGCTGTGCACCCTGCACTCTTGTCTCCAATTGAAAGGTAGAGAAGTGTTGAGCAAGCATCCACTCCTGCAACAGCAGCACCTGCACCAGCCCAGGTTTGGAGCTACTGAAGCAGATTCCGACCCAGCTTCCCTTGTTAAACCAATGTGCTGCCGCCTATGCAGCATGATCGAATTTACATTTGAGCTGAGCCAAACAGTTCATGACAAACATGTACAGAACCATAAATGTCCTCCTAAAAAGGAGTTTCTCCAAATTGATTGTTCCTGGTTTAAGATAATATTATTTCTTTCTGTTTTACCTCATAAAATATCAAGAATCACAAAAACAAAAAGTGTTTAAAAAACGCTCTTTTTATAGCTGCCTATTCTGCTTAAAGAAAAGAAAAAAAAAGCATGGTGTTTGTATTGTACATATCTATAGATGCCTTTATATTATAATAGTCAGCTAACTCAGGCTATTTTATAGCCTGACAGTACGTCGTAGCAGGCTATACCAGCCATTAAAAGCCAGTGCTAAAGACCCACACTGAAGTCAAGGGCCTTTAATATGGGAAAGGCCTTTAGTAGATTGTTTATCTGCTATTCCATACTATAAAGACTATTAGATTATTCTGAGCCATGAAGGCAGAGAGTTCTAATTAAAACATAATGAAGGTGTTGATTCCTTAGGGTGTTGAAACCCCCTGTGACTCCAAAGCCTTTGTGCCACAGCTGAGCGTCAATGTTGAACTAACTGCTCCCTGCAGTGCCATGGATGTTAACTATTGAGGTTCAGGTGAGCCAGGGAGAGCCATGAGCTGAATAGCAAGCCCCCCCTTTCATCTTCCAAGGCTCCAGTGCCACATTTGACTATGGTAGTAGGGAGGGGGATAGCTCAAGTGCACCCTGCTGCACAGATCTATCTATCTGCCTTTTACTTTCCCCTGCCCAATCCATATATTTTTCAGAGGCACGGGAAGGAGAGAGACAGAAGCTGTGCATTAAAAGATAGGAATGTCGAGAGGAGCAGGCCTATAACAGAATATATTGGCCTGCTGCACTTCCATTCTCTTCAATTGAGCTCTCAGCAATCCTGGTTGATAGTTGGTGTCTCGTAATTAATTAATAATTTACGTTTAAAAAAAAAAACATAGACATTCACTGAAAAACCAAAGGTTCAAGTAACGTTATTGCTAGGTATGGTAATAATATTTTGCTTTACTTAAAAAAAATAATTACAATTTCACTGAAAACAACCAAAGGTTAAAAACACATTATAGTTAGGTGACAATTTCTGTGACAACGTAAAGTTTTAAGCTAAACAAAATACAGAAACTCAATAGTTATAGTTAGCAGCGCTAACTATAACTTGCGCCCGCCATGTATTGCTTATGACCTCACATATTACATCACTCATAATATTTTCCAAGACGTATTGATGACATCACTCAGGACATCTCAAATGGCATCATTGATGAGCAAAGCTACTTTTACACATTAATTTGTAAAGTGGTGCAGCATTAGAGGCATGCAAGTAAGTACCAAACAGCTCAGAATAATATAGAGCAAAATGTAATGTTCACACAAACAACCCATTTACTTAAAGCAGGTTTTTGTTATGTACAACATTGACTCAATACGTACACTGTATGAGTAACAAGGCTCATGTTTGCGATCAACCACACATAGGTAGGTAGCCTCTACTGCACACGGTGTTGAATCAGAGTACAACTGTTCAGAGAAAACCTACTTCCTCCAGACACTCAAGCTGTGTTACATACCCAATGCCCTACTTTAAACAGGCCTTAAGCATGTATCATATAGAAACAAATGGTTCTGTTGGGTAGTTCAATTGCTATGGATCATGTATTTAATACAAAAGAAATGATGTATCTCAATACGATATCAATAAATGAAATGCAATTTCTGATAGGAACACACCAAGAAAGGAAATTATTCAGTAACAGAGTTAATTTACTCTTTTTGTTTTTTCAAAAAAGCATTAAATATAAACATATATGGCTGTCACAAACGCAAAACAATTGCAGCAATATAAGTGACTGTTGTGAAGAAGTGACATGTGGTGACTGGTGAGAGTCAAAGGTGCACTATATTCAAGACATACACAAGTGACATAGATTCAAACCAAAATTTTTTGTCCTGTCTAATGATTATTAACATGAATGCAAGACCCAGATAATGATTCAGAATTAAGGTCAAGGCAACTGTATAGACATGTATAGAAATAATGTCGAGGTTTCGACCCTGGAAACAGCGCAGAATGATGTGCGTCACACCGGGTCTTCCTCAGGACTGTAAAAGCATAGGATGAACAGCCTATGAAATTAATTATAAAGGAAGTCAGGTGTGTTCTTAGGGGTGCGAGTACTAGTAACGCAAGTGTAATAACTATGGTAGGGCTTACCAAAAGAAAGGATAATTCATCCAGCGGAGTAGGGATGGAAGCTGTGATCCTATTGGAGGATCTACAAACAGGAAAGGAACATTTTAAGTATTCAAATAGTCGTGAACATAAGTGCCCAATGAGATCTAAAAATACAGAATGTGTAAGGCCTTACCAGGGAGCAGCGGCGATCCAAAATTGGTATCTGGCCGTTGGAGCAAAGAATGATTTGGGGTCCCGTGGTTGGGGGGAGAACATCCGGTAAGAGTCTAAATATAATTGGAAAGCCCATCATTATTATATACAGACTGTGTATTGCGCATTGTAAATGAGTGTGAGCTGGAGCAACGTACCTTATTATTAAAAAGCTCTCACACCGTTGAAGATCTCCACCAGCAGGTTGGAGTCTAAATAGAAATGAGCAGAGCTAAAAACTTTACAGATGCCAACCTTTTGTGGCTAATCAAGCACATGTACATGGGTAAATACCTAGTACATACAGTCTTCTATCCCATGTACAAATTGTCATGCTGAGGGAATTCCCTTAAAATATTCAAGGTTGCTAAAAAGACTTAGGGCCTGATTTATATGTTGGCTAAGAAGAAACTCCATCACAACGGCAACAGAGTTCCCTCCCTGCCAACATAGTGTTCCGTCTGCCCAATTTACATGTGTTAGGACCTTAAGTTTGGCTGTTGAGTGGAGTACAGTGTAGTGGCATAGGATAGAGTGAAGTAAAGTGTTATAGAGTGGAGTGGCATATTATTAAGTGGAGTGGTATGTTGTGTTCTAGAGTGTGGAACACTTTTCATAGAGTGTTGTAAACTGGGGTAGCATACAGTACCGTTGAGTGGCATGGCATAGAGTGGAGTAGTGGAGTAGAGTGGAGTAGTGTGTTGTAGGGAAGAGTGGAGTAAACTCTTGTAGAATGGTGTAGAGGGAGTTGCATATAGTGTTGTGGAGTGGAGTACTGTCTGGTAGAGTGGCAAACAGTGACGTACAGTGTTGTATAGTGACATAGACTGGAGTACAGTGTTGTACAGGACAGTAGAATAGAGTGAAGTAGAGTATAGTACACTGGAGTGGCGTAGAGTGAAGTAGAGGTTCCTAGAGTGGACTAGACTTGAGTGGCGTATACTGGAGTGGCTTAGAGTGCAGTGTCAGACAGTGTCATATCGTAGTATGCTATACCGCAGAGTATTGTGTCATAAAGTGCTATGGTGTAGAATGTTGTGGCATTGGGTATTGTGGTGTGCAGTGCAGGGGTATAGAGTGAAGCGGCATAGAGTGGAGTGGCATACACTGAAATACCGAATAGTGGAGTGGTGTACAGTTGAGCAGCATACAGCGGAGTGGCATAAAGTGGAATGGCATCCAGTGGAGTGGCATATAGTGAAATAGCGTAGAGTGGAGTGGTGTGCATTGGAGTAGCGTAGAGTGGACTAGCATAGAGTGTAGTATTGCACAGTACTTGTCCAATAGTGGAGGGTCCTAGACTGGAGTGGCATACAGTGAAGTGGGGTAAAGTGGAATAGAATACAGTGGAGTTGGGGACAGTGGAGTACCATATAGTGGAGTAACATACAGTGGAATAGAGTATAGTAGAGTGGCATAGAATGGAGTCCCATACAGTAGAATAGCATACATTGGAGTGGTGTACAGTTTAGTGGCATAGAGTGGAGAAGCGTACAGTGGATTGGCATCAGTGGAGTGGCGTATATTGGAGTGGGGTAGGGTAGAGTGGTGTAGAGTGGAGTGGTTTAGAATGGAGTGACATTAAGTGGAATAGCGTTTGCTACTGGTTTGGTGGTATGATACAGGTGGTTGTCTCCTTAGTGGAGTGACATAGAGTTAATTAGCATTGAGTGGAGAGTCATACAGTGGAGTTCCGTACAATAGAATAGTGTAGGTTGGATCGGCGTACAGTGGAGTGGCGCAGTCTGGAGTGTTATACAATGGAGTGGCAAACAGTGGAATAGGGTACAGTAGAGTGGTGTACAGTGCAGTGGCGTAGGGTGGAGAGTGGTAGAGTGAACTGGGGTACAGTGTAACAGTGTAGAGTGGAGTGGCATAGAGCAGAGTGGCATACAGTGGAATGGCGTAGAGTGGAGTGGTGTAGGTGGACTGCGTAGTGGAGTGAGGTACAATATAGTGCCGTACAGTGGGATAGCATAGAGTTGAGTGGCATAATGTAGAATAGCATACGCTGGAGTGTGATAGAGTGGAGTGGCGTACAGTAGAATTGCATAAAGTGGAGTTTCATATAGTGGAGTAGTCTACTGTAGAGTGGCGTAGACATCAACCTATAAGGGGGCTGGTCAGGGGTAGCCTAACCCCTAGTTGTTGTGGTGGTGTCCTAGAGGGACCCAGCCTTGGAGTCAAAGGGCAGAAAGGTTTTTTTTATGCATCACTGCAGACTTGTGGTACTCAGTGCGACACCTCCTCAAAAATTCACAGGAGTACATCAAAATTCATTCAAGATTACTGCAAGAGTACACTGGGATGATAAAAAAGACAAAAAAGTTTGATAGGTGTCTATTAGGAATAACACTCTTTACAACGCATGCGCTTACAACACATGCGTTCACAATGCAAGTCGTTACGACGACGCGTTGTTACATCGCATGGCATTACAACGCAAGTTGTTACAACAAATTGCAGTAGGGGGGCACTGGAGTTTGGAATAGTATAATTTACTATTCCAACTCCAGTGTGTGCAACAGTAGGGAAGGTGTTAAATCCAACACCTTCCGCCCCCTACCGCAAGTCGTTGTAACGACTTGCGTTGTAATGGCATGTGATGTAACAACGCATTGTTGTAACAACTTGCGTTGTAAACGATGCGTTGTAAAGGTTGTTTCCCGTCTATTAGTGTTGCACAATCATAGGGGGTTGAAGGACAATAAGGGATTGGCAATTGGTTAGGGTTTGGGCACAGGTCCGCGCCACAGACCAGGCCCTGTACCCAACCCCATGCTGTGCACAACCATAGGCAGAAGGCCATGTGCTGTGGGGGTTGGGCACCCACATGGAGTTGGGCACAGCTTCTGACTGCAGGCCCTGTGCCCAATTCCCTGCTGTGCATGGTCGTCAAAGGCTGTACACTGTGGGGAGTAAATTGTGATGAATAAAAACCCTAAAAATTCATTTTTACCTTATTTTACATTTCAAAAAAACCTTAAGCGATTGAGTGACAAAACCAAAGGTTAAAGTAACATTATAATTAGGGGAAAAATGCAATTACATTTTAAACTGAGAAAAACACTGAAATTTAGGTTAAAGTCGGAGACGGTAGATGTACAACCCGCCGATTCGAAACTAAAAGTGGTCTTAAACAGGGTTGCGTTTTGGCACCATGCCTTTTTAATCTTTTTATGGCCGACCTACTGTTATATCTTAAAAATGTCAATGCCCACTCACCTACCTTCTCAGGACAAGATATCAAATATTTACAATATGCAGATGATACCATACTGTTAAGCCACACTGCAATAGGTCTAAGAAGATTAGTTGATTCATTCAATAATTACATATCTGCTAATGGCTTACAAATGAATACCAAGAAGACAAAAATAATGACGATTGGTGGTAAAAAATCAGACAAGAGAGTATGGAAGATTAATGGGTTACATATTGAAACTGTGAAATTCTATAAATATTTGGGTATTACATTCAATGACAAATTGTCTTTTAAACAGCATTTTATTAACCAAAAAGCTAAAGCTACAGCCTTGTCCTTTGCTTTTAGAAAGTTGAGAGATACATTGGCATGTCCAAACCATGAGCATTTACTTAAGGTCATGAAATCAAAATTGATTTCCTCTTTGGCTTATGGTTCAATGATTTTTCGAGGTAAAGACGCAAAAATCCTTGATAACCTACAAATAAAAGTTTTAAAATCTGTTTTTAGGGTTCCAAGGTATATTGGGCATGCAAATGTCAAATTGGAATTTGGTCTGAAAAGACAAACTCTGATAAGACAATCTGCCTTTTTAAAATCGTTACATTCTTTTTTTTGTTCAGACCAGGGCACCCTTGTGAACCAATGTTGGCAGGAGATAATGAGGTATGAGCATGCTAAGGGCTGGAGAGCATATTTAATGGAGAGTTTAAATAATTTTAAGTCTCCGCCCCTCAAAGACGTAGCCAGGAGCAAAGTGGTGTTTAAACAGACAATAAATCGATCAGCTAACTCCCTATCGATTCTCTTAGCCAAGGATGAGCTCGCCAAAAAGAGTCACTCCTGGTCAGTTATTAATTCATCCACTAAATTAGAACCACAATCGTATCTCACAACCCATTTAAAATCATTTTTAAGGGACAGATTTATGTTGTTACGATTTGGGAGATATCCCACAAAGGATGGAATCCTTTCATGGGAATGAATTTGGCCCACAAACAGCTGTAGGTTATGTGGTTTTTATAAAGAATCTTTCATGCATATTGTAACTACTTGCCCTCAGCTGTTATAAGAGAGGAAAGCTCTATTAAAATCCATCTTTAACGAATTAGGGGTGAGAACATGTTGACAAGCTATAATAACTTGTCTCTCTGGGAACACGCCTCGCCAGATCCCACAGTTTGTAAAGTTCATCCTCATCGCAGAAAAAAAGCTACTTTCTGAGTGTGACACCTGACATCAGTTGCATGCCTAGAATATTAATGACTGGTTTTACAGGACAATGTTCTCAGTCTCAAAAATGTTAAAGAAAAATTTGCAATCCCATAAAATTGTTCCTGAAGTTATGTGAATGGCCCCCAAACTGAAGTTTTAAAAGATTTTAATTGCTCATAGTAACTGTGTATAATCCCAACACTAAATAAATTATTTGTTTGTGTGGGCCTGTTCTGACGAGGAGAAATATTCCATTCTAATTAACTGTTTAGAATGTTGTTAGATGTTAGACGCTGCACAATCGCACTTTAACTATTGCTGCTAAATGTAAGTCTTGCACAAGTGCTCCTCAACTACTGCTGCTAGTTGTAAGATTCTGTACAGGTACACTTTATCTATTGCACCTTAATTTTGGTACTTTTATGTATGTATTTTAAATTTGCTGGTTGGGTAGGTAGTTCCATTGAGAACGTTTTTACCATCCGTTTGGATTAATGGTTTTTGTGATTGGTGCGAAATATGAATCCATTTTAAAATGTTCCCTGATATTACTCGCAACAAAATGTATTATATGTGTTTTCGCTTTTTAAAGTTGTGATATTAGACCGATCAAATTGGTATAATTAAGGGCACTGTCATTATCGCTGCTAGATGTAAGACATTGAACAAGGGCACTTTACAATGTACCTTGATATTATTCCCAATACAATGTAGTATATGTGCTTTGTCAGATAAATATGTGATTCCAGTCAGATCTAATTGATATATTAAAGTTCCTGTCACAACCCAAAGTGTTTTTAATCTTGTTTGTAATGATTTTTATTAATCAACAAATAAAGCATTTCTTCAGTGGTTGTAGCTAACTTAATTAACCATATGTTGTGCACTTGCCATGCATTGGATATGACCTCACCTATTTCATCACTCTTGACGTATTCTATGATATCATTGAGAACATCGCTAATGACATCTCAATTTCAGTGGTTTTCTTTAGTTTAAAATGATATTTTTTAACTGAAATTTTCACCTAACCATAATGTCCCAAGCTCATGTGGGGTTATTGGGGGATCCAAAGAGAAACCCTACCATCAAAATTAATAATAAAAATGTTTTTTTTATTGCAGGATTTAAAAGTCCTAGACCTGTCAGTGGGTCCTGCAGACTTTCCTGGCCCTCAGGTTTAATTATCTTGATTTTTTTTTAATGATTTGGTGCACTACTGCTGCGCTTGCGCAATCCCCCTCATATGTGGCACTGGGCTGTGTGCATAGGACTCAGGTTCTGCCTCAAGGCAGGCTCCAATAGCCAACCCCTGCTGCACATGGCCGAATATTGCGCACATGGAGGAGTTTGCTGCCTGCATGAGTTGGGTGCAGGGGCTGCTCTTATGCCAGGTCCTGAGATCAACTCCTGCTGTGCAAGCCTTATGAAACGAAAGTTGGTTGACAACCAACAGGGATTTGGCTGCAGAGCACTGTTGGATGTGGCATATTATCAAATACCCAAACACTAATTGGAACAAACAATTGTTAAAGTGAAGTTATGGGTAGCTTTGGTTATGACACATCAATGTTTGTTTTAAAAAAATCTCAGAAATTCCATTAAAAAATCACATTTAAAGTGTAGTTATGGCTAAGTATTAAAACCAAAAAACCATTGAAATTCGCAAGTTATGGTTTGGAGCACAATCCATAACTCATGCAACAGCCATGCAAACCAATTTGTACACGAAATGTCATTCTTATTGCACCACACAATACTTATGCTAATACAAAACAACACCTAAAATCAAAATTGTATAACAATCTATACTGAAAAAAATAATTATTACTGCATTCACAGTTGTTTCTTTCAAAGTGGTAAGGCTAATGGGATATGCAATCTCACCTAGAAGATTATTTTCAACATTTATAATTGCAGCTGTTACATTAAATGTGAGGTCATGAGTACTGCATTTGGTGTGCTAGTTATGATTTGAAAATTATGCAAAAAGGCAGCATTACTAAAATCTCTACA
The DNA here is from genome assembly GCA_963921515.1 of Calotriton arnoldi. Lineage (NCBI taxonomy): Eukaryota > Metazoa > Chordata > Amphibia > Caudata > Salamandridae > Calotriton > Calotriton arnoldi. The sequence continues at coordinate 762,339 of CAWUFW010003147.1, forward strand.
CAACAGATCTGGATTGTCATAGCGTATCCTGTCATGGTGTCTACTGACAAAATGTTGAACTCCAGAATGTGCAGCCATGGCATGATTGATGTTGCATTAAATTAAAGCCAGTAGGAAAGAGCTATTTTTGAGGTTTAGCAAATAAAGCATGTGTTGAGATACAGGCATGTAATGAGGAAAGATCTTCCTTCATTACCTACCGTAGGTAAAATATTTACATTAAGAGGACACCGACAGGATATATTCTGTAATGATAGAACAACTGCTCTTTTTCCACTACCAAAACTCTAAACCAGTTTAACTCCCAGTTATTAATTTGAGCCAGTGGTTACAGGTGGGGCCCACTAGCAATCAGTTTTGGGAACTAGCACTTAATATTCAGCATCAGACATTTACAGAGATGGGAAAAATCACATAAAGTGGAAAAACATAAGAGAAAGGATGAAAAATCATCACAAAAGGAGAAATCAATCACCTGCAAGAGTGAGATAAAAGGGGAAGGAGTGTCTGATGATGGATTAAAGAGGCACAAGGTGGAATAGAATAAAGAATAGGCAGCCTTGGAATTTGGCGCTCTGACATTTTATAACACCAGCCGTAGGCTTCTGAGGGAAAAGATCCTTTACTATGCAGTCTTTACCATTCAATACTTTTACCATTCATCATTTACCACACAGCCGTTACCATGCATGGCTTTACCACACAAGGTATGTATGGTTAAGGCAACTATATATATATATATATATATATGTATATATATATATATATATTAATTAGGGTTTGGGGTCGATAGTGGTATAGGGTGGTGAGGGTATTTTTAGAGTTTAGGGTTGAGTAAGGGTATAAGGTGGTAAGGGTAATTTTGAGGTTTAGGGGTGGGTATGGGTATAGGGTGGTAAGGGTATTTTTAGTGTTTAGGGTTGAGTAAGGGTATAAGGTGGTAAGGGTATCTTTAGGGTTTAGGGGTAAGTAGGGGCATAGGGTGGTAAGGGTATTTTTAGTGTTTTTGGATAGGTAAGGGTATATAGTGGTGAGGGTATTTTTAGGGTTTAGGGGTGTGTAGGGGAGTTGGATGGTAAAATAATTTTAGGGTTTAGGGGTGGGTAAGGGTAAAAATATTTTTAGGGTGTAGAGGTGAGTAGGGGCATAGGGTGGAAGCAGTATTTTTAGGATTTAAGGATGGATAGGGGTATAGGGTGGTGAGGGTATTTTTAGGGTTTAGGGGTGGGTAGAGGTGGAAAAGGTAATACAAAGTGGATGATTTGGGGGTCTCCCCAAAAACTCAAACATTGAAATCAATTTAAAATAACACACACATACACTGACCATGCTATGAGTGATGCAATATGTGAGGTCATAAGCAGTACAGTGCGTGCCGTAAGTTATAGTTAGCTCAGGTAATTATAACTGCTGAATTTCTATGTTTTTTTTACAGGTGAGATCTGATCCTAACTATAATGTCCCTATAACCTTTGTTTTTTTTAGTGAATTTCTAAGGTTTTTTTCAATTCTATTTCCTAACTATAACAACCCTGTAAACTTTGGTTTTTCAGTGAATTTCTACTGTTTATTAATGTTATTTCCTAACTATAACGTCCCTGTAACCTTTGTTTTTTTTGTGAAATTCTATAATTGTTTAATATTATTTCCTAACAGTAACTTGTAACCTTTGAGAGTGGGTGTGGGAGTGGGTGCATAGGTTAGTGAGTGGGTGTGTGAGTGCCTGTGTGGATATATGAGCGGGTCTGTGAGTGCCTGTGTGGATCGGTGAGTGGGTCTGTGAGTGCCTGTGTGGGTCTGTGAGTGGGTGCAAGAGTCCCTGAGTTGGTTTGTGAGTGGGTACGTGACTGTCTGACTAGTTCTCTGAGTGGGTACATGAGTGTCTGAGTGGGTCTGTGAGTAGGCACAAGTCAGACAGGAAGGAGGCAGGTGGAAAGCAAAACACAATAGAATAAATATGAATTACATTTCGAGACCCAGAGATCTTCCTCCTGACTGAGAAAAAATGGTCTATAGGTCCTCATGCCTACTCCTTCTGCAACAATTCTCCTGTCCACCTTGCCCGCAGCGTGCTACCCTCTGCTGCCTTCAGTTTGTGCCTTCTCTGATCTTGTTCTGACTTCTTTTCTGCTTTTTTCTGCTCATTTCTGACCTTTCTTTTGCCTGTTTCTGCTTGTTTCTGACCTCTATTTTGCCTCTTTCGGCTCATTTCTGACCTTTATTTTTCTCTTTCTGTTAATTTCTGACCTCTATTTTGCCTCTTTCTGCTCGTTTCTGACCTCTTATTTTACCTCTTTCTGCTTGTTTCTGACCTATATTTTTACTCTTTCTGCCCCCCCAGTCCCTGGCATTGCTCTTGCACACAGGGAGCTGCTAAACATGAAGCTCCCTGTGTATGGGAGCAATCCTCTCATCTGTTTCCTTGCCCACTAGACAGCAGGCAGGGAAACAGATGAAAACTCTGCTCCCAGCAAGTGGGAGCAGTTTGACAGATCCCACTTGCAGGGAGAGGAATTAGTGTTTGCTCTCGCTTGGCAGGAGCTGTCAAGGTAGAGCAAGCAGCTATGTCCCAGAGGTGGGTGCCCAGGGACAAAGGGAGATGGCCCTGGGGGGTGGCTGTCCCCAGAGCCATTGTTAGCTCCAGGAGGGAGGCTGCACAACCCTCTCCTTTAATTGGCAAGGGCTGGCCCCGGGTAGGTGATGGTGCCTGGGGCTGTCTTTGGCCTGGGAAGTGGGGCCCTCTCCCAGTTTTAATTATGTATTTGACTTAGGGAGGTGGTTGTCCCCAGGGTCCGAGGGACCAAGCGGGCCTCTGTATCTTTATTTATTTAGCTTTGAGGAGGTTGTGGTCCCCGGGGCATATTAAAACCTCAGGAGGGGGGTCTGCATGGCCCCCCTCCACTGTTATTCAAAAGTCCCAGAGAGGTGGTGGTCCCCGGGACTCAATCAGCCCAATGTCGGGGGTCTGCACAGCCCCCCTCCCAAATTTGAATAAAGCCCCGGGGAGGTGGTGGTCCAGGTGCTAAAAAGAACCCTAGGAGGCGGGCCCCGTCCACCTCCCTCCTTCTTTTTTAAAACTCCCTCATGCACCTGGGAACTGGCCCACCGGTGTGCTAAACTGAAAACAATCGTAGGAGACTGCACTTGTTTTTTAAAACTTTTTTCCATGGATTCGGGACTTAGGGGCTCATTATGATGTTGGGCGGAAAGCCTCCTCCCGACAGTCAGAATCTTCCAGACCGCGTCAGAGCCCTTACGACCGACTCAGTCGGTTTACATTCTGACCGCCCGATTATGATGTTCGCGGTCGGAACATAAACCGCGCAGTCATTGCGACTCCGTTCTGACCGACTCACAGAGTATTCCTGTTGGTCAGAACCGCATCGTGCACCCCTATGGACAGCGTTTCCGCCGTTGGGATTACGATGTCGATTTCCAACAGCCTTTCCATGTTGGCCTGTCTGACATGGAAAGGCTGTCAGAAAGTGACTTTGGGGGCACCTGGGAGGGTCCTCTAGCCCCCGCGGCCTAAGGGTGATGGCCAAGTGGGTTCCTAAGGGACCCCCCTGTAAAACCTTGCACAGTGTGGCAGGCACCGTGGGGTGCCTACGACAGGGTGCAGGTTTTTCTACACATACCCCATTTCCCCATAGGAGCCTGTGTTATGGCCGGTGGTCGGGCGTAACACGAGCTCCCACAGGAAACAATGGGAATCCTACTGAACAGTGTTCGGTCGCATCATAATCCGGCAGTCGGAACCGCCGATCGCAAGTCGGTCGGTCCTGAATCCAAGTCGGCGTGAGGCGGAGGCTTTCCCCCCGAGATCGTAATGAGCCCCTAAGTTGCGATTTTGCAGCAAGAATTTTATTTAACTGCTCTTTTGCCGTGGCGGGATCCAAGGGGGACCCCAGCACCAAGGCTAGGGGGTCAGGGTATTCCTACCCTGCCCCTTTTCTTCTTTTTATCTTTTTGTTTGGGACTCATCTGAGGCTTGAAAAATCTCATTTATGGTTTGTGTCGCTCATGCATCCCCTTGCATGGCACAAGGGTGATGTGAAACCTTGCTAAATAAGCCCCTGAAGGACTCAAATGAGCAGGCAGGGGGAAAGTTGTAGTATGGGAGTGACAGCTTTCAGAGGAACCCAGGTACTGTTTGCACCATTCTGAGCAAGAAGAAGACAATTATGATTTAGTTCAATAGAAATTTATAAGCAACAAGAAGGCTTTAAATAATAATATTTTTTCCACCTTGGATTTGTTTTCCATGAACCACAATTATATTTACCTATAAAATATGGATATAATATCACAGAAGAAAGATGAATATAATAGAAGATAATGTGAATATCTTGTGTAATCTGGCCATCATAAGGCACATTTAGCTACTAATCTTGCATTCTACAATCCCAAGATACAACAGACAAATCAGTTTAAAAATATGGTTACAGCTCATGTTTCAGGGTCATCATATTGCATGTGAGACATTTGATTGTGTTACCTGCCATGGTAGGATGTCTTTTATTTCATCACAGGTTTCTTTGGTGAAAGGTCCTTGGCCAATTTTACAAGAAAGGAGAAAGTTTAACGCATGAGCGATGGCAAACACAGCTTTGTAACTGTGGTATGTGTAGCTCAGATCATTCAGCTCAAATAGGGATATGGCCATTTCATCCATCAAATTGTACCGGGAGCAAGGTACCGACTGCATTGCAGGTGTACCAGCTGGCCCCATGAGTGTGGTAGTATTCTCTTTGTCCTCCAGCCAGGTACACTTGAAGGCTTTCTCCCAGAAAAGTTTGATAAAAATATCCCCACGAGACATGCTAGGATTGAGGCGGTGAAGAAACCCTTGGAACCCTGGCGTGCTACCTGTGTAAGGTTTGAGAACTAAAGCCCCATTTAATATTTTCCAGGCTTTCCCTGCAAAGAATCCAGGAGACATACCAAATGATGTTGAAAATATCCAGGTCTTTCCACTAACATTCTGCTCATAAAGAATTTCCAATAACACCTTCACATGCAACTCCGCACTGTGAAATATAATTGTCTTCGCTGAATGTCTTTGTATTAGTGCAGCAACTTGGAGGACCCTTTCTTTGGAGTATCGCAGGTGAATCCTCTCCACGAAAGCCACGCAGCCGCCATCCGCCTCGATCCCCATCCGTATGGCCTGACCACCCTGCAAACCGATCTCGTCATCAGAAATTACCATTCCCACCCAGGTCCAACCAAAGTGCCCCATTAAACGTGCCAGGGCGATATTTGTGAGAGCATTGGCAGAGATGGTGCGTAGAAAGGATGGGAACTGTAGCTTGTCACTCAGGACGGAGGTTACCGCTGAATGGCTGATCTGTTAGAATTGAAGAAGTTTACTTTTATCAAAAGTAAATATCTACTGGACATGTATCTATTCAATAGCAATTATGAAAATTGTGAAGAGTGTTTGCTATTTAGCAACCATGCTCACTATAAAAATATTTACATACTACACTGTTTGCACAATGACACCTAAGGCACCTAAGGTAAATGTGGGTGTGTTACCAATACTTCAGGCTGTTTGAATTACCAATGACTGCATTAAGCTATTTCTGAAGGTCCTAGGTGAATTTTAGATCAAGATTGACATACAAAGAATCTAAAAGAATGTTTTGGAGCAAACATAAACAATTCCTATCATAATCACAAAGCAAGGATTGTAATTATCTAAGCAGTTGAAAATTGCAGGATTTCACAAAACTACAAACTTGTTTTCCTGAAGCACATTTATGTTAAAAAAATCCCCTTAGTTTCTCATATATTTTTTGGGTGCAAAATCATTCTCTTGTAGAGGAGATGTAATGGCACAGATATGTGTTGGTAAAACTCAGAAAACATATGGCAAACTTTAAATCCACAATGCGGTATCCATAGTTTCAGGGCATCTCAATGTAAAGTACCTTGCAGTGAGAGGAAGTAGGGAAATGTTTTATTATCTTATAGTTATGTAGCAATTTTACCAAATAAGTGAACAAATACTAAACATTATTATTATTAGATGAATGTAGTGATGATGACCCCAGATTGCACTTGAGACAAGAGGTAGATATTAACACAAATACCGCTACTCATATGATCTGCAACTTGGCATCAGAAGAAGGGCTAGACAGCATATGGATGCCAGCATCGAGATCTCAAAGGAATATCGAATCATGAATATCGATGGGATAGAATATTTTTACAACAATACCGAGGTACAAAATATTGAAAAGTGAATTCACAGAGGGTGGTAAGGATTTACTATTCTTAACTCAACATCTAGGTATGTTGAAGATATATACATCACCAAGGTGTACATGTAGGTTAGGTATAGAAAAGGTAAAGAAACGTATCTTTCAATATTTTGCCCCTGATATTTATGTAACAGTATTCTGTCCAGTTGCTATTTGGGATTCGATATTGCCATCCTACACCCTTGGTACAGGAGAGTGATGCTGCAGCTGTCCTTCTCCAGTGCTTGCGAGCTTCAATCTTGCCCTGCTGACCTTCCGCCCACACCTCTCTTCCAGAGCATAGGGGAGAAGCTTGGGCATGCTTAGGAAGTGAACGCATAGGCCAATCAGAACCAAGACACTACATTCCCTCTTTACATAAATATGAACTAGTTTAACTCCAAATTGGTGATAGGTCTTGAAGATGGCTTGATGACTTGTCATGGTCTAGATGAGGCAGTGGAAGAAACAGTAGTTAAGGAAAAAAAAGGAGAGGAGGAAGAGGGATGAGAGGGGGAAACAAAGAAATGAGAACCAGCAGATGATACAGGAGGTGTGACAGTGTTATAGTCAAAAACATAGTGCATAATACCCTCCAAGGGCCTGATGTCATCATCCTGGCCCTGTGGACTGATTCAATATTCCTCCTCAGAGACAGTGTCTTGCTCAAAGTGTCTTTCAACAACAGATAATTCACATGGCTGAATGGTCACAAAGTATGAAAAATTCCAAGCAGTGCCGTGGTCCCCTTGCCATGTATTGACCTTTGAATCCTTGATGTTGAGGAACACATTGGGTTGAGGGTCATAGCTGTGTCATCATTGCTAGTGCCTCTGTGTTTTGATAAAACCAAATTTCTTTGGTGCAGGCCAGAGACTTGACTGTTCTGTCATTTGTTTGAATATGATCTGACATCACACAGCCTCATTTCTAGATGTAAGCAAAGCTCAGCATGCAACGTGTAAAAGTGTTAAAGTTTGTCTAGGCATAATATCTTTTGCTGGAAGGTTTCTCTAGTACAAGTAAAAAAACCTATGCTAGGCATCATGCACACACCTTTGCACCAGAGTGCAAAGTGCTAGTCTGCCTGTTTGTGTGCCAACATTGTGAAAGAGAGCAGCAGTGCCATATTTTGGTAGATATGACTCAGTAATGCTCTCTTCCCCTAGCACAACACAGCGTAGCAAATTTGGTTGCTGTGCTGCATGATGCTATTGTTTTTTTTTTAGTAAATGCACCCCTAATTGTCAGTGAGTATGAGTGAGTAAGTGTGTGGGAAAAAGAATGATAGAAACAAGTGAGAGTATGTGGGTGAGATTAAATTAGTATGAGTGCGAGGAAGTATTATAGAGTGTCAAGGAGTGTGAGCAAGAATGATTTGGAGTGAGTGGCAGTGAGTGAGCGTACCTGTGAGTAAGAATGAATGAGCAAGTGGTGTGACAATGAATGAGTGAGGGTGTGAGTGGGAATGAGTGAATATAAGTAAGCATAAGTGAGAATAAGGTGTCATGCCTACACGTGTGCCTGTGCCCCTGGCATACTGAAGGTAATTCTTACTTTAAAGAGACACCTATGGAAAATATTCTGGCTTTGGCATACTGGAGGCTCCTCTTCCTATGACAGGCTCCTGTGACAAAATGCTAGCAAATGAGGGCACATTAGAAGTTATACTTGGCATATGGGTACGTCGATGACAAAATGCTGGCACTTACATACTAAATGTACTTCTGGGCATAGGGGCACCTGTGGAAATTCTTGTCATAGGGGGCACCCATGGGAAAATGCTGGTACTGACACATTGAAGGTAATTTGTGGTACAAGGGGGGACAAGCATGGTACATAGGAGGGGGCCATTCATGACAAAAAGAACATTTTTAACATAAGGGTCACTCATTGTTTATGGACAGAACTAATGCCAAAATTCGGGTAGTTGCATACTGTATGCAATTGTTAGCTAAAGGGGACTCCATAGCATGTGAGGAGCGCCCATGTCAAATTGCTGAATCTGGCTCAATCAAGGTAATTGTTGACATATAGGGGCAACCCAAGCACATTTTGGTAAGAGGGCATTGACTCTTGGGAAGAGTCAGGTTAACTTAGCTCAGCACATCGTGAAAGACTTGAGTATTTAATTAGTGTTTTTTCAGAGCCTATGTTTTTTTTAAGAAAGCTTAAATGCAGTGTCTTGTCCCCTTTTTGCAGCTGCCACTGGGACTGAGAATGGGACATTACATGATAGGTTTTGTAAAATGAATATATTCAGCAGTGCAATGAGTATTCTTCCGATCGAATAAAAAAATGAAAAATGAACTAAAAACAAACATTTTTAAACCAACTGCTGCCATGATTCATTATTGTGAATAAATGAGAACTGAAGTGTCTGAATAAATACCTTCACCTCTGTCCTTCACATGAGTGATATAGCCTTTGAAACAATCTTAAATCAAAATGTACTAAGAGTAAGGAATAATGTAGGCCAGTGATGTAGTTCATATTCAATATATGGTCTACGTCAGTTAGTACATGTGGACATTACTGGTATTTTTTATTTAAATCTTTTTTTCTCCCTATGATTTATCAGCACAGTTCTCTTTACAATATAAAGTAGGGGAACTATTAAATCATGATAGTGTGTGATATAATTTTTTTTGTTCCTAGTGCTTTTGTGGCACTATATCCTCTTCAGGTGTACACATAGTTTTTTAAGTAATACTAAAATAATTCAGTAGTGATCCTCTTGGAAACTGAGTGTTTCTTAAACTGGGGAATAAGAATCAGCAGGCCCCCACAAATTCTTTATCCAAGTCCATTCGATTCACCAGAGAAGTTTGATTGTCCATGAAACATAGATGATAATAGTCAAGTATATTCAACTCTTAAAAATCCTATTGGTAAAACGGTTAACTCATAACCAGCCTTATGTACTAAGGTGCAAGCACGGAGGCTACCACAACTTAACCTCGGCTGGTTGACAGCAGCCTTACACGGTGGGTCTTTGGCTTGACAGGAAAAAATACAATGCACTCAGCAACAATTACTCATTCACCCAAAGGAAACTATAAAACTATGTTCATGGAATACAAATGAGAGGACCAGTTCAAGGGCGGAGTAACAGAAAGAGGACTAACACCTTCATAGTAGATACTTCATGAGGTCAGACTCCCAGGGTACTAGGTAACAAAGCACAAATGAAGTGGGCTTGCCAATGTAAGATGCTCACATAGTGGTGGCCATTTTGGAGTGGCTTTCAACCAGAGAAGGGAGCGGTGGAAGGTTTAAGCAGGAAATGTTCACAATGTCAACAAAGAAGACAGGGTCCATTCTGAAACCTGCAGGAAGTAATTCATACACTATAGTGTACCCCTCCAATCTTTCAAGAAATGCAAGCAAAGCCTATAAACATAACCTACTCAGGAAATACCCAGAGACACTTATCTCAGACCCCTCCCTCAACTTTAAAAACGGCGTCATTATCAACAACCTTATACTCTTCACTAGATCTCTGGCTAAATGGCGTACTGCTGTGACTAACTTGCTAAACATCCAGGAATCAAGAAACATCCCTTACGGAACCAAATCGCTGATAACACCCTCAAAAAAGCTAAGAGCTACGCTGAATATAACTTACTATAAAAATGGCACAGTACTCATCCATGCAGCCAATAAGGATCTTGAACTATTTAACAACTTTTTTGCCACTTTGAAAGATCACGTTTATAACATCCCTTGCTCAAAATTCCCGCAACTCACGATCTCAAACACGATCACCCAACCACCCTCGAGTCAATCGGCTAACAGTGAAAGCGGGATCTCTAAAGAGTCCCAGCAACCGATTCATACGCACACAAATTTAGTATATAGGGACTTTAACCTCCAACATTTGGAAGGAGTATCGCTACCTCACACCAATAGCCTTGCTGCCATACCCCAGATCCCGTAATACGGTATCGGGCACTCATGAATCAAGCAACATTATTCCCCTAGGTACTAACCAGCTAATCTCTAGCCATCTGGCTAAACCACACATATCTTGGACATATACACCTAAAACCTTACAATTCTCCCATCTCTCGGTCTCAGCTTCCAAGGCCTGAAACAACCAGAGGTTAAATCACAATAGCACTAATAATCCTAGGCTTACCCCAACGAATAGTATAACTTCTACAGAAGAAACAAAGTGTTTTCACAATCACACAGACTGCGAACCATCCAGCAAACCAACCCCCCGACTAGCATGCACACTAAAACATCCACATCTCTCTCCTACATCCACAACAGAGCCAGAAATGCTTTGTTCCCAAACAGACAGAATAGCTTGGGACTTACAAATCGCTATCAGACACTTGAAGAATATTGTACTCCTCTCAGGAAGTTATCTCTACAAAATTAATCATGTTCATAAATCAGTACTCGCACTACACAGCAAGCGAAACACTCCTCCTCTCCCCCTGACTAATCGGTATTACCGCCAATGCAATCACCTAAGATATCTGTCGGACATTGAAATACAAACCATATTGCTGTCCTATGAATCGACATCCAGTATCCCCTTAACCTAGATGAACACAAAATTCAAGCAGTCCCTACCAACACAAACAGAACTACACAGTTAAATCACGGAAAGCTTAACCTCAACAATCTGAAAAAAGTAACTCTAATCCCTGAAAAACAAGTTACTAACTTGGATAACCCACCAAAATCGATAACTTGCTTACTATTCAACTGCCCCAAACATCGCGGACCTAATCTTGAGCCAGGAAATTGACATGGCTATCGTAACGGAATTGTGGCTCACCGAATCTTCTTGCCCGTGCCTAGATATATTGCTTCCACCAAATTACATTATTGTGAGACTTGATAGGCTAAACAAATTGGGGGCAGGCGTGGCCTGTATCCATAGATCCAACATCGCCATCTCTAAAGTTCACGCGGACCCCCTTGAAACATGTGAGTACCTCGGTCTCTCTTTAAGATCTTACAGATAACAAGCTCTACAAACTACATGCATTCTACCATTCTCCAGGTAATAATGTCTCATTCATTGACTAGCTAATGGAAATTATTACAGCCAATTCTGCACCTCACTCCAATGATATTTTTCTAGGGGACTTCAATCGTCACTGGAACGACCTCAAGAATAATCATCAGGTCAATATTAATAAAGATTTCCTAGCAGACCACTTGTTGGTGCAAGCTTGTGTGCTACCAACCCACACTAAAGGATCTACTCTAGATAGGATCATTTCCAAAGAAAACACTGTGTATACAATCTCTATTGTTCCTTGTGACTGGTCCGATCACCACATCATTACCTTCAAAATTCCATTCACAATTAAGAAACCTGTTGGCAATCATTCAAACAGAAGCATTGGGTTTGTGACACTAAAGGCCTGAACATGGAGAAACTGGCAGCACGCTGCGAGAAAGTTCCTCAACTTCCTAATAACCTGGATGACGTCAACGAACTCACGTATCATTACAACTTCACAATGACAAAAATAATTGATACCGTAGCCCCTTTAAAACTCAAAAGAATACAGGTTAAAGATACGAACCCATGGTTCAACAGATCCCTGAATGAAGAAAGACAAAAACTCAGGCTAACAGAAAGGAAATGGAGACAACCCCTATCATCCCCTCAGTTAAACCTGCTAAGAAAGACCAGGAACGCCTACAATGAAAGCGTGCTAATATCAAAAAAAGCCTTTTTTAGAAGGGAACTCGATAATGCAAAAAAACAGACCAGGCAAACTATTTGAATTGTTGAAAGATCAATCTAACAAAATGGCCAAATCCTCTCTATTAACATCTAAACCAGAAACAACCTATGAAGAATTCTCTTCATTCTTTACAGCTAAAGCTTGCTCCCTGGAGAGTGAACTCAAGAATGCAGCAGAAAATCCCTCAAACCTAAATTGTACTCTTGCCAAACTTCCATTGCAACTCGCACTATCAACGACAAAAAATAATGCCCGTTGGTCAACCTTCAAGCTTTATAACCATCAGGACATTGCCAAAACATTGCTGACCATAAAACCGAACAACCACTACAATGATCCTATCCATTCAAAATGTTGGTCTACAATCAATCATACGCTCATCCCCAGTTAGACTAAGATTATTAATGCATCAGTAGCTCAAGGACCCTTACCAGACTGCCTAAAAACTGGGAAGGTCATCCCTTTCTTTTAAAAACCTACCGAGAAGCCCTCGGACCCAAATAACTTTTGACCGGTTCCAACATTCCCATGCTAGCCAAAGTTCTGGAAAAATGTGCTCAACAACAACTGAGCCAACACATTGCCGAATTCAAGCTACTAGACGACTGCCAATCAGGGTTCAGACCAGAACACAGTATGGAAACTGAAATCATGCACATAGTGGATGACACTGTACTCACTCTAGACCGTAATGAAACTTGTCTTCTAGTTCTTCTCGACCTATCATCCGCGTTTGACACCGTAAACCATGTCAAATTACTAGACCGTCTTGAGAAAAGGATGGGATTAGCGGGGACAGTCCTAAATTGGTTTAAATCCTTCTTAGAGAACAGATCACAAAGATTCCTGGTGAACCAAAAACTGTCTCTAACATCCCCTATTCAAATTGGAGTACCACAAGGTTCAACCCTTTCCCTATCACTATTCAGTATGTATGTCGACCCACTAACAGAAATATTACAGCAGGCAAACATCTCCTACCACATGTATGCAGATGACACACAGCTGTATATAAAGATTACATCGTTGGAAGAGATCAACACGATGAACCAGGCATTAAAGAGGACCCTTCAATGGTTATCTAGCAATCATCTCAAGCTTAACTCGCAGAAAACCAAATTCCTTCTGATTTCCCCACTAAAGCTCCACGGTGATAAAGGAATGGACTAAGAGGATCATTGTGCTAAATTGTACCGCGATCCTTGTGGACTCTGCAAAATCTCTAGGACTTACACTGGACAAGGCTTTAAACACGCGATCACACGTCAGCATGATGGCAAAAAATGCACACTTCCATCTGAGCTATCTTAGAAAACTGAAACCGTTTATCTATATAGCTGACCTCATAACGGCAGTCCAGGCTTTGGTGATCTCGAGGATTGAATATGGATACAGGGCCGGACTGGGAACAGAAACAGGCCCTGGCAAACTGCTCAGCCGGCCCCCCTGGGGTGAGGGGGAGTGCGGCCGAGCAGTTTGCGAGGGCCGGGTTTCGGCCAATTTTGTTACCGGGGGCGATATTGCCGACCCCTGGTAACAAAAACGGCCCCCAAGGGGCCCAAAACCAGCCCCCACCCTAGCGGCCTACCGGGGAAACGCCTGGTGCCCGCTATGGCCAGTCCAGCCCTGTATAGATGCACAACTTTTTCAGGTCTTTCCAGGATTTCAACAGCTCCCCTAAAAGCCTGCGTCAACGCAGCAGCTAGACTCATAACATCATTGAGGAAATTTGACCACAACACTCCACATCTGAAAGCGATCAATTGGCTTCCATACGATGCAAGAATACATCTAAAGATGGCATATATCACTCACAAAGCACTGCACTACAAAACACCACTTTACCTGACCCAGAAAAGTACATTATCTGGAGGCAGCAGATTCTCTCGGAGCACTGGAGATCTTTTACTGTAAGCTGCATTCTTCCTCAAGAAGAGAACATATGGTAGAGCTTTCTCTGGAGCTGCTCCAAGAATCTGGAATTCGCTTCCACTGTACATTTGAAGAATCATGTCCAATGCCTTATTCAAAAAGGAAGCTAAGTCCTTCCTTATGAGCAAATTCCTCCCATAACATTCAGCAGTTACTGCTAGTGGTTTATTTGAATCCAACAATCAATCTCTCATTCTTCATCTATCGGCTGCTCCTGTAGGATACATGTTACAGGATAATAGTCCCGCCATTTTTGACATTGGAATTTTGGGACATCGTACTCCAGGTCGCTATCATTGATTGACATGTTCAGCTAAACAGCCTCATGGAGTATTTGTCTGATCACGTAATATCGTATCAAGAGTTAATATCATGTAATAATCAGTATGAGTGTGAATCGCAAAAGATAATTGATTGCCACTTTTAGAATGATCATTTAAATGTGGTAGTCCACATACGTTCATGTATATCTATGGAAATTGATTGCTTTTGTACTGTGAAGCGCTCTGACACCCACTTGTGGGCCATGTTCGCACTATAGAAAACAAGGAATAAATAAATGGTGTACAAACTAAGATTCAAAATGCTTATTTGACTACCACCACCAGAAAGTTTCAAATTGTTGTACTTCAAGAAACATGGGCAATTCAACCATTTATGTTGGAAGGATCCACTGGGTACATTGCTCCGGCCAGAAAAACTAGGAGATATGGACGCCCAAGTGGGGGCCTAGCAACATTTTAGCAATTGACCTAAAGATGGAAGGTGAATAGGTTGTTATAGACGATAACAACATTTTAATAGTAAAGTTGTGAAATAGGTATAAAGATACTATAAACTTTCTTTTATTAATTAAGGTTTACATACATCACAACGCAAGTGCCAGAAAGTAAATGTCTAGTAAACTTATAAATATTTTACGACATCAATTACAAGACACAACACATCCGGAAATTATAAGCCCAGAAGATTTTAATATGAACTTGCTATGGTCATACACCCGAGGCGATAATATATTACAAAAAGATCATCTATTGGCTATCTCCAAACAGTTGGTTACCCTGGAAAGTATCGGATCTAGAGACACCGTGGGGACAAATCTAGTAAAAGATCTGGAATCCCTTGGTTTAAGGGTATTACATTTAAGGCACCAACAAGACTCACCACCCACATGGACTTCCAGGCAGCAGGCCTGAAGTCTAGAATTGATTATACTATAATATCTTTACCTTTATTTCAAATTATATCTTCCTTTCAGATTACAAAAACAACTAAAAGTGATCATGGACAACAAATTATGGAGATTTGATTCAGATTCAATGTTCGAGACATCAAAAGGAAAAGTCCCTTCCTGGGGAGTTAATAAATGTAGACTAGAGGAGGCTCTGCTGGTCGGAAGGAACTAAAGTCTCAACTACAAATACAGCTTCAACATTGGTCGAGTATTTTTTTTTTGTGGATTCCATCACGGTTACAGCACAATGGGCTCTTTTTACAGAAAAGTATTGGCCTCCTACGCATCGAAAAATCCTCATAACACTCAGCAATCTAACTGCCAAGCTCAAAAGGTAAGCAGGTTTAGAGCATCAGCCGCATGTCGCATTCTGAAAAGGAATTGTGATAGTATATTGAGACAAGCAAAGAAGTAGCCAAGAAATCAAGAGCTCTACACCAAACTGAAGATTATAAATAGAGACGTTCAGAGGTTATTCTAGGAAGAAATATTAAAAGCAAAACAAATACTCTTGGCAAAAGCGCTGTATAACAGTAAAAAGAAAAATTCATGAGACTTTTGGAAGATGATTAACAATCTGAATAGAGCCCCAAAGACGATTACAACATTGACATTAACAGAAGCTGGTTGGGCCGTATTTTTAACAAAACATTTTAATCAAGTTTTGGATACCAACCAGTTCTCTATGCTACAAAGGCAAAGCATCACAAATCAGATAACCCAAGGCAAAAGTAAACTGACTATCTCAGAAGAGCAGGTATACAAACTCATCAAGAAATACAGACAAGATGGGGCATCCGGTCTAAATGGAATCCCACTTGCCCTGAATAAGGAAGGACATTTCTACCTTTTGGGCAGGATACCTGATGAAAGTTTTGAACAATGCTCTTCTGTCAGTGATCATGCCAGATTCATGGAAAGGCTCTATAATAACGCCCATCTTCAAAAGTGGTGATTGGGCGGAACCAGCAAATTACTGCCTAATTACGCTGCAAGATACAGAGGCTAAACTCCTCGCAGGAATCCTCCTGACAGAACTATTGCAATGGACAGTAGTAAGGCAGATTATTCTGCCAAACCAATCCGGTTTTGTACAAGGGTGAGGTACGGTGTCCAATATTTTAGCACTTTAAATAATTAGAGACAAATAAGAATCCTGTAAGCAACCAATTTACCTGTGTTTTGTAGATTTTAAGTCAGCGTTTGATTGTGTATAGCGACAAATTCTTAGGCAAAAGTTGGTTAAACAAGGAATTCCTGACACCTGGGTCTGGGTGAGAATAGGTGATGGTTCAAACTCATTTAGGAAAATTGAAACCTCCCAGGGGCTAAAGCAAAGGTACGTACTTGCTCCACACTTATTTAATCTAATTTTGTCAGACTCAACACAAGCATTGGACGAAGTAAATGCGCATCCCCCCCAAGTTAGCAGACAAGTAGATATTGAACCTACTATATGCTGATGATATCATTTTGTTAAGTCAAACAAAGGTTGGATTGCAACGCCTCATAGACACAATATCAAACTACTCTCTGGCTAATGCCATGTCATAAATATGAAAAAGACAAAAGTTATGGAAGTACGTCACAGGATACAGAGAAAGCATTAATGGTATTTACAAGGTCGTCAACTGGAGCAGGTGAAAACATACAGGTATTTGGGAGTATTCTTTGACAACAAAGGTTCCTTTTAGCAGCATAAGACGGACTTGCAAAGGAGAGGCAATACCCTACTCTTAGCAATCTGTACTTTACAGAGGTCTCTGGGCGGGGTGATCCATCACCCACTGCTAAAGGCAATAACTGTAAAATGATCTCCTATGGAAGTGAGGCATAATGTGGTAGAGACTCTATAATTTTAAACAATATTCTTACAAAAATATTTAAATCTCTCTTTCATCTCCCTGTAACACCTCAAATCAGATTATTGCAAGGAAAGGAGATTATATTAAGGTTTGTAAGAGAATAAAATCAAACACCTCAAACCTAATGTGTCTCATTCTCTGCCAAGAAGTTCAAACAAATCGAAAATCGCCATTTTGGAAATATCTAGAAACTGCTATAGATCTATTTTCAGCTGACTCTGTAAGGGATATGTCACTCCCCTGAGTCCTTTAAAAAAGTCATCAATGGAATAACAAAACAATCCTTGATGCTGAAAGATAAAGAATCTCTTTCGCAAAGATCGCATGCCTGGATGATACTGAATGAATACAAATATTTTAAATCACAGTTCTATTTAGAAACTGGTTGGACTATGAAGCTAAAACACGTTTTCATTAGAGCACGGCTTGGGCTTCACCCAGGCCTGACTCATGCGATGCCTTGGTTGCAATACAACAAAAACCACAAGCTGCAGATTATGCAAAAATGGAGAAGAAAACTTTATTCATTTAGTCTGTCTATGTCCAGTATTATTGGAAGAAAGAAGGGGGCTATTAAAGATACCTTTCAATAAACATGGAATACGTATATGTAGACAAGCAATAGTAGCACTTTTACCACATTTTTGATACTTGCGACTAGAAAACTGGAATCTTACAACCCTATCTCAGTTTAATTTCAATGCACGTATTTGGCGAACTATTTAATTGAAGAGCCAAAATTATTTATAATGAGATGCCAATTTGCACTTTAACACTTGTTCTTGAAAGTCTACTCAGTGGGGATAACAAAGAGAACCAGTGTACTATTTTGACTAATTGTAGAAAGTTGGAGGCTGGCATTGTAGGAATTTTAAAATTGATTTTTAAAACTGTAATTTGAAAGTGTTTTTATGTGTTTAAGTGATTTAAAAAAAGTTTGATTGCACAATGTTGTCTTTTTATGACCATATATGGTATGATTTTAATTAATCAAACAATAAAAACGTATTACTACTAGTGATCTTCTTGCATATCACCCCAGCATCCTAATACAATATTCAAAATAGACATTTGTCTATGGTATGTTATTATAATAATCATGCATTTATTATGGAGCTTCAACTACATCAAATATTATGATGTCATGAGGGATAAGTTCTTCTGACATCACTGCCTAGGAAGATTGAGGGCCAAAGGTCTTATGATGTTACTTCCTGTGATGTCATTAAAGTCAAGTGTGTATAATATCACTTCCACTACCCCTGGCATGTTGGTGAATCGACGTCCATGCACCCCAACACAATTGTTTTGTCACATGAGGTGATGTTAAAATTGTATGGTGAATGTCAGCCCCTTTTCCTTACCTGGCAGTTGTTTTGTGGGAAGGGAAGCATCTGTGAGTTGTATCTCTTTCTCCAAAGAGATAGCATTGTGGACAAAATTCTGCTTGCAAATTCAACTCCGTATTTAGCATTTCCTTCGACAACCTAATCCGGGTGTCTACCCGAAATGAAGACACCCGGGTCTCACAATGTCCCTTTATCAGATCCATATCTTGTTTAAGGAACTGAATGATGATTGCAAATCATGTGTGTTACAGCAAACAAATCATGGACGGAATGCTGACAATGCAAACATTCTCCCCCAGTCAAAAGATCTGTTCATACTGGAATGGCATGGTGAGCAAAAAAACGATGGATTTAGGCCCAGATCTCTGTACTGGGGTGAATGTATGACATTGTTCTGCATTCTGTCCATCAACTGTTGTTTTTGCATTAATCATGTGTAACATGCAGGTTAGATTAGTCTCCATATTGACAATGTACTCTTGTTTACCTGTGGGAAGTGAAGGACCCCCATGATCCTGGCCATCGGGACACTTAAGGATGACATGGTTTCTCCGATTATTCCGGCCAGTGGTGGTTGTGTGGGACACCTATATCCAGGAATTGGCCCCTTCTTCCCTGAGAGAAGCTCCAAGGTGGCCCGGATAGCTCTGTTCTCAGACATGCAGGAATCGAGGATCTGGAAGCCCAAGGTGATGTTGGGTAATAACTCAGGGGTCCGGTTAATCACATCTATGGCAAAGACCATGGCCAGCGCCACACGATAATTTCGAATATAGAATCTAGAGCATAAGGTACAGTATGTGTTATCTGTGATAGTGTGTAACAAGGCCTAAGCAGTATATTAATCAGTTACTCAGCAACATTTGTGAAACAGAAAGACAATAGAAGTAATTTAACATCAAGTTAAGTTTTCTACCATGTAATTATGTTTGCGTGTGTTAGTTATATGGCATGCCCCTTGCCGATAGGCCACGGCAACCAAATATGTCTGTAAACAAAATTAATTACTGTATAATAAGGGTGCTCACATTGTGTACAAATAGTAAAATAGTGACAATTTTAGTAACATAGATAACATTCTTATAAGGTAGAAAGGAAAATTGGAAATTAAAGAGCCAATAGGTATGGTTTGCAGTTTATCTTTGCTATAGTGAGATAGTATTTCTATACATTACAGTATTTTCTGGAGAACCATCGAAAGACCGACAATTCAAGTTTATTTCCTTTGGTAATGCTCATTCTGAGGAATACTCTATTTACCCACGGATTCATCAACTTTAGAATCCTTTGGGGCCCCAAACTGGATCCAGGTAAAATCTTGCAATAGCTCCTCCATGCCAGCAGGTGGTGCCATCATATTCTGTTCTGACTCTGCCCAACCCCGGGACAAGAAGACACAGAGTGATATGCAGGTGCTACCGCTGCTACTGACATCAGCCTTCCTCCTTTTTTCACACTCTCAGGCACACAGCGTGGCTGTCATGATTGATGTGGTAGCTGGCAGCAAGCGAACCAAACTTTGAAACTTACTACTCCCAAATGTCTACTCGGAAATAGCGAGGTGGGTTGGCAGTGAGGAATCTGCGAGCAGAATATCCATCAGAAAGCATTACCAAAGGCAAGCAACTTATTGTTCTGAAAGATGCTTCACCTCACATTGTCTTTCAAATAGTGGATCTGAAAGGTGTACTTACACCAGGACTTTTTGCGGGACCAAACAGATAAATTGGCTCTCCTTGTGGACTTGAGTGTTGATACGGTAGTGCCTAGTGAAATTATGGACAGAAGCAAATATAGCGGCTTGGCATATCATAGTCACAGCTTTCGCTCTGGTGAATGAGATATGTGTCCCTTTTTGGCCGAATCATAGCACAGCCTAATGCAGAGGACAACACAAATCAGTGATATTGTGTCTGAATGCAGTTCTCTTCTGCCCACGGGTGATGCTAACGAACTGCAGGTTTACATGAGGTCTTGTTCTGCCTATAAATATAGAAGCTAAAGGCCCTGCGTGGATCCATCTGGCGGAATCTCCACTTCTCCTTGAATAGGAGAGCTTGGGAAGGGAAATGGACTGCCCACATGGAAATGTGACATCACTTTCAGAAGAAAGGATGCCTGTGTTCAAGGAATACATTTCATTCTGGGCAAAAATTATCATATTTAAAAGTTTGGACAGCATCATCCTCATGAGAGTAAGCGAGTCAAAAGCACAAACCTCAAAAGTAAGCCACAAATCCCACTTACAACTGTAGAAGGAAAGGAAATACACCTCTTCCACCCCTCTGATTAGAGTGGCATAATAAAAACAGCCTACATTCATGAAAATCTGCTGAATACATATCTGGAAGACAGCAGCAGTCAATGTAAATTTGAAAACTAGTAGTAAAACCTAGATACACCTACAGGCATGATGAAAAAAGTGAGACATGAGTAGATTAATGTGGCGGAATGCACCAATAGCATTTTTTGATATTTGCAAGGGTCCATTTAAATGACATATGTTCAAATGCAGACGTTCCACCTCCCATTTGATTGTCAATACCATGGGGCCAAGTACTGGATGGATTCAGAGGCTTCAATGATTCCTATTCTACTAGTTGTCCAGGCTCCTCTCTCCTACCGTGGTGACCTGATGAGGTTTGGAAGTGCCCTGTGGACTACCAGAAATGTCCTCTCGGTCAGTGTGATCCTAGGAGAAAATTATTTTAGGAAATAAGAACTTCTAAAATATGTCCACCTCTCAGACTCTCCTGCACAATTATAACAGGCTCTTCTGCTTTGGAATCTAATTGAGTAAGTAATCTCTCTGAGTGATCTACCCAAGAATATCAGATCCTTCTTGAGCCACATAGATTTAACTGGAACCTTTCTTCCATCAAAACATATAGGCATTCATTTAATTTCCAATACACTTATCGCTTGACTACTATATTGTCCCACTCACAAGCTCGCAGCTCTTCAATGATCATATCTTCAAGAGAATATTTCCTAATCAAATATATAGAAACCCTAAGACTATAGGAACATTTACTAACTGGCTCCTACTCCCCACATCATAACAGGGTTTGGAAGAACCGCCAAATCATTCACTTTCCTCTGTGCTGCCTTTGATTTCTTCCTAGCTCGCCTGAGCAAAATACCCTTTTCTTTTGCAACTCAGGATACCACACTCCTTACCCATGTTACAAACCTGAAGCTTCGACCCTCATTAGAGTGGCCCAGAAAATTACCTGGATTTTCCCCACCCCTAAATTAACACTACCAGAGGTATACCAGGGGTATTGGTAACTCCGGGGATTGGAAAATTCCAGATCTCTAGTATTGCGGATCCCTTCAAAACTTTAAAAGGAGATTTACCAGCTGATTTAATAAGTCCAGGTTGGATTTTGCCAGTTCCTTATTTTCCCCTGGATTTTTACGCTGAGACGAAACACCCATGTGAAAAAAACAGGTCCACAGAAACACTGGGGATCTCAGAATTCCAGTGGGCCCAGTAACTGCTGGTACCAACCTCATCAAAATTAAGAGGCGACTTGGAAGGAGGACCTCTGTGTCCAATATACCCACAGTGGAAGCTGTCACCCAACCATAGTCAGCCACTGCTCTCACTCGCATTGAAAGTAAAACCAGAGACTATTGTGACCTACGTGCAGGTGGGATGGTGCTCCTGGTGTGTCTCAGAGACACCATGAGCTGGAGCACATGGCCAGAGAATGGTGTAGTAGGAAGCAGGGCAGTGCTGACATTGACGGCATGCAGGCAGTGGTAACAAGGGGTCAGACAATGCCTTCAGCAGCGGAGGATGTTGAATAGTCCCTTATGCCCTGCAATGCAAGTCCTCCCCAAGAGGTGGAGTAATACACCGAACAGCCAATAGCAATATTTTAGGATACTGCACTCCTCTGGCTGACCTAAGATGTAATTGACAATACCTCGTGCCAATGGCTGAAACAGGTTGACCCAAATGAGTCTATAGTTTAAGGGGCTGACTCAAAGAACACTATATGATTGTTGTATGTAATCAGTAGGTCTGGAAGACAGCAACGCTTTCAACACAGACTTAATAAGACACGATAATTGTAGGAGAGTAGGATCTGCTTCACATGGGTACCCCCACTTTTTGCTGATGCTTCACTGTTTTTCGACATTAGTCTGGCTGGGGCCCTGCTAATCAGAACCCCAGCCTAGCTGCTTCCTCTCTAAAATGGTTTCCATGTGCCTTAGGCACATCACTGATTGGAATCTGGAGTGCCCTTATAAGTCCCTAGTATATGGTATACTATGTACCAAGGGCATAGGTACCTCAGAGGCCTGCCGGGGCTGCAGCATGTATTATGCCACCCCTGGAAGGCCATCCAAACTGACACCACAGGTCTGCTACTGCAGCCTGGGTAAGGTGGTGCATGCACTCCTTACTGTGATATAGGTTACCTATATCACTAAATACATACACACATATAAACCTATAAGTCACTCCTAAGGCAGGCCTTATCAATCCTAAAGGCAGAGTGCATGGTTCCTATGTGAGAGGGTGCCCCTGCATGAGCAGGGCCCCTCTGCAGCGTTCGGAGACCCTTCTCTGATGCTGTTTGTAGTGCAGCCTGACCATATACTCTTAAGCGCATTATAACCTCGCGTTAAATGCTAACTTTGGAATGGCTGCACCTAAACATGTCGTGTTTGGTGTCAAACATCTTGGAATACTACACCTCCCGCCAATTCTGGCGGCGGGGGTAGCATTCCACCCTTCTAGAGGGAAAGACATGTTAACTCTGGCTAGCCCGGTAACTTCTTTCCAAAGCCCTGGCATCACAAAATGGATGCTGCTGCCACAGACACGAGTCTGGCCTCCTGCTGCTGGACGAAACTCCAGCAGGGGAGGCCTGGACAATAGGTTTCCTGTCCCAGGGAGGTGTGACCACCTCCCCAGACAGGATAATGTGTATTGGGGCTGGGCGGGAGCACTTTCGGGTGCTTTGAAGTCCTGCACTGGGGGCACACTTGGTGTCCCTGTGCATACCCCAGTTCAAACCGGATCAGGGGCTTGCAGCCCCTGCTTTGGCGCAAACTGGACAAAGGAAAAGGGGTGTAGCCACCCCTCTGCCCTGACCCACCCATAGGTGGGGCCACAGAAGTAGTCCAACCCCTATCCTTAGTATAAGTATAGGAACCCAGTCCTTAGGACTTTAGATTATCCCTGGACGAAACTCTGAAACTGAATCCTGGACCTTCGACGCTCTACTCACGATTAGAGGACAGAAGAATCTCCCTTGGGGTCAAGGAGTGACTCCCCTGCTTGGCAGGCACCAAAGAAGCATCTGTCCGGTTCGCATTTCTGAAGCTCCCGTCGGACGCCGAAGTCATCGCATCACCAGAGGTGGATTCTCAGACTTCCTCAAGGCTACCCTGAGTCCCCAGCAAAGCTGAGGCCCGTAGCTATCGTGGGTGACTTGAGACCGTGACCCCTGGACACCGAGCACATTTGCAAGTGCATCCTCTTCTGGGTCTCTCACGAAGTCATACTTTGGGCTCCGAGTAGCCCTAGCCTCCAGCACCAACTGCACCGAAGATCACTGGCCTCCACTCCACGAGTGTCCTGTGAGCCAGATCCACGTGCGACGTCTCGAGGCTCCTTCGCGGTCGCTAGCCCGTTGGCTAGTAGCCTTTAACAAAGGCCAATCTTTTTCTTACTTGGTATCCTGGTTGCTCCAGGCCTGCCCTCACTTACCCTTGCTGGGTGAGTTCCCCAGTCCTTGCTGGTCTGCACCATCGACGATCTTCCTCTGCATCGAGACTTGCCGTTGCCAAGGCTTGTTGGGTCCAATCCGGTCGCCGACACCTCAGCACTCGACAAACATTGTGTACCAGTCCGAATCCTGCTCCTGGTTGCCGACAACGCCTCGTGGACCTCGTAGCTGAAGAGTCAAGACAACCGTCAACGCACCTGAAGCACTCGACATCGGTGGGCATCTGTCCATCGCCTTCCTGGTCACTGGCTAGTGACCCAGACTCTGTCCCCTCTGCTTTCAGGTTCTTCAGAACTCCGATCCACTCTTGGATCCACCCGGACACTTTTCACTTGGTCGCCAGCAGCACTTTGCAGCAGATCGCCATTCAAATCGACGACGAAACCCGACCCCGAAAGGCACCTATGCACCCGGCTTCCCTGGGTGAGGTAACACGAGTACTCCGGTGCTCCCGTGGGTAGAGACTCTTCAAAGTCCTAGATCTCAAAGGGTTTGCTCCAAGTCCTCCTTTAAGTGTCCCTTTTCTTTAATTTCCCGATCACGACTTTCTCCATAGAAGTCAACGGCGTATCGCGGTTGTGTATTTACACTGCACGCGTCCCCCGTGGGTCCCCTGTGTCACTACCTTGGGTGGTTCCTTGTGGTCCAAGTGCTTCTAGAGGCTCTAGGCCTAGTGTCTAGTTCAGTCGTGGTTCTTATACCACTTTATTGGTATATGGTTTGGTACGCCCCTAGGGCCCAAACGTGTATTTGTGCTATTACTGTGTTTAAATAACTTCTAACTTATGTACTTGAACTCTAGCCTCATAAAGAGACTAGAGGGGTGTGTTTAGCAATAAATACGTATATTTTGAATATATACCTGGTGTGGTGCTCTTTCATTTGGTCACTCAAGAGATTATAGACTGGTAAAACAAGCTGCTTTACATTCCTTCAAGACTTAGCCTGAAGGCTGCTCTCCATAGCTACCACTAGGATAGCTTTCAATAAGGATGTCTTTAACCTATCTCCAATAAGGGGTTGTTTGGACTGGTGCAAGGTGCCCACTATAATTAGTGGACAGCATATACCAGGCCAACTTCTCACATTGGTGTGCAGCGTGTGGGATTCCAGCTTGCTATTGTTTTAACAGATAATCTCAATTGAATTGATCAACTGAAAACCACTAAAGGTACCTAAGGTACATATAATTTAAGCTTAGAATACAGTAAGTTCTACTGAACTTAGAGTTGTGTGTTAAGGGATAGCACAACCCTTTCTACAACTCAAGAGAGTTTAGTAGGCCACACTAGAGTAGGTAGTGCATACACCACACCACACTAGTAATGTCTTTAAGGGTAGGATCTAAAGAATCCTTGCAGGAAGCCACTGAGCTTCCACCCTCCAAGTATGATACACTCCCATTCTTGGAATTGAGAGCTTTATGCAACTTGAGAAAAATAAGGACAGGCCAAAGCCCCACCACCCAACACCTTAAGGAGTTGTTGGTGGCTTATGACCTTAGTAAGCCCTTGGGGACTGAAGGGGTAGGAGCTGAGGGTGGGGCAGAAGATGAGGATGGGACCAGGGGTAGAAATACCCCCAGCCCCCTCTGAAACTGGCCAGGAGGGTGAAAATGACCCTGACCTGGATAACCCAATCCCTCCTGAGGAAGATGAAGAGGATAATCAGGATGATGCCCTCTTTGTCCCCCAGGAAGGATTATGAGTGTGCCCAGAAAGTCTAGATCTCCTTCTCAGGAGTCTAACCACTCTGGCACCTCAATAGGGAGCTCTGTCTCATCTCATAGGAGGGAATCCTCTCATGAGAGAAGAAAGAGGCTGGTTCAATATGAGGAAGCTCAGCTTGAAATCAGAAAACAGCAACTAGCTATAGACAGGGAGTTCCTAGATCTCTTTAGAGAGAGAAGAAAGTTGGGACTAGAGTCCCATGGTGGCAGCCATGTCCCTAGAGATAGGGAAAGGTCCTATGACCATAGGAACCTGAGCAAGATTGTCCCTCCCTACCAGAGTGGGGATGACATCCACAAGTGGATAACTGCTCTAGAGAGGGCCTGTAAGGTACAGAAGGTCCCTCAGGAGCAGTGGGCAGCAATCTTGTGGCTCTCCTTTGCAGACAAAGGTAGAGATAAGCTCCTCACTGTTAGAGAGGAGGATAATTACAAGGTCTTGAAGAGTGCTCTTATTGATGGGTTTGGCCTAACCACTGAACAGTACAGGTTGAAGTTCAGAGATACCCAAAAAGCACAGACTCAAGACTGGGTAGACTATGTGGATTGTTCTGCCAAGGCTCTGGAAGGCTGGTTGATGGGCAGTAAGGTGTGTGACTTCTCAGGATTGTACAATCTGATAATGAGGGAGCAGATTCTTAATAACTGTCAAAATCAGCTGTTGCATCAATACCTGGTAGACTCTGATCTGACCTCTCCCCAAGAATTGGGAAAGAAGGCAGACAAATGGGTCAGAACCAGGGTGAAGCAGAAGGTACAGAACCAAGGTGGGGAAACCAAGAAGCAAGATGCTAAGAACTCTGAAAAGGGTGGGGAGAAGGGTAAAGATCAAAAGTCTTCATCAGGCCCCCAAAAATCTTCTTCTGGTGGGGATTCACAGTCTACCAAAGGGAAAGGCCAAAGAAAACCATGGTGCAAGGTCTGTAAGCAAAAGACCCACTGGACCAGTGATTGCACCAAGTCCAAAGACTCCAGTCCAGCACCCACCAATGCCCCTAAGGCACCTGTTCCCCCTAGTACAGTTGGTGGGAGTGCTCCAGCCAAGGGTTTAGTAGGGTTCACCCTGGGTAATGAGTTGGGCTCTGACCTAGTCAGAGAGCTGACTCAGGCTGAGTTAGTCTGTGATGGAGGCATGGATGTGACCTCCACTGTGAGTCCCAGTAATCTGGGCAAGTACAGACAACAGCCTTTAATCAATGGACGTGAGGCTTTGGCATTTAGGGACACAGTGGCAAGTGTCACAATGGTGACACAAGACCTTGTGAATCCTGGGCAAGTTATACTTGGTGAAATGTACCAAGTGACCAATGCTAGCAATGTCAGAACAGACCATACTCTGGCAGTTGTTAACTTCTCCTGGGGAGGGGTAACTGGCCTTAAGAAGGTTGTGGTAAGTGCAAACCTACCAGTCGAATGCTTGCTTGGCAATGACTTAGAGACTTCTGCTTGGGCAGAAGTGGAGCTCAGGACCCATGCAGAAATGCTGGGGATCCCTGCAGATGTGTTTGCTGTGACCAGGTCACAAGCCAAAATGTCTAGCACTGAACAGGCCTTGGATTCTGGAAGAATGGACCAAGTGCCTTCCAAGAGGAGGAGTAGTAGGGTCAAGGCAGTGCCTTCCCCCTTGGCTCAGGAAGAAGATCAGTCCCTTGAGGGGGATGATCTCAGCCCTGAAGAAGGAACTGTCCCAGAGGAACTTGAACCTGACCAGGTTAAGTTCTTGGGGACAGGCGGACCTTCTAGGGCAGATCTGAGCCAGGAGCAGCAGAGCTGCCCCTCCCTTGAACCCCTCAGACAGCAAGCTGCTGCTGAGGCTGCTGGGAAAGCTAGTGGTCCCCATACAGTGTATTGGGATGATGGACTCCTGTACTCAGAGAGTAGAGACCCCAAGCCTGGTGCTACCAGGAGGTTGGTTATACCTCTGAAGTTCAGGGGCTTCCTATTGACCCTAGCCCATGATATTCCCTTAGCAGGTCACCTGGGCCAGAACAAGACTTGGGACAGAATTGTCCCTCACTTTCACTGGCCCCACATGTATGAAGACAGCAAGGAGTTTTGTCGCTCCTGTGTAACCTGCCAAGCCAGTGGCAAGGCAGGTGGCACTACAAAGGCCCCCTGATACCACTACCTGTGGTGGGGGTGCCCTTTGAAAGGGTAGGGATTGACATTGTTGGTCCCATGGATCCCCAAACAGCATCTGGGCACAGGTTTATCCTGGTGGTAGTGGATCATGCCACCAGGTACCCAGAAGCTATTCCCCTCAGGACCACTACAGCACCTGTGGTGGCAAGGGCCCTCCTGGGAATTTTCTCAAGAGTGGGCTTTCCTAAGGAGGTAGTATCAGACAGGGGTGCTAACTTCATGTCTGGGTACTTAAAAGCAATGTGGAAGGAGTGTGGAGTGACTTATAAGTTCACCACACCCTATCACCCACAATGCAATGGTTTAGTTGAGAGATTCAACAAAACCTTGAAGGGCATGATTAAAGGGCACCCAGAAAAGCTTAGGCGTAGATGGGACATACTCTTGCCCTGCCTTTTATTCGCATATAGGGAGGTGCCTCAGAAGGGGGTTGGTTACAGCCCGGTTGAACTTCTGTTTGGCCACCCTGTGAGGGGTCCACTGTGCTTGGTGAAGGAAGGATGGGAGTTACCTCTCAAGCCCCCAAAGCAAGATATAGTGGACTATGTACTTGGTCTCCGCTCCAGGATGGCTGAGTATATGAAAAAGGCAACCAAAAACCTTGAGGCTAGCCAGGAACTTCAAAAGGCCTGGCATGACCAAAAGGCTGTTCTGACTGTTTACCAGCCAGGGCAGAAGGTGTGGGTGTTGGAGCCAGTGGCCCCAGCAGCTCTCCAAGACAAATGGAGTGGACCCCACACTATTGTTGAGCAGAAGGGTGAGGTCACCTACTTAGTAGACCTAGGAACACCAAAGAGTCCCCACAGGGTTCTCCATGTCAACAGGTTAAAACCATATGTGGACAGGGCAGACATGGGCTTGCTCATGGCTACTGATGAAGGGCAGGAGGAAGAGAGTGACCCACTCCCTGACCTGCTCTCACAGAACCCTGACGATGGGTCAGTAGATGGTGTAGCCTTGGCAGGCAGCCTCACTACCCAGCAACAAACTGATTGTAGGCAAGTTCTCAATCAGTTTAGACATATGTTTTCACTGACACCCAGTCAGACCACCTGGTGCACTCATGAAGTGGACACTGGGGACAGTCTGCCTATTAAAAATAAGATTTATAGGCAACCTGACCATGTCAGGGACTGTATCAGGACTGAAGTCCAGAAAATGTTGGAATTGGGAGTTATTGAACCCTCAGATAGCCCTTGGGCTAGTCCAGTGGTCCTTGTGCCAAAACCTCACACCAGTGGTGGAAAAAGAGAGATGAGGTTTTGTGTGGACTACAGGGGTCTCAATGCAGTCACTAGGACTGATGCCCATCCAATACCAAGGGCAGATGAGCTCATAGATACTTTGGCCTCAGCCAAATATCTCAGCACATTTGACTTGACATCTGGCTACTGGCAGATCAGACTAGCTGATACTGCAAAGCCCAAAACAGCATTCTCAACCCCTAGTGGGCATTATCAATTTGTGGTAATGCCCTTTGGTCTGAAGAATGCACCTGCCACTTTCCAGAGGTTGGTGAATACAGTTCTCACAGGTCTGGAAGCCTATAGTGCAGCATATCTAGATGATATTGCTGTCTTTAGCTCCACCTGGGAGGATCACCTGGTCCACCTCAGGAATGTTTTACAGGCCCTGCAAAAGGCAGGCCTGACTATCAAGGCCACTAAGTGCCAGATAGGGCAGAGTCAGGTTGTGTACCTGGGCCACCTTGTGGGTGGAGGCCAGGTTCAGCCTTTGCAGAGCAAGATCCAGACTATCATGGACTGGACTGTTCCAACTACCCAGACTCAGGTGAGAGCCTTCTTAGGCCTGACTGGGTACTATAGGAGATTTGTCAAGGGGTATGGATCAATAGTGACACCTCTGAATGACTTAACTTCTAAGAAAATGCCCAAAAGGTTCAGTGGACAGTTAGCTGTCAAAAGGCATTTGATGACCTGAAGCAGGCCATGTGCACTGCTCCCATTCTACAGAGTCCTGATTACTCCAAGAAGTTCATTGTTCAAACTGATGCATCTGAATTGGGGGTAGGGGCTGTACTGTCACAATTGAATGAACAAGGTCAGGATCAGCCAGTAGCTTTCATTAGCAGAAGGCTGACCCCTAGAGAGAAACGTTGGTCAGCCATAGAGAGGGAGGCCTTTGCTGTGGTCTGGGCTCTGAAGAAGTTGAGGCCATACTTGTTTGGTACACACTTCCTGGTTCAGACAGACCATAAGCCCCTCTTATGGCTAAAACAAATGAAGGGTGAAAACCCCAAACTGCTTAGGTGGTCCATTTCCCTACAGGGGATGGACTTTACAGTGGAACATAGACCTGGGAGTAACCATGCCAATGCAGATGGACTCTCTAGGTACTTCCACTTAGAACATGAAGACTTAACTGGGCAAGGTTAGTTTAATGTCCCTACGTTTGGGGGGTTGTGTAGGAGAGTAGGATCTGCTTCACATGGGTACCCCCACTTTTTGCTGATGCTTCACTGTTTTTCGACATTAGTCTGGCTGGGGCCCTGCTAATCAGAACCCCAGCCTAGCTGCTTCCTCTCTAAAATGGTTTCCATGTGCCTTAGGCACATCACTGATTGGAATCTGGAGTGCCCTTATAAGTCCCTAGTATATGGTATACTATGTACCAAGGGCATAGGTACCTCAGAGGCCTGCCAGGGGCTGCAGCATGTATTATGCCACCCCTGGAAGGCCATCCAAACTGACACCACAGGTCTGCTACTGCAGCCTGGGTAAGGTGGTGCATGCACCTCTTACTGTGATATAGGTTACCTATATCACTAAATACATACACACATATAAACCTATAAGTCACTCCTAAGGCAGGCCTTATCAATCCTAAAGGCAGAGTGCATGGTTCCTATGTGAGAGGGTGCCCCTGCATGAGCAGGGCCCCTCTGCAGCGTTCGGAGACCCTTCTCTGATGCTGTTTGTAGTGCAGCCTGACCATATACTCTTAAGCGCATTATAACCTCGCGTTAAATGCTAACTTTGGAATGGCTGCACCTAAACATGTCGTGTTTGGTGTCAAACATCTTGGAAAACTACCCCCCCGCCAATTCTGGCGGCGGGGGTAGCATTCCACCCTTCTAGAGGGAAAGACATGTTAACTCTGGCTAGCCCGGTAGCTTCTTTCCAAAGCCCTGGCATCATAAAATGGATGCTGCTGCCACAGACACGAGTCTGGCCTCCTGCTGCTGGACGAAACTCCGGCAGGGGAGGCCTGGACAATAGGTTTCCTGTCCCAGGGAGGTGTGACCACCTCCCCAGACAGGATAATGTGTATTGGGGCTGGGCGGGAGCACTTTCGGGTGCTTTGAAGTCCTGCACTGGGGGCACACTTGGTGTCCCTGTGCATACCCCAGTTCAAACCGGATCAGGGGCTTGCAGCCCCTGCTTTGGCGTGAACTGGACAAAGGGAAAGGGGTGTAGCCACCCCTCTGCCCTGACCCACCCATAGGTGGGGCCACAGAGTAGTCCAACCCCTATCCTTAGTATAAGTATAGGAACCCAGTCCTTAGGACTTTAGATTATCCCTGGACGAAACTCTGAAACTGAATCCTGGACCTTCGATGCTCTACTCATGATTAGAGGACAGAAGAATCTCCCTTGGGGTCAAGGAGTGACTCCCCTGCTTGGCAGGCACCAAAGAAGCATCTGTCCGGTTCGCATTTCTGAAGCTCCCATTGGACGCCGAAGTCATCGCATCACCAGAGGTGGATTCTCAGACTTCGCCGAGGCTACCCTGAGTCCCCAGCAAAGCTGAGGCCCATCGCTATCGTGGGTGACTTGAGACCGTGACCCCTGGACACCGAGCACATTTGCAAGTGCATCCTCTTCTGGGTCTCCCACGAAGTCGTGCTTTGGGCTCCGAGTAGCCCTAGCCTCCAGCACTAACTGCACTGAAGATCACTGGCCTCCACTCCACGAGTGTCCTGTGAGCCAGATCCACGTGCGATGTCTCGAGGCTCCTTTGCGGTCGCTAGCCCGTTGGCTAGTAGCCCTTAACGAAGGCCAATCTTTTTCTTTCTTGGCATCCTGGTTGTTCCAGGCCTGCCCTCACTTACCCTTGCTGGGTGAGTTCCCCAGACCTTGCTGGTCTGCACCATCGACGATCTTCCTCTGCATCGAGACTTGCCGTTGCCAAGGCTTGCTGGGTCCAATCCGGTCGCCGACACCTCAGCACTCGACAGACATCGTGTACCAGCCCGAATCCTGCTCCTGGTTGCCGACAACGCCTCCTGGACCTCGTGGCTGAAGAGTCAAGACGACTGTCAACACACCTGAAGCACTCAACATCGGTGGGCATCTGTCCATCGCCTTCCTGGTCACTGGCTAGTGACCCAGACTCTGTCCCCTCTGCTTTCAGGTTCTTCAGAACTCCGATCCACTCTTGGATCCACCCGGACACTTTTCACTTGGTCGCCAGCAGCACTTTGCAGCAGATCGCCATTCAAATCGACGACGAAACCCGACCCCGAAAGGCATCTATGCACCCGGCTTCCCTGGGTGAGGTAACACGAGTACTCCGGTGCTCCCGTGGGTAGAGACTCTTCAAAGTCCTAGATCTCAAAGGGTTTGCTCCAAGTCCTCCTTTAAGTGTCCCTTTTCTTTAATTTCCCGATCACGACTTTCTCCATAGAAGTCAACGGCGTATCGCGGTTGTGTATTTACACTGCACGCGTGCCCCGTGGGTCCCCTGTGTCACTACCTTGGGTGGTTCCTTGTGGTCCAAGCGCTTCTAGAGGCTCTAGGCCTAGTGTCTAGTTCAGTCGTGGTTCTTATACCACTTTATTGGTATATGGTTTGGTACGCCCCTAGGGCCCAAACGTGTATTTGTGCTATTACTGTGTTTAAATAACTTCTAACTTATGTACTTCGAACTCTAGCCTCATAAAGAGACTAGAGGGGTGTGTTTAGCAATAAATACATATATTTTGAATATATACCTGGTGTGGTGCTCTTTCATTTGGTCACTCAAGAGATTATAGACTGGTAAAACAAGCTGCTTTACATTCCTTCAAGACTTAGCCTGAAGGCTGCTCTCCATAGCTACCACTAGGATAGCTTTCAATAAGGTTGTCTTTAACCTATCTCCAATAAGGGGTTGTTTGGACTGGTGCAAGGTGCCCACTATAATTAGTGGACAGCATATACCAGGCCAACTTCTCACAATAATAAGCCAAAGCGGTAAACTAAAATAAGTAAGTTAAATGTTAAAATACCAGTTCCAGTGTGTGAGATCAACAAGAAAGACTGGGCAACTTCATTGCAGCAGAATTTACAAACACCACTCCGATAACAGAATGGGAGCAGCCTACTCCTGTCCTGTGTGAATATTGTGGCCCTACTTCCACTGCTTCCAACCTGCCTTGCTTGTATTCTGGCTGCCATGCATGAGAAGGTAGCCCATTTGCCACAACCTTACCTGTGGGCCGCTAAACACTGGCACATGTCCCTTAAATGTCCCTGAACTGGCACTAAAAGGTTGCCCCTTTATCGCGAGCAGCTGTGGGAGAAGCCGCCAGGAAACCCACACAATAAAATATGCATGTGCCGATGATGTATTCTTCGCACAGGTCTATGACAGGTCACTCAATAGCCTAGGTGTCTCCTTAAGATGCCATCTGAGAAACAAGCATTGGAAAAGCCCGCAGATCTGGCCCTGGCAGGATGTGCAATGATTATATTTCTTTTAAGGGTGCCAAAAAATAAAACTTGTAACCACCTAGATGTAGCTGACATGCGCCTGCATAAAAAAAAGATGTAAATATCATTCAATGCTGTGCCATTTTATTAGGGATGCTTTTAAATAAAAAACCTTTCTGTTGTACACGATTATTATAATTATTATTTTATTATTATTACTATTATTATTATTACCATCACCATAATTATTATTATTTTCATTATTTAAAAGAATGAATCACCACCTAAGCAAACACTCAAATCACAGGTAGTTATAGTGTTAAACACTGTATAACCTTAAAGAGGAGACAGAAAATCAATCATCATCAAACTGGGCACCCAAAATGCAGGCAAATAAATAACTAGCTTTTAATGTTAATATAATTTTTTTTTAAAAAGCACAATTTATACCAGCTATGTCACTGAAGAGAAAGGAACTATTTTTAGGTGGATGTGAACAATGCACAGAGGCTTTATGCAGTCACTCAAAATTAAGGGAGTCAGTGTGTAAAGCGGGCAGTGCCACTGTCCCATGCTGTGTGCTGTGGTGGGCAGAAGCAAAATGTAAATGGTAAAGTAACAGACCAACACGCGAACCCCTCTGACTAAAAGCCCCTCAATGTATATTATGTTTGGAATTTTTGGTAAAGCAATAGTCAGGTGAGACAGCTAATGCTGTCTCAAAGGCCAGACCTAAAAAGCTTTCTATAAAAGCAAAAGTATTTTTGGTGATCTAAGAAAACAGACATTCTTATATTAGTCCCTGGCACTAAAAGGAACTACTTTAGGGCATATTAAGAGATCTTTGCATCATGCTTGTACTACGCAACGTGGTACAGCGTGACACAAACCTCGAAGTCAGATTAATGAAGCCACGCAAAGCCAGCTTGCGTCGCTTTGATTGGCTTCAAAATAATGGAGTAAGGCAACACAGCGCAAATTGCTGCTTTGCCTTTCTCTGCGCAAGGGAGCCATTCCATGGGCATTGCGGTGGGTGTTTCAACTCAGCTCCCATGGTTGTTGACCCATTCCCAAGGAATGCATTCAAAAGATACGCCTCCCCGGAGAGGCATAATGAGGAGAAATAACATGCATTCTGCAGCAAATGTAGAGAGAGAAAAAGGCCTTTAAGGATTGTTTTTGTGCAGGATGGTGCCCCTTCCTGCACAAACTCAATCCTGCCTTCAACACACCCAGCCTTGGCATCATGGTGCAAGGGTGCTTGCATTGGTGCTAGGCTACCAAAACGGTGCCAGCACAGGGGGAAATGACAGAAATGCACCGTATTGGATAAATACGGTGCTTTCCTACCCTTTCCCTGTGACGCAGGGCAGCACAGCCAGGTGACTTTCTGTTCTGTCCTGCACCACAAATTTCATAAATATTGCCCTTTGTGTCTGGATGTTCTCCATGTGAACACTTAGAATGCCACCACTCAGTGTGAAATTAGCCAATTGCTGAAGTTAGCTGACTAACTGCCCCATGCTGTAGAGGTCAAAAGACAAATGACACAACAGTAGACCCATGAATGAAGAGGACTGTCTGAAAGCCCCTGTAATATATATAAAATGCATCATTTACAGTGAAGTTAGCCAATGACTAAAGTGGGATGACCCATTCTCCCATAGAGTGTGCTGTAGTGGGCGGATGAAAAGTATGAAAGACACAAAGGCAGACCAATGAATGAAGAGATCAGACCATAAATCAGTTAACAGGATGAATAAAACTGCACTGAAGCATACATAAGTCAGCATTGAGGTGTGTGATTAACTAGCTATTTTCAAAGGCTAGGTAGCTATTTTTAAAATGTTCCTTATCAAAGGGTGTTTTTCAGTTCCTGGAAAGGACATGCACTGCTAGTTATCTTCAGAACATGCTGTGTTGAGGGGTTTTCCAAAAGATATTTTTTGCACTCAGCCTAAAGGGGAGAGGATGCAGCGTTAGGGCCAGGGCCACAGCCTCAGTGTTGGCCCAACATCCTGTGATTCTGGGCAAATCATTTACAAAGAAATGAATGTGTCTTTTTGTGTGTAAACTGGCACTCAAATACCTTCGGGTTGAGTTTGAGCTATATAAAAACTGCGAAAAACAAAAACTCTGGGCCTCATTTATAATAGTTTGACGTATGGCAATGCAACAAGCCTTCCTGCTGTGCTGCCAAGTGTCAAAATAAAACGGCAGGAATGCCTTTTTATTCCTACAAGATATGGCGCATTCCTGTTCTTTTACCCAGCGCCAATGCAGACACCCTTGTACTATGGTGCAAGGCTGTCTGAGTTGCAGTTGCATGGATGATTGTTGTTGTGCAAGAAGGGACACCTTCCTTGAGCCATGTAGAGCTCCCGTCATGCTCTGTGGATGAGCTCACTTCCGAAGGAGGAGGGGTTGCAGCCCCAGTGCGGGCAGCAAGCTGGGCTGATGGCGGCATCTGAAGAAATGGAGAATACGAACATGGCATGAATGCGACATGGGAATGCAGCACTCTGATCCCTTCGACTAGGGAGGGGTCATTAGCAGTCGATGCAGCACTAATCCGGCACTGGCCAGCGAGTGGTCCCCGAGCATTGCTGTTGCTGCTGCGTGGCTGCAGAAAGTCACGGTGAGCGGCGGTTGTGGCCTGCATTGTAGATACCTCTCTGACCATGAGGCACTGGCACTCAAGACCAAGTTTCCTGGCGTCTCTCAGGTATCCTCAGTGGCGCTATGCGCGCAGTTCAAAGAATATACAGAGAGATACAGAGAGATGTTGAAGGCGTCTACTGAGGGGAACTAAGGAATTCCTTACAAATGCCACTAATCTTCATCTACTGGGGGGATAGATCCAAGGATCAATTCTTCAGACAAGATTGAAAATCGACTGGTGAGACTGATGAGTCCCCGATGGGCCTTTGATTATAAGACTTCCTGTGTTTGATTAACCTCCTATAAAGTACCTAGGCATACAAGGTAACTGCAGGAGAGGGGCGGTAGTAGAATGTGAGGAGACTGAGTGGGACTATGAATCTCACACCTCAGCCAGCAAGGAATACATTTAAAAAGGCCCTAGAGTAAGATAAGGGGAGGGTAAAAGAGGAAGGGAGGAAGAAACAAGGAGGAAAATAAATACGCTCTAGTTGATCACAACTGATTTGATCCACAATAATCACCAGAAGATTATGAGGAGGGGGAAGGAGCTCAGGAGGGAGCATTAGGCTCCCCCTTGAGAAGAGGAAAAAACAAGTCGGTTGCGGAGGCGGTTCGCCTACTGCGGAGGTGGTTCACCTACTGCGGATGCGGCTTGCGGCCGACCTGTGTTAGTTCCGCATTACCCTGACTCACTACCAGTAACTAAAGATAACGAATCTTTAATGCAGTGTATTTCAAGAGACCCTTCAGCAGTAAAAAAATGCGCTACAAGGAAGAAACCAAAATCAAAACAAAATTTCAAAGGAATTGAATCTTGTCTTCTAATCACTCAACTTCCTCCCCATCTCCAGATAGAGTGGGGCATAAATCGTCACGGGCTGGAAGAAATAAAATGGATCTTGGGAAGAACACAGATAAGAGCAATACCCCCTCAATAGTGGAAGAAGCCAACACAGGAATCAAAGCCTCCTTTTCACAAAAAGATCTGCGTACTGCTTGACCAGAAGATCCTCCCCCCCACCCTGCAACCAGGAAAATCAACATACCCCCTTTTCACTCTAGGAGGATCTAAATATGTGCACAAAAGCAATCCGTTCTAACCAGCCAACGTGCAATCGATGACTAATGGTGAAATACCCCCTGAATCCGCTCCAGCACAGAACAAAGCACTAACAATGTTAACGGAAATAGAAGAAACAACTGAGGTGCCAGCTCACACTATATCATCTACTATTATTGAGACAACATTAAGCCAGATATTATGTGAACTTCGCGAAATGAAGATTTCCCAAGAAGCGGCACTTCGTAAAACTAATGAGCAATTGGGCCAGCTCAACGAGAACTTTCATCAGCTCTCAACCTGTTTGACACAGGTTGAACAGAAGATGTCTGCTGTAGAAAATGATACCAACGAACAGGGGAGTAATATATCTAGACTGCAAGCTGAACTTGAAGATCTCCAGTTAAAAAAACTGGATGATGCTGAAAATCGGGCTTGGAGCACCAACCTAAGATTTATTGGCATACCAGAAGATCGCAAAGCAGGCCAGTCGCCGGTTCAATTAATAAACGATCTGGTGCACAAGGTAGTTCTCCCAGATAAAGCAAAAGATATCGGTGATCTGACTATTAACAGAGCACATCGAGTGCCAGCAATTCGTGCCACAGATCCCAAATTTCCAAGAACAATCCTGGTTAACTTTGGTGATTACAGAATCAAAGATCAAATCCTGTTGCAAGCAATCCAAAAAAAACATTCACTACTCCAGATAACTTTTCATTTAGAATCTACTCAGACATGTCAATTTTGACATCTCGAAGGCATAAAGACTTCGTGGGAATGATCGATGAATTTAAACAATATAATGCTCCGGCTGGGAAATTCAGCAATCTAAGCTAAAAGTCTTATTTAAAGGCAGATAATATATATTCCAGTCAGTAGAGCGGCCCAAAGATGTCCTTCTTCCCATTAAGAGGGGAGATGTGACTAAGAAACAGTATTTATATCTATTAGAGATTTTTTGAGGATTGTTGGCAATGCTGAAGATAAGGAATGATATTGACACCCCTTTACTCTGTTTTCTTTTGCTAGTCCATCTTAGGGATAATAAGCTGTTCGCTACCTTCTCCGGGAAGAAGCTCCTAGTACCATGTCAAGGTACAATGGTAGGGGAAAGGGGATGGTTTGGGGGAAGGGCACAGGGGGGGATAGGCCCATGATGGGTAGGGGCCCGGCCAAAGGGAGGGGGGAGGAGATGGGATCACTTCAGGGTGGGGGAAGAAAAAAGAAAAAGGTAATCACAGGCCTAGATAGGAGAATCTTCCAAAATTATGGGATCAGAACGATTTCCGAGGGTAGAAGAAGTCACTTAAATAGAATTACCAGAGGTCTGAAAGAGATAGCCTGTTTTAATGGCTGAGCCACAGCTACTCCGAATAGTCTCATGTAATATAAACAGGGGAAATAATAAAACTAAATTGAGAGCCACAGTTCAATGGCTAATGGGAAATCATCCCCACGTGATATTATTGCAGGAGACTCATTTCAAAAGAAGTATGCCTCCACCTAAATGGCCAAAATTTATAAAACAGGCTTTTTTGGCCTCAGCCGATGCAGCGGTAAGGGGTGTTGCAATACTATTCACATGTTATTCCCAAGGGGAAACCCTCCAGGCTACGAGTGACCCTTTAGCGAGATGGGTAATGGGACAGCTGAAAGTTGGGGAACAGATCTTTCACCTAGTGAGCTATTACGGCCCAATAAATGATTAGATCTTAGCTTTGGGAAGTTTGGGCCACGCATTAACTCCACTACATGGAGATATCATTATAGGAGGGGACTTTAATTTTATTTAAAATCTGGGGCTGGATTCCTCTTGTAGAAACAAGTCACAAAATAAACCGTTAACCTCTAGATACTTGAATAGCATGATAAGAGATTAGCATTAATGGATCCGTGGAGCGTCCCGCAAGGAAAGAATTCACTTGTTTTTAGAAAAGGCATAACTCAGCATCTAGAATAGATTTTTTTTAAATTTCCCACCAGTGCACAATAGCGAAGTCCTGAATTATCCCTAATCCCTTTTCAGACCACTCAGTGCAGGTAATACAGATTAAAACACATGCCAGTAATAAAAATCAAACCAGGTCGATGTTAGATAAAACCTTAACTGAAGAGAGTTGGACTAAAAAAATTCAAGAGCTACTTATAGAATTTGCCCATAGAAATTTAGGATCTGCTCTTACCTTTCCGGTATGGGAGTCCTGTAAGGCATTTATTAGAGGGGAAGCAATCTCACGTAAGGCATGCATTATCAAGGAAAAAAAAGAACTGGCTGGGCAGCTACAGCGAGATCTCGATCAAGCAAGTCAATCTCATACCATATTGCATTCCGAAATAACGGTATCCAACTTAAAGAAAGCCAGGCCGAATATTAGAAACTTTTATGAGCATCAGTCAATAGTAAACAGAAATACGTGCCTACAAGAGTGGT
Organism: Calotriton arnoldi; assembly: GCA_963921515.1. Classification (NCBI taxonomy): domain Eukaryota; kingdom Metazoa; phylum Chordata; class Amphibia; order Caudata; family Salamandridae; genus Calotriton; species Calotriton arnoldi. Next base: position 802,120 of record CAWUFW010003147.1, read on the forward strand.
ATGAAGAAAGTGAGCAAGCAGGCAAATTCTTAGCATGGTCTCTCAAAAAAAAAAATCAATTATGCCACTACTAAACTTATTTATGATGAGCAGGAAGAACAAGATGTCTACCAGATAGATGAAATTAACAAGTTTTTCTTATCCCATTATGAAAAACTTTAATTTGCCCCTACCCCCTACATCGATTGAAAAAATAGACAAATTCCTCAATACAATGGCGTTATCTACTCTGACCTCCTATCAGAAGGCTCAGGTAATGGAACCAATTTCCGAGACAGAGACACAGACAGCCATTAACGATACACCAGTTGGAAAAGCCTGTGGCAATGATGGAACACCTATTGAATTTTACAAAATTTTCATGTCACAATTAATTAGCCTATTACTGCCATTATTTTATGCGATTCTAGAAGGGTGTAAGATCCCAAAAACATTTTTCGGAAGCATGTATTGTTAGCTTTTAAAAAAAGGGTAAACCACCTGACAATCCCGGATCACACTGACCCATTCGTTTATTAAATAATGATTACAAACTTTTCACTAAAATAATGGCGAAGAGAATTACTTTAATAGCACAGAGTTTGATCCATGAGGACAAATGTGTTTTTTTACCAGATAGACTTCTTACTAATAATACAATTTTTTTAATTAAAGCAATCAGTTTTTTGCACATAGTGATACCAAATAGGCAATCATCATGATTGACGCAGAAAAAGCCTTCGACTTGGTGAATTAGAATATCTTGTTCGCCATGCTAAAGAAGTTTGGATTTCCTGTAAGCTTAGTCGATATGCTACGGAATGTATATGAAAAAGCAGAGGCAAAAATAATAAACAACACACAAGCGGTGGGCACAGTTAAGATCCAGAGAGGCACCCGACAGGGTTATCCAATGTCCCCTGTTCTGTTTCCTCTGGACATTGAGCCATTAGCCTCCTTGATTCACCAAAACCCCTTAATCAAACCACCAGTAACGGGGGCACCCAAATTGAAGTTATTTGTGGATGATCTAATTCTTTACTTAAAAGCCGATCTGGCAAATATTAACAAACTTTTGATACAATTAGATCTTTCTGTGATCTCGGGGGGTATAAAATCAATGATAATAAATCAGAAATGTTATTATTTATTTGTCATGAACAGGTTTTACCCCCAGATCTTTGGATCCAGATGGCAGAGGATAATCCCATTCGATAGTTAGGTATCTGGGTTTCACACAATTTCTCACTTAATTATATTACCACCATTAATAAAGTCAGAAATATTCTAAAAAACGGGCAAAATCTACCTCTCACAATAATTGGAAGAATTGCTTTGATTAAAATGATGAAACATTCCGCTTTTTATCTTTATCTTTCCAAACGAACTTATTAAAATCCCGCAAAACTATTTTTTTAGAAATAGATCAAATGCTGCGAAAGTTTATCTGGTCAGAGAAGAAACCACGTACTCAATTAAAAATGCTACAGCTGAGTACGGAAGAAGGCGGATTAGGGCTCTCCCATATGCAGAAATACTTTCAAGCCACCTATTTCGATTGGTGTGGACGAGCAGCAGCGTCGCGTGATCATGGGTTTAATTTCTACCTTCAGCAAATGCTACTAAAAAATATACATCTAAAATCCTTCATTAAAATCCCCGGATACCCAAGTGCTACAGATATAAGACTCAGAAACCTAATTAAAACACTGTAGGGATCTAGTATTGCTGATGGATTCGCAGACATAAAAAATTTGGGAAAGGCTAGGAGTTTATCAAATAAAGGATCTTGTAATGCAGGGAGAGATTACATTTTGGGAACAAGTTATAGGACATAGATCAGAAGAAATCTCGGGGTTAGTTTTCTCATATCTCCAGATTTCTAGTCTAGTAAAAAACTTAAGACTGCCCGATGGCCCACTTTCAGAAGCTATCACCCATGCACTCTATACCAAGGAAATGTTGGGAATAGGGAATTGGTATCGCATTTTTCAGAGCCAACTCTACAAACAAATGGTCCAAAGCGCTCTTGTAAAAATATAGGAATCCACGGGATGTCGTATAGATGCAGCACTATGGAAGGACTTTAATAGATGATCTAATAAAGCCATGCGTGGAGGTAACTTTAAACGCATGCACTTCTTCTCTAAATGGCAGTTATATTATACCCCTGAGAAACTCCCAAAAATGTTTCCAGATATGGCATCAGGCTGTTTTCGATGCAACTACCCAAAAGGGGATTGGTTTCATATTTGCTTTTCCTGCCCTAAATTAACAGACTACTGGAAAAAGATCTTCCAGTGGATCAACAGGCAACTTAAGCAAAACCTAGATCCCCACCCCTCAGCTATTTTATTTGGAATTTCTCACCTAAACTTACTTGTCCATCAAAAACAGCTTGTTTTTATCGCCTCTTTGGTAGTCAAATCCTTGATTTGAATTGGAGATTACCAGTGCCACCTAGCTTTTCACAATGGGTAGCCAAAATGAGGCAAACTAAGGAAAGGGAAGAAATCTATTCCCGTAGAATAGGAGCAACCCAAATATTTAGACAAATTTGGGGAGAAGACTAAAGGTTTTAAAGATAGTAGCGGCAAGGGGAATAATTAAAACCCATATATCCCAGTATTAGAATAAAGAGATTGCTTATAGATTACTATATTCAGCTTGTTATATGTACTTTGTAAAGATAAATATGTGTTTTTTAGAGTATCAATGAATTACTTTTATTGTAAACCACTATTTTTTGCTTCAGAAATACTAATTATTGCAACTTTGTTTACTTATTTTTGTATCATGGGCCTGTGATTATTGGAATAAATAAAAAATAACTCGAAGCACACAAAAACAATCAGTAATGGCATTTTGCTCCTTCTTATTGCAGAATGCAGTCATCTTAGAGTATCTATGGAAGGTTGAGGTTGGAGAGGGGATATCCATGGAGACAAAGAGTTAGGGGATAAATGAAGAAAAATGAGGAAAAACCCACCTGCAGCCAGGACACCATCTGGCTGCAAACTAACAAGTGTAAAAAAGAAAAAAACAATACAACAAGCCATTTCCATGTGGGATCTGGAACAACATCTCTGTGTCCATGAGGACTGCCCCAACGTTGCTCCAATTTAGGAAAGAGTTGAAGACTCACCTCCTTAAAGAACACTACATCACAATGCAACAGCCATCCACAACCCAGCCCTCACTCCTGCTACTTGTTGACTTCAATCTAATGTTTGACCATGTGCATCGCTTCGCAGCCTCTTGGCTAGGTTTGCGCAAAGAAATGGGACATGCTTATGTACATGCTAGACATCACGCATGCACACTTGCACTTTGGTGCAAGGGTGTGCACATAGTGCAAGGCAGGCTTGAAGACCACCAGCGAAAGGGGAGAGAGAAACAATGCCATATCTTAGTACATAGGGCGCTGTTCTTCTCTCGCACAAGGCAACGGAGGAGCTTTAGCTTTAACGCTGAATGAAATATTAGTAAATCTATCCCCTCCTCCATGCCCCCAGTGTCTTATAAGGAGGAACCTTGTGGTTGGTTACAGAGAAAATCCGTGACAGACACTTGTGGGTCTGCACAGAGCACTTCCTCTGTAACAGATTCAATCAAGTTAAGGTTGAGAGAGTTCAGTACAACACTGGGGCAGCACAGAGGTCTCTTATTATGAGCCCAAATTGTCGAAGAACTAGGGATGCAGCGCAGATGAAAAGGGCAAGGGCTTATTCGGAAACTGTGATGAGTTAGGAGACTTATTGGGAGGAGAAATTACCACTGAGCTGCAGTCATCATCTATGTGAGATATTAGAGATGGAAATGTCAATCTTGTTATGTATGTAAAACAGTGAGATGGAACATCTCTATTATATATACTCCCTTCAACGAATAACAGAATCCCAAAAGCGCCGGGACACTCTTGGGAGTAGCCGCGTGCTTTATAAATACCAGATAACATAACATAACATAACAAAATCTTGTCATAGAATGCTTCAATAACCTGTGCCAGTCTGACAGGGCATCACATGAAACAGGACCTGTTGTCCTCTTACCCGTCACAGGTAACTGGTTGGGGCTCCTCGTGAAAGGTTGGCTCTGAGGAGATGAATGTTGAGTGAATGACAAAGGATCCTCCAATGATGATATCCCCATCCCTGGAGTAGGAGTCCTGCTTCCAGACATGTAGGTCACAAGGAGGGTCCTGGGTGCCCTTGCCCACAGAGCAGAGAAGAAGAAACACTGTGCAAACAGAGAGGACCATTGGTGCTCTGGTGGACTCCAAGGCCTCAGTTAAGGGTTGTTTTACATCAAGGATCACAAACAACAATTATGGGTTTAAATTCATGTGGAGTGCCTAGAGGTGGAGCTTAAGAACTATTCTCTCCACTGAAAATCAGTTTACTCAGGCAGCTTGCAGCTTCCAAAGGCAGTGCCTGGCAGGCTGCATGAGGCAGCTCTTTTAAAAGACCAGCCACAGGGCAGAGTTTGAAAATTACTGCAGGTCCAAGACCCAAGGTCTAAAGTGGGCAGAAATCTGCAAAGGGTGCTCTGGCAGGAACCAACAATATGTTCCTTCAAAGAATCAAAATGGTCTCAAAGATGAGTTATTCATACTTGGGATTTCATTAGCTGCCTTTCTCTGTAGTGAAGAGGCTGTATGGCACACCTTGGCACCTTCTCATGCCAGGCTGTTGGAATGGCTGACCACAGAGTGCAATGCTGCTATCTGACTGGCACCCTCACCAGTTCAAGGGTTATATGGTGCCCCTAACACTCCCCGAAGGACCCAGGTGTTACCTGAACGCAGTGTCTCAAGCCATCCAAGACATCACTCCAAGGATGATGCACAATTGCTCCTAAGATGGATAGCAATTAGTATGTCGTGATTAGAGCTGTTCTTTTAATTATAAGTGGCAATAGATACAAGCATGCATCTTTAATTGTTGTTATTATGTTTGCCTCAAGGTGTGTCCTCAGAGAACAGAGGATATTGAGGGAATCCATTATTATGTAACGTCCCATCCCTGTATCTTCGCTCTGACCCACATCTGAACCCTCTATATCTGTAAATAATGAGATTCTATGCTGAAGCATCTAAATAATTGCTACAAAAGATCAAAAACACATTTTCACTTGGATCATTTGTTACAATGCAACATTTAAACTACACCTTGATGATAAATGCAGCCACCCTTCCTAGTGACTAAGGATATAGACCCAGGAAAACAATCCCCCAATACTGAATAGCACATCTTGTCCAAAAACTAGGTGTCAGAAGAGGTGTGTTGCTATGTACCAAATCTGACCAGAATGGGTGTGGCCCACATGCATGGCCATTGTGGCCACTGTGCATAGACGTATATCCTTTAACCATCACTTGGTCATTAGACATAGACTTCTAAGTTAAGCTAAATAAAAGATTCACCCTGGAAAGGACTGAGGACCATCCTCACGTAGTGCCAGGAAGACTAAAGTCCATATTGAGGGGCCTGGATAGAGGAGAGGCGGTCTCACTGATTGCTTAAGGACATTTAGGGGTGGCCAGGTCAAAGGGCACACGTGAGAGCAGATGACATGTCCTCTTAGCTAGCATGCAGCAGAGTGGCATCAATTAGCTGACTACTGCAGAGAGCATTCTCTCATATGGGAGGTGGACAATGGTGGCATAGCTTGATGCCCCTTCGGAGACCCAGGTTATGAGGTAGTAGTGCCACACCGTCCCATCTAGGCCTGTAGCCCTTTGTTATGAAACATAGGTATTTTATTGCAGAAGTTTTGTATTATGCTAATGTGCTTATCTGTGATGGCTTGCATACAAGTACCACTGCTACTTTGACAAGTATTACTCTGGTGAGAAACAGATTGCACAATCCTCACCACGGATTTGTAGGATCGGTTTTTCAAATAGTGGCGCATAACGTATGTGAAATTGAGCTTTCACTAGCTTATGACAACTTTTTTTGTGATCCATCTTGGATGCAACACCATAGTATACCACATGATTATTGCTGTTGTTATTATTTTGTTGTAATGAAGGATTCTAGGCCTTGCAATGTAAAGACTGAGGGGCATATTATCAAGGGCTCTATCGCCGCTTTAGCGGCACTTTTGCCGCTAAAGCGGCGATATTTCTATCGCCCTATCAGCAAGCTGTCGCTAACAGGTGTTAGCGACAGCTTTTAAGCGATAGCGACTGGTTTGGGTTCCTCTTTGCATGTCAGCGATATTTATCGCTAATGACATGCAAAGGAGGCGTTCCCAACCTAAAAGCGACTGGAAACAGTCGCTAAGGTCGCTATCGCCTATTAGCGAGGCAGGGGAGGTGATTAACGAACCAGCGCTAAACACGTTTAGCGCTGGTTTGTTGACGCCTGGTCCAAACCTGACTTAGCCATGTAATCCAATGGGAGGTGGATTACATGGCTAAATCCCCCTCGCCCTATCAGCAAGCTAACACTGGTCACAGTGTGAATATCGCTTGTTTTCAAGCGATATTCACACTGTTCTCCAGGGTTTCTATCGCATTGGAGATAAGCGTTGCTGATAGCACGCTATCTCCGCGATAGAAACCTGCGATAGCCGGCGATAATTATCCTAGCGCTAAGTGCGCTTAGCGATAATTATCGCCGGTTATTGCTAATAGGCCCCAAAGGGGCATATTTACAAGGGCTTTATCTCCGCTTTTTTGGCTTACAAAGCCAAAAAAGCGGAGATAAAACCACGCCCTATTTACAAGAGGGTGCTAACATGCATAATTGCATGTTAGCACCCTTTTTCACAACGCCTCACTTCGCATCTCCAATAAGATGCAAAGTGGGCGTTACTGGGCGTACCCAAGATGGGCTACCTTGCAAATATCGCTGATGTTTACATCGCGATATTTACAAGGCAGCCCACATGATTTTAGCACACATTAGATTTTGGCGAAAACAGCCGTTTTCGCCAAAACCTAACGTCTGCTAAAATCCTGACTTAGCCATCCCTAACATAGGGGGTGGATTATGCTGATATGACCCTGTGGGTCGTATCAGCAAGGTTATACGCCTTTTGCAGGAACATCGCTGAAAAACCAGCGATGTTCCCTGCAAAGGGCGATAACCTCGCTATCTCTGGAATTTTTATCGCCCTGGAGTAACACGTTGTTAATAACGCGCTACCAGGGCGATAAATACCTGAGATAGCCTGCGATAATATAATTATCGCTAAGCACGGCCAGCGATAATTATCGCTGGCCGTTGTTAATATGCCCCAAAGACTTTCCTTGCTGCACTAAACGACATGAACGTATCCCAAGATAACCTAACTGTCTGAGACTAGATGACATACTACGTAACAAGTCATGTCACATGTACAGACTCTGGGAACGCCCGAGTCTAATGTCGTAGAATGGTGAGCGAATCTCTGATTGTAGTAAAATGTTTCTTTTTGCTTGTTTCTTGTTGGTAAAAAGCCTGTGAACCATGAACTCATGATGTGAATTATGAAATCCTTTGTCTAGAGTCCCCTAAAAGGATGTGATTCCTCTGGGTAGGTCTCCCCCCATCCGCACAGCGCCACCTGTGCGTCCAGCTCCCTGCTGCTGCTGATCTGAGGCCCTCCTCCACCCGCAGGCTACCACCTGCGCCTCATCCCTGGTGGCCAGTGGTAGGCCGTAGGTAGGTTCTTGTCATTGTGAGCGTCACTGTTACTGTCTCTCCCTCTATATTTGTGCCCCCACTGTTTTTCCACTGTTTTTGCCCTTCCGTTCTGTGCCCCCACTGCTGTGACTGTTTTTCGTTCTGTGCCCCCACTGTTTTTCCACTGTTTTTGCCCTTCCGTTCTGTGCCCCCACTGCTGTGACTGTTTTTCGTTCTGTGCCCCCACTGTTTTTCCACTGTTTTTGCCCTTCTGTTCTGTGCCCCCACTGCTGTGACTGTTTTTCGTTCTGTGCCCCCACTGTTTTTCCACTGTTTTTGCCCTTCCGTTCTGTGCCCCCACTGCTGTGACTGTTTTTCGTTCTATGCCCCCACTGTTTTTCCACTGTTTTTGCCCTTCCGTTCTGTGCCCCCACTGCTGTGACTGTTTTTTCGTTCTGTGCCCCCACTGTTTTTCCACTGTTTTTGCCCTTCCGTTCTGTGCCCCCACTGCTGTGACTGTTTTTCGTTCTGTGCCCCCACAGTTTTTCCACTGTTTTTGCCCTTCCGTTCTGTGCCCCCACTGCTGTGCACTGTTTTTTCGTTCTGTGCCCCCACTGTTTTTCCACAGTTTTTGCCCTTCCGTTCTGTGCCCCCACTGCTGTGCACTGTTTTTTCGTTCTGTGCCCCCACTGTTTTTCCACTGTTTTTGCCCTTCCGTTCTGTGCCCCCACTGCTGTGACTGTTTTTCGTTCTGTGCCCCCACTCTTTTTCCACTGTTTTTGCCCTTCCGTTCTGTGCCCTCACTGCTGTGCACTGTTTTTTCGTTCTGTGCCCCCCTGTGCCCTTTTTGATTTCTGTACCCCCTCGCCCTCCTGTTTCCCGCCGCTGTGTCCCCTGCGGCCCCGCCCCCCTCGCTGACCACTCGCTGCCCCTGCCTCCTGCCTCCCAGCTGCTCCTCCCTCCCACCTCCCCATATATGGCGGCCGCTGCGCCTGGACCGCGCCCAGCGCCAGAACCCCTGGCCCCCGCATCCGCCATGAAGACCACCTCCGATACGACGCCAGCACCCTCATCGTTCTCAACCCAGGACGGACCTCCACCTGCTTCAAGGCCGCCCCGAAACGCACCCATGGTCCCTTCACCTGCCGGAACTGCAGCTTCACCTGCCTCGTAGAGCCCGAGACTCCCGCCAAGAAGGACCTCAACCATCTCCGGTGCATCCTACTAAACACCCGCTCCGCACCCAAACACGCCATCGAGCTCTGGGACCTACTCGACACCTCATCACCGGACGTTGCCTTCCTGACAGAGACCTGGATGAACGAATCCTCCGCACCCGACATCGCCATAGCCATCCCCGACGGCTACAAGATCACCCGCAGAGACCGCACCAACGGAATCGGAGGAGGAATCGCCATCGTCCACAAAGACACCATCAAGGTCTCGAACAGCACCGACGACACTCTCAGCACCGCCGAACACATGCACTTCCAGATCCACACGGATCCCAACACCACCGTAAGAGGCACCCTCATCTACAGACCCCCAGACCCCGACCCCAGTTCAGCGACTCCATCGCCGACTTCATCAGCACGCACGCCCTGACCTCCACCGACTACATCCTCCTCGGAGACCTGAACTTTCACCTGGAGAACAACAACGACAGCAACTCCTCCACCCTGATCGACAACCTCGCCAACCTCGGACTGAAACAGCTCGTCACGACGCCGAACCACATCGCCGGACACACGCTCAACGCTATCTTCTCCTCAAGCTCCCACGTCTCCTTCAGCCACACCTCCGAACTCACCTGGACCGACCACCATAGCATCCACGTCACCTTCCGGAAACCCGCCGCACACCACCACACCCTACAGATCCCCCGCAGATGCTGGAGCAAAGTCACCGAAGACCAACTCCAGACAAACCTCGCACTCAGCCCACCCACCGACCCCTCCAACCCCGACGCCGCCGCCCACAATCTCAGACGATGGATGGACGACTGCGCCAACACCTTAGCCCCGCTGAAAAAACCAACCTACAAAGACACCAGCAAGAGAGCCAGCTGGTTCACCCCGGAACTCCTAGCATCCAAGCGCACCTGCCGGAAACTGGAGAACAAATGGCACAGCGAGAAGACGCCGGACAGCCGCGCAGCCCACAAAGACGCCATCCGCAACCACCATCACCTCATCAGGTCCGCCAAGAGGACCTCCTTCAAAGACCGCCTCGACAACAACGCACACAACAGCAAGGAGCTCTTCAGCATCGTGAAGGAACTCTCCAACCCCAGCTCCAATGCCAACGACATCCCGCCGTCGCAAGCCCTGTGTGATTCCCTCGCCACCTTCTTCCACCGCAAGATCGCCGACATCCACGATAGCTTCAACTCCCGGACAACCCCAACAGGCCCCGGCACATCAGACCCGCCGCACCCCATCGACCACGACCCCCTGACAGCCTGGGTCAATGTGAACACCGAGGACACAATCAAGACCATGGGCACAATCCACTCCGGCTCCCCATCAGACCCTTTTCCACACCACATCTTCAACAAAGCCGGCAGCTCCATCGCACCCCACCTGCGCAACGTCATCAACCTCTCCTTCGAGACCGCGACCTTCCCAGAGAGCTGGAAACACGCCGAGATCAATGCCCTACTCAAAAAACCCAAGGCGGACCCAAGCGACCTCAAGAACTTCCAGCCCATCTCCCTGCTTCCATTCCCAGCTAAGGTCATCGAGAAGATCGTCAACAGACAGCTCACCTGCTACCTCGAAGATAACAGCATCCTGGACCCCTCCCAGTCAGGATTCCGCAGCAACCACAGCACCGAGACCGCCCTCATCGCCGCCACAGTTGACATCAGGATCCTGCTGGACAACGGCGAGATGGCGGCCCTCATCCTCCTGGACCTCTCCGCCGCCTTCGACACTGTTTGCCACCGCACACTACGCACACGCCTCCACGACGCAGGGATCCAAGACAAGGCCCTGGATTGGACCACCTCCTTCCTTTCCGGCAGAACCCAGAGCGTCCGCCTCCCCCCATTCCGATCCGAAGCCTCCGAGATCATCTGCGGCGTACCCCAGGGATCTTCCCTCAGCCCAACACTGTTCAACATCTACATGGCTCCACTCGCACGCATCGCCCGACAGCACGACCTCAACATAATCTCCTACGCCGACGACACTCAACTGATCCTCTCCCTCACCAAGGACACCCTCACCGCCAAATCCAACCTCCACTAAGGAATGAAAGCCGTCGCCGACTGGATGAAGTGCAGTCGACTTAAGCTGAACACAGACAAGACGGAGATCCTCATCCTCGGCTCCAACCCATCAGCCTGGGATGACTCCTGGTGGCCCTCGTCACTAGGGGCACCCCTGACACCAACCGACCACGCACGCAACCTGGGAGTCATCCTCGACTCAACGCTCACCATGACCAAGCAAGTCAACGCAGTCTCCTCCTCCTGCTTCAACACCCTCCGCATGCTCCGCAAGATCTACAGGTGGATCCCGACAGACACGAGAAGAACAGTCACCCAGGCCCTCGTCAGCAGCAGACTCGACTATGGAAACGCCCTCTACGCAGGAGCCCTGACCAAGCTCATCAAATGACTGCAAAGAATCCAAAACGCCTCTGCACGCCTGATCCTCGACATTGCACGCCACAGCCACATCACCCCCCACCTGAAAAACCTGCACTGGCTCCCCGTCGACAAGAGAATCTCCTTCAAACTCCTGATCCACGCACACAAGGCACTCCACAAAACTGGCCCAGCCTACCTCAACAGTCGACTCTCCTTCTACGTTCCCAACCATCAACTCTGCTCCGCCGACCTGTCCCTGGCCACCGTCCCGCGCATCCGGAGAACCACCACCGGAGGAAGATCCTTCTCTCACCGCACCGCCAAGATCTGGAACACCCTTCCCCTCAACCTACGACAGACCCAAGACCTGCTGACCTTCAGGAGACGACTCAAGACCTGGCTATTCGACCAGTAGCGGCAACACCCCCACTCCTCTCCCTCAGCGCCTTGAGACCCTCGCGGGTAAGTAGTGCGCTTTACAAATCTTGTGATTGATTGATTGATTGATTGTGCTAGAAAGGACCCTTCCCCTTTCTTAGAAGGGGAATCTATGCTGGATTTCCAGTAGAAATTTACTGAGTTATTCTCAGTTTTCCTTATGATTTTTATGCTCATTGAACTAATTGATTGATTGAGTAAACCTTTAAACCTTAGTCCCTGTCTGTCATCACTAAGCCAAAATGCTTCTAACCTAATATGTAATGTGTAAGATTTAGCTGATAGGAGAGACGGATCCATCAGGGAGCACCAAAGTCCACTAGGAACTACACCACTCCCGGTCCAAGAGTTGTTGGCACGTACTGGAAAGCAAATGAGACACAGGAATGTGAGCTGACAGATCTAGTTGCAGAGCTGATGGTTTCTGACTGGACCTATTTGGCTATGATTGGACTCATTTGAATGAGGAAAATTGACAATAGAACTGACTACTAACCTTTATGACATATAAAAACAAAATAGGCACAAGCAGTGTGGGCCTTTAGCGTTGCACATGTGTATTTTCACATAATATCTGACCAGCTCATACATTCTACATTTTCGTGGCCCCACTACCTAGAAACTACGACTGTTAAACATCCAACATAATTTGAAAAGGAGCATTAATGTTCATTTGCTTCTAAACCCAATTTTCAAGCAATTATGAAAGTCCACACAGATATATCCAATAGATAAAAATCCCATAGAATTCAATTTTCAGGAGACTTGTGATTGCGTTTCCAAAATCCAACTTTTATTCAGTTTTTTAAGACACAGCTCTTTTTCTCTAATTCAGCCGGCTAAGAATAAGACCACCCCTATATCATGCAGCTCACGCAATAGCCCAGATACCAGCAGAGAAAAAATCTATTTCTGCACCCTTTCCTGAGGCTAGCACACCCCTACATTACACTGAGACCACTGTCCCACCTGCTGACCCAACATTGACACCTGCCACTTCAGTTAAGTCCCAGACCCTGATGAGCCTAAGCATTCCTTCCACCCCAATGATTACTATAACGCCTCAAGGCCACCAACCTTTGAGCATTCCCCTGAAAATGGTAGCTGCATCCAGTATATTAGATCCTAAAATAATTAAGGATTTAAGGTCACTAAAGCCGAAGGGACTCAACATGCATATAAGGAAACTGATTCAGAGCATCAGGAAGTGGAGTGATGTGGAGAAATTTAGGGAACTGTGGTCAAAGAACGAAAGATCAAAGGTAAAATGGAAAATGGAAAAAGAAATCCCCTGGGGATGGAGAGGGAGAAGTCACAGAGGGAGTAGTCAAGAAGTACACTTTGATGGAAGTCCAGGGAGGAGGTTACCTGCATGTCCTTTGGTCTTTATCCAATCTCTTCCATTTCACGAACACTCTCAACCTGACAAATGGTACACTCAAATAGATCTTGTTGGAGGATTTGCTTTTTTGAGATATTAGTCCCAAAGGATCTTTGGGCGGAATACAAAAGAGCTGCAGACTGGCCAACACAAGAACCCCCTAGAGTAGCAAACTCAAATGCTCCATCACCATTGGTAAAGAGCAAGTATGACACAGGGTTAGACCTGTCAGCCTTAAGGTAATTTTAACCCAAACCTTTTGCCTTCCACCTCCATCGCTGCTGATCTCATCTTCTCTGGCCTTAGGACTCTGCACACTTTACTGCTGCCAACTAGTGCTATAGTGCATGTGCTCACTCCTTAAAACATGGTAGCATTGGCTTATACCCAATTGGCACATTTAATTTACTTGTAAATACTTACTACAGTGGCACTACATCTGCCTAGGGCTGGCAAATTAAATGTTCCTAGTGGGCCTGCAGCAGTGATTGTGCCACCCACTTAAGTCGCCCTTTAAACATGCTTCAGTCCTCACATTGCAGCCTCCGTGTGCAGTTTTGAAACTGCCGTTTTGACCTAGTAAAATAAGCATTTTATCAAGCCAAAACCTTCCTTTTTAATACAGATAACTCACCTCTAGGATGGGCCCTGAACAACCCAGAAGGTAGGGTGCACTGTATTTAAGAAGTTGGACATGCATTTTTAGGCTTTACAAGTCCTCGTAGTAAAAAAGGTCTTAAATTCATTGTGTTACTTCTGAAAAGCCTACCTCCGCTAAAGACTAGCATTGGGGTTACCCTAATATATTTAATAAGCTATAATTTCTAAATGGGAGCAGGTATTCAGTTCATGTTTGGTGTCTTTGGAATTTTAAAAATGCCACTTTTAGAAAGTTGGCATATTCCTGTCTTAACCATTTAGTGCTTGTAGCCTGTACCTGAGTTACATGACTGAATTTAGCTGACAGTTGAGCTTTCTGTATTCCTCTTAGACAGCCACACACAACAGGAAGCTTAGGTGTGCCTGGATGGGACATCACTGGACCTGCATCTCTTGAACTGAGAACCCCAGAGTGATTCCTCAGGGACAGAAGGCTCTAACAACCTTAGACCTACAACTGGACTTTGCCATTTGTGAGTCTACCCTGCCGAGTGGAGCCACACCAGTACTGGACCCTTAGAAAGTGGGCCTAAGGTGCTCTACCAGTCTCTGTGGATCCAGCGGAACCCGATGCACCTCCTCAGCTGCGCAGCAAAACGGCCTTCCACTCCCTGATGACCCAACTAACTCTTTTCAAGTAATTTTGAGTGCTATTTTGACTCAGGCAATCGAAATGGGGTGGATAACCAAAAAAAACAGAGACTTTTTGTGGACACAATATCCTCGCAGACCGAGTTTGTATATGCTCCCAAAAATTCATAAGCAACTATTGAATCCTCCCTTAAGACCCATTGTATCTGGTTGCGGATCAATCCATGAACCGCTAGGGAAATATCTTGATGTTTTTTACAGCCGATTGTTCAATCTTCCAGTTCATATTTGCGAGACACCACTCACTTATTGAACATTTTGAAAGAAGTTCAATTTTTTGATCGAGATGAGATTTGGTTATGCACCATTGACGTTGTGGCACTGTACACGTCAATCCCCCATCTTGAAGGAATAGAGGCCATAGAATGGGCCCTTCTCAATCATAATGTTTCTCAAGCGAATAAAGTTTTTTTGCTTGAGCTTTTAAATTTTTGCTTGTTCCACTGTTATTTCTCATGGAAGAATGACTTCTATACTCAAACTAACGGAACCTCGATGGGGTTTTCAGAGGCGCCCAGTTATGCCAATATTTTAATGCTAAAATTTGAGACTGATTACATTCTTTCTGATAATGAATGGGTATGCCATCTAAAAGTCTATCGTCGATACATCGATGATATCGTTATAATTTGGCAAGGGAGCCGTGAGCATGTAACTGCATGTATTTTGAAACTAAATGACATTAATCCCAGAATCCAGTTCACATACACTATTGATGCACAAAATATATCATTTCTTGATGTGAACATAACTCGTCAGGGTGACCTCATCACCACTAGTGTCTTTCAGAAGAAGACTGATCGCAATAATGCTCTGCTTTTTCACAGCTTCCATCCTCAATCGTTAAAGCATCATTTACCTTTTTCCCAATTCACTCGCATCAAATGCATTACATCAGATCCAATTCAGTGTGCTTTGAGTATACAGGATTACAAAGAAAAATTTGTGGCTAGGGGTTACCCCAAACATATAATAGATCAAGCAGAAACCAGAGCTGTTGCTTTGGATAGAGACACTTTACTCCAGAAGACTCATAAATGACAGAATGCACGCAGGGAAGTTTTTGTTTCCACATTTTCTTCTACTGCTCACCAAATCAAACAAATAGTGCTTAAACGTTGGGATCTCTTACAATCAGAAATTGAATTCCAAGGGTTGTTTTCTGATCCTCCCATCTTTGCCTACAAACGTTCAAATAATTTAAAAGAAATATTGTCTAAACCTTTAGATGTCTCTACGACCAAACATAAGGGTATGACTAAATGCTTCAATTGTTCACATTGCAACAATGTGATGGTTGGCACTACCATTGCTCACCCACGTTCTGGAAGGCAAATCAAGCTGAAATTTTCCGCAAATTGCAATAGTCATCATGTGATTTATGTAATTAAATGTCCTTGCAGCTTGTATTACGTTGGGAAAACAGAAAGATGTTTGCGCATTCGTATTACTGAACATAAGAGTCGGATTCGCACAAACACTTTGAGTTCACCTTTGGCACAACATTGGTTGGCACAAAAACATGCCATTTCCCAACTAAAATTCAGTGTTCTAGAACTGGTAAAGGTTCAACAGGACAAAGACATGACTCAACTCTTGTCACAAAGAGAAACTCATTGGATTTGGTTTATGGAATCATTGTCTCCGAAAGGACTCAATGACAAATATGAATTATCATGTTTCCTATAAATTACCCTGCTTCTTGTGAATTGGATGTACTTTATACTCATGTCAGCCCTTATTTATTTTAATTTTACATGATATGTATTGCATGTTTTGTTGTGTTTTTGTCTTGTACTGTTCACCATGATGCTAGGTATATACTAGAACCTGTTTCTCTTACATATAGATTGTTATTATTACACTGTTCGCTCAATTGGTGTTTAGGACTACATCATGTATTAGTTATCGTTATGTTTTGCAACTACATGACCTGTATTGATGTGGTGTAATTTTTCTAGTCTTTTCTCTATTTTCATTATTGCTCTCTTGTCTATTTCATCTTTCAATACTGTTTGGTATCTGAACCGATATTGGTATTTTATTTTCGGCACTTTTATTTCTGGCACGTTTTTTAAGTTTTACTCTAGATTTGTTACATTCACCACGTCACATCACCACGATTCACAGTCGATAAAATTTGTAATATCGCCGTATGCACTTCAGTCCGCTTTCTACTTCCATGTGCTCTTACGTATAAGCGGGTCGTTCCGTGTTGCACGCTTGCGTCTTTTGTGGATAGTTCACCTCGCGTTTTCACTTCAAGTTGGCTTCGCGTGATGATATACGGGTAAGAGTTGTGGTAGAGATACATTTTTGTGATTAACCTGATATTGAAACACATGAGCTCACTGCTGTTCTCTGTTCTCACAGCTGTATCGTTTATTGAAAAAATTTTGGGGGGAAACTCGTCTTCCAGTCCTTATGCTTATGTTGAGGGTAAGCCCGTACTTTTTCTTGACTAAGTTGTGCCTGTAAGGCTTTTAGCAACAAACTCTCACGACCACTTATTTTATCTTTAGATTACTCTAGGAGCGCTTCACATGAGCACGTGATTTGTTGTTAGTTTTGTGGATTGGAAAGGTATGCTTTGCATTTTTATTCATGGATATCATGTTTTTGTTTTTCACTTTCACGTTGGGCTCACGTTGATTGGAGATGGTGGTAGTCCTTTTCTTTTCTTTTCTTTTTGTTTTTGTTGTCAGCTACTTGGTTTCTGAGGACAGGCACGTATTCCTAGTATCATATGATTTTTTCTGACAATACACTTGTGCGTTTATAGTTGGCAACTGCATGAGTTTTCAGTTCTGTTTATCGCTTTAGCCCCTCTTGCGAGCTCTTGAATCTATTCATACTCTAACTCTCTTCAAAGCTTCTTTAAATATTGACTTGATGCTAGTAGTAATTTGTTTACATTATGATTTTAGATCCCCCTGAGGAAGGGCTATGTGACCAGCCCGAAATGCATTGGGATCTTTTTTGACTGTTTTGTTTGAACAAGAAGAATTGTATTTGAACATCAGTTTTACGTTTGGATATTCGTCATCTGCTGCATAAGACATTAAAAGCAGAGTCATCCTAGAATATTTGGCTTTAAGTTTTTAATGTATCTACTCAAACATTGTTTTCTCTTGCAATATTTCATTGTTGACATTTGGATGATCATTGTAAAAGATTGATAACGTACGACTAGAATTTATGTTTACTATAGTACACTTGGAGAAGTGACTTTTATAGTAGTGCACTGACTTCTCCCAGTCACCACTGGGATACTCATTGTTCTGTTTGAAATCAAGTGGTTTGCAGAAGCCACTTTCGAGGTGCACACTGCCACAAGATTCGTTTGGTTTATTTGTATTATTGTCATACTCATTAGTTGAATTTGAGTGCATGTATTGTTGCTTTAATAGTTTCTTTGTCCAGTTTTTTCTGCATTGCAACAAGGTTGTGCACCACCATGACATCATTTGAAGACATAGCACATCTCACGGATCACAAAGCAGAAACTAAGGTGTACACTTCAGCTGAAGCTAATGACATTTATGAGCTCATCAGAGCGGCTAAATCTTTTGATACTTCACAAGGACCCATACAACAACAATTATGCCAATTAGAATACTTACTCAGACGAGAAGTCAATCAAAGGCTTCATGCCACCACCTTGATCCAATATCACAAGGTTAGCAGGATCCCTAGAGGGTTACGTCTAGCCATAAAACCTATGCGTTTTAAAATGAATAAAAAATTCATGGAAAAATGGTTTGCGATCCTCAACAAATGCTCCCTTGACTTGATTTTTCTTATTGTAGAAGAACTTTCACAGGTATTAGTAGGTTTAGAGTCTGAAATAAAAGATTTACAAGAGGCACTAGCGCTTCGAATGGAAGCTGAAAAATGGTCATCAACTCTAAATGAGATCAACAAAAAATTAGATATCTATGCTAAAGAGATTCACAAACGAAAAATAAGAAAATTCCGTCATGATACAATAGATTATAAGTTAGACGAAGTCTACACTTGGGCGGAGGTGTATGCGCAGAAACGCGAGTGGAAAAAACCGGGCACAACATCATCTGAAGAAAGTCTGGTTTCACTCACTGACACTCAGCTTAATCGTCCTCCAGCGCCTGCAGCACCATCTACATCAACCACAATGAGTGAGACTACGCTTGGTGCTTCTAATATCTCTAAGGTGTCTTTTTTAGAGATAAGTCCTGCAGCCAACAACCCTCCCACTCACATAACACCGGAGGCAAACAAACTCGTAGAGGCCACCGATTCGATAATATCAGGCAGAGCACAACACCAAAAGAAACACCAGTTGTCAACATCTCTTCAGTTAAACTATCTCAACATCAATTGGCTGTTTTAGAGAAGGGCAGTTCTTTTGTACCCACGTTTCATTCCAGAACTCTTGATGCAGAAATTGCTTTGTATAAATTCACGAGAAAGTTACGACTTCGGTACTTCTTTTCCATTTGTAATGTTGCAGCTGCACCTGCACCAGATGTTGAGTATCTTGAATTTAAACCAAGAAGCACTTTCACATCTCCTACTACACACAAAATAATTGATACTTTTGAAACTCTGGTTAAACAAGACCTATCTAAAATTTCTCACACACCCTTTTCACAACAGAATTTGTCTAAAAGAGATTTTGCAGCGTTAAGGGCACTGAGGCAGAATCAAGACTTACATTTCACCAAGGCAGACAAAGGTGGGGCATTTGTTGTTATGGACCGCAAAAATTATGAAGATAAAATTCACCCCATGCTTCTTGACACTAACACTTACCTTCCACTCCCTGATGACCCAACTAACTCTTTTCAAGTAATTTTGAGTGCTATTTTGACTCAGGCAATCTAAATGGGGTGGATAACCAAAAAAACCAGAGACTTTTTGTGGACGCAATACCCTCGCAGACCGAGTTTGTATATGCTCCCAACAATTCATAAGCAACTATTGAATCCTCCCTTAAGACCCATTGTATCTGGTTGCGGATAAATCCATGAACCGCTAGGGAAATATCTTGATGTTTTTTCACAGCCGATTGTTCAATCTTCCAGTTCGTATTTGCGAGACACCACTCACTTATTGAACATTTTGAAAGAAGTTCAATTTTTTGATTGAGATGAGATTTGGTTATGCACCACTGACATTGTGGCACTGTACACGTCAATCCCCCATCTTGACGGAATAGAGGCCATAGAATGGGCCCTTCTCAATCATAATGTTTCTCAAGCGAATAAAGTTTTTGTGCTTGAGCTTTTACATTTTTGCTTGTTCCACTGTTATTTATCATGGAAGAATGACTTCTATACTCAAACTAACGGAACCTCGATGGGGTTTTCAGGGGCACCCAGTTATGCCAATATTTTTATGCTAAAATTTGAGACTGATTACATTCTTTCTGATAATGAATGGGTACGCCATCTAAAAGTCTATCGTCGATACATCGATGATATCTTTATAATTTGGCAAGGGAGCCGTGAGTATCTAACTGCTTGTATTTTGAAACTAAATGACATTAATCCCAGAATCCAGTTCACATACACTATTGATGCACAAAATATATCATTTCTTGATGTGAACATAACACGTCAGGGTGGCCTCATCACCACTAGTGTCTTTCAGAAGAAGACTGATCGCAATAATGCTCTGCTTTTTCAGAGCTTCCATTCTCAATCGTTAAAGCATCATCTACCTTTTTCCCATATTCACTCGCATCAAACGCATTACATCAGATCCAATTCAGTGTGTTTTGAGTATACAGGATTACAAAGAAAAATTTGTTGCTAGGGGTTACCCCAAACATATAATAGATCAAGCAGAAACCAGAGCTGTTGCTTTGGATAGAGACACTTTACTCCAGAAGACTCATAAACGACAGAATGCGCGCAGGGAAGTTTTTGTTTCCACATTTTCTTCTACTGCTCACCAAATCAAACAAATAGTGCTTAAACGTTGGGATCTCTTACAATCAGAAATTGAATTCCAAGTGTTGTTTTCTGATCCTCCCATCTTTGCCTACAAACGTTCAAATAATTTAAAAGAAATATTGTCTAAACCTTTAGAATTCTCTACGACCAAACATAAGGGTATGACTAAATGCTTCAATTGTTCACATTGCAACAATGTGATGGTTGGCACTACCATTGCTCACCCACGTTCTGGAAGGCAAATCAAGCTGAAATTTTCCGCAAATTGCAATAGTCATCATGTGATTTATGTAATTAAATGTCCTTGCAGCTTGTATTACGTTGGGAAAACAGAAAGATGTTTGTGCATTCGTATTACTGAACATAAGAGTCGGATTCGCACAAACACTTTGAGTTCACCTTTGGCACAACATTGGTTGGCACAAAAACATGCCATTTCTCAACTAAAATTCAGTGTTCTAGAACTGGTAAAGGTTCAACAGGATAAAGACATGACTCAACTCTTGTCACAAAGAGAAACTCATTGGATTTGGTTTATGGAATCATTGTCTCCGAAAGGACTCAATGACAAATATGAATTATCATGTTTCCTATAAATTACCCTGCTTCTTGTGAATTGGATGTACTTTATACTCATGTCAGCCCTTATTTATTTTAATTTTACCTGATATGTATTGCATGTTTTGTTGTGGTTTTGTCTTGTACTGTTCACCATGATGCTAGGTATATACTAGAACCTGTTTCTCTTACATATAGATTGTCATTATTACACTGTTCGCTCAATTGGTGTTTAGGACTACATCATGTATTAGTTATCATTATGTTTTGCAACTACACGACCTGTATTGATGTGGTGTACTTTTTCTAGTCTTTTCTCTATTTTCATTATTGCTCTCTTGTCTATTTCATCTTTCAATACTGTTTGGTATCTGAACCGATATTGGTATTTTATTTTCGGCACTTTTATTTCTGGCACGTTTTTTAAGTTTTACTCTAGATTTGTTACATTCACCACGTCACATCACCACGATTCACAGTCAATAACATTTGTAATATCGCCGTATGCACTTCAGTCCGCTTTCTACTTCCATGTGCTCTTACGTATAAGCGGGTCGTTCCGTGTTGCACGCTTGCGTCTTTTGTGGATAGTTCACCTCGCGTTTTCACTTCAAGTTGGCTTCGCGTGACGATATACGGGTAAGAGTTGTGGTAGAGATACATATTTGTGATTAACCTGATATTGAAACACATGAGCTCACTGCTGTTCTCTGTTCTCACAGCTGTATCGTTTATTGAAAAACATTTTTTTTTAAACTCGTCTTCGAGTCCTTGTGCTTATGTTGAGGGTAAGCCCGTACTTTTTCTTGACTAAGTTGTGCCTGTAAGGCTTTTAGCAACAAACTCTCACGACCACTTATTTTATCTTTAGATTACTCTAGGAGCGCTTCACACGAGCACATGATTTGTTGTTAGTTTTGTGGATTGGAAAGGTATGCTTTGCATTTTTATTCATGGATATCATGTTTTTGTTTTTCACTTTCACGTTGGGCTCACGTTGATTGGAGATGGTGGTAGTCCTTTTCTTTTCTTTTTGTTTTTGTTGTCAGCTACTTGGTTTCTGAGGACAGGCACGTATTCCTAGTATCATATGATTTTTTCTGACAATACACTTGTGCGTTTATAGTTGGCAACTGCATGGGTTTTCAGTTCTGTTTATCGCTTTAGCCCCTCTTGCGAGCTCTTGAATCTATTCATACTCTAACTCTCTTCAAAGCTTCTTTAAATATTGACTTGATGCTAGTAGTAATTTGTTTACATTATGATTTTAGATCCCCCTGAGGAAGGGCTATGTGACCAGCCCGAAATGCATTGGGATCTTATTTGACTGTTTTGTTTGAACAAGAAGAATTATATTTGAACATCAGTTTTACGTTTGGATATTCGTCATCTGCTGCATAAGACATTAAAAGCAGAGTCATCCAAGAATATTTGGCTTTAAGTTTTTAATGGAAGTACTCAAGCATTGATTTCTCTTGCAATATTTCATTGTTGACATTTGGATGATCATTGTAAAAGATTGATAACGTACGACTAGAATTTATGTTTACTATAGTACACTTGGAGAAGTGACTTTTATAGTAGTGCACTGACTTCTCCCAGTCACTACTGGGATACTCATTGTTCTACTTTTAGAAAGTTGGCATTTTCCTGTCTTAGCCATTTAGTGCTTGTAGCCTGTACCTGAGTTACATGACTGAATTTAGCTGACAGTTGAGCTTTCTGTATTCCTCTTAGACAGCCACACACAACAGGAAGCTTAGGTGTGCCTGGATGGGACATTACTGGACCTGCATCTCTTGAACTGAGAACCCCAGAGTGATTCCTCAGGGACAGAAGGCTCTAACAACCTTAGACCTACAACTGGACTTTGCCATCTGTGAGTCTACCCTGCCGAGTGGAGCCACCCCAGTACTGGACCCTTAGAAAGTGGGCCTAAGGTGCTCTACCAGCCTCTGTGGATCCAGCGGAACCCGTTGCACCTCCTCAGCTGCGCAGCGAAACGGTGAGCACAACCGACACATCACCGCTGATGTGCAGATCGGAACCACCTCAAAGAACCGCATCGCATATCAGCCTGTTGCCGCATCAGAACCGCTGCTGTGCGACACATCCTAGGGGCAGCCCCTTGCATCTCCCGCCAACAGCAGCCTCCACGAGAATGCTAGACTCCACATTGCAGACTTTCAGCTTCTTGGAACCAATGCATCACCCTGACTGCGCAATGCATCCTTGACTTTGGACTTCACATTGCAAGCCCTTGTCATCGAGATATTTGACAATGACGCAGCAGGACCTCACACTGCAGCCTCACCTCATATCGGAACGAATGCATCGCTTCAGCTGCATGGCACATCTTGCAATGCTCTGCAAACCAGGAATTAAGGTACGTTGTTCAGTCAATCAATCAATCAATCAGGGGGTTTAAAGCATGCTACTCACCCGTGAGGGTCTCAAGGCGCTGGGGGGGGGCGGGTGCAGCTCCAGTTCAGCCAAAGAGCTAGGTCTTGAGGCTCTTCCTGAAGGTGTGCAGAGTGGGGGAGCGTCTGATGTTGACCGGGAGCTCGTTCCAGGCTTTGGCTGCGATGTAGGAGAAGGCTCTTCCGACCACTCTGGTTCTGCGGATGTGCGGGGTTTCTGCTAGGGCGAGGTCGGGGGTGCGAAGGTTCCTTTTGGGTTCGTGGAAGGAGACTCTTTCATTGAGGTATTTGGGTCTGCGGTTGCGGAGGGATTTGTAGGCGTGGGTGAGTAGCTTGAAGGTTACTCTCTTCTCGAAGGCGTGTCAGTGGAGGTCTTGCAGGTGTTGGGTGATGTGCTCATGCCGTGGGATGCCGAGGACGAGTCTGGCCGCGGTGTTCTGGATGGTCTGGAGTTTGCGTAGCAGGGATTTGTTGATTCCAGCGTAGAGGGCGTTTCCGTAGTCCAGTCTGCTTGTTATGAGTGTGTGGGTGACAATCTTTCTGGCTTCGGGGGGATCCACTTGAAGGTCTTGCGGAGGATGCAGAGGGTGTAGAAGCAGGTGGAGGCGACGGCGTTGATCTGTTGGGTCATGATGAGGGAGGGGTTGAGTATGATGCCAAGGTTTTGTGCATGGTCCATGGGGGTGGGCTGGTGCCGAGGGCAGAGGGCCACCAGGAGTTGTCCCACGCGGAGGGGGAGGGTCCAAGGACTAGGACTTCTGTCTTTTCCGAGTTGAGTTTCAGACAGCTGCTGCTCATCCAAGCTGCGATGTCTTTCATTGCTTCTTGGAAGCTGAGTTTAGTGGTTTCAGGGTTCTTCATGAGGGAGAGGATGAGCTGGGTGTCGTCAGTGTAGGATACAATGCTGAGTCCATGCTGTCTGACGATGGCAGCGAGGGGGGCCATGTAGATGTTGGAGAGGTGGGAACTGAGAGAAGATCCTTGTGGTACTACGCAATTGATCTCTGTGGGTTTGGAGAGGAAAGGTGGGAGTCTGATCCTTTGGGTTCTGCCAGCGAGGAAGGAGCGGAGCCAGTCGAGGGCGGTTCCCTGTATTCCGGCGTCATGGAGTCTAGCTGCGAGGGTGCGGTGGGAGACGGTGTTGAAGGCTGCGGAGAGGTCAAGTAGGAGGGCTGCAGTGTCGCCTTGGTCGAGGAGCGTGAGGATGTTGTCAGTGGCAGCGAGGAGGGCGGTCTCGGTGCTGTGGTTGCTGCAGAATCTGGATTGGGAGGGGTCGAGTTCTCTTCGATGAAGTTAGTCAGCTGGGCGTTGACAATCTTCTCAGTGACTTTGGCTGTGAAGGGCAGGAGAGAGATGGATTGGTAGTTCTTCAGGTCCGTCGGGTCTGCATAGGGTTTCTTGAAGAGGGGCTTGACTTCTGCGCGTTTCCAGTCATCTGGGAAAGTGCCGGATTCAAAAGTGGCGTTGATGGTGCATCGTAGCTGGATAGCAATGGCGGCAGCGGCTCTGTGGAAGATGTGCGGAGGGCAGGAGTCCCTGGGGGCTCCTGAGTGAGTGTTCTTCATGGTAGTAGTGGTATCTTTGGTGGTAACCGGGGTCCAGGCGGTGATGGTGGGCCGGCTGTCGTGGCTGGAGGGAAGGGTGGTTTCTGGAATCTGGTCGCTGAAGTTGTCGTAGAGGGCTTTGTTTTCCAGGTGGAAGTAGGAGCCCAGCTTGTTGCCAAGGTGTTGGGAGGGAGTGACGTCTGTGGCTTCGCTGTGAGGCTTGGTGAATTGCTGGATGATGTTGAAGAGTTCCTTTGAGTTGCTGTAGTTGGTGAGGATTTTGTTCCCAATGAAGGTCTTCTTTGTGTCTAACGTTGCAGCGGTTCAGTGAGCCTAAGTGGCTCACTGTAGCCAGCCCATGCGCAGCGTGATCTGATAGCCACAGGTGTTTCTTTTTGCCATTTGCCACTATTTTCACACAAAAAATTTAAATTCAATATCTCTGGTTCTACATTGCTGGACCTTTGGACCCCTACACAGATTTAGGCAACAGGTTCATCCTAGCCTTGGTGAACCACACCAATCACTACCCAGATGCCATCCCTACACATGCAGTGTCCAGGGACCTGATTGGGATTTTTACTCATGTGGGGTTCTCAGGGGTGGCTCCTCCACATGGGTGGAGGAGCGTTGCCCCACTGCTTTCTCGCAGTGCGAGAAGCAGAAGCATAAAATGGTATAAATGCCATTTTATGTTTCTGCTTCTCGCACTGCGAGAAAGCAGAAGAAGGGTTTGGTTGGGGTCAGGGAGGAGTGTCTAGCCCAATGTTATGGGTGCTGACTGTTTGGTCGGCCCCAGGGCTGACCAAACCAGTCATGAGCACTCTCCGTTTTCTCCATGCAGGCTGCATGTAGCCTGCATGGAGAAAACGGCCTCCCCATAGACGCCTGTACAGACGGCGTCCTAGCCAATCACAACGCTGTCATTGCAGTGTTGTGATTGGCTTAGGGGAGAATAGGGAGGCTGCCTGCTTCTGCTTCCTGTGAGCAGAGAGAGAGCAGGAAACGTGACACTGGACCGGAGGCGAAGGTAAGTTTTATTATTTTAATTTGATTAAATTAACCCCCCCTCCCCGTGCGACTCTCCGCTCCCCAACTCACGAGTCATGCCACCCACGACTGGGGGTTCTCCAAAGAGGTAGTGTCTAACAGAGGCACTCATTTCATGTTAACATACACAAAGTCCATGTTGGATGAGTGTGAAGTAACTTCTCCAAACCCTATCAACCCCCAGATAAATGGTCTTAGGGAGAGATTCAACACAACCCTACAGTGCATGATAATGGGCCTACCTGAGCCCATGATGCATAAATGGGGCTTTCTCCTGCCATGCCTTGTCTTTGTCTACAAGGAGGTGCCACAAAAGGGGGCAGGGTTTAGCCCTTTCAAACTCCTCTAGAGCCACCCTGTTAGGGGACCTCTTAACCTTGTAAGAGAGGGGTGGGACAAGCTCCCAAGAAACACCCTCAGGATGTTGTTAGCTACATGGTACCCTTCTGCAACTACATCCATTGCTTCTGGAAAAAGGCAAAAAGCAATCTAGGGCCAGTCATGAAGTTATGAAGCTCTGGTATGACCAGAAGGCCACTCTGATAAAGTTTCAACCTGGCTAGCAAATGTGGGTGATGGAGCCTGTGGAGCTTAGATCTCCCCAGTATCGCTGAACAGGACCGTATGAGGGGAAGGAGTGGAAGGGAAGGTCCACATACCTAGTGGATCTCAAGTCCCTTAAGTGTGCTCCATTTGAACAGCCTCAAACCGCACTTTGAGAGGTCCGAAACAAGCATACTACTGGTGACAGATGAAGGGGTGGAAGAGGAGAATGAGCCTCGCCCTGACCTGATCTCTGCCCGGGAGTGTGATGGGTCAGTGAAGCATGTCAACCTCTTCCCTCCTCTGGCCTCAAAACAGAAGAGCAGCTGTCGCCGGCTGCTGGGGCAGTTTCCGTCCATGTTCTCCCTCACCCCTGGACTCCCACACCTATGTGTCCATGACATTGGCATTGGAGACAGTCCCTCTGTTAAAAATTATATTTATAGGCTGTCGGGCAAGGTAAGGGCCAGTATCAAGGAGGAGGTCTCCAAGATGCTAGAGCTAGTGGTGATTAAGCCCTCCAACAGTCCCCGGTCCAGCCCTGTGGTGCTGGTACGCAAGGATGCCTGTTTCGGGCACCACTCCAGAGCTTAGGTTCTATGTGGACTACAAGGGGCTTAATTCCGTCACAAATACTGACACACATCTCACCCCCCGAGCTGATGAACTCATCAACAGGCTGGGTGTTGCCAAGTTCTTGAGTACCTTTGATCTTGCATCAGGGTACTGGCATATTGCTCTGACTAAGGGGGAGAAAAAGAGCGCTTCATTCTTGACTCCAGAGGGTGACTTCCAGTTAAGAGTGGTGCCCTTTGGCTTAAAGAATGTCCCTGCCACCATTCAGAGGTTTGTCAACAGGGTCTTGGCTGGGAAGGAGGCATTCTGTGCTGCCTACCTGGGCGACATAGCTGTCTACACCTCCAGCTCGGAGGAACACGTGTACCACCTCCAGTTGGTGCTTTAGATCCTGCAGTAGGCGGGCCTAACTTTCAAGGCCAGTAAGTGCCAGATACAGCAGAGTTCTGTGATATATCTGGGCCACATTGTAGGTGGGGACAAGGTGCAGCCCCTCCAGGCCAAGATTGAAACTATCCTGGCCTGGCCACCCCCTCAAACACAGACTGAGTTGAGGGCCTTTCTGTGCCTCACCGGATACTATAGGAAGTTTGTTAAGGGATATATCTCTATTGTTGCTCCCTTAACCAAGCTGACTTCGAAGAATCAGCCTGGAAAGGTGAACTGGACAGGGGCCTGCCAGGAAGCCTTTGATACCATCAAGGAGACCATGTATACAGCACTAGCACTTAAGGCTCCTGACTTCTCTAAAGAGTTCATGGTGAAGACAGACACTTCAGAGAAGAGTTCATAGTGAAGACAGACACTTATGAGCATGGAATAGGGGCTGTCTTAGCACATTTTAATGAAGAGGGCCTGGACCAACCAGTAGCCTTCTGTAGCAGGAGGATACTTCCACTGGAACAGAGGTGGAGTGTGATTGGAAGGGAGGCCTTTGCTGTCATCTGGGTACTGAAGAAGCTGGGATCATACCTGTTTGGAACTCACTTTCAGGTTTATACAGACCACAGGCCCCTCAGGTGGCTCATGCAAATGGGAGCGAAAACACAAAACTGTCCATCTTACTTCGGGTATAGACTTTACAGTGAAACACCATCCGGGGTCAGACCATGCCAGTGCTGATGGTCTATCCACGTTCTTCAGGCTTAGTGATGAGAACTCCAAAGGGGTTGAAAAGGTCTCCCTACTTTCAGCTGGGGGAGACAAATGTTAGACCTGTCAGCCTTCAGGTAATCTTCCCCCAAACGGTTTGCCTTCCACTTCCATTTTTGCTGATCTCATTTTTGATGGCTTTAGGACTCCGCGCATTTTACCACTGCTAACCAGTGCTAAAGTGTATGTGCTCACTCCTTAAAACATGGTAACCTTGGCTTATAACCAATTGGCATATTTAATGTAATCATTTACTTATAAGTCCTTAGTAAAGTGGCACTACATGTGCCCAGGGCTGGTAAATGAAATGCTACTACCTGGCCAGCATTATATGGGTGGTACATGGGCATTCCAATGCTACAGCGCATACTTTATCATGCAAAGCCCAATCTACAAACAATAGTAGACCAGGTTTTTGGTAAAAATTACATCCCTTTGAAGCAGAATCTGGATTGGGAGGGGTCGAGTTCTCTTCAATGAAGTTAGTCAGCTGGGCGTTGACAATCTTCTCAATGACTTTGGCTGCGAAGGGAAGGAGAGAGATGGGTCGGTAGTTCTTCAGGTCCGTCCTGTCTGCGTAGTTTTTCTTGAGGAGGGGCTTGACTTATGCGCGTTTCCAGACATCTAGGAAAGTGCCGGATTCAAAAGTTGTGTTGATGGTGCATCGTAGCTGGATAGCAATGGCGGCGGCGGCTCTGTGGAAGATGTGCGGAGGGCAGGGGTCCAAGGGGGCTCCTGAGTGAGTGCTTTTCATGGTAGTAGTGGTATCTTCGGAGGTAACCGTGGTCCAGGCGGTGATGGTCGGCCGGCTGTCGTTGCTGGAGGGAAGAGTGGTTTCTGGAATCTGCTCGCTGAAGTTGTCGTAGAAGGCTTTGATTTTCAGGTGGAAGTAGGAGCCCAGCTTGTTGCAGAGGTCTTGGGAGGGAGTGACGTCTGTGGCTTTGCTGTGAGGCTTGGTGAATTGCTGGATGATGTTGAAGAGTTCCTTTGAGTTGCTGGTGTTGGTGAGGATTTTGTTCCCAATGAAGGTCTTCTTTGTGGATCTTATGCGTTGGTGGTATTCTGTCATGGCGTTCTTGTAGGAGGTCAGGTCTTACGTTGCAGCGGTTCAGTGGGCCTAAGTGGGTCCCTGTAGCCATCCCATGCCCAGCGTGACCTGATAGCCACAGGTGTTTCTTTTTGCCATTTGCCACAATATTCACACAAATTTTTTTAATTCAATATCTCCAGTTCTACATTGTTGGACCTTTGGACCCCTACACAGATTTAGGCAACAGGTTCATCCTAGTCTTGGTGAACCACACCAATCACTACCCAGATGCCATCCCTACACATGCAGTGTCCAGGGACCTGATTGGGATTTTTGCTCATGTTGGGTTCTCAGGGGTGGCTCCTCCACATGGGCGGAGGAGCGTTGCCCCACTGCTTTCTCGCAGTGCGAGAAGCAGAAACATAAAATGGTATAAATGCCATTTTATGCTTCTGCTTCTCGCACTGCGAGAAAGCAGAAGAAGGGTTTGGTTGGGGTCAGGGAGGAGTGTCTAGCCCAATGTTATGGGTGCTGACTGTTTGGTCGGCCCCAGGGCTGACCAAACCAGTCATGAGCACTCTCCGTTTTCTCCATGCAGGCTGCATGTAGCCTGCATGGAGAAAATGGCCTCCCCATAGATGCCTGTACAGACGGCGTCCTAGCCAATCACAACGCTGCCATTGCAGTGTTGTGATTGGCTTAGGGGAGAAGAGGGAGGCTGCCTGCTTCTGCTTTCTGTGAGCAGAGAGAGAGCAGGAGACGCGACACAGGACCGGAGGCGAAGGTAAGTTTTATTTTATTAAATTAACCCCCCTCTCCCCGCGCGACCCTCCGCCCCCCCAACCCACGAGTCATGCCGCCCACGACTGGGGGTTCTCCAAAGAGGTAGTGTCTAACAGAGGCACTAATTTCATGTTAACATACACAAAGTCAATGTTGGATGAGTGTGGAGTAACTTCTCCAAACCCTATCAAACCCCAGATAAATGGTCTTAGGGAGAGATCCAACACAACCCTAAAGTGCATGATAATGGGCATACCTGAGCCCATGATGCATAAATGGGGCTTTCTCCTGCCATGCCTTGTCTTTGTCTACAAGGAGGTGCCACAGAAGGGGGTAGGGTTTAGCCCCTTCAAACTCCTCTAGAGCCACCCTGTTAGGGGACCTCTTAACCTTGTAAGAGAGGGGTGGGAGCAAGCTCCCAGGAAACACCCTCAGGATGTTGTTAGCTACATGGGACCCTTCTGCAACCACATGCATTGCTTCTGGAAGAAGGCGAAAATCAATCTAGTGCCAGTCATGAAGTTATGAAGCTCTGGTAATGACCAGAAGGCCACTCTGATAAAGATTCAAGCTGGCTAGAAAATGTGTGTGACGGAGCCTGTGGAGCTTAGAACTCCCCAGGATCGCTGAACAGGACTGTATGAGGTGAAGGAGTGGAAGGGAAGGTCCACATACCTAGTGAATCTCAAGTCCCCTAGAAAACCCTTAAGTGTGCTCCATGTGAACAGCCTCAAACCGCACTTTGAGAGGTCCGAAATAAGCATACTCCTGGTGACAGATGAAGGGGTGGAAGAGGAGAATGAGCCTCGCCCTGACCTGATCTCTGCCCGGGAGTGTGATGGGTCAGTGAGGCATGTCAACCTCTCCCCTCCTCTGGCCTCAAAACAGAAGAGCAGCTGTCGCCGGCTCCCACACCTATGTGTCCATGACATTGGCATTGGAGACAGCCCCTCTGTTAAAGATTAGATTTACAGGTTGTCGGACAAGGTAAGGGCCAGTATCAAGGAGGAGGTCTCCAAGATGCTAGAGCTAGTGGTGATTAAGCCCTCCGACAGTCCCTGGTCCAGCCCTGTGGTGCTGGTATGCAAGGCTGCTTGTTTCAGGCACCACTCCAGAGCTTAGGTTCTATGTGGACTACAAGGGACTCAATTCCGTCACTAAGACTGAAACACATCTCACTCCCCGAGCCGATGAACTCATCGACAGGCTGGGTGTTGCCAAGTTCCTGAGTACCTTTGATCTTGCATAAGGGTACTGGCATTTTGCTCTGACTAAGGGGGAGAAAAAGAGCGCTTCATTCTTGACTCCAGAGGGTGACTTCCAGTTAAGAGTAATGCCCTTTGGCTTAAAGAATGTCCTTCCACCTTTCAGAGGTTTGTCAACAGGGTCTTGGCTGTGAAGGAGGCATTCTGTGCTGCCTACCTGGGCGACATAGCTGTCTACACCTTCAGCTGGGAGGAACACGTGTACCACCTCCAGTTGGTGCTTTAGATCCTGCAGTAGGCGGGCCTAACTTTCAAGGCCAGTAAGTGCCAGATACGGCAGAGTTCTGTGATATATCTGGGTCACATTGTAGGTGGGGACAAGGTGCAGCCCCTCCAGGCCAAGATTGAAACTATCCTGGCCTGGCCACCCCCTAAAACACAGACTGAGTTGAGGGCCTTTCTGTGCCTCACCGGATACTATAGGAGGTTTGTTAAGGGATATAGCTCTATTGTTGCTCCCTTAACCAAGCTGACTTTGAAGAATCAGCCTGGAAAGGTGAACTGGACAGGGGCCTGCCAGGAAGCCTTTGATACCATCAAGGAGACCATGTATACAGCACTAGCACTTAAGGCTCTTGACTTCTCTAAAGAGTTCATGGTGAAGACAGACACTTCAGAGAAGAGTTCATAGTGAAGACAGACACTTATGAGCATGGAATAGAGGCTGTCTTAGCACATTTAAATGAAGAGGGCCTGGACCAACCAGTAGCCTTCTGTAGCAGGAGGATACTTCCACTAGAACAGAGGTGGAGTGTGATTGGAAGGGAGGCCTTTGCTGTCATCTGGGTACTGAAGAAGCTGGGATCATACCTGTTTGGAACTCACTTTCAGGTTTATACAGACCACAGGCCCCTCAGGTGGCTCACGCAACTGGGAGTGAAAACACCAAACTGTCCATCTTACTTCGGGTATAGACTTTACGGTGAAACACCATCCTGGGTCAGACCATGCCAGTGCTTATGGTCTATCCACGTTCTTCAGGCTTAGTGATGAGAACTCCAAAGTGGTTGAAAAGTTCTCCCTACTTTCAGCTGGGCTTGACAAATGTTAGACCTGTCAGCCTTCAGGTATTCTACCCCCAAATGGTTTGCCTTCCACTTCCATTTTTGCTGATCTCATTTTTGATGGCTTTAGGACTCCGTGCATTTTACCACTGCTAATCAGTGCTAAAGTGTATGTGCTCACTCCTTAAAACATGGTAACCTTGGCTTATAACCAATTGGCATATTTAATGTAATCATTTACTTATAAGTCCTTAGTAAAGTGGCACTACATGTGCCCAGGGCTGGTAAATTAAATGCTACTACTGGGCCAGCATTATATGGGTGGTACATGGGCATTCCCATGCTACAGCCCATACTTTATCATGCAAAGCCCAATCTACTAACAATAGTAGACCAGATTTTTCAGTAAAAATTACATCCCTTTGAAGCAGTTTTTAAAAGAAGAAATACTTTTCTTTTTCTTTTTTTCCGACGTTGCATGTGTGCTGAGCGATACAGCACATATACATAGAAGGAAAAAGTTTACAGTTTATCTAGGCATAGTTTGTTGTACTGGAAGGGAACCCTTCCAGTATAATACCTATTCTGGACTCATGCAGACCCCCTTTCACTATGGTGTCAAGTTGCATGCGTGGCGCTCGGCAGTCTGATTGTGTGCTGGTGCTAGGGAGAGGCTTGGAGCATGGCATATCTCTGTATATTTGGTGCATTCCTTCTCTCTACCTGTCATTCAGCACAACACCTTTGGGTGCATTGTGTGACAGGGTGGTAAATCTGGCCCTTAGTGTGCTAGAAACCACTAGCTGAGTCAGCTCTTAAAACCCTAGAGGAATTTGCAGAGGTTCTCTTCTGCTCAGAACTTGATGGGCAGCACATTCTGCATCTTAGGGGCAAGATATGAAGACTCCCTCCCAACCAGCTGAGTACCACTTTCAGCAGGGCTTCTAAGCGCTTCTGAGAGGTTGTCCGGGTGAAAAAGGCCAGTCTACTATGCATGAAAAGTGGGCCCTTTTATATAACGTTCAGTTTCAGTGACTATGTTACTGATTACTGGACTTAGGTATGGATTTATGTGTGTCAGAGAAGGCAACACGTCATTTCTATACAGACCAGTGTAATGTGCATGGAAAGTCCAAGTGTTGTTTGCTATGCCTATTAATTTTTGACCATGAGAATCAATTATTGATTTAATGTTATTCTTGCTATCACTTCCTTTTATTTGCAATGATAACACTCTGCCCATATTCCTGTTATTCTCATAGTGCTTCAGACAGTTGCTTAATAATAGTTTAACCACTTTATCCCAAATCAGCTTCTGAAGTTTCATTTAAACAAAGCCTGTGTTAGACTTGTCAGCCTTTGGTGTGGGCTTCTCCCAAACCTTTTGCCTTCTTTCCTCCTCTAGGCAGAAGTTAGTTTTTGATGGCTTTGCATCTCTGAGCAATTTAACACTAACAACCAGTGCTAAAGTGCTTGTGCTTTCTCTCCTAAACATGTCAAAATTGTCTTACACCTCATTGGCACATTTAATGTACTTATAAGTCCCCAGAAAAGTGATACTACATGTACCTAGGGCCAGTAAATTAAAGGCTACTAGTAGGCCTGCAGCACTTATTGTAACACCCCCTAAAGTAGCACTTTCACACATGTCCCCAGCCAGCTATTGCAGCCTGTGTGCAGTATTAAACTACCAATTCAATTTGGCAAAATAACCCTTTTGCCAAATTTAAACCTTCCTTATTAATATATATATAAGTCACCCCTAAGGTAGGCTTTAAACATTTCTTTTGGAATGGTGCAGTGTATTTAAAAAGTAGCACATGTGTTTTTAAGTTCTACATTTCCTGTTAGTGACAAACCTCTAAATTTCATTGCTATAAGGCCTATCTCTCCCACTGGAGTACATTGTGTTACCTTATTACACGTAATAAGTGCTAACATTTGATTGGGAACAGATAGGGATGTCAAATTTGGACTTAAATTAATTGTAATTAAAAATCCTCTTTAATGGTAAAGTCGGATTTTAAGTAAGAATTCAGAAATACCACTTTTAGAAAGCTGGCATTTTCCTGTCCTAACCATTTGGCGCTGCAACCAGTGTCCTGGATCACATGACTGTAATTGGCTTAGCTGTTGAGTTTTGTGTATTCCACCCAGACAGTGAGACTAAAGGGGACTTGGTGTTGGCAGAATGGGTCATCCTACTAGGATGGCTGTGGGTGGACCTGTTCACTGCCCCACTTACACTTCATGGGGATGCCTCCAGCACACACAAACAAAGGAGATTCTGCCACTAGCCTTTGTCACCTCAGACTTCTTAGGGCCTTGGCAGGGGAAGGGAAGAGTTTTCCAGAACTAGATGTGGGGGTTGAATAGGAAAATTCCTCACTTCAAAGACTGGTACCTGGTATAAATATTGGACCCACAGCAAATGGTAGCAAGGAGGGACCAGCAGGTCAATCTAATGCCAAGAAGGGGATGAGAGGAAAAACTTGGATACGTCCTCCCGTCTAAATATGTCACACCAAAAGGTATCCTATTATACAAGGTATAAGGCTTGACCCTAACGAGTCCACATAATTTCTTATTTGTTTGTTAGACCCTATATTATTTTCTTATATATACGCAGAATACAATATTTCTGATCCTACACCTTACCCTAGGCTTTAGGAGATACCGGAAGGCTGGTCAAGGAGAGGGTGGTATCCTTCAATGTCACACTCTGAAGATTTAACATCAAGTGATGTACGAGGGACAAAAGAGGAGGGAAAGAAAAAGAAAAGGGACACACTCACAATTTTATCTAAGGAAGGCATGTCTGATAAAAGGTAACATAGTATCCTATCTATTCACACACCGGTATCACAAAATGGGCCTGTATGTTTTTTTTTAATCCTCTACATTATTAGTCAAGCTTACCAGTATCCCCTAAAGCCTAGGGTGAGGTGTAGGATCAGAAGTGAAATATTGTATTCTGCATATATATAAGAAAATAATATAGGCTTCACAAATAACTAGGGAATAATTATTTTAATACACAGTAGGTATAATGACGCCTCATCTTTGTGCATGTGGAGGCAGCCACTCCTATCACTCCTGTGGGTGCCCACTACACAAACCACCCGTAGACATTAGTCAATGTCACCGTCAGTGTTTGCATGTGTTGGGTGGTGCATTAGTGGGCCTAACTAACTGTGGGATGGCAATTCAGCGATTCCTTTCATCCCCGATAATAACTTCATGTGAGTTTTTAGCACTGTATATCTCTTCGTAACGCACATGTGTACATACTGTCTTGTTTTTTGATCTCCCCAAACTAGGTTATCAACGTAATCTGGGAAATTAGTAGCCCAGGGAGGAGTCCCCTGGGAAATTCAGTAGGTGTTTCACTTGCACCAATACCTAGGGTCCTTTTGACACCTAGGCCTATATCATAAGGTTCCACTAGCCCTGAAGAATGCCGCAGACCTATTAGGCTAATTATTGAGGGCAGAAACATGTTGGCAAGTAAAAGACAGGCTTGAGTCATTGTACTCTGTGATACCCGTCCTTAGAATTGTTTTTAGAATACCTAAGGTCCTCACGAATAAAGGTGATAACTGAGGAACCCGAAGGTATTTTTAATTTAGCTGGATCCCACTTCTGTCCAGTAGTTTTAAGTAAGAACTCCCTCCTACCGCCAAGTCTTCGCGGAGGTTGAGTCCGCCCTGGTAGCGCCATCTTACCAGGGTGGTGAGAGGACGCCGATGATGAAGCATTACTGTTATACCTGCTGCTCAGCCGTGTGAGTGTGCTGTTCAGTTTTAACAGTACTTTGATGATTTTGGCTGCAGCTGCTAATTTTTGAAGAGTTTTCCGGGACATTCCTTTTGGGGAATCTCTTGCCTCTTCTACACTGAAGAGAGGAACTGTATTCCAGTTCAGAGACACATTAGATGAGTCTTTGTGAAGTCTGATATTACACGGGTGAGAGGTCGCTCACTGGTGATGTGTTTTTTGTTGTAAAGTCTTTGGGAAGTGTCTTCCAGGACACAGGAAAAAAGAAAAGGAAAACCTCTTGGACATAGTGCTGTACTTTATGCTTATGTGTATGTGTTATGTGAAACCATTTGTTTTTGTTCATAGTGTGTTCGTATGGACATTGAGGTTTTCAGGGCTATCCTCCTGTTTAGGGTTCAGAGCAGTGACTGACTATGCGTAGAGAAAATTGAGTGCGTCTGAGGTTTCGGGCAGGTTTTAGCCATGTTTCTTGTGTGAAGTATTGTTCCACCCTACCTATGGGGTAAGGGTGAAGGGCAGAGTGTAAGCCAGAGTTGTTTTTAGTGTGAGTCTTTTTACTGTTTATTGCTGTTTATACCATACTTCTTGATTGGCTGTAGAGTTGTACACTTTTACATGTTCCGTGTGGATCTTCTTTTCACACATACCACCCTAACTTCGGGTTTGGGTGTAGGGCAAAGTTGATGTCATGTGCTTGGTGTGGAGTGTTGTTCCACACATTCCACCCTCATTTCGGATTTAGGTGAAGGGCTGAGTTGAAGCCAGATTTTGTAGAGTTAGTGTTTTGCTAGAGATTGCTGTTTTTCTCTTACTACTTGATTGGGTGTAGAGTTGTGCACTTTTACATGTTCCCTTGTGGAATGTCTTTCCACACCTACCACCCTAACTTTGGGTTTGGGTGTAGGGCAATTTATTTATTTTTTTATGCCGTAGGTTGTGTGTGGAGTTGTTCCTCACGTACCACCCTTACTACAGGTAAGGGTGGAGGCCAGCGTTTATGCCGTTTGTTTGGTGGAATGATTTCACACATTTTCTACGTTTTTTTTTTTTTCTATTGCTCTTGTCTGCATGGTTTCCTACTGCGCCTCGCAGTCGGTACCCTTCGTATCACTTTCTTGTTGGCCTGGCCAGCCAGCTTATTTTTGTTATCTGGGTTTAGTTTGTGTTTTGTGGTGTGGTAGTGTGTGTGTTTTCTTCGTTTGGTTAAAAAGGGAGATGATGTGTGTATATTCCTTTTATCATCTTTATTTTATCTCTTGTTGTACCCATGCATAAATTGTTTCCACCTTTTATCTGCATGCTTTCGTATCAGCACTTTGCTACAATGATTATTTGCTTGCATTTGGTCTTTGTGTTGCATGTAATAATTTTATTGTCATCATTTGCATGCACTATTTTTAATGTTATTCTTTCTAGAGCTTCTTTGTCATTTGTTTAAAGAGAATGAGATGTGTTATACCTGCTGCTCAGCCAGTGTGAGTGTGCTGTGGAATGTTGGTGTGCATGGTGATGTAATGGAATGTGAGGATGCCTGGATGTGGAGTGTCAGTTGGAGTATGGGCTGAGCAGCAGGAAGGCTGCTCCTAGTGGGGCTCTACTTGTTAACATCTTACTTGAATAAAACTACCTGCTCAATACATGGACTACGTGACATCTTCATTACCACAATTACACTATTATGTTTGTGAGGCATCCTCTTCCATTAAGGATGGCCTTCCCGTTTTGAACGATAACGCGTTGCTTATAGTAGAAGGTGCTTGACCCGACCTGGGGTCCTGTACCATTTCGGTTCCTACCAACACCCTACCCTGTTGTGTTTTGTGAATTTTTGACTTTGAGGACTGTAGGGGTGCCTTTCTCCTCCTCATTTCTCTTTTGTGGTAATGATGCTTCTACTTTATTACTGTTACTGTGCTAAACAAATACTTTACACATTGCCTAGCTGTGTTTGTGCCAAGCTACATAAGGGTTAAGCACATGTTGCCTTTTGTGGTTCACCCTGAGAAATATTGTAGTTGTTGCCTGAGTGGGGCTTCCACCCCCTCAACCAATAACCAAATTTCTGACAGGAACTTAGAAATCAGCTGCCAAAACAGTCTTGAATTATTCTGTTGCAAAGTGAGACAAATGTCTTCTCAAAACATTTCAGATGTAGTGATTTCTTAATGCTCTAACTTTCACACATCTGTTGAACTTGCATTTTATTAGCTATTGATGTGTTGCTGTCGCTCTCTTTTCACAACCAAACATTATTTACCCAACATTTGTTTCCTCCCAACCCTCATAGGCATACCACTGATCACAGGTTTAGTTTGTAAATTGATCAAACACAAGGAGATAATGGACGGAGCGCCAAAACCTTTCAGGCACTCACCCCCAGTCACAGATCTGGGTTGAATCCATCATCGTTCTTTAGCTCACTTTGCCACCCCAGTTCAGACCCAGCTATATGCAAATCAGTCTTGACCCTGTGCCTCATGGGAATAGTCCAGCCCGAACTGCCAAGCCAGGTCTTCCGTGGACCGGAAACAAGCATCCTGGGACTGGTTTTGGGGTAACACCCCTCATCAGCAAGGCTAGCTTGAATTCAGTGGCAAAGTGAGCAAGGGACCCACGTCTGGGCATACCCTGCCAACTTATGGCGAACAAAGCAAACTCAAGGAGATGATGGACGGAGCGCCAAAACTTTTCAGACACTCACCCCCCAGTCAAAGATCTGGGCTGAATCCATCATCGTTCTTTAGCTCACTTTGCCAACCCAGTTCAGACCAACCTATATGCAAATCAGTCTTGACCCTGTGCCTCATGGGAACAGTCCAGCCCGAACTGCCAAGCCAGGTCTTACCTGGACCTGAAACAGGCACCCTGGGGCTAGCTTGAATCCAGTGGCAAAGTGAGCAAGGACCCACGTCTGGACATACCCTGCCAACTAAGTTTGTAAATTGATTGTCAAGCTTCTAATGCAGCACTCATATTTAGTGTGAGATATCATGGCTTACAGATGAATGAATGGGGGTCTTCTATAAGCCAGATTGGTAGGTATATAAATTCACTCTAAGGGCCTCCTCTTGTTCAGTTTGTAAGTCTTAAAATGAGATGTTTGACTCCATCTTCTAACAATTCCACTTGTCCATCCAATGAATAACTGTATCTGTGGGATGGCTGCAACAAAAGGAAACAGAGATTAAATGAGGAATATTTGAAGGGAATAACACTGGGGACTCCATTTGCAACTCAGGAAATGACACATTTGACACAGACCATGCTATACTAGTCCAGAGTCCCAGGAGTGGGGCGCCAATTGAGTTGACAGGATCCTTTGCCAACAACAAATGTGTTGCACAGTCTAAAAATGTTAGTTTTAGTTCTGCAGGAGCCTTATCCCACCATCCAAATCTAAATCTCCATCTGGGCTTGCCTAGACACTCCTGCTAAACATTAGCTACAGAAGGTCTCAGAGAGATGCCCAGCAAAAATCTGTAAAACTGAGAAGAGCACCCCAGCCCCTTTTAAAACATAAATTCAGAGGCAACAAGAAACCAATTGCAGTAAGCAATAATTCAAATACAAAAATTATAGGAAAACAAGATGAGTCAGTCACTGCTTGTATTTCCTTCCTTTTCAACAAGTGCAGCCCCTCACCCCACTGACTCCCTATCTCCAGTGCTGTCTCAACGCCAACTCTGGAGAAGGA
This sequence comes from Calotriton arnoldi, assembly GCA_963921515.1. Lineage (NCBI taxonomy): Eukaryota > Metazoa > Chordata > Amphibia > Caudata > Salamandridae > Calotriton > Calotriton arnoldi. Next base: position 841,778 of record CAWUFW010003147.1, read on the forward strand.
TTGTTATGTTATGAGCATTTGTAAAGCACACTATCACTCAGAAGTGTATCCTGGCACGCAGATGGCATATGTGCCTAGCCCTGCCTATGGTAGGTTGCTCAATGAATGTATGACATTACAACGCAAACATTTACAACACATGCTTTTACAACGCAGTTTTTACATCGCAGCATCCATTACAACGCATGATTTTACAACACATGCCATCACAACGTATTTTTAGAAACTACACTTACAACGCATTTCATTACAAGGCATACCATTACAAGGCATACCATTACAATGCATAATACTTTTAGGGCAACAGTAGGGTAAGTGTTGGATAGTGTAGGGGTGAAAATTACTATTCCCACTGCAGTGAGTGCAACAGTAGGGTAAGTGTTAGATACTGTAGGGGTAAAAATACTATTCCCACTCTAGTGAGTGCAACAGTAGGGTAAGTGTTGGATAGTGTAGGGGTAAAACGTACTATTCCACTATCCCAAAACCCCAAAACCCATACATACCCACCCTAAAACTTAAAAAATCCCCATTACTTACCTTATAATGCGTTGTAATGGCATGCGTTGTAGTGACATGCGTTGTAATGGCATGCGTTGTAGTGACATGCATTGTAATGGCCGTGTTGTAATGGCATATGATGTAAAGGCTGTTGCGTTGTAACAGCTCCGTTGTAAAGGTAGTGCGTTGTAATGACTGCATTGTAATGGATGTTTTCTTGCTCAAAAGCAAAGCCAGATCTTCAGCTTCTTGCGGAATTCAAGAAGAGAGGACGATGCTCTAACGTGGTGTGGGAAACCATTTCCTGCTTTTGGAGTGATGTAAGGGAAGGCCTGTCCCCCTGATCTTGTTCTGTGTATGTGTGGGATGTGTGTAAGTAGGTGTCCTGCAGAGCAGATGGGTCTGGGTTGTTGGTGGAAGGAGATGCAACTGTACAGGAAGTTGGGGTTGGGCCTGAGTTGTGTAGTGCCTTGAATATGTGTGAGAGGATTCTGAATTGAGCACATTTGTGTATCAGGAGCCAGAGGAATTTTATGAGGTGTGGTGTTAAGTGAGTTCTGCATGGGAGGTTGAGGATGAGTCTGGCTGATGAGTTTTGAATGGTTTGTAGTCTTTAGTGAGTTGCTTGGTGATCCCGTCATAGAGGGTTCCATAGTCCAACTTGCTTGTGAGTAGGGCATGAGTGGCAACTTTTATAGTGTTGCTTGGGAGCCATTTGAAGATCTTCCTCAGCATCTTCAGGGTTAGGAAACAGAATGCAGTGAGAGCGTTGACTTGTGTGGTCATGTCTAGTTTGCTGTCAATGATTATTCTGAGGTTCCTGGTGTGGGTTCTGGGTCCAAATTTAGCCAGCCACTAGTTGGAGTCCCCCTGTGAGGTGTTCTTACCAAAGATCACTATTTCTGAATTGCCTGTTCATAATTAAATGACCAGCAATCTTGGACATAATTGAACAAATAAAAACACGCTGTTGTGTTAAGCTACTTTTGTCAATGACACATCTTGTAATTAATGCCATGAAACCAGTGAACCTCAGCATTTAAGCATTCTCAATTTAGAAATGTTTCAATATTTTTAGGGTGGCTAAAGCATGTTTACATTAACTGTATCAATTGCTAAAGTGCCTGGGCCTGACCTCCAACTGAAATACTTCTTCACTTGATTAATCAGTCTTGCCACAAACAAATCTATTTTGTTTCTGTACCACGGGCACTTTCACAAACCTCTTGTATTTATTCTCTGCAATGCCCTATAATGTAGAGGGCCTGGAAACACCAACTGAAAAGGAAAGCAGTGGTAATGCTCTTAAATGGACTTTGTCCTTCCTTTTAACTCTGTATTCCTATCTTTTGCATCCTTCTCAGTAGTAACATCAATGTCCCCTTCACTGTACTCACCCAAAAACCCAGAAATTTGATCTTCTAAGCTGGGACTAACACTGACTTTCTTTTGAAACCTTTCCCAACAGGTTCCTTACTATATTCAGTTTATACATCAACTCTCCTCTGTCCTGGCACATGACATGTCTAAGTAAACAATCAATTGTAAGCCTCTCTCCCTGAAAAATGACTTCACCGGATGTAATCTTAGTGAAACACCATGGGGATCATGACAGGCCAAAAGGTATACTCACAAATGGATACATCTGCTCTTTCAATTGGATGCAGTTGCCCTTTATATCTAAACTGTTGACACGTGACTGTCCTCTGCTACTGGAACCATAAAGTAAGCATCTTTCAGGTGCAAATTCACCAACTAAGAACTCCCCTGTGAAATATTCTTCAAAAGTGGACTTCTCAATATTGAAATGTCTGTAAACTACATATCTGTTCCTTTTTGTTACTTTTTTCACCTCTCTCCGGCCTTTGAACTTTTATCTCAACTAAAAACAACACACTCACAAAAAACTCCTCTTCCAAACTTTTTACTACTGCTCCTTTTTCCACTATCTGCTCTATTTCTAATTGCACTTGACAAATCTCTTATATCCTGAAAGTCAATTGCCTCGATTCTTCCTCTTGAACTGGTAAAACAATCTGGTAAATCGTTCTGTTTTGAAAACTGTGACAGCCTCTAATACCTTGGGATCTGACGTAGTTCTCTGTCATGTCTTATGAAACTACATTAGCCTCCCATTTACTGGGAAAGAACCAGAATATGCTCCATACTCACCATGGGTTCCACTACGCAACTGTGATTTTCCTCGCATTCTTCTTCCTTTGCTTTCCCTTCGTTATCAACGGCCGGGAAAATGTTTGCTTCTGCCGAGAGCAAAAAATGCTTCCTTCTTCAAAAGCATGACGCATCGTATTATGAGCCTTATCCAGAGCCCTGAAGGTCGAAACATGTTTACTACTTAATTCCGCCATTCCTTCACCAAAGGGGAAAGCACCTGTGCTAACTTCTTCGCTTGCCATATTACCCAGTTTGGGATACACATGCATCAGAACAGCTTTACATCTCTCTGCAATCAGAGTAGCATTAGCATTTATTAAGCAGCATAGCACTCTTTGGCTCTATCCCCTTACACATCTTCAACCACATTCTAGTCAACGGATCTAGAAATGAAACGATTCATACTACTCCAAAGACATCTCAAAGCTTTTCCTTGGATCCCTTCATAACCTGAGTAAGAAGATTATTATTTTTGGATTTAAATTAAGGGTCATTCACACCTTTTTTTCTATTGAATGCCTGGCACACTTTACCAGAGGTTTCCTCTCTGCTCCTTCACTTTAGTCAGCCTTGTGATTCACAGGCCACCAGTCAGCACTCCAAGGATGGTATGTCAACACAGGACTAAACATTGCATGCCCCAGGGATCTCTGATGATACCTTTCATTGCTCATCACTGGTCCTCCTCACCAAACTCCTCACCCTACTAAGCATCACCTAAATCATACAAATGTTTTTCATATTCCAACTTTTCATTCTCATCCTTGTCATCTGATTGACCAAACTCCTTGTCTTCATCAGGATCACCCTGTCTCCCCTTTGTGCCAACATGGACGTCCAACTCAAATGTGTTTCAGTATGCACCTTCTCTCTGTGTAGTGCTCATACCACCCTCCTCAAGCGTGTCTTCCTCTCATATTTCTTCTATTAACTTTCAAATGTTCTATTTTAGCAAAACTCTTACCTATCATTTGTCTCATTTAAGTCTTCTTTTTCCCCCTTCTGGAAGTGACCAGTGTTCCTTCTCAGATATGTTGCCTCTCTTCCTTTTGCCGATAGCAGCTCCTTCCGCCTCTCTAATAGATGCCTTCATCTCCCTAAGCAACTATTGTCTAAGTACAGCCCTGCCAATTACCAAGCATCAGGGTTAGACTAACGTATTTCAGTATGGTGATCCGCATCACTGCACTAAAATGCAAAGTCACACATTTATAGCAGCCTCCTGAAGCTGTCAAGCAACAGCGCTGCTATTGGCACCGAGGAAAGCAGCACGCAGTCCACGCTGCTCTGGCTTGACAGACTCTGCCTGCTGCAGGCCGGGGGCTGGCTCAGCTGTGCTCACTGCTTCCAATCACCACAGCATTGCCATTCACGTTACATGATGACGTCATCATGGAGTCTGCAACAATGTGCCCCATGATTTGCCCAATGAATGCCATTCAAGGCAGAACTTATAAGAAATGTGGCGGGTCAGCAGTTATCTGTTTCTTAAAGTTAGGCTGTTGTACTGCCAGTTAGTGTGGTGCTTGGAGCCTCTCTCATCAGGATGATGCTTGAGTCTGGGACCAGACCACGGCCATGCGTAGAAAGTGTGGTGTCTGCAGCCTCTGATTGATACAGGCCTGTGCCTACTGGGGCTCGCTCTCTCTGCCACCAGAGTGTCAGTAGTCAGTCTCAAGTAATTTATCCATCGAGCTGGCGCACATGTATTAGTTATTCAGTATTCAGAGTGGGAGTACAGTGCATTAGAAGTTTGTGTGCTCATGCCAGATTCTGACATCACATCGGTCAGTGGATTGACAGATTCATTATAACATCATGGCACTTCAGACGCTACCCGGGGAGGACCCGAATACCATCAGGCGAAAAGGTTGTGTGCTAATTTATCGAATTCATTTAATTTGTCAGGTCATGAGGGGTCCAACTTTCAAGCAGAGTACAATATATTTAACAGCCTCACTGTCTGTCTGAGCCTGGCTGTAGCTTACTGCTCTCAGGCTGTGTTGGTGCCGCGATGGCCTGGGTTGCTCTACCGACAGTAGTGAACTGACTGAGTAAATGTATTATTGATAGTAGCTGAGATCTGCGCTGAGGCCTCTAAGCCTGTTTGATGTGGTCGGGTCTCACTGGGACAGAGAGCCTACAGACTGAGATCAATGTTATACATTTGTTTACAGTACAATCAGGTTACAAGGGCACTAGGTTAGTGCCCTTCCATTTCTGGTGCTTTGCAGCAGTTTTACGAACTTCTTAGAGTTTCTCGTTGCTCAAATCGGTGTAATTTCTGATATTTATATGTTTTCCTGGTCTTCATTGGTTGATTTTGGTCACAAAAAAGTGTCACTCATTACAATAGCGGGCAGACCGCCACCTATTAGGCCGTCGGTGGTGGTCCATCCACCATCTAGGGCATTGGTCTGACTGCTGCATTACAATGAAACAGGTTGGACTGCAGAGGTCCAGTAGGGGGGTAGGACATGGTCAGATTCCTAATCCCTACAATGGGGGCGGTGCCTGCCCATGCTCCGCCATAGGGATAAGGATATCCCTTTCCGACTGCCTGTTCATGGCGGTCCCACTGCCATGGACAGACAGCCAGAAAGGGATTTGGGGGTCCCTAGCAGGGCCCCCGTTCCCCCTTGGCCTCTGCTAGGCGGCCTGGGGGCCACATGTTGTGCCCCCCAAACATCCATGCACCATGTGCCAGGCATCACATGGTGCCTGGCACACGGTGCATGGATGTTTAAAAACATCCATTTGTCTATTGTGGCTTGTGCTGCAGCCCTTTTCCAGGCCGTAGCACAAGCTACGATAGAAAAAGGAATGTTTCCGACTGCCTACACGGTGGTCGCATCCTAATCTATTATACTTCAAAGCTGCTGTGAGGTGCAGCATTACAGAGATTAATGCATAATGATAGCCCAGGGTGGGTTTTGCATAAATTCAAACTGAGTATTTTCTTACCCTCGTGTTGTGGGAGGAATGTCATGTCCATAATAGGAGTGGGTGTGTCTTGACTAAAGGACACGCCTCCTCCATTTGTCTTATGTAAAGTGATCTGTTCCAAATGATGACACTGTGACAATATATAGTTGAGAAGTAGAAGTCTTCACACTCTCCACCTTCTGCACTCCCCACAAGTATGTGGGTTACCTACTACTGCCACTGTTGAGGCGCGCATGCCAGCCCAACCGTCTCAGTGACATCACACACATGCATGGGAATGAGTAACTACAGAGATCCGCAACCTAAATCTGTACACCAGTTCAAAAGTCATACACATGAAAAAGAAAGCAGAAGACCGTACCTGTAGAAATAATTTTTATAGTACTGAGAAACTGCATCAAACTAATAATCTAACCAGTGCCCACTAAGGCACAAAAAAGATTCCAGTATTCAACAGCCTTAAAAACCCTTCTCTATGAAGAACAGTTGTTGCAGGCAGTAAAGGTGGGCAGGAAGGAATGGGAACACCGGTTTACACAAGCACCAACTTCTCTGGGGCACTGGGGCTTGAACTCCAGCAATATATTAGTTGAGGGGCTTGAAGAGTACCCAAAAGCTTGGGCTTTGCATACGAATAGAGGAGCCAGCAATGAGGTTTATCTTCTAAATTCAGACACGTTCAGTTCCTGTTGCTGCTACTCAGCGTGACCACAAGATACATGACCAACACGTGGGGGGATCGAAGTTGCAGGTAGTGCAGATGGACTTAGGACCAGCGCCCCCTGGGGCTGTTACTCTGGCAAGCTCAATTTTTTCAGAGGAATGTGAATGTTTGTCCCTTAGCACTGGGGGGCTTATTTATGATTGCCCTGCAACACTTTTGCACCACATAAAGTGGTACATGTGTTACACAAGTCTCTTATAAAGATTTATAAGGCCTCACAAAGCCACCCTGCGTGGCTTTGAGTAGCCTCATAAATCATGAGTAACGCGACGCAGAGCAAATCACTGCATCACCTTACTCTGCGCCCGGTAGGCGTTCCATGGGTGTTGCTGTGGGTTTTCCCCTGCAACACCCAAGGAATTTGATGCTGCCCCAGATTTACAAAGTGATGTAAACCTGGGGAAGCATCAAATCCCTATGCCTCCCGAGGTGAGGCGTAACGAGGAGAAATATATAAATTTATCCTCGTTTTTTCCTCTTTCCATGTATGCTGCATTCTGCCGCACACATAGAAAGAGGAAAATGCCTTGTAGGATTGATTTTGTGCAGGACGGTGCCCCTTCCTGCACAAAATCAACCCTGCCTTCAACGGAGGCACCCTTGCGCCATGATGCAAGGGTGCCTAAGTTGGTGCTAGTCTGCCAAAATGGCACCAGCGCAGGCAGAAAGGACAGGAATGCACCAAATTGCTTAAATATGATGCATTCCTGCCCTTTCACTTTGTGTAGGGCAGCGTAGCAAGGTGCATTGCTGTGCTGCCCTATGTCAAAATGCCATACATGAGGCCCTAGCATTCTAATAGCTGTATAGGAAATGCAACCTCTGGCGTTACACTATTGTGGTGACTCACCTTTGATCCCTTTAAAAAATAAAGGTTCAAAATTAGAATGTGAAACTTGATTTTTATTAGGCCTGTGTGGAGTTTATGGAGGTGGGCGGAGTTTGTTGGTGCGCCCGCTCGCAGTGCGAAACGCGATGCAGAGTGTGTCCTCGCTTTCCAAATTGCGCACGAACGGCACCACAAATGGCACCACACAGTTCTAATGGGCTCGGCCATCTTGTTTTTGTTTTTCTACTCTGTTTATGGTGCTGGGCCTAATTTTCAATCCATTTTTAATCTCTTTAATCCTCCCCTATCAGACTTAGCTGCCTCTCATTTTTAGTTATTATATTAGTTTATGTCTTTGTGTTTGCACATTTTACATTTTTTTTGTAATTTTTGGGGGGCTTTTCGTGACTTTTTGTATTTTGTTTATTTTTTCCTTATTTCCTTATTTCTTCTTTCCTTTATTTCCTTTTCCTGTTTCTTTCTTTACTAATCTTTCTTTACCCCACCCAGCACCATGGCAGTGTGTCGGCTACCTTGCGGGTGGCACCGCCGCCCAGGTGTGCAGCCCCAGGAAATCTTCAGCAAGGAGGAGCACTAGTTTTTTTGGTGCAGCACCACCTCCCCTCCATCCTGGCAGGAGGCCCAGCAGTAGACACCCTTTCCGGGAGCGTTGGCTGTGCTGGTTGGAGGGTGCACCAGTGTTTGCGGTGCACCAGCTAGGTTTGGTGCATCGCCCAGCAGCTGATGCACTGCTGGGCGGATATTCTTGACCTGAAGCAGGACCTGCTTGACTTGCTCGGTGTCGAGATTCTGATGAGTATTGACTTAGTTGTATTTCTACAATGCTAACTTTTTTTTCTGAAAAGTGGATCACATTTAAAGGTAAGTTACTTTTAGTTTACGTTAAGAATGTTATTATTATGTGATCCAGTTTCTAGTTTCTGCTTGGCAGGTGCTCAGCGCTATCTAATCGTACTCATGGTTGGAGCTCACTTTGACTGATTAATTAAGAAGCCATTGGAGACTGTCCTCCTTTTACCATAGTATATCAGTGATAGCAGTGAGTAAGCATTCTCTCTGTGACTTTGTTGACGTAGCTCGTAGAGTTCCAAGCTATTTCACAGTGATGTGTAGTTTGCGTCTATGCATTGCAAAAAAGGGAGACTGAGTTGGTCTATCAAGGGGGTTGAGAAATGAGAATAGAATCAAAGATCATACACTGCAATGCATTCGTTCCAAATGTAGTTTTGTTAAGGAAATTTGGAATATGGATTTTTGGAATATGGATTTTAGGATTAGTAAGGGCAACTCATCAAGACTCAAAACTTGTACTATAGGTAATCTGTTTTAGAGAAGTACAATTATGTGACTGTGTTTGCCTGTCACAATAATTTTGTCGAGACTAACTGAATCACTAATCTATTTTTTTTTACCTTCTTCATTTCTTACATCAGCACCCAAGGACAAGAAGAAGGACGTTGCAGAGGGTCAGCAGAAGGCACCGATCACCAGCACAGCTGCTGAGGGTTCTGCTAACTCCAGTATGTCCTAATATTTATTATTACTATTTCCCTAATGTTGGCATTTATGATTATTGCGTGCTTAGGGTAGACTATTGGGGTATTGGAATGTTGGTGCTGGTTCCAGGATGGGAGTTGCTGCCTGGAGGCTGGTGTTGCTGGTGAGAAATAAAGTTGTTCTGACACCCTTTCCTGCCATCTTCCTTTCATGTGGTGACGAGGATGGGATACGAACCTACTCGTTCAAAGCACAATGGATTAGCTCTTTTTCCTCTGCCCACAATGATACTTTAAAATTTTGCCTTGTTCCTTTTTTTTCTACTGTCTCCTTTTTTTCCAACTCCCCTATTCAATTTTTGTTTCATTCCTGTTATCCCTGCATTATCTTTTTTTTCCTTATATTCCATGTTTTTCTTTTTTGATGGCTGACGTTTTCCGGTCCCTAGTCTCTAGTTTATTTATGTTCTGCTTTGTTGATAATCTTTCCCTCCCTCCTATATATCTTGTGGTCCTGTAAGAGTAAGACTAAGAACACATTTTTGGTACTCTACTGTCTACCATCAAGATTGCAGCCCCAAGTAAACTAGTATTATAAATAATATTCACCATGTATGCTTGTTGAGAAGGCTTTCTTTTTCCTGCCCATGCTCTAACAGTTCAGTTCACGAGAGAATGGCCATGGTCATGGACCATCCTCACCACCCCAATGTTGTGTGCTGTGTAGTTTTATACAGTATACCAGCAGATTCCATGACATTGCAGCATGGCTGAAAAATAAGTATGAGGTCCCTTTGCATTTGCCAACCAACACCATATCTTGCATTGACCATTTTCCACCCCTTCATTGTGCTTCAATGACTGAGTCATGAATCATGATTCATGATCATCATAGGTTATAGCTCTGCAGCTCCATTACAAAATGTTTTTTTGGTTGGCTTCACTACCTGGCTTGTCTAACATTGTCAACCAACCAAATGCCCAGAATAATATTTTTGTTCGAAGATACTGCATTGCTAATTGAACTGTAGTGATCTATTGCAGATGTATTTTTTTTTATTGAAAAAATTAAGGGGAGGCGTATTTGGCAATTTGTATAATGCTTTATTCTAGCCACACAGACCACCAGTGATGCCGGCTCAAGTAGTGCCACTGCAGGACGAGAGTCAGTTGGAGGGGGACAGGCACTGGTAAGTCACATAATCACATAATACGCGTTGATGGCTTGAGGGAAAATGAAAGAGTAGAAGGTTAAAAGAAATGAGAATTGTAAATGAGTGAAAGGGTGGGTGGGTGAAAGGGTGCATGGTTGGTTAAAGGGATGGATGGGTGAAAGGATGGTTGGAAGAAAGGGTGGCTATTATTTTGATAGATAATTGATTGGAAATTTTGGTGAAAGACTGGATGAGAGAAAGTATAGCTTAATCATGGTGGCTATGGGTGAATTAGAATGAAAGGATGAGTGAATATTTGGATTGCTAGGATGAATAAGCAAAGCAGCTCTTCTCATGGAGAGGGGCATGCTGCTCACCTACTTCACTTACTTGGTTTATGTAGGGTTATTAAAGCTATGGTTCAAAGTGTTGGTTATTTTTTAAATTTTTGTTCCACTCCTTTGACTCACTTTATTTGTTAAGCGAGGTGGATGTATCCCATCCCTCATTCATTACCCCCCTCCCCACCCATGGCATTTTGCCAACTATGACTGAAGCGCAGTATGGTTCAATTCAACACTGCAGTGTTGGCTGTGCAATGTGCATCTGCTTCAATTAATGTGGCATTTACAACATTTTCAATTCATTGCAAAGCAAACACACAAGGTGTGTTTCTCTTCTCCCACTCAGTCTCCTCTTAGTCCTTCACTCCTTTATTTTTTCCTAAGTTCTTCCATCCCAGCCTACCAAAAAATTGAATAATCCATTCTTGACATGTGCCACATTTGATTTTATAGCCATGTGAAGTGATTCCAAAATATATTTAATGGTTTCCCATAATAGATTTATTATACGCCTATTTCGATTTTTCCCTTTTGACTTCCGTTGAGTGGTACAGTCACTGAATAAGCCAAAGATGACAAATCGATGATTAGTGTAGTGACCCCTTTATTCTATATCAAAAGCTCTACCCGACTCACCTAATTGCTCTACCCTACCTTGCAGTAGAGTAAGTCAAGTTTCCTTTCTTTACAGCCTAGCAAATGAATTTGCCGGAAATAATATGCTGTGGTGGGTGAGGCCAGGGAGAAAAGTGGGAGTAAGTGCATGATTTGATGTCAAGTTTGGCATATGGGATGCGCTGTTATGAACGTGCCAAATGCAATATACATAGCCTGTTCCTTTACCTGTAATCCACCCGTACCACCCATCAGCCAGGAGAAAGCATCCCGTCTGTGGTGGCAGAGGCTGGACCATATCCAGCAGGAATACTGGTGGTCGGTGGCCCTGGAGGAAGAAGAGGCAGAAATAGCTGCCTCTTACTCTCAGCTGGGCCCTAGTGCAGCCAGTCCCCCTCAGCCTCCAGCCTCCCAGCCATCTTATTGCTGGCGCCGCCTCCTCCCACTCTGGCAGACCAATACTGCGGTGCATCACGCAGTGGCTGTACGCCTTGGAGAGCTGGCTCGTCAGGATGAAGCAGAGCCTGGACCAGCTCCGGACCCAAATATACAATGCCCTCTTCTAGTCCTTTTAAACATAATGTGTTTTGGTGCGAGGAACCTGTTGTGGGCGTAGAGGGTGGGAAGGGAGTTGGGACCGGGTTTTTTTATTTGTTGGACATTTCAGAATTTGGACATTGGTGGTTGAGTCAGTTTGTTTGTGGAGAGGAATGGACCTGTTCTGGGTGGAAAGGGTGGGAAGAGAGTTGGGACAGGGTTTTTTTAATTTGTTGGACATTTCTGAATTTGGACATTGGTGGTTGGGTTAGTTTGTTTGGGTAGAGGAACAGGCCTGATGTGGGTGAAGAGGGTGAGTTTGTTTGTAAAAAAATATAGGGGAAACATATTATATTTTATAAAAATGTATGCCTGAAGTAGTTTGTTTTACTTTTGCTTTGCACTGCTGCCTTTAGTTGTTATGCAGCCTGTTTATGTGCTTGTAAGAGTGTATTATACTGCTTAGTTATAGAGTTATACCTCTCTAACTATCTTGACCATTAGGGGGGATGCTGCCATGACCTATATTATCTACAACAACGTAGATAAACGATTTCTTGCAGTAGCAGTTAGTTACTTACTAACTTAACTAGTTCACTTCACTCCATAGTTGTCTTACCTAAATTTAAATGAAGCAATAACAAGGAAGGCATCACAATTTCACAAGCAAGATCCTTCTTCCACCAAGGTGAGCCTCAACTGTAGGATTAATTGGAAGGATTATCTATCGCAGGCAACTAAATTAAAATATAAACACTGAGTTAGTGGGTTCTATCAAACCTTTACAAAGAATTGAGACAGACTACTACATGATGACACAATAAGAATTCCTGATAGTGATAAAATAACATAAAATAGCAATAGTAGTAACTGGAGCAACGGAGAGCTACTAGTTACAAAATCCTCGTGTCATAAAAAATGGACTGATAGTCTGGACTGAAAGTCTGGAGTGGACAAGCTTAGGTTAGGCGTTTACAATTATGCAGCATGAGGCCTGAATGATGATGCTGATGACTGATGTTCTTCATTCTATGTCTAAAATATGTATCACTTTTATGCATGGGTGGGCAAATAGGGCCAATGTGGGCTATTCCTTTGAAAACCCCTCAGTGAGTTAATGTTGATTTCACCACATCCGCACCACAGACCACATCCGCCCCACCAAGTGTGTGATCTATTGACGGTGTAAATTACCTGCTCATTGACGGTGTAAATTAAGCCACACCTCAATAAATTACACAGCCCGGGGTAAGAGGGTTAGAGGTTTTATGAATGGATATGAAAAGGGATTTGGGGAAAGGTTTGACAAAGACAAACACTATACAAGGACAATATTCATCTGGGCAATGAGCAGCACATCATTCGGCATCAATCTGTTGTGGAAGGAAATGAAGGAACGAGTATGACACAGTACAGTTAAATGCTTAGCAAACAATCCTTCTGCCCCACGTTATCAGATATCTAAATGTTATGTCTTCTAGGTTGGGAGTGAACCTACCCACCCAGTTCTCAAAATATGATTGTTAAAAGAAAAATGATAGTGTATTGCAAAATTAGGTGGTGCCTCTGCTTTCTCCTCAGGAATGTCCATCACTCTTGGGTGCCTGTCTGGATTGGTCTAGTAAGTAAGTAGGAGTGTTGAGCTCAGCTTTCGCCTTTTATTTGTGCAGGAGACTAGAAGGTCTGTGGATTGTAAAACAGAAACTGTATTTTAGAGTGAAGGAGAAGGACAGAAGGAAGGTAAGCTTCATGAGGCGTGCATCAAGGAGAATCAGAGACAGAGCAAAAAACCAAGAGAGGCACTCAGAATTTCACTTTTACCACCAGTGCAACATACACACACACAAACATACACAGAGCAGCATTTCACAAATCAACGCACCTCTCTCCATTCCACATAGCTGAGTACTAGGCCTCAGACTCATGGTTTCCCTTTGGAATCGATAACTTCTTGCTTCTAGCTGTTGATTAGGTAGTCCCGCTACTCCTGCCCTGAGTTCTTCCATCTTCCTCCTGACTCCAAGTAACTCCGTCCCAGACCAGTCATGACCCGAGCAAGATAAACAGGTAGTGCACAGCTGTTGAAGAACAAGTAGAGAAACAGAATTGCAGTATTTTGCATAGGTTTTTGTTTGTTAAGTAAAGTGACTGTTCTGGTCTCTGAAGAACCACAAAAAAGCAGAGGACCCTGCAAGTAAATCTGGCTAACTGTGAAAGGGCCGATCAGCTCCAGGGAAAAATGATTGCCCATTATTCAGGCCCAAAACTTTCCAAATCATCTCAAGCAAGTTCTCAAATCACAGTGCAACACCCTCCCTCACTGCCTGCTACCAGATGAATCATCAATCATTAATCTCACAATCACCCACTCACTGCTGCAATAGTTGTAGTTACCTCTTCCAATCCAAGCATGGGTAAGTTAGGTAGTAGGTACACAATTCATTTTTGACACAGGCAACACATTGGAATTTGGTATTGGCACTCTTGTAAATCAACAATCTTCTGGGGCAGCTCTGCTTGTGCTCAGTGATGCAATAAAAGATAGGCAAGCATTGTCTCCAATGTCATGAAGGAATTGTGGAGGCTTCTTTAATGCATACTGGTCCGACCAACTGCAATCTGGCAATATATGTGACTAACAAATGGTAGGGCAGCATAAATCTGACACAAAAATAGAATGTTCCCTAGCTACTTTATATTATTTTTTGCAAAGATAGCAAGACAAAATGTAAAAGTTCTATGGGAGCACTGGTTTACTCAGTCCAGGAAATAGAGTTCGTCCTCAGACTCAAGTGGTTCACCCAGAAATTGATCAGCTAGCACACTTGCTTCTGACCAATCATCCTCCTCCACCTCTTGTGCTGTTTCAGGACTGGTAAAATTGTGTGATATGAAATGTTGGATCATTTTGATCATAGTCAATCTCTCCACATTTTGAGGCGAGAGACTGGGCCTTCTAACTGTATTAACTGCACCAGCTGCACTGAACACATGTTCAGCAGACACACTGGCAATAGGACAAGCCAGATACTTTATTGCCAGCCTGCTGAACTCTGGCCATTGACGCATCTTCCCATACCAATACATCAATGGGTTTTGATCCACATAGATTGCTTTTGGATCATTCACATACTCCTGAAACATCCTCTGGATGTTCATTGGTGCTGCTACATGCTCAACATCTTTTCACATCGCCTCTGCACTGGACTTAAGCCCTGCCAATTGAAACCAATACAATGCAGAGGTTGGATCTTGTCCTTCTGTTACTGTTGTTGCCGCTGTTCTGGTTGATAGTGTTTGTGGCTGCTGTGAGACAAGCCTGCCCTCTCTGGAAGTTGAAGGTGGCACCCCAGAACTGCAGGTGGGACTCCATGTTCCAGCCATTCTTCTTCCAGGTCTCCAGCTTGCTCAACAATCCACCCCTCGTATTTTGAAACATCCTCTTCAGAAAAAGGAATGAAAGTGGACAGAAGTTTTTTGTACCGTGGATCAAGTGGTGTGGCACAGATGTACTCTTTGGAGGAGATGATACCATTTTACAGCCTTCCATTATAAGCCAAGTGAAAGAGTAAGCTCTCAACCAAGGCATGCGCTTCTGTGTTTTCATTCATACATGTGGAGGCAAACTTTTCAGACACCTACTTTACCTGGTCTTGTAGCAGATGCAACAAAAGGATAGCTTGGCCCATCGTACCGTCATCCTTGCTAACTTCCCTATGTGAAAACCTCAAAAGGGAGTAGCATCCATGCCAGGCATTTGACTAGGCCCCATTTCTCTGCATCCATGGTCATAGCTTTCCCAACTGCATCTCCTTCTCTTTAAATGAGATAGTCATTGATCTGTTTGTACTGCTCAAACAGATGTTGAAAAATATAATAGGTCAATTTCCAACGTGTTGGCACCTCCTGTATCAGGGCTTTAACTGGTGCTCTATTAGTACTCTGAATAATCTGCAACTGCGTTAGGGCTTTAAAAGAATGGCTGAAATGAATACATATTCTTCTGCAGGTGGTCAGTATGTTGATGACTGTGTCTTCTTTTCTGAGAAAGTGTTGCACCACCAGGTTGATGCAATGGGCCAAACACAGGACCCTGAAATAGCCACTGTCTGTCATGGCCTTGACTATGTTTCTGCCATTGTCTATGGCAACAAATCCAATTCTGAGACCTCTTGGGTGTGGCCATTCATACACCTTGCTGTTAAGTTCGTCCAAGATGTTTACTGCTGCATGTGATTTCTCCATGGCGAACATTGCCACTGTTGCATGCTGCAAGTGCTCTTAAAACTTTGCTACAAAGCTTGTCCAAACAACTGCAGCACATTGTGATGCAGCGCTTGAACAGTAACTATGGAAAAATAGGTCCAACTTGGAACCTTCCATATTGGGAAGATGGCTGCCACAAATTCTGAAAATAACACCCCCTTTCACAAAAGAAAGAGGGAGGAGGTCCAGCGCTAACATGTTTGCCAACTTCCCATTGTACAAATGTGCTGTTGGGTGGTTGCGCTTGTAGGGCCCCTCCTGCATAAACATGCCTGTAATAGTAGCCTGGATAGTCTTATTTTCTGGTGTCACTGACACACAGGCTACTTTCGAGAAGTAGGTGGTGGTAGACTCAATGTGCCTTGTGGTGGGGCAGTCACTGTATCTCGTGGTGTCTCCATCTCACTCTGAGTCATCTTGTGCCATTGTGAATTAGCTGAGGTGGGTGATTCTTCTGGTGCACTGCTGGGGACAGGGCTGCTTTTCATGAAGATGTCACCCTCTTCTTCCTCATCATCACCTCCCACCATGATGGGACTTGTTGTTGATGTTCCCTGGCTCTCCTCACCACCACGATCAGCAATTTTTTAAAGGTGCTCCTCCTACCGGATTGCGTGGTGTTTTTTCATATGGGTTGTTTGGCCTCCAGCACCATAATGTGAACCAGGCTTACCTCGACGGACATGCGTGCTGCAAATGCTGCATACTGCAATGAGCTCTCCCTGTGTGCTAACCGTAAAAAAGTCCCAAACTGGGCAGAAGGACTTTTTTACTGTGCCACAGCCAATGACTGAAGAAGAAATGGAGGTAGGTGGGTGCGTCGTCGATTGCCTCTCTGCAGTGAATACTTCTCCTGAGGTAGGGGTTGTTGCAGGTCTCAGCTGGGGCTTTGAAAATATAGGAGCTGGTGGTGCTACCTGTGCCACATCCCTCAGAGCAGACTGAATAGCAATGTCGGACTCCTCTGTGCCACCGTCCACAATGACTACCTCATCCTCCTCCTCATCATCCCCTTCCATAAGTCTAAGGATTCAAGGAACTTTTCTTTCCCCTTGCCTCTCCTGCTGTCTCCTGGACTCTGCCAGGGTCCACTACATGTCCCCATCATCATCATCAGAAGTGGTGCTTGGTGGAGAAATACCCTTCCTTTTCTTTGCTGGAGATCTGGGAGCCAATGATTCTAAAAGAGGGGGTTCTTGCTCGGAAAGAAGCTCAACCTCCTATTCTGCTCCAACATCAGGAAAATGTACTATTGCTGGCAGTGGCTGCTATCAACTTTGCTCTGTTTCCTGAAACAATTGGGTACTACTTTGTGAAAGGGACAAATCTAATACAGTGTCACTGCTCATCAGCGTCATCAGGATTACAGTGGCTACCTCACTGACAGGCATGATATTGGGCTTAGGTTGGGGTGCTGCTGTTGATGAAGCAGTGCTCCTCTCAGCTTGCACCCCAGAGGCCGATGTGGCAGGCATACAACGTGGTGATCCAAAAAAGATTTGGGGAAACATGCCACTGGTGGGAGGCTGCTTCTTCTCACTTACCACTTTCTTGGAAGCATCTTTCTTTGGGGCCATCTTAAAGCTCTCAGTTGGCAGTTGCGCCAAACTGTACAAGCGGCAGAGATTGGAGGACTGACGTGTGACTGCGCAGGCCTTCTGTTTAGCAGTACTGTGGGTGATGTCTCTTCTCTTGTGCACCTAAAAGCAAACATGCAAGAAAAACATTTAGTGTGAAACGTAACGTAGCATTGTTTGCAGTTTGAATTAGTACAGACAAAGGCAATATTAATGTGGTTGTTTACTAAGGTAAAAAATATTAACCACTCAAAGTCAAACCACACCACCATACCATAAAATGTAGTTCCCCATCAGAATAACACACACAATATTTATACAGAATGATAGTGTTGTATTCCTCTTAGGGTGTCCGTATATAGGTTTTCCTGTATCATGTCCTTATATAGGCACAATTCGCCCTGCCCTTATATAGGCATAGAATCCCAGTCCTTATTTAGGCATTAAACCGTGCACTCCAAATACAGGCATGGTCTCCGACATCCGTCCACCCTAACGTCACAACGAGTTCTTGAAGAACAGACCCTTAGGCTTCGGGAGTTTCCCTAGCACAGGACTATTGATTTATTCAAGGACTCATCTATTATGCATGAACCGTTATACCTTAGGGATTCATTCATGACGTCTTCCGCTGTCTGATTCACGTCAATGCTAACATTCTGAGGTACCTCTCAGGTATAAATATACCTTCCCTAGCCCTTGTAAACTAGAGGAGACCTCGACTTCAGAGGAGCCCGTTTCCCGGCCTGACGCACTGAGAAGACGCTGTCATCCCTGCACGCAGAGAGTCCAGCTTCCAGTGATCTGACTTCCCTTGCGGGGTGTTGGAGTTCGAGTCTGGCAAGAGATTCCCACCTCTCTCATTCCTAAGGTATGGAGCTGACTAGAACCTAGAGGGACTCTTGGCATACTAGGCATACTTGGCATACTAGGCATACTAGGCGTAACATACTCTTAGTATACCATAGTACGGAATACTCCACCTACTTCATACCTCTCCCTACACCTAGGTTAGGTTAGGTACATTGGGGTAGAACTAGCTTAGAAACGCATCGTATGAGTACTCGCATTTTTAGTCTGTGTTATTTATGTAAATGAATATCTACTAAAGATCATGCCAGCGCAGTATTATTTATTTCTACTGCTTTCGCTGTACATTATTTATCTTGCATACTGTCTTGTGATCGTAACAGCACATATTACTTACACAAGAAACAAGACTGTTCAATAAACCTTTTATTGAAATGCCCGTCTATTCTTTCTGTGTAACTTTGAAGAAAACTAAGCATGCACGATTGAGCTGAGTGAAACGGTTATCTATTGTTTCCACGACTCTGGGACACGTTCTGATTCTAAAGGGAAACAAAGTGGTCATGTCTTTGCGGCTGCCAGAAACTACTCCCTTCTTGTTATCCAAGGAGTTTCTTGTGGCCTCTGAGCTAGCTGGCACAAGTAATTAAGTTTAATATACTCGATAGGGACATACCGACCTCAGTCCTATGTCAAGCCTATAGGGTATATTATTCCAATGCGCAGAGCCTATTTGGGAAATAGGAGCTACACTACATGGCGCCCAACGGTTTGGTAAGGCGGTAATTTAACGTTAGATACTAGGGGCATATTATCAAGAACGGCGTTAAAATTATCGCCGGTTTAGCTGCAGAAAACTGCCGCTAAAGCGGCGATAATGGGCTTGATAATATGCCCTGGAGAATTCCAATAGAAGCCCATGTTCACACCAGAACATGGACTTCTATTGGAATTCTCAAGGGCATATTATCAAGCCCATTATCACCGCTTTAGCGGCAGTTTTCTGCCGCTAAACCGGCGATAATTTTTAACGCCGTTCTTGATAATATGCCCCTAAGTAACTCAGCTGTGCTTTTTCTCTCAGAGACCCCTACCCATATAGTCCAAAAGACGTCTGGAGTGGGCAGGGTTAAGTATCCACCACGGCTACATAGGGAAACACCCTATATATTAGCTGTTTGGTTTGCTCAACGTTGAAGGATACAGTGTTTTTCAAAAACAAATGTCCATACACGGGTCGATGCCACCGGAAACGGTGGAGCTGCGGCTGATCCAGCCCTAGCAACAGCTTTTAACATTGCAGGTTTAATTGAAACCGAGGAAGGTGTTATAAACATCCCTCCAAACTTAAGAAGAGCCATCACTCTAAAACTCATAAAACACGGCCTACCACCAAGAGGCGGTACAGCAGTTTTCGTGATAGAGGCACACCGAATCCTTTCAGACAGAGGTATTCTATTCATGGGTAATATTTCCTGAATCAAATCCAGTAACACACATGTTTCACTTCTATAAACAAGATGATCCACCAGAGGAATATATTCCTTTCGAGGATATTGAAATTCCACTAACATACCAGGAGCATCAGCTCTGGTTTAAAGGCGCCCTAAAACATCACAGAAACATTACCAGGCTCGGTCCACTAGGAAGACCAGGAGCAACATGGCCGATTCTAGCTGGCTACACACCTCATCCTGACATTGAAGAGATGTCAGACGAGGAATTACTTACTCAACTTACAGAGTTAATAAAAAATCTACAGACAATTGGTCCAATATGTCATGCGGACTTTCACAGTCCAACCACCATTAACACTTCCAAATCAAACTCCCCAACAGGGGAATACACTAAAAATTACACCACAGATTCTATACGCAGTCATGGGTAAAATGCCCACAAAACCTGAGCAAATTCCATTCTGGATAGCTCAAAAAATTACTCAAATCGAAGCAGTATTTCCAAATACTAGCCCGTATGAGAAACACAGAATACTAGCAATCAGTTTACCAATAGGGATCACACCACAACTGGAAGACTGTACCACTTGGGGCTCAGTCTTTGCTGCCATCTATACTAAAACACATGGTATTCCATCAATTGTGGTAATACCAGATGTCCTGAAACAAATTCAAAATGAATACGGGGCAGAGCCTGCTCTGAATTTAGGTATGAAATTACTGAAAAATCTCGACCAGGTCTCAACAATAATATTATCTAATATTAAAGGGGAGGCAGCAGCAGTGGCGATCCGCCAAAGATTAAGGGAATTCGATGTTACAGAACATCAAACTGAGCTACCCAGAATAATTGAACAATTATATGCAGAATTAGGCAGAGATAGTTTGGGTGGAAGACCAGTGAAGCCAAAACTATCCGAAAGTCCTGAGAAGGACTCTATTAAACAACTTCATACATCTTCTAAAAAGAAGTGGGAAACTAATAAACAAAATTCAAACGAGAAACGTTCTCAATCTCGAGGTAGGTCTCCTCAAAAGGAGCCCTCTGAAAGGAGGTATAACCTCAGGAATAGGGATAATTTGAGAAAACCTGACAGGTATCAAGATACTGATACACGTTCCTCTCGTACCTTTCAGATCTCGTCACGGACTTCGGAAAGAAGAGGACGATCAGAAAATAGAGAAGAACGCGTGAAATCCAAAGAAGATAAACACACTCCAAAAAATAAAACAAAACCTCAATTCTCCCCAAAAAAAGTAGCAGGTCTAAAGATCAGACATGCCGAGAATACTGAGAACACAACTCAAGAACGGAGATTGGGCCCAGACAATGCTGGACAGTGCAGCAGAAGTCACAATAGTTTGCCAGAACCTGAAGGAACTTCTGGAGATAGTGGACTTGAATGAGTACATTACAGTTGAGACTGTAGACACCAGGGTTAGTACTCCACAAAGGTTATATGAAATAACACTCCGAATCGAGGGAGACATACCTAGACAGGTGAAAGCACTCTTTGGGAAAAACTTTCAAGGGGCTATGACATACTTCTAGCAGAAAAAGACTGGCCACCACAATTTGTCAGGGAGTGCCCACATGGCGAGGACATTATTATGCCTGCCTTCTCTAACCATATTCCAATTCATCTAAAATATACTTATGCCAGGAAATGGGCAGTAGCCCAGGCCCCAGCATTATATAAAAATCATGTAGGATGGGATGAGGACTCACCTCACCATCAAATACATCTGAAACATGAACCAACTGCACAAAGGCAGTATCCAATAAAGCAAGAAGCTAAAAACCAGGTCAGGGAGATCTTAGATCACCAACCGACCCCTGCCCACACCACGTCTTCAACAAAGCCGACGCCACCATCGCACCCCATCTCCGGGACATCATCAACTCCTCCTTCCACACCGCCACCTTCCCGGAGAGCTGGAAGCACGCCGAGCTTACCGCCCTCCTGAAGAAACCAACGGCGGACCCCACCGACCTCAAGAACTACCGTCCCATCTCGCTCCTTCCGTTTCCGGCCAAAGTCATCGAGAAGACCGTCAACAGACAGCTTGCCGCCTTCCTCGAGACGAATGGATCCCTCGACCCCTCGCAGTCCGGATTTCGGGCCAACCACAGCACCGAGACCGCCCTTATCGCAGCCACCGACGACATCAGAACCCTAACCGACAACGGGGAAACAGCTGCCCTCATCCTCTTGGACCTCTCCGCGGCGTTCGACACCGTCTGCCACCGCACCCTAGTGAAGCGCCTCAGCAACATCGGAATCCGAGAGAAAGCACTGGAATGGATCATCTCGTTCCTCGCCGGAAGAACCCAGAGAGTCCGCCTCCCCCGTTCAGATCCGAAGCCACCGAAGTCATCTGCGGCGTTCCACAAGGATCCTCACTCAGCCCAACCCTCTTCAACGTCTACATGAGCCCCTCGCAGCCATCGCACGCCGACACAACCTCAACATCATCTCCTACGCCGACGACACCCAGCTGATCCTCTCCCTCACCAACGACCCCACCACCGCCAGAGCCAACCTACACGACGGGATGAGAGACGTCGCCGACTGGATGAGGAACAGCCGCCTTAAACTGAACTCAGACAAGACGGAAGTCCTCATCCTGGGCTCATCACCCTCCGCCTGGGATGACTCCTGGTGGCCCCCGGCCCTGGGCACCGCGCCCAAGCCAACGGACCACGCACGCAACCTGGGCTTCATCCTGGACTCCTCCCTGTCGATGACCAGACAAGTCAACGCCGTCTCATCTTCATGCTTCAACACCCTGCGCATGCTCCGCAAGATCTTCAGATGGATCCCCACTGAAACCAGGAAGACCGTCACCCAGGCACTCGTCACCAGCCGACTGGACTATGGGAACACCCTCTACGCCGGAACCACAGCCAAACTTCAAAAAAGACTCCAGCGCATCCAGAACGCCTCCGCACGACTCATCCTGGACATCCCCCGACACAGCCACATCACCGGACACCTGAAAGACCTGCACTGGCTCCCCGTCAGCAAGAGAATCACGTTCAGACTCCTCACCCACGCACACAAGGCCCTCCACGACCTGGGCCCAAAGTACCTCAACGACCGCATGACCTTCTACACGCCCACACGCCAGCTACGATCAACCAGCCACGCCCTCGCCACCGTACCACGCATCCGCAGAACCACCGCCCGAGGAAGATCCTTCTCCTACCTGGCAGCCAAGACCTGGAACTCCCTCCCCACTCACCTTCGGCGAACCCAGGACCATCTCTCCTTCAGGAAGCAGCTCAAGACCTGGCTGTTCGAGCAGTAACTTACCCCTTCCCCCAGCGCCTTGAGACCCTCCCGGGTGAGTAGCGCGCTCTATAAATGCCGTGATTGATTGATTGATTGATTGAGATCAACTTGAATACCAAGGGGTGATTGAAACATGCACCTCCTCAATGAACAATGCTTTGTTTCCTGTCTCCAAGACAACACCTATCGTCTAGTTTTGGATTACAGACACTTAAACACTTGTTGTAAAACATTTGCAGTGCAAAATGCACATAGCACAGCATTAATGAATAACATTGTGCGTAAAAAATATAAAACCGCATTAGACATTTCAAATGGTTTCTTTTGTCAAAACATAGCACCTGAAAGCAGGTACTTAACAGCATTCTCCATAATGGGGACCCAGCGTCAATTTTGTCGACTCCCACAAGGGTTCAAGAATAGCCCGGGGTTATTCTCAGCGAGAGTAACAGAGTTACTACAAATTTATGACAATGAGGCATTGTCCTATGTCGATGACATCTATCTGACGGACGATGACCTGGACAAACACTTGAACAGGGTAAGCACCATTATACTGGGCTTCGCCTCTGAGGGCTACAAGTTCAACTTTAAAAGTCCTGAATTGCCCATCTCAATGTCCTATTTCTAGGATATGAGCTTTCAAGTGAAGGCAAGAGCTTGGCAGCTAACCTTTTAGAAAAATGTGCGCTGCTCCAACCTCCAAAAACGCAAAAAAACTTACAGTCCATCCTGGGTTTCCTAAATTTTGGAAGAACATACATTCTAAATTACGCAGAAAGGGTTAAACCTCTCTACACATTAATCAAACCTGATTTTTCAATCAAAAATTGGACACAAGAACACACAGAAATCTTGCGTTCACTACAGGCTAACATGTTAGCAACAAATCACTTACAAACACGCGTAAGTCAACGCAACCTGGTGATCCGAATAATTTCGGGTCAATGCGGATTCACCTACTTAGCCTTCAATGAGGGTGAGAAAATACCAATCGCATACAAATCTCATTTGTACACACAAGCGGAAATGCGCTTCACTTCAACTGAAAAAATTCTGACAGCAGTTCAAACCGCTGTAGCAAAAGAAAGAGCCCTAGCCCAAGGGAAACGCATTATTGTCGTGACCCCAGTACCGGCTTTCGAAGCGGTCACAAAAGCAAGCATTCCAAATGCTAAAGCATTACATCCAAGATGGATACAGTGGGTTAATTCTCTTGCTGCAACAGATGTTGAATATGTTTTTGATCCTGATTTAAAAACACAAGCATTCCTGCAATATGAACAAGAATGTCCTCTGACCACTGAAATTCTGCCTCTCGATCAGTACGAATTCATAATTTACACTGACGGATCCGCACAACCCACAACAGGGGGTACGCAAGCTTACAGTGCAGCGTGTGCAATCGTTAAAGGTCGCATGCGAGATGGTATCTTCAGACCTATGGTCACAAAAACTCAATCTCTAGGAGATTGTACAGCTCAGCGAGCTGAACTACAAGCATTCAAACTGGCACTTGAAAGTACAGATCGAGAATTCCCCACACTAATAGTGTGCGATTCCTTTTACTGTGTTCAGTTGTATAATGAATATATACAAAACTGGCTTGAAAATGGATTCAAAGATGCGAAAGGTGGCACAATAAAGCATAAAACGCTTTGGGAACAAGTAGTTCAGTTAAAAACGAACTACCAAAGGCTCACGTGATCCACACACTGAGTCATCAACGTGATGGCGTTCACGTTGCAGGGAATTCATTGGCTGACGAAGCCGCAAAGGGGGCTGTTCAGACAGCTTCCGTAGCTGCGATCACTCGTTCAAAAACAAAAATAGACAGTGAGATAATGTTGGCTGTCAATGCTACAAGCAAAGGCAGTGGTGCAGCATTACCAAAAAAGTTTCCACTCAAGTACTCTTATGTAATTGTTGCGAACAACGTTCCTTTTGCTCGAATCCCTGGAGTGGAGGATAGGGTAATTGCAAACATGGAACGTAGAGCAGCTTTGATTTATGAAGCACATTTGGGGGAGGGTCTGTCACATCAAGGGATCTTTAAAACAGTCTTGACGTTAAAAGAGATGTACTGGTGGCCTGGAATGAATACACAGATTCACATCTTCATCAATGACTGCATAGACTGTAAGGTACAGCGTGATGCAGAACGCCACCAGACACCATGCTACGAATGTAGCTGCCCAGTACAGACACCACTGTTAGACAGCATTAGACTATCTACGCGCATGCGTCCTTCTGGACAAATGCAATCCCACAAATACTGAATTTAGGTTCCTATGGATATGGCCTCAGCGCTCGGCTGACGCTCGAACTGTTATAAAAGATTTGCGAGTCTTTATCGGCACATACGCAATAGGCACGCTACATTCTGACCAGGGCCCTGCGTTTAGCTCTCGGGCTTACAAAGAAGCCATGGCCAGTCTGGGCATTGCATTGCGGTACTCCTCTCCATTCCATCCTGAGGGAAATTCGGTTGTGGAAAGGAAAAACTGGGACATAAAGCAGTCTATAACAGCTAGGGTATTAGGTTCGGGTGATGGGTGGGTCAAACATCTTTATGGGGTCCAACGCTCATTAAATAACTTGCCAAGAAGTTCTCTGGGGGGTCACTCCATCTGAGGTCCTATTTGGGACAAGAATGTGGGTACCAGACCTCGATCACGTAGGCACAGTGGTGGAAAATAAACCGTTTGATATCAAAGATCGTTTGGCTGTTTTACAGGAACTCAATGAACTAAGATCGAAACAAAGCAACGTATTCCTGCAGCCAACCACCACTGGGGAAAAACCGGCGGTCCCAGCAAGGCCTGTCTGGATTCCAAAAGTTGGGGATCTAGTCAGAGAAAAGATTGCGGACAAGAAGGAATTTGGACCTTCTTACAGACAACCAGTACCTGTCCTAGCAGTTCAAGGAACAAGAACAGTACTTCTGCCGCCCCTTGCTGGAAAAAAGGAGAAAAGATTTGTGTCCATCGACCTCATCAAACCACAGTATGTGGCCAATACTAAATAGTAGGCCTCGTGGACTCCGACCTAGTAGCAGACACACTCCTCTCGCTACTATCCAAGAGGTTCAGACTGAAAGACTGATAACCATCGAGACTTCAGCAGTAACAGATGAAGGACTGAGCAACAATGCTATGGAACTCATCCCTCTTGAAAATCAAGTAACAGTTCGTCCAAATACACCTGTCTACACCAATGTAGCAAGTGATCAACTGGTTCCAGCGATTTCTACAAATCCTGATGCAATTTCAACAATTGACAGAACTGCTTCTGGCTATTTCATTAACTTTGATATGTTCTCAGAAGATCCGAATGAACTTGAAACGACGCCAGCATCATTAACATTCAAGCAGCAAGTACAAGACTTTCTTCAATTTCTGAAAAAAACTTATCTGGTTTCACCATGGATTAAACTCTGGATTATTTCTGGAATATTTGTTTTCCTGCTTTGGCTAGCTTTGGTTATGACTATGAGCGTGCTTATAGATGGCAGATACATCCATGTGAACACTGAAAGAAAAGATGTGAACTTACTTTTGAAACCTCATAAATCTTCCCATCGTGAAGCAAGAGACTTGTCAACAGTGAACATCACAGCCGTTCCTATACAGGATGGTATAGTGTGGGACAAAACAGATTTTGATATTTTTGACCCGACGGAACAATTGAACATTCCACATTTGTTTAAAATTTCATTAAGTGATCTCATTTCGTCCAGTACCTATTCTGATGATTGGGACTTTGAGACTGTTAACGACATAATGTTTGACCTAGAAAAATCTGCTGCATTTTCTAAAAGTGAATATTTAGAGGGTTCATCAGACTATGAACAGCTGTATTGCTATAACCACTATGGTCATCATTATTTGCATAAATCTGCATACCCTAGGAATGTGTTTATGTTTAACCAATGGGAGCATTGTCCTACACCACCAAAAGGTAGTTCAAAAACATTTGTTAATAAGTTTCCATATTTTTCAGGTTACAATACATCTGATCCAGAAACGTTTTACTATAAAAATGTAAACAAAACAGGACTGAAAATTATGTTAACAAATACAAAACAGATTTATTCTGCAGCATTTATTGCCCAACTGTCTATACAGGGTTTCGACTTTTGGAAAGACACAATAGACACAAAAACTGTCTGGGGTACTAAAGAATGGCAAGTGCAGGGGATAGAAGCTTTATTTAGAGCCTGCATCATCCCTGAACAAATAATGTTTTTGAATGAAACTATCCAACAAACGTCTTGTCTTGGTCTAGCCAAGATCAAAGAGATGAAAACACCTTCTGTACCAACACCTGCAAGTGATAACAATACACAGGCAGCGGTTACAGTTGACAAAATACTACAACTCAACAGATCTAATCCTGATTGGAGAAAATGGTTGATCTGGCCCACAGACACGAACAACTGTCAAGAAAGATTCCTGAATAAATCTCAGGGCTTTACTATTCATAGGCCAGACCCAAGATACGTCCAAAGACAGCATCCAGGGGTAGTAACAACATACAGTGTAGGTAAATTATGCCTCGATTGGCTGCAGAAATCTACACTACAGGATGTGAAACAACACTTATCCTTACTTAAAGAAGACGCAGACCTTAGGGAATTCTTGCTTGGACCAAGAAAACTGCGTCAAAAACGTTTCATATATGCCGGCATTTATGCTGCCTATAATGAAGCATGGAAAGTGTCACAGATGGAGGCCGCAGAACGAATACGTGAACTTGATCGTATTAATTTAGAAAAACCCTCTCTGTGGTCGACAATGGGTTAACAACTTTGTCCTCCAGAATATATTCATTGGATGGCATTGTATCCTCTGCTATCGACATACTGGATCAAGATTTGGCGATGTTACAACAAGGCCAATCTCAATTACGTTCTATTGTGTTTTTAAGCTGGACGCTGCAATCTGTGCGTGCGGGCTATGTGCCTTGGCGTTTTATCAACACGTCAATTCTGTTTGCAGAATACAATCTAACTGATAAACAGATCGAACTGGCACAAAGAGGAGCAAAGTATACAGTGCTGGGCATTGAAAAACTGGAAAAGTTACCATTCACAGTGGCAGAAAAACCAGCTACAGAATGGCTTATTCATGGCAAAATCACACTACCTGTGACTACTTTTCAGTTTCAGTATTGCCTCAAACAAATGCAAGCAGGCCAATATGAAATGTTGGGTAAGGAATACATTAAGGCATCTTGGAATTTACCGTACACATATAGATGTTGGAGTGGGGATCGTGAAGTGTTTCTGAGCGGTACACACTGTAAAAATGCACTGAGCGGTTCACTAATATGTCAGGACATTTCTTTACACGGGGCTTGTAATGGTTCTGTGGCAAATTTGTCTTGCCACCAGCAGGGTACACCAGCTGCTGTGATTAATCCAACGTTTGGACAACTTTCTAATGGGAGTTACCTCATGTTGAATGATCAGAGTTGCTGTGGCATGTTGCCAGGCATCCCATATCTAGTAACGGTCAACTCCAGGGTCACTTGCTTTATGCAAGTATTGTTTGCCCCAATAGACACAGTCAGAGAGTCGCCTTTGTGGCCTTCGCTGAACGTCTCTTTTATAAGATTTGATACTTTAAGCAGAATGAAAGCCATGCTTTTACAACAAACAGTGCCTTTGACCTCGGCCAAAGAAACCTATGATCTACAAGTCGCAAGGACTTCGGCTGAGATACAGACTTTAATACGTACAAATTGCCCTATACATTTCGTGGAAATGATAGGACGTATCTTTAACATGTCTTATACAAGTGGAATTGTACATGTATTTAAGAGCATCTGTTCCGGCCTGTTAACACCTTTCCAGGCAATACTCGGAATAATCCCGAACTTTGCACATTCGGTGTTTGGTGGCATACCATTAATTCTAGCACTAGTTGCCGGAATTCTATTTCTCTTCCTGCTATTACGCTATGGCCAGCCTATTCGCAGACATCACTCCGAGCGAAGTGGAGAAAGCTCTCCTTGAACGAAAGTGCTGTGAGCGAATAGTACAGCTTTTGGGCATGAATCGTCTACGGGAACTTAATACCACGTGGTTCCTGCCGTTCAGACCAATCTGGCAAGATTGCATCTTACCTGTTCTACGATGCCTGCTATGCGGTGAAGAATGCGTGTTGGACACCTGTCTAACATTTCCATCAGCTACGCCAACGGATATCGATACTCTGCTGGACCCGATAACGGCCCATGCTCTGTGTTGTCCCCAGAGGCTACCAATCCTGATGATGGCATTCATTGAGATCTCACAGACGCTTTCGGCTGCTGCTGAGGTACGAGATGGATCTACAGGCACACAGGTAACAACGGACGTGAACATTGCTGCGGCATCCTATGCTGAAAGCGATGCTTCACATCTCTGTGCAATTAATCTACTACACGAGGTGTTCCGAATGTCACCAACTACAGTGGACGATATTTTGTCTACAGAAATAGATGATCTCATGTTTACACCAGACCCGTACACTGACTCTGATTCAGCCCACAGTGTTCCAGAGATGCAGTAACAATTTGGCCTTCATATTTCAAAAACTTGGAACTCTTCCCAAATTGAACTTTTTTCCGTTTTTTCAAACCAAATGGCACAACAATCTGCTTGAAGTAGAACTATTCTTATAGTACGGACTTCGCGGTACTTCCTCAGACACTTTATCATCGTGTTAGTCTAAAAAAGTTCATTAATTTCCATGACATGAAATGACTTTGATTTTGAACAACTTATCGATCATTTTTTTGTCACATGTAATTATTACTGCTTATTTCATTCCAATTGCATTTTATTTTCAAATATATGCCTGAAATGTGAAGCAATGCTTAAAATGTACAGTACTTTTTGCAATCTAATAGGTTTTTTAAATGCTTTTAAGAAATATTTTAGAAATATGCGGTACTCCATTTTATGTTTAGCATTTTAAATGTTTAGCATTTATATTATTATCGTACACACGAAAGTGGAGTGGGTGTTGTATTCCTCTTAGGGTGTCCGTATATAGGTTTTCCTGTATCATGTCCTTATATAGGCACAATTCGCCCTGCCCTTATATAGGCATAGAATCCCAGTCCTTATTTAGGCATTAAACCGTGCACTCCAAATACAGGCATGGTCTCCGACATCCGTCCACCCTAACGTCACAACGAGTTCTTGAAGAACAGACCCTTAGGCTTCGGGAGTTTCCCTAGCACAGGACTATTGATTTCTTCAAGGACTCATCTATTATGCATGAACTGTTATACCTTAGGGGTTCATTCATGACGTCTTCCGCTGTCTGATTCACGTCAATGCTAACATTCTGAGGTACCTCTCAGGTATAAATATACCTTCCCTAGCCCTTGTAAACTAGAGGAGACCTCGACTTCAGAGGAGCCCGTTTCCCGGCCTGACGCACTGAGAAGACGCTGTCATCCCTGCACGCAGAGATCCCAGCTTCCAGTGATCTGACTTCCCTGGCGGGGTGTTGGAGTTTGAGTCTGGCAAGAGATTCCCACCTCTCTCATTCCTAAGGTATGGAGCTGACTAGAACCTAGAGGGACTCTTGGCATACTAGGCATACTTGGCATACTAGGCATACTAGGCGTAACATACTCTTAGTATACCATAGTACGGAATACTCCACCTACTTCATACCTCTCCCTACACCTAGGTTAGGTTAGGTACATTGGGGTAGAACTAGCTTAGAAACGCATCGTATGAGTACTCGCATTTTTAGTCTGTGTTATTTATGTAAATGAATATCTACTAAAGATCATGCCAGCGCAGTATTATTTATTTCTACTGCTTTCGCTGTACATTATTTATCTTGCATACTGTCTTGTGATCGTAACAGCACATATTACTTACACAAGAAACAAGACTGTTCAATAAACCTTTTATTGAAACGCCCGTCTATTCTTTCTGTGTAACTTTGAAGAAAACTAAGCATGCACGATTGAGCTGAGTGAAACGGTTATCTATTGTTTCCACGACTCTGGGACACGTTCTGATTCTAAAGGGAAACAAAGTGGTCATGTTTTGCGGCTGCCAGAAACTACTCCCTTCTTGTTATCCAAGGAGTTTCTTGTGGCCTCTGAGCTAGCTGGCACAAGTAATTAAGTTTAATATACTCGATAGGGACATACCGACCTCAGTCCTATGTCAAGCCTATAGGGTATATTATTCCAATGCGCAGAGCCTATTTGGGAAATAGGAGCTACACTACATGGCGCCCAACGGTTTGGTAAGGCGGTAATTTAACGTTAGATACTAGGGGGCATATTATCAAGAACGGCGTTAAAATTATCGCCGGTTTAGCGGCAGAAAACTGCCGCTAAAGCGGCGATAATGGGCTTGATAATATGCCCTGGAGAATTCCAATAGAAGCACATGTTCACACCAGAACATGGACTTCTATTGGAATTCTCAAGGGCATATTATCAAGCCCATTATCACCGCTTTAGCGGCAGTTTTCTGCCGCTAAACCGGGGATAATTTTTAACGCCGTTCTTGATAATATGCCCCTAAGTAACTCAGCTGTGCTTTTTCTCTCAGAGACCCCTACCCATATAGTCCAAAAGACGTCTGGAGTGGGCAGGGTTAAGTATCCACCACGGCTACATAGGGAAACACCCTATATATTAGCTGTTTGGTTTGCTCAACGTTGAAGGATACAGTGTTTTTCAAAAAACAAATGTCCATACACGGGTCGATGCCACCGGAAACGGTGGAGCTGCGGCTGATCCAGCCCTAGCAACAGCTTTTAACATTGCAGGTTTAATTGAAACCGAGGAAGGTGTTATAAACATCCCTCCAAACTTAAGAAGAGCCATCACTCTAAAACTCATAAAACACGGCCTACCACCAAGAGGCGGTAGAGCAGTTTTCGTGATAGAGGCACACGAATCCTTTCAGACAGAGGTATTCTATTCATGGGTAATATTTCCTGAATCAAATCCAGTAACACACATGTTTCACTTCTATAAAGAAGATGATCCACCAGAGGAATATATTCCTTTCGAGGATATTGAAATTCCACTAACATACCAGGAGCATCAGCTCTGGTTTAAAGGCGCCCTAAAACATCACAGAAACATTACCAGGCTCGGTCCACTAGGAAGACCAGGAGCAACATGGCCGATTCTAGCTGGCTACACACCTCATCCTGACATTGAAGAGATGTCAGACGAGGAATTACTTACTCAACTTACAGAGTTAATAAAAAATCTACAGACAATTGGTCCAATATGTCATGCGGACTTTCACAGTCCAACCACCATTAACACTTCCAAATCAAACTCCCCAACAGGGGAATACACTAAAAATTACACCACAGATTCTATACGCAGTCATGGGTAAAATGCCCACAAAACCTGAGCAAATTCCATTCTGGATAGCTCAAAAAATTACTCAAATCGAAGCAGTATTTCCAAATACTAGCCCGTATGAGAAACACAGAATACTAGCAATCAGTTTACCAATAGGGATCACACCACAACTGGAAGACTGTACCACTTGGGGCTCAGTCTTTGCTGCCATCTATACTAAAACACATGGTATTCCATCAATTGTGGTAATACCAGATGTCCTGAAACAAATTCAAAATGAATACGGGGCAGAGCCTGCTCTGAATTTAGGTATGAAATTACTGAAAAATCTCGACCAGGTCTCAACAATAATATTATCTAATATTAAAGGGGAGGCAGCAGCAGTGGCGATCCGCCAAAGATTAAGGGAATTCGATGTTACAGAACATCAAACTGAGCTACCCAGAATAATTGAACAATTATATGCAGAATTAGGCAGAGATAGTTTGGGTGGAAGACCAGTGAAGCCAAAACTATCCGAAAGTCCTGAGAAGGACTCTATTAAACAACTTCCTACATCTTCTAAAAAGAAGTGGGAAACTAATAAACAAAATTCAAACGAGAAACATTCTCAATCCCGAGGTAGGTCTCCTCAAAAGGAGCCCTCTGAAAGGAGGTATAACCTCAGGAATAGGGATAATTTGAGAAAACCTGACAGGTATCAAGATACTGATACACGTTCCTCTCGTACCTTTCAGATCTCGTCACGGACTTCGGAAAGAAGAGGACGATCAGAAAATAGAGAAGAACGCGTGAAATCCAAAGAAGATAAACACACTCCAAAAAATAAAACAAAACCTCAATTCTCCCCAAAAAAAGTAGCAGACATGCCGAGAATACTGAGAACACAACTCAAGAACGGAGATTGGGCCCAGACAATGCTGGACAGTGCAGCAGAAGTCACAATAGTTTGCCAGAACCTGAAGGAACTTCTGGAGATAGTGGACTTGAATGAGTACATTACAGTTGAGACTGTAGACACCAGGGTTAGTACTCCACAAAGGTTATATGAAATAACACTCCGAATCGAGGGAGACATACCTAGACAGGTGAAAGCACTCTTTTGGGAAAAACTTTCAAGGGGCTATGACATACTTCTAGCAGAAAAAGACTGGCCACCACAATTTGTCAGGGAGTGCCCACATGGCGAGGACATTATTATGCCTGCCTTCTCTAACCATATTCCAATTCATCTAAAATATACTTATGCCAGGAAATGGGCAGTAGCCCAGGCCCCAGCATTATATAAAAATCATGTAGGATGGGATGAGGACTCACCTCACCATCAAATACATCTGAAACATGAACCAACTGCACAAAGGCAGTATCCAATAAAGCAAGAAGCTAAAAACCAGGTCAGGGAGATCTTAGATCACCAACCGACCCCTGCCCACACCACGTCTTCAACAAAGCCGACGCCACCATCGCACCCCATCTCCGGGACATCATCAACTCCTCCTTCCACACCGCCACCTTCCCGGAGAGCTGGAAGCACGCCGAGCTTACCGCCCTCCTGAAGAAACCAACGGCGGACCCCACCGACCTCAAGAACTACCGTCCCATCTCGCTCCTTCCGTTTCCGGCCAAAGTCATCGAGAAGACCGTCAACAGACAGCTTGCCGCCTTCCTCGAGACGAATGGATCCCTCGACCCCTCGCAGTCCGGATTTCGGGCCAACCACAGCACCGAGACCGCCCTTATCGCAGCCACCGACGACATCAGAACCCTAACCGACAACGGGGAAACAGCTGCCCTCATCCTCTTGGACCTCTCCGCGGCGTTCGACACCGTCTGCCACCGCACCCTAGTGAAGCGCCTCAGTAACATCGGAATCCGAGAGAAAGCACTGGAATGGATCATCTCGTTCCTCGCCGGAAGAACCCAGAGAGTCCGCCTCCCCCGTTCAGATCCGAAGCCACCGAAGTCATCTGCGGCGTTCCACAAGGATCCTCTCTCAGCCCAACCCTCTTCAACGTCTACATGAGCCCCCTCGCAGCCATCGCACGCCGACACAACCTCAACATCATCTCCTACCCCGACGACACCCAGCTGATCCTCTCCCTCACCAACGACCCCACCACCGCCAGAGCCAACCTACACGACGGGATGAGAGACGTCGCCGACTGGATGAGGAACAGCCGCCTTAAACTGAACTCAGACAAGACGGAAGTCCTCATCCTGGGCTCATCACCCTCCGCCTGGGATGACTCCTGGTGGCCCCCGGCCCTGGGCACCGCGCCCAAGCCAACGGACCACGCACGCAACCTGGGCTTCATCCTGGACTCCTCCCTGTCGATGACCAGACAAGTCAACGCCGTCTCATCTTCATGCTTCAACACCCTGCGCATGCTCCGCAAGATCTTCAGATGGATCCCCACTGAAACCAGGAAGACCGTCACCCAGGCACTCGTCACCAGCCGACTGGACTATGGGAACACCCTCTACGCCGGAACCACAGCCAAACTTCAAAAAAGACTCCAGCGCATCCAGAACGCCTCCGCACGACTCATCCTGGACATCCCCCGACACAGCCACATCACCGGACACCTGAAAGACCTGCACTGGCTCCCCGTCAGCAAGAGAATCACGTTCAGACTCCTCACCCACGCACACAAGGCCCTCCACGACCTGGGCCCAAAGTACCTCAACGACCGCATGACCTTCTACACGCCCACACGCCAGCTACGATCAACCAGCCACGCCCTCGCCACCGTACCACGCATCCGCAGAACCACCGCCCGAGGAAGATCCTTCTCCTACCTGGCAGCCAAGACCTGGAACTCCCTCCCCACTCACCTTCGGCGAACCCAGGACCATCTCTCCTTCAGGAAGCAGCTCAAGACCTGGCTGTTCGAGCAGTAACTTACCCCCTCCCCCAGCGCCTTGAGACCCTCCCGGGTGAGTAGCGCGCTCTATAAATGCCGTGATTGATTGATTGATTGATTGAGATCAACTTGAATACCAAGGGGTGATTGAAACATGCACCTACTCAATGAACAATGCTTTGTTTCCTGTCTCCAAGACAACACCTATTGTCTAGTTTTGGATTACAGACACTTAAACACTTGTTGTAAAACATTTGCAGTGCAAAATGCACATAGCACAGCATTAATGAATAACATTGTGCGTAAAAAATATAAAACCGCATTAGACATTTCAAATGGTTTCTTTTGTCAAAACATAGCACCTGAAAGCAGGTACTTAACAGCATTCTCCATAATGGGGACCCAGCGTCAATTTTGTCGACTCCCACAAGGGTTCAAGAATAGCCCGGGGTTATTCTCAGCGAGAGTAACAGAGTTACTACAAATTTATGACAATGAGGCATTGTCCTATGTCGATGACATCTATCTGACGGACGATGACCTGGACAAACACTTGAACAGGGTAAGCACCATTATACTGGGCTTCGCCTCTGAGGGCTACAAGTTCAACTTTAAAAGTCCTGAATTGCCCATCTCAATGTCCTATTTCTAGGATATGAGCTTTCAAGTGAAGGCAAGAGCTTGGCAGCTAACCTTTTAGAAAAATGTGCGCTGCTCCAACCTCCAAAAACGCAAAAAAACTTACAGTCCATCCTGGGTTTCCTAAATTTTGGAAGAACATACATTCTAAATTACGCAGAAAGGGTTAAACCTCTCTACACATTAATCAAACCTGATTTTTCAATCAAAAATTGGACACAAGAACACACAGAAATCTTGCGTTCACTACAGGCTAACATGTTAGCAACAAATCACTTACAAACACGCGTAAGTCAACGCAACCTGGTGATCCGAATAATTTCGGGTCAATGCGGATTCACCTACTTAGCCTTCAATGAGGGTGAGAAAATACCAATCGCATACAAATCTCATTTGTACACACAAGCGGAAATGCGCTTCACTTCAACTGAAAAATTCTGACAGCAGTTCAAACCGCTGTAGCAAAAGAAAGAGCCCTAGCCCAAGGGAAACGCATTATTGTCGTGACCCCAGTACCGGCTTTCGAAGCGGTCACAAAAGCAAGCATTCCAAATGCTAAAGCATTACATCCAAGATGGATACAGTGGGTTAATTCTCTTGCTGCAACAGATGTTGAATATGTTTTTGATCCTGATTTAAAAACACAAGCATTCCTGCAATATGAACAAGAATGTCCTCTGACCACTGAAATTCTGCCTCTCGATCAGTACGAATTCATAATTTACACTGACGGATCCGCACAACCCACAACAGGGGGTACGCAAGCTTACAGTGCAGCGTGTGCAATCGTTAAAGGTCGCATGCGAGATGGTATCTTCAGACCTATGGTCACAAAAACTCAATCTCTAGGAGATTGTACAGCTCAGCGAGCTGAACTACAAGCATTCAAACTGGCACTTGAAAGTACAGATCGAGAATTCCCCACACTAATAGTGTGCGATTCCTTTTACTGTGTTCAGTTGTATAATGAATATATACAAAACTGGCTTGAAAATGGATTCAAAGATGCGAAAGGTGGCACAATAAAGCATAAAACGCTTTGGGAACAAGTAGTTCAGTTAAAAACGAACTACCAAAGGCTCACGTGATCCACACACTGAGTCATCAACGTGATGGCGTTCACGTTGCAGGGAATTCATTGGCTGACGAAGCCGCAAAGGGGGCTGTTCAGACAGCTTCCGTAGCTGCGATCACTCGTTCAAAAACAAAAATAGACAGTGAGATAATGTTGGCTGTCAATGCTACAAGCAAAGGCAGTGGTGCAGCATTACCAAAAAAGTTTCCACTCAAGTACTCTTATGTAATTGTTGCGAACAACGTTCCTTTTGCTCGAATCCCTGGAGTGGAGGATAGGGTAATTGCAAACATGGAACGTAGAGCAGCTTTGATTTATGAAGCACATTTGGGGGAGGGTCTGTCACATCAAGGGATCTTTAAAACAGTCTTGACGTTAAAAGAGATGTACTGGTGGCCTGGAATGAATACACAGATTCACATCTTCATCAATGACTGCATAGACTGTAAGGTACAGCGTGATGCAGAACGCCACCAGACACCATGCTACGAATGTAGCTGCCCAGTACAGACACCACTGTTAGACAGCATTAGACTATCTACGCGCATGCGTCCTTCTGGACAAATGCAATCCCACAAATACTGAATTTAGGTTCCTATGGATATGGCCTCAGCGCTCGGCTGACGCTCGAACTGTTATAAAAGATTTGCGAGTCTTTATCGGCACATACGCAATAGGCACGCTACATTCTGACCAGGGCCCTGCGTTTAGCTCTCGGGCTTACAAAGAAGCCATGGCCAGTCTGGGCATTGCATTGCGGTACTCCTCTCCATTCCATCCTGAGGGAAATTCGGTTGTGGAAAGGAAAAACTGGGACATAAAGCAGTCTATAACAGCTAGGGTATTAGGTTCGGGTGATGGGTGGGTCAAACATCTTTATGGGGTCCAACGCTCATTAAATAACTTGCCAAGAAGTTCTCTGGGGGGTCACTCCATCTGAGGTCCTATTTGGGACAAGAATGTGGGTACCAGACCTCGATCACGTAGGCACAGTGGTGGAAAATAAACCGTTTGATATCAAAGATCGTTTGGCTGTTTTACAGGAACTCAATGAACTAAGATCGAAACAAAGCAACGTATTCCTGCAGCCAACCACCACTGGGGAAAAACCGGCGGTCCCAGCAAGGCCTGTCTGGATTCCAAAAGTTGGGGATCTAGTCAGAGAAAAGATTGCGGACAAGAAGGAATTTGGACCTTCTTACAGACAACCAGTACCTGTCCTAGCAGTTCAAGGAACAAGAACAGTACTTCTGCCGCCCCTTGCTGGAAAAAAGGAGAAAAGATTTGTGTCCATCGACCTCATCAAACCACAGTATGTGGCCAATACTAAATAGTAGGCCTCGTGGACTCCGACCTAGTAGCAGACACACTCCTCTCGCTACTATCCAAGAGGTTCAGACTGAAAGACTGATAACCATCGAGACTTCAGCAGTAACAGATGAAGGACTGAGCAACAATGCTATGGAACTCATCCCTCTTGAAAATCAAGTAACAGTTCGTCCAAATACACCTGTCTACACCAATGTAGCAAGTGATCAACTGGTTCCAGCGATTTCTACAAATCCTGATGCAATTTCAACAATTGACAGAACTGCTTCTGGCTATTTCATTAACTTTGATACGTTCTCAGAAGATCCGAATGAACTTGAAACGACGCCAGCATCATTAACATTCAAGCAGCAAGTACAAGACTTTCTTCAATTTCTGAAAAAACTTATCTGGTTTCACCATGGATTAAACTCTGGATTATTTCTGGAATATTTGTTTTCCTGCTTTGGCTAGCTTTGGTTATGACTATGAGCGTGCTTATAGATGGCAGATACATCCATGTGAACACTGAAAGAAAAGATGTGAACTTACTTTTGAAACCTCATAAATCTTCCCATCGTGAAGCAAGAGACTTGTCAACAGTGAACATCACAGCCGTTCCTATACAGGATGGTATAGTGTGGGACAAAACAGATTTTGATATTTTTGACCCGACGGAACAATTGAACATTCCACATTTGTTTAAAATTTCATTAAGTGATCTCATTTCGTCCAGTACCTATTCTGATGATTGGGACTTTGAGACTGTTAACGACATAATGTTTGACCTAGAAAAATCTGCTGCATTTTCTAAAAGTGAATATTTAGAGGGTTCATCAGACTATGAACAGCTGTATTGCTATAACCACTATGGTCATCATTATTTGCATAAATCTGCATACCCTAGGAATGTGTTTATGTTTAACCAATGGGAGCATTGTCCTACACCACCAAAAGGTAGTTCAAAAACATTTGTTAATAAGTTTCCATATTTTTCAGGTTACAATACATCTGATCCAGAAACGTTTTACTATAAAAATGTAAACAAAACAGGACTGAAAATTATGTTAACAAATACAAAACAGATTTATTCTGCAGCATTTATTGCCCAACTGTCTATACAGGGTTTTGACTTTTGGAAAGACACAATAGACACAAAAACTGTCTGGGGTACTAAAGAATGGCAAGTGCAGGGGATAGAAGCTTTATTTAGAGCCTGCATCATCCCTGAACAAATAATGTTTTTGAATGAAACTATCCAACAAACGTCTTGTCTTGGTCTAGCCAAGATCAAAGAGATGAAAACACCTTCTGTACCAACACCTGCAAGTGATAACAATACACAGGCAGCGGTTACAGTTGACAAAATACTACAACTCAACAGATCTAATCCTGATTGGAGAAAATGGTTGATCTGGCCCACAGACACGAACAACTGTCAAGAAAGATTCCTGAATAAATCTCAGGGCTTTACTATTCATAGGCCAGACCCAAGATACGTCCAAAGACAGCATCCAGGGGTAGTAACAACATACAGTGTAGGTAAATTATGCCTCGATTGGCTGCAGAAATCTACACTACAGGATGTGAAACAACACTTATCCTTACTTAAAGAAGACGCAGACCTTAGGGAATTCTTGCTTGGACCAAGAAAACTGCGTCAAAAACGTTTCATATATGCCGGCATTTATGCTGCCTATAATGAAGCATGGAAAGTGTCACAGATGGAGGCCGCAGAACGAATACGTGAACTTGATCGTATTAATTTAGAAAAAACCCTCTCTGTGGTCGACAATGGGTTAACAACTTTGTCCTCCAGAATATATTCATTGGATGGCATTGTATCCTCTGCTATCGACATACTGGATCAAGATTTGGCGATGTTACAACAAGGCCAATCTCAATTACGTTCTATTGTGTTTTTAAGCTGGACGCTGCAATCTGTGCGTGCGGGCTATGTGCCTTGGCGTTTTATCAACACGTCAATTCTGTTTGCAGAATACAATCTAACTGATAAACAGATCGAACTGGCACAAAGAGGAGCAAAGTATACAGTGCTGGGCATTGAAAAACTGGAAAAGTTACCATTCACAGTGGCAGAAAAACCAGCTACAGAATGGCTTATTCATGGCAAAATCACACTACCTGTGACTACTTTTCAGTTTCAGTATTGCCTCAAACAAATGCAAGCAGGCCAATATGAAATGTTGGGTAAGGAATACATTAAGGCATCTTGGAATTTACCGTACACATATAGATGTTGGAGTGGGGATCGTGAAGTGTTTCTGAGCGGTACACACTGTAAAAATGCACTGAGCGGTTCACTAATATGTCAGGACATTTCTTTACACGGGGCTTGTAATGGTTCTGTGGCAAATTTGTCTTGCCACCAGCAGGGTACACCAGCTGCTGTGATTAATCCAACGTTTGGACAACTTTCTAATGGGAGTTACCTCATGTTGAATGATCAGAGTTGCTGTGGCATGTTGCCAGGCATCCCATATCTAGTAACGGTCAACTCCAGGGTCACTTGCTTTATGCAAGTATTGTTTGCCCCAATAGACACAGTCAGAGAGTCGCCTTTGTGGCCTTCGCTGAACGTCTCTTTTATAAGATTTGATACTTTAAGCAGAATGAAAGCCATGCTTTTACAACAAACAGTGCCTTTGACCTCGGCCAAAGAAACCTATGATCTACAAGTCGCAAGGACTTCGGCTGAGATACAGACTTTAATACGTACAAATTGCCCTATACATTTCGTGGAAATGATAGGACGTATCTTTAACATGTCTTATACAAGTGGAATTGTACATGTATTTAAGAGCATCTGTTCCGGCCTGTTAACACCTTTCCAGGCAATACTCGGAATAATCCCGAACTTTGCACATTCGGTGTTTGGTGGCATACCATTAATTCTAGCACTTGTTGCCGGAATTCTATTTCTCTTCCTGCTATTACGCTATGGCCAGCCTATTCGCAGACATCACTCCGAGCGAAGTGGAGAAAGCTCTCCTTGAACGAAAGTGCTGTGAGCGAATAGTACAGCTTTTGGGCATGAATCGTCTACGGGAATTTAATACCACGTGGTTCCTGCCGTTCAGACCAATCTGGCAAGATTGCATCTTACCTGTTCTACGATGCCTGCTATGCGGTGAAGAATGCGTGTTGGACACCTGTCTAACATTTCCATCAGCTACGCCAACGGATATCGATACTCTGCTGGACCCGATAACGGCCCATGCTCTGTGTTGTCCCCAGAGGCTACCAATCCTGATGATGGCATTCATTGAGATCTCACAGACGCTTTTGGCTGCTGCTGAGGTACGAGATGGATCTACAGGCACACAGGTAACAACGGACGCGAACATTGCTGCGGCATCCTATGCTGAAAGCGATGCTTCACATCTCTGTGCAATTAATCTACTACACGAGGTGTTCCGAATGTCACCAACTACAGTGGACGATATTTTGTCTACAGAAATAGATGATCTCATGTTTACACCAGACCCGTACACTGACTCTGATTCAGCCCACAGTGTTCCAGAGATGCAGTAACAATTTGGCCTTCATATTTCAAAAACTTGGAACTCTTCCCAAATTGAACTTTTTTCCGTTTTTTCAAACCAAATGGCACAACAATCTGCTTGAAGTAGAACTATTCTTATAGTACGGACTTCGCGGTACTTCCTCAGACACTTTATCATCGTGTTAGTCTAAAAAGTTCATTAATTTCCATGACATGAAATGACTTTGATTTTGAACAACTTATCGATCATTTTTTTGTCACATGTAATTATTACTGCTTATTTCATTCCAATTGCATTTTATTTTCAAATATATGCCTGAAATGTGAAGCAATGCTTAAAATGTACAGTACTTTTTGCAATCTAATAGGTTTTTTAAATGCTTTTAAGAAATATTTTAGAAATATGCGGTACTCCATTTTATGTTTAGCATTTTAAATGTTTAGCATTTATATTATTATCGTACACACGAAAGTGGAGTGGGTGTTGTATTCCTCTTAGGGTGTCCGTATATAGGTTTTCCTGTATCATGTCCTTATATAGGCACAATTCGCCCTGCCCTTATATAGGCATAGAATCCCAGTCCTTATTTAGGCATTAAACCGTGCACTCCAAATACAGGCATGGTCTCCGACATCCGTCCACCCTAACGTCACAACGAGTTCTTGAAGAACAGACCCTTAGGCTTCGGGAGTTTCCCTAGCACAGGACTATTGATTTCTTCAAGGACTCATCTATTATGCATGAACTGTTATACCTTAGGGGTTCATTCATGACGTCTTCCGCTGTCTGATTCACGTCAATGCTAACATTCTGAGGTACCTCTCAGGTATAAATATACCTTCCCTAGCCCTTGTAAACTAGAGGAGACCTCGACTTCAGAGGAGCCCGTTTCCCGGCCTGACGCACTGAGAAGACGCTGTCATCCCTGCACGCAGAGAGTCCAGCTTCCAGTGATCTGACTTCCCTGGCGGGGTGTTGGAGTTTGAGTCTGGCAAGAGATTCCCACCTCTCTCATTCTTAAGGTATGGAGCTGACAAGAACCTAGAGGGACTCTTGGCATACTTGGCATACTTGGCATACTAGGCATACTAGGCATACTAGGCATAACATACTCTTAGTATACCATAGTAAGGAATACTCCACCTACTTCATACCTCTCCCTACACCTAGGTTAGGTTAGGTACATTGGGGTAGAACTAGCTTAGAAACGCATCGTATGAGTACTCGCATTTTTAGTCTGTGTTATTTATGTAAATGAATATCTACTAAAGATCATGCTAGCGCAGTATTATTTATTTCTACTGCTTACGCTGTACATTATTTATCTTGCATACTGTCTTGTGATCGTAACAGCACATATTACTTACACAAGAAACAAGACTGTTCAATACATTTTTTATTGAAACGCCCGTCTATTCTTTCTGTGTAACTTTGAAGAAAACTAAGCATGCACGATTGAGCTGAGTGAAACGGTTATCTATTGTTTCCACGACTCTGGGACACGTTCTGATTCTAAAGGGAAACAAAGTGGTCATGTTTTGCGGCTGCCAGAAACTACTCCCTTCTTGTTATCCAAGGAGTTTCTAGTGGCCTCTGAGCTAGCTGGCACAAGTAATTAAGTTTAATATACTCGATAGGGACATACCGACCTCAGTCCTATGTCAAGCCTATAGGGTATATTATTCCAATGCGCAGAGCCTATTAGGGAAATAGGAGCT
The DNA here is from genome assembly GCA_963921515.1 of Calotriton arnoldi. Classification (NCBI taxonomy): domain Eukaryota; kingdom Metazoa; phylum Chordata; class Amphibia; order Caudata; family Salamandridae; genus Calotriton; species Calotriton arnoldi. The sequence goes on from CAWUFW010003147.1 coordinate 885,005, forward strand.
ACACTACAATAGAGCTCTTTCCTTTATATCCATATATTCTAAAGGAGACACCTATGGCACTCAGGGAACTGCATGGGTAAATGGAATAGAAATCTTTTAGTAAAATCAAGGTTAGTGTACGCCTATGGCAGGCAATGTGGTCCAGAGGGAAATGGAATAATCATTTACACACTTAGATGATGCTGATGGGTATCCATTATATTATAGACATAAAAAACGAATGCTGTTGCGTGACCCGTGCACCTATGGTGGATGGATGGATGATAGATCGACAGTGGCAAAATGGGGGAAAAATGTTAAAAAGGAAAAAATGTAAATAAAAAATTGAAATTAAAAAAAAAAACATTTAAAACTAAAAAAATCTCAATTAAAAAAATCCAATTTCAAAAAAATTAAAATGTACAAAAATTGGGAAAATTACAATAAGAAAATATTAATTAAAACAAATTAAAATGAAAATAAAAAATTAAGTGAAATTTCAAAAAAACTGAAATAAAAAATAAAAAAGATAAAATAAAAATCATAATTAAAAAAATCTGCAATTGCCAATGTTTATATGGGAGGATGAGTAAAAACGTATTGGAGGTGCAAAATAAAAAAAATGAATTTTTAATATATATAAGCGCTGTTTATCAAAATCATATTATTATTAATATACATATTAAAATGATCCTCAAGCATATTATTAAACTGATATCTCATCCATCCATGCAAGCCTATGGCAAAGACACATTGGCTGGATACACAAAATGGCTGCCAGTCAGTGCCAAATGGTCACAACAACCAGCAAGGAGGCAATGCCACAACAAAGAACACATGGAGGCCTATGGCAAAAGCGTACTGACCGCCTACACAAAATGGCCTCCAGCCACATGGTCACAACAACAAAAACCAGCAAGGAGGCATGGCCACAACAAACAACACATGCAGGCCTATGGCAAAAGCGTACTGGCCGCCTACACAAAATGGCCACCAGCCACATGGTCACAACAACAAAAACCAGCAAGGAGGCATGGCCACAAAAAAGAACACAATGCAGGACCATTGTAAAAGCACACTGTCTGCCTATACAAAATGCCCGCCAGTCACATGGTCACAACAACCTGCATGGAGGCATGGCCACAGCAAAGAACACAATGCAGGCCTATGGCAAAAGCACACTCACTGCCTGCATAAAATGGCCTCCAGCCACATGGTCACAACAACGACAACAACCAGCAAGGAGGCATGGCCACAGCAAAGAACACAATGCAGGCCTATGGCAAAAGCGCACTGGCTGACTATACAAAATGGCCGCCAGCCACATGTTCACAACAGCAATCAGCAGGGAGGCATGGCCACAACATAGAACACATGCAGGCCTATGGCAAAAGCACATTGGCTCCCTACACAAACTGGCCACCAGCCACATGGTCACAACAACAACAACCAGCAAGGAGGCATGGCCACAACAAAGAACACATGCAGGTCTATAGCAAAAGCACACTGGCTGCCTAGACAAAATTGCCACCAGCCACATGGTCAAACAACAAGCAGCAGGCATGGAAAGCAAAGAACACATACATGCCTATGGACACTGACTATACAAAAAATGGCCTCTGGCCACATGACATGGGGAACAAAGAAAAATGGTGGCCTATGGCAAGCATACTCACACACAGAGCAGACATCGGAGGCATGGTAAGACAGGAAAAAACAGCATTAATTCAGCAATGCCAAAAACAAAAATTCATGGGGCTAAAAAGTGTTACAACAACACACATCCTCCAAAGGCCTCAAATATATTACCCCACCTATACACAGTTTGCAGAAAGAAAACGTGAAATACCCCCCAAAAACGCATTTTGTAATGGGAGGAGCCTGCTGGACAGGAACAAGAAGTTGGAGTCGCCGTGGCACTTGCTTCCTGTTGGAAAAAAAGGCTTATCGCACAAAAAAACCCAACTCTAATGGCTCATTGGAGAAGAAAATCAACTCGAAAAGCCTCTCAGCTGCTTCTTGAGCACAAAAGCTGCTCGAGTGGTGTGTTTGTGATCAAGATTGACACTACATTGGTACCGTCGTGGAAATATTGCACATGCGCGTTAGCAGCCCAAGATTATTCTGGCACAAATCTCGCAGTAACAAACTACAGGAGATTACCCGTAAACCCAGTAGAGACCAGGGTAAGTAGTATATAACATTCAACAGTGTCTCAAAGGGTTTTGTTTAGTAGGCAATTTACAAGGGAGCACAACCAATTGCCATGAACAGGGGAAGGGGAGCAGGGAGACAAGAAACCAGGATACATATGGTTGAGGAAACACTTTTTCCATATATTTAGTCGTATGGTCAAAATAAACAATCATAAATACACTGTGTTACATTGAATGTCATATAACCTGTGTTATACTGTGCACAAGTGCTCGTGAGAGGGTGAACGGCACGTAAAAGAGTATATACAGTGGGAATAAGGGCGCAGACAAAACAAATCATATACACAGTATGTATTCTTAATGATGCCCATACATTGGATACAGTGAGTACAGATTAATCTTTGTGGGCAATCACGAGGGAGAAGCTGTAAATTACGCTGTGAAAGTCGATGGCGTTTCGGCTTTTATACAATATTAGGCCATCATCAGGACCAGGTTACAATTTTTTGAAAACAGTGCTGTATGGGGAGAATAAACAGTAACATTCAATAGTGGACCGAGAAAAGGATTTAAGGTGACAGGGTAGAGGCCACAAGGGCAAGGGGATTAGCCAAAGAAGGTTTTAGGGGGGCTAGACAAGGCTAGGAGTGAGCAAAGAATGGCCGTGCTAGGCCATGTAGCATCACATGGATAGGGATAGAAAAATTATAGTGCTTAGGTTCAGAGAGTCTTAGAAGATGATTGATTTTTAGTAGAGGGGTGGGTACTGACCTGCGTAGTATGGACAATCAAGACACGATGTCGATGGCACTGAAGGAAAATGGGGGCATAATGCGTCAGAGGGTGGTGGTAGAATAGACGTAAGTGCCTCGTTAAGTAGGCAGCTTCACGCTAGAGAGGAAGATAAGGGCGTTAGGGAAGGACCAGATGAAGGTCTTACTGGAAGCGGGTTGCTACCAGCTCAGTGTGAGGACCGGAATGAATGAGGTCAGGAATCCATCTATGGGTAGGGAAGGAGAGAAGTCAGGGGAGAGAGTGGTCACGGCATGGACAGTTTCATCAAGAAGCCAAGGGGTTGTAATTGCGCAGTCACTCACTATGATTTGCATCGGTGGGCATAAATCAAACAGGATCAGAAGGAACGGGAAGAGGACGCAACACCGGTGTTAGTCCGGTCGAACGTGCCAACTCGGGCGGCTGCACAAAACTAGTTTAAGCGAGGATAGAATCCATCTTTAAAAAGGGGGGGGTTGGTGGGTAGGGTCAGGAAGGGAACGGTACACTGCGGTTACGTGAATTACTGGCATGTGTGCCGTACACTGCAGTTACGTGAATAACCTGGAATTGTGTAATACCCGCTGCGACTTACAGTTGTATGGATCGCATCGGGCGCAGGGATCAGTCCGTTCTCAGGGGTCCAGGGAAGAGGAAGTGTCTCCGGCGTGAGTCTGACTATGAATGTCAGCGCGGAAGTGGCTGCAGGCTTATAATTTGACAAGACAGGAACATGCCTGTGTGTGACGCAGCGGCATCGCACCAGATAAATAGCAAGGGAAAAAAGACTCAACGGGGGGACTCGTGACGGAGGAAAAAGTATGAAGAAAGGACTTAACCCATGAAATTTGAGAATAGTTGCAGAGAGACAGAAAATGGTACATGTGAGCGAGGCTACATAGACTGAAAAGGGCAGAAATATTGCATACATCAATTGTATGATTGTTATTGAACCACAATGATATAGAAACATAGTAGGTGTGGACAAAACTTACTGTGCAACTAAACAATTTACAATAAATGAATAAATAAATCCATCGCTATTTTAAGAGAGAGGGAAGAGGGGGAAGAAACAAGGAGGAAAAAGGAGGGGGGGCGATGAGCTGTAGAAATTGAGACAGCGATGCCTGTACAATTAAACATAGCAGGTTTAGTTTTTAAAAAACTCTTGGGAATTGACTGAAGACATGGTATAATACAGTGAGCATACAAGTAATATTCTGAGAGAGGGGCACCCTTGGCATAGGGGTCCCCAATTCAAGCAATAAAGTAGAACAAAACCACCAATTATGTGGAAAAACTCCACATGATAATCGTTTAACAGAATGGATTGGTGGAAAACAGAAATACAAAATTAAAAATTAATTTATTGAATAGTGAACGGAAAAGGATAGTCTACAAAGGTACAGGGGAGGCTAGGGCAGTTGGACTAATAAGATTGTCTAAACAGGTACAGTGGAGGCTAGGGCAGTTGTAATAGGAAGATGGATAGCAGCTGTGGTACAAATCTAGCATGACAGGGTATTATTCCATTCATCTAGGGTGTTGAGATCATAGTCCACTGTGTGGTAACGAGCTATCCATCTGCACTCGCATCTGTTAAGTAGTTGTTGCAGGTTACCACCCCTTAATGGCAAAGTGGGTTGGTCTATAACATGCCAGGTAGAGTCTGTTTCTTTATGGTCTTGTTCTTGAAAATGTAGTACCAGGGGAGCGTTCAATATTCCACATCTGATTCGGCTTCTGCGTTGGAATATCCGATCCTTGACCATTTGGGTGGTTTGCCCTATGTAAAAGAGATTACATGGGCAGTGATGCAGCGGTAATTTCACAGTAATTTCTCAATGCAAAACCTCATTTACCTCTATTTACCGCTGTAAAGATGTTGGGCCCTTGACACCTTCAGGAGACTTTATATAAACATGAAAAATCAAAAATGCAATTAATATTTAAGCCAATAAAGAGAGTTGTGAGTATTTTAAAGGGTTTTATTTTCTAGTCAAAAGTTAAGGTTCTCTGACTCTTTATTCATTAGTCAAATATCAATCAGGTTACAGAATTGAAAAAAATAGGAAAAATAGCATTAATACAGAACATATTCCATGTAGGAAGAAAATGTGGCGCAAAATTGTCAGTCAGAAACTCTTAAAGAGTTTCTAAGAAAAGAGTCAGTCTTGCAAGGCTAATCAATAATTAATAATGGCAAAAATCTCCCATAAAGAGAAATAAATGCATAGGACAAATACATCTTTTCAAAAGCAGTTAGTCAAAGCATGAAATTTAAAGTTTAGCACCTAAAATCTAAACCTATTCTGATCCTCTCAGCTCTCGCTCTCTGCCTCGCTGTGCTGGTCTGTCTCTCTGTCTCAGGAGCTGCAAAATAGCCCCCACAGACGCAGCCCCTCCTTCTCTCTCCTCCCCGTCTCTGTGTCCAGCACAGAAGCTGGGCCTGGCCCTCAGGAAAAAACTAGAAAAAAGCCACCCCTCCCACTTGTAAGCCATATTTCAAGCAAAAGCCCACGTACTTGGTCCTCGTAGCTGGTCCAATCATAAATTCAAGACACATCGTCTCCCCATGGGCTGGCTGCACACGTCATTAATCAGGCGTGTTCCTCATTACATGACTTCACATCCTTTTACATTTTAAAAACAATTACATTTTTCTGTAACAAAAAGTATTAATTGTGAATTTTTCTCTTCTTTTCCACTGTTTAAACAGGCTACAAAAAAAATATGCAACATAGTGAAGGTCGAAGAGACGGAAACAGGAGGGCGTGATTTATTAACAAAGCCCTTTCATTGAAAGTTGGTAGGGAAGAGGAGCACATTCCATTCTAATCTTCAAGGGCAAAAACTGCAGTAAGCTGAGTCTACTAAAGCAAACTGAAATCACGTGGTTTTCTACACCGCAAAAATGCGTGTTAATTCAGCACAAATATGCTAGTTCAAGATACTTTTTCTAAATTAATCTAAATTAAATATATATTTCTATAATGATGTTAAATCTAAACTACACATTAAAACAACCATGATTAATTAAATGAGCATTGTTTTACATGATTTCATTTGCAGGCCTCTTTCATGTTTTCATTTGCATGCACCAAAATCTGCGTGCCATTTTAGAAATGCTGTCTGCAGCTTTTTGTCATATAATAATGCATACATTTTATAGGTGAAATCTGAGCTCCATCAGCAGCGTATGGCATTTATGACATTACAGGAGCTGCAATTAGTGAAGCTTTTTAGTGGGTATGTGTGTTTGTTCAATTTAAAGTCCTTGGTATTGTGTGTCGTGGAGCTTGCAACAGCATGCATCACACCTCTGGCACTTATAGTGGCCTTTGATAGGGGTCAGGTCCCAGGTAGATACGATTGATTCATCTTTGTTGGCTTTTTTGGGCCAAGTTATGGCATGTACCAGATGGTCTGCTAGATTACGCCCCCTGCGATAAGAGAACAGGGGTTGTTCCTGAATGTATCTAGGGTTCTCAAGGTGTTCCAGTTCCTTTTAATGATTTTACAGATTTTATTGCTGGTTGGTGAAAAGGTTGACACAAATGGAATGCAGGTTATTTTTCATTTTTCCTTTGGTGTAAGCAGGGTATCCCTGTGGTTATACCAGGCACGTTTGGGGGCTATGGTAACCAGCCTTTTTGGATAGCCGCGTAGGATAAGTTTTTCAGTGAGAATAGCTGCTTCACTGAAGTAGTCTTTCCTTCATTTGCAGTTCCTGCGAATACGGAGGAATTGTCCGAAAGGCAAGCTATCACGAAGGCCACTTGGATGGAAACTAGTGTATAGTAGGAGAGTGTTTCGCTCAGTGGGTTTTCTGAAAAGAGCGGTGCCTATTTTGTCTTCTTCAACCTGTAGTGTGAGGTCCAGAAAGGGGAGGTTGTTTTCAATTGGAATCTGCTGTGAACTTAAGGTGAGGTTGGCAAGTATGGAGCCAGTCTAAGAATTGTAGTAGAGTTTCTTGGTTTCCTCTCCAGATTAACAGAATATCATCAATGTAGCTGCACCAGAAAATGATGCTTGTTTTGAAGGGATTAGTGGGAGTCAGGATTTTGGTTCTCACAAGGTTGTGTACGTAGAGTATAGCAAAGTTGGGAGCGAAGCATGCCCCATGGAGACTCCCTTAATCTGTAGGTAAAAAGTATCTCTGTAAAGGAAATAATTATTACTGAGAGCAATTTCTAGGAAGTCCATTACAAAGTCTGTGGGAATGCGTGCAGGGTGTGGTCTAGAGTTAAGGAGGTCCCTTATGACAGAGAGGCCTTCATTTTGAGGGATATTGGTGTAAAGTGATTCAATGTCCAGGCCGATCATCAGGTCAGTCCCAGTGATGAACGGAGTGTTTTCTATAAGGTTGATAAGGTCCATGCTGTCCCTAACGTAGGTGTCTGTTAGTGGGACAAATTCTTTAATTATGGCATCAATGTATTTTCCAATTGGCTAGAAGATAGATCCACATCCAGAGACTATGGTCCTACCAGGGGGATTGTGTACATCTTTGTGTATCTTTGGTAAGACATATATCATGGGTGTGCGTGGATGACGGTTGTTGAGGAAAATGAATTCTTTATTCATGATGATGTCCTGGGTTCTGTCTTGATTAGTAACTTCCTGAATCTTGATTCTTATGTCCAGAAGGGGGTCAGATGGTAGTGCCCGATAGTGGGTTGCATTGTCCAACTGTCTCATTATTTCAATGTTATATTTATCCGAGTCCATGATGACAATGCCGCCGCCCTTGTCGGCTGGTTTAATGATCATGTTCTTGTTGGATGTAAGGCTTGTGAGTGCTTGTTTTCCAGTGATGGTCAAGTTGTAAGGCACAAATTCATGTTCCACCTGGACGGTTTTGACTTCATGAAGGACCAACCTCTCAAAGGCAAGAATTTCCAGGGACATAAGAGCCGCAGTCATATGGAATGTTGAAGGTGGTTGGAAAGTGGAATGGCCAATCTGGTCTCGAGGTGGTCGAGATTCGAGCATGCAAAGAGAAAAAAACTCCGCTTTGCACCTGGGAAGGCAGAATTCAGGTACTCCCCGCTCCTCCGCGGAGTGCCTGAATTCCGCCAACTCCACGAGCGGAGCGGAGTTTACCGCCTGGGCCTAATTTTGATCCTTTTTATGTAGTTGCCAAGCAGACCCGCTCATTGTTTTATATGACTTCTTTAATCAGTCCTTAGTTTTCAGGCACCACAGTGCTTCATTCTGGGACATGTAGTTTAATCTTAACATTGTAAGTAGGGGCTGAAAATCCAAACATGCAAATACAGCCCGACTGCCTGAATGAGTCACTCATGCTATACACGCACTGGGATGCTGTGTTTTAAATGTTAACATCAAGCAAGTTCGTTTTTTTATGTGCACTATTTCTTTCACAGCACAAGAATTGACAATTAAATGTTTTTTAAACTTATGAATAATATACCTAGAAAGTGTTTTTACCAAACGTTTCGGGCAAGACAAGTACAGCAGGGGCAGCAGCAGTGCAAGATTTTCTAACACAAGACTAATGAATTGGGAAAATGGGAGTGTGAGTGACAGAGTTGGTGAATATGAAGAAAACATGTGAGAAGATGTGAGAAAGAACATGCAAGAGAGTGAGTACATGTGGGTATGTGTGTGTGTGTGAGTGTCTGAGGGTATACAAGCATGTGCGTGGGTGGGAGTGTGTTCTTGTGTTATGCTAATGGATAAAGGCAGTGTTGCAAATAAGTTAGGTCCATTTAATCCACCAGGATGTTTCACTGTTGATCACCTGGTTTTTAGACCTCTACTCCGGGTGAGTGTCACTATCTGAGTCTCACTCACTGTAACTGTAAGGTAACTGGACTGACAGATTGTTCCAGAATGCTGTGAAGGAGGGTTAGGACAGGGGTGGAGGGCGGTGTGGCATTTTAGGGTAGGCTGGGGTGCCTGGCAAATAGAGCTTTCTACCCCCACTTAAAAAGCCTAGCACAAGTGAGAGGCAGAGAACAATACCCTGGACCTGGAAGGCCACGACAACGAAGTCTTCGACAGCTTGAAAGAGAAGCCATCTGATGCCTTGCATAGGACTTTGCCTCCAGCTAACCCACATAACTTGATGGTGCTCTCCAGGGCTGATGGCCGCGGCTCCCTTATGCCCCCTGTGGTCCACCTTTGCGAAGATCTAGCCTCCACTCCCACCCCAAGTGCTCTGGCCCAGACCCACCAGGTATTGCGGCATGGACTAGGACATTTTAAGACACATTAAGGGAATTTTTGCAGCACACTTTTCTTTTTTTGTGGCATATTTGCAGCACCTTGTTTTAGTGGCATTCAGTAGCTATGCAATCTTTTTCCTTGTGGTTGATGCTGGGCTGTGGAAATGCTGCAGCTGGTGTTCCAATTTAAAAGAAAAGAAAAAAAGGTGGACTGAGCAGGTGTGATAATGGGTCGTTACATTTTATAAATTATGATGGACTGAGAGATGTTAGTCCTACAATTGTCTGGCAGCAACACGCTCCCAATTATCGCTTTTGTAAACAATAAAAATGTATAAACAACATGCAGATAAACAACCTTCAACAAAGCGACATGCAACGGTACATGGTGCATCAGAACTCCGTGTGAATTATGATGCTCGGAATACATTATCTTAATTGCATTTCGTAATAATCGGCCTCTTTAGGGGGACCATGGAAGTGACATCGCTACCAGTTTTCCTGATGGGGGAGATGCGGAAGGTGGGGCTGCCAGGAGAAATCCCCTCAGGTCATGTGACTGGTGTCACTGGTGTGGGCAACTGAGGTTTAGAGGGTACTGAAAAGGGCCCCGTTTTCTAGGTCATTACAAATTTCATAGCTACAGTCATTCAGTAGGCTTCATCTGAGCAGATCTACGGGGCTGTGGAGAGAGGGAGGATGTCACACACTGCGGAGCATATGTATCAAAAAGTCAAGCAGCACAGCAAGCCACCTTGCTGCGTTGTGCGACATGCTAAGGGCAGGAATGCACCGTATTTAGCATAATACAGTGCATTCCTGTCTTTTCTCAGCACTGGCGCACAATGTGCTGCCTAACGCCAATGCAGGCACCCTTGAACAATGGTGCAAGGGTGCCTACGTTGCAATGCAGAATGCAGCACACATAGAAAGAGGAAGAAACAAGTAGAAATCGAGATATTCCACCTCATTACGCCTCCCCTGGGGATGCATAGCATTTTGGCACATTCCCAGGTCTACCATCAAAATCAAGTCAAAATCCATGAATGTTGCATGGTAAAACCCACTCTCCACCCATGGAACGCCTCCCAGCTTTGCGTTACTGTGGATTTATGAAGCCACTCAGGGCCATGCAAAGTGACCTTGCCTGCCTTGATAAATCTTATTTAAGGGTTGCGTCGCTTTTGCAACCCATCGCGTGGCACAAGGACAAAGCAAACCACTGATAATTATGCCCCTGGGTGGCTTATAAGTTTACATATTTTGTGGATGTCTGAGAGGAGTTCGGAACAGGCGGAAGAGTTCCTACAATTGGCAAAACTATCTGGTACTGCCAGGAGAAATGGACTTGCTTCGCTGCCACACCACCAGCATCGGGTACTCTGAGTTCTGCCGGGGACAGGACGGGGATGCATATTAAATTAGCATTGCACCTATCTAAGGCCCTCAATAAAGACAGACTGCAGCTCCCTTTGAGGGGAGACCTGCAGGAGCCCCCACTGGACATTGAATCGGGATCAGCATGCACCCAGGAACAAACATAGCAAGTAATGCCGGATTTAAAAGGGCACCTTTTCATTTCTTGAATCACACCTACCTCACACCCGCAAGGCTTTACAAGATATCCCCCTGTATACCTAGAGGCAGCACAGGTAATGCCAAATTTAGGCCCAGATTCTCAAAGGAGTCAACGAATGCAGCACAGAAGCTGAAAATGCTGCTCTGAGTGATAGGGAGAGAGCACCATATTCACAGAAATATGGCTCTCTCCTCCCCTCTCCCTAGCTCTGGCATTGATTGCAGCTGCCATGCACCAGGCACACACCTTAGCGTCATAGTGCTAGGGTGCATGCATGCATCTTCCATAGGTTTTGTACAGGAAGGGTACCCTTTCTGCACAAAATACTATAACTAGACAAGTTTAAAACCTTGTCCTACTTTGTAGGTGTGCTGTGCAGTGCAGCACACATGCAAAGTCAGAAAAGCAAAGAGAAATTAAAACATTTCTCCTTTGAACAGCTGCTTTCCAGCGGCTTTCATTTTTGGAGCTGAACCCTCTCTACTAATGTTGGTAGATATGGTTTAGCATCAAAAAGCATGGGTGGTTGTATGGGAACCCCCATGTACCACCCATGTAACGCCCCTTTGACGCAAAGTAATGCAAAACAGTGCTTCGCGCTTCTATGTGTTACTTTTCCATACAAACCAAGGCTAATACCAATTTGCGTTGGTTTGTTAATTCCCAAAAAGTTTTAGCATAGGGTTAGCTTAAAAAAAGTAACGCTAACCTGAAGCTAAAACTTTGTGAATCTGAGCCTTAAACACGTGGGGTAACATTTACAAGAACGGCGCATCAGCATTGATGGTTCAGACTTCTTGCGCCTGCCGCAAATGCCCTAACGGCACCATGGATGGGCTATATTTACAATACAGTGCTCCATGGCGTAAGGATTCACGGATCAGTCAGAAATTCTAACTCATCTTTTGGCGCTAAACTGATACATTGCTGAAGTTGGTCGTAAGACTGACACAACTCCAGAAATGCCCCTTCTGCACTTTTATGCTGCTGGAGCGTCTCTTTTGTGATGTCCAGAGGTGCACTGTGCAAGACCATATTAACAAGGTCCCGCAAAGCCAGTCTGCGTGGCTTTTTATGGTCTTGTAAATATGGAGTAAGGCAATGCCTTATTCTGCGTGGAAGGGGTGTTTCATGGGTGTTGCTGTGGGAGTTCTCATGCAACAGCCATAGTTTTTGACACTGCCCCATATTAACAACATAGCGTAAATCTGGGGCAGTGCCAATACTAACGCCTTCCCAAAGCAGGTGTAACAAGAAAAAATATCTACATTTCTCCTCGGTTTTTCCTCTTTCCACATGTGCTGAATTCTGCAGCACACAAAGAACAAGGAGAACGCCTACTTTGATTGCCAACAACACAGATACCCTTATCCATGGTAAAAGAGTGCCTACGTGGGCGCTCGGCGGCAGCTTATGCAGCGGAACTGGCAGAAAGCACGGAATGCACCTTTCTTGTAGATACAGTGCATTCCTGCCCTTTTCTTTTGACGTATGGCAGCGCAGCTAGAAGGCTTGCAGCACTTCCCTATGCCAAAATATTGTAAATATGTCCCCCTGCATAAATCCTTACCCTGGTTTGAAAAGGCATAGGGATTTTGATGCAAAGTGAAACAGTGAAAAGTTGTAAATTTCACTGCATCAATTCTACATGGCTTTTAATGTGCGAACACCTACCCTGCATACATTATACCTGGCACAGGTATAATGTGACTCAGGCCTCTACAAACTGACTCATTGGGCTCAATGCATCAGTTTGTAAATATGGAACAGTGTGGAGCACTGATTGTGCCGCCGCTGTGTCACATAAAATGGCACTGCAGCGGATCTAGCTCCTTGTAAATATGCCCCTTGACATCGGCGTGTAATCAAATAGTGAGCTACTGAGGGGACATACGGTACAATAAAGGAGGGGTCCCAGTGGAAAAGCAAAAATTAAATAGGCATCAACATCACCTGATTGTAAAATAGACAATATTTAAGCGTATTGAAAATATTTAATCGCATTGAACATATAATGCATCATGTTCAAACATAGCATTTTTCAACACATGAGTTTACGTATAGGTGCCCCTGAAGGGGAAGGGAGGAGTAGGTGCATCAAAGTGCAATTGTGAGGGTGAGTGATGGAGGGAGGGCAGTGAACAAGGTATACATCAAAACGCACAAAATGGCCTAACCAGCCTTGACTAAGGCTAAATTAAATTATTTACAAAAAACAGAATGTCAAACTCGGACACAGTGAACCTATCACTGTTGTCCACATTCAATATCAAAAGCAAGGAGCTGTCGACGTTTCGACCCAGTATGTGGTGTAGGTAATTTCACTCCTTACAAGAGGGTCTTCATCAGGACCAAGGGGGCACCTACAGGTAATTGGGAAAGGGGCTTAGAATTCATTATGGTGATGGACCAAGTTAAGATACAAATTAAATGAAAACAAGGGCACAATAATTACCCTAAAGCCACCTGGTTAAGCGGAGGAAAGAACAAGCTCGGGCCCGAAGGCTGCTGGTGCAGAGAGGGACGGAGTCTTTATATAGTATGCTGAAAAGGAAGTAGGGAAAATCAGCATCAGGGAGATCATGTTGGGGCACAGCAGGTGAGTGAAAAATTAACACATGACCCAAACATGGTGACAAAGCACTTACTAGTCATATGTGGCTTATTCCAATTATTTGAGGGTGGGATGCATGAATAGATCAAGGTGCTCCATCCGTCTGGTGAAGCCAATTGTGCCCTTGTTTTCATTTAATTTGTTTCTTAACGTGGTCCATCACCATAATGAATTCTAAGCCCCTCCCTGAGGCTTTAAGCATATGTTGGAGGGGAGCCGTGCAACCCCCCTCCTGGAGCCCTCCTTGGCCCTGGGGACCGCCACCCCCGAGGGCCGGCTCCAGCAATGTCCCGGAGTGCCCATCCCTGGGACATTACAGTTTGCTATGACAGGATGGGACCATGAAGCAAAGCAGAATTGCTTTTGGGCAAAGGTAGCTGTTTGTTAGCAGCTCCCTCTGCCAAAAAGCAATGCTGGCTCCCGCAGGAGGCGGGGAGCTGGCAGGGACCCCGGGGGCATTGGGGCTCCCCCCACGGTCCTCAAACATTGTGGCCATCCCACGGGGGATGGGGTCCCCGGGGCCCAAAATGGCCTAGGTAAGGGGGCCGCGCAGGCCCCCTATTAATTTTTGAAAAAAATAAAGGAATTGGGCAAGCCCCGGGGGATGGGGTCCCAGGGGCCAAAAATGGCCCTGGAGGGGGGCCATTTGGCCCCGTACGTTTTACTGTGTTAAATGATATATTGGCCATGCCCCGGGGGATGGGGTCACTGGGGCCCAAAATGTCCCGGGAGGGGGGCCACAAGGCCCCCTCCCTTTTTTTTATAAAAAAAAATGGCCGGGCCCTGGAGGATGGGGTCCCTGGGGCCAAAATCGGCCTGGGAAGGGGGGGCATGTGGCCCCCCTCCTTTAAATAATATTTTAAATAAAAAAATGGCCTGGCCCCGGGGATATGGGGTCCCCAGGTCTGAAAGTGGCCTCAGGAGGTTGGCTGCGTGGCTCCCTCCTTTAAATTTACATTAAAAAAAAAAAATATAGAAGTGGCCATGCCCCGGGGGATGGGGTCCCCGGGGCTGAAATTGGCCTGGGGAGGGGGGCCGCATGACCCCCCTCCCCTTGAATAAACCCCCAAAAAACTAATTCCTAGCCCCGGGGATGGGATCCTCGGGCCGTAATCGGCCTCAGGAGGGGGGACGTGTGCCCCCCTCCCTTTTCAATTTAATTTTTTTTTTTTAAAAGGGCTCAGGCTTCGGGGATTGGGTCCCCGGGGCCTGAAGGGCTCAAGGGAAGGGGAGCCACACAGTCCCCCTTCCTAAAATAAAAAAAAACGAAACCGGCAACTCGCTGGAGGCCCCGCTCCCTCCCTGCACCATTTTCCAAACGCGCCTCCTGCCGCGTTCTTGGTTGGGAGATTAAGTCCCCTTGAATCCTATGGGTGCTTAGGGGCCAACTAGTCCACCAGGTACCTCCAGTAAGTCCTACACAGTGGGATTGCTGAGAGGTGGTCCGAGGCCATGCCCCTTTTTACACCACTCTGCAAACTTGCCTCTTGGCACACTGCTGGTGGGGCGATGAGTTCCTCTTGTGTCCTGAGGACTTAAGGACTAAAGTGGACTTCATCCCCCAAGCAGCAGTGCACCAGGAGGCGCGTTTGCAGTGTGGTGCAAAAAGGGGGCGTGGCCTCTGACCACTCTCAGCAATCCAGCTGTGTGGGGCTTACTGGAGGTAACAGGAGAGCTAGTTGGCCCCCAGGGGCCCTCAGGAGGCAAGGGGACTTCATCCCCAACTAAGAGCGCACCAGGAGGCGTGTTTGCAGAGTGGTGGAGAAAAGGGGTGTGACATGTGTCCACCTCTCAGCAATCCCACTGTGTGGGGCTTACTGGAGGTAACAGGTAGGCTAGTTGGCCCCTAAGAACCCCCAGCAGCGAAGGGGACTTTAATCCCCAGCCAAGAGCGTGCCAGGGAGTGCGTTTGCAGAGTGGTGGGCAAAGGGGGCGTGGCCTGCTATGAGAACCTACCAATCCTGCTGTGTGGATTTACTGGAGGTAATAGGAGGTGTAGTTGGCCCCCAAGGATGTCCTTGGGGGCCAACTACCCTTCCTCTTACCTCCAGTAAGTCCCACACAGTGGGATTGCTAAGAGGTCTTCGGAGGCCATGCCCCCCTTTCTCCACCACTCTGCAAACGCACCTCCTGGCAAACTACTGGTTGGGAGATGAAGTCCACTTTACTCCTGAGGGGCTTTCTGGGCCAAGAAGCCCTCCTGATACCTCCTGTAAGTCCTACGCAATGGAATTCCTGAGTGCTGGTTGGAGGCCCACCCCCCTTTCTCCACCTCTCTGCAAACGCGACTACTAGTGAAAGAAGCATTTGCAATGTAATAGGTCTCGCATTTGCGAAAGTTAGGGCTATTGGCATTGTAAATGTAAAAGTTTTTTACTAATGTTTTTTGGAGTGGAGTGGATGTACGTTATGTGTAGTAGAATTATGTGGTATGTTGTGCAGTGAAATTATGTTGATACAAAGTATGTGGTATTTAGTGTATATGAAGTATGTAGAGTGGGATTATGTGTTATGGAGAGTAATTATTTGGTATTGTAGTCTGTGTTGTGCAGTGGTAACCTCAGGTTTAGTCTTCCTCATTTCCATAGAAGCTAAACTATAAACTCAATGAGACACAAAGAAAAGGAACCACTTAGGAGCACTTCTGGACTTAGCCAGAGGTATGAGTAGGGCCACTGGAATTATGCGACTGTTTGGCCGCAGCGATTTTTGCATAGTTATACATTTTCTGCATTTGCCACATAATCCATCATCTGCCGCATATTCTGCAGATTTGAACAAAAAAACCTTGTTTCAAGCTTAAACGGCTCAAAAATGCAGCAACAAGTGTTAAAGCGTGGTCAAAGACCCTTTGCAAAGCTGTAATGGTCACCTGTTACTTTTTCCTAAATGTGGGTGTTAAATTGGTACTAATGGTGCACAAAACACTCTTGCTTCTTTCTGCGCCTCTCTTGCCTCTTTCTGCATTTCTCTTTCTTCTTTCTGCATATTTCTTCCTCTTTATGTACTTCTCTTGCCTCTTTCTGCACATCTCTTCTGCTTTCTGCAGCTCCCTTTTTTCTGCACCTCTCTTGCTTCTTTCTGCATCTCTCTTGCTTCTATCTTCTGAACCCCTCTTGCCTCTTTCTGCCCCCGTTGCTTCATTCTGTACTTCTTTTGCTTCTTTCTGCACCTTTCTTGCTTCTTTGTGTACCCCTCTTGCCTCTTTCTGTACCCTTCTTCTGTCTTTGTGCATCTCTCTTGCTTCTTTCTGTACCTCTCTTGCCTCTTTCTGCACCCCTCTTGCCTCTTTCTGCACCTCTCTTGCTTCTTTCTGCACCCTTATTCCCTTTTCCTGCACCTCTCTTGCCTCTTTCTGCACCTTTCTTGCCTCTTTCTGCAGTTCTCTTGTCTCTTTCTACACCTCTTTTGCTTCTTTCTGCACTTCTCTTGCCTCTTTCTGCACTGCTCTTGCTTCTTTCTGCACCTCTCTTGTAAATGTCTGCACCCCTCTTGCCTCTTTCTGCACCCATCTTGCCTCTTCCTGTACCTCTCTTGCTTCTTTCTGCACCTTTCTTCTCTTTCCCTGCACTTGTCTTGCCTCTTTCTGCACCTCTGTTGCCTCTTTCTGCAGTTCTCTTGCCTCTTTCTGCATCTCTTTTGCTTCTTTCTGCACTTCTCTTGCCTATTTCTGCACCCCTCTTGCCTCTTTCTGCACCTCTTTTGGTTCTTTCTGCACTGCTTTTGCTTCTATATGCACCTCTCTTGCAAATTTCTGCACCCCTCTTGCCTCTGTCTATACCCCTGTTCCCTCTTTCTGCACCCCTTTTGCCTGTTTCTGCAACTCTCTTGCCTCTTTCTGCAGTTCTCTTGCCTCCTTCTACACCTCTGTTGCCTCTTTATGCATCCCTCTTGCTTCTTTCTGTACCCCTCTTGCCTCTTCGTGCACCCCTGTTGCTTCATTCTGCATTTCTCTTGCTTCTTTCTGCACCTCTCTTGCTTCTTTCTGCACCCCTCTTGCCTCTTTCTGTACCCTTCTTCCCTCTTTGTACACCTCTCTTGCCTCTTTGTGCACCTCTCTTACCTCTTTCTGTAGTTCTCTTGCCTCTTTCTGCACCCATCTTGCCTCTTTCTGCACCTCTGTTGCTTCTTTCTGCACTGCTCTTGCTTCTTTCTGCACCTCTCTTGCAATATGTGTACCCCTCTTGCTTCTTTCTGTACCCCTCTTCCCTCTTTCTGTACTTCTCTTGCCTCTGTCTGCACCCCTGTTCCCTCTTTCTGCACCTCTTTTGCCTGTTTCTGCAACTTTCTTGTCTCTTTCTGCAGTTCTCTTGCCTCTTTCTGCACCTCTGTTGCTTCTTTCTGCACCCCTCTTGCCTCTTTCTGCACCTCCGGTCGTTCTTGCTGTACTTTTCTTGCTTTTATCTGCATCTCTCTTGCTTTTTTCTGCACCCATCTTGCCTCTCTCTGCCCCTCTGTTGCTTCTTTCTGCACTTCTCTTGCTTCTGCCTTTTTGAACACAAATGCTGTTTGAAACACAGGCATTCAAGTATTTGTATGTTTATTTTTATGTAACATGTCACTAGGTAAAAGCAGAGACACACGCATGCATACCTTCACAAACTTGGTCAGACTTACAACAGTGATATGGTTAGGATTGCTGTTTTACATTTGGTAGGCCTAACATTCTGAGCAGTCGATAAATAGTGAATCTTCAAGAGAAAAGTCAGGTTTAATACATCTTGGGAGAAGGATTAGTGATTAGGCTACTTTGTATGAGTCTGTGGTAAGGTACAGTCGAAGTAGGCCTCTTTCTGCACCTCTGTTGCTTCTTTCTGCACGTCTCTTGCTCTTTCTCCACCTTTCTTCCTCTTTCTGGACTTCTGTTGCCTCTTTCTGCATTTTTCTTGCTTCTTTCTGCACCTTTCTTCCTCTTTCCGTACCTCTCTTCCCTCTTTTTGCACTTCTCTTGCTTCTTTCTGCGCCTTTCTTCCTCTTTCTGTACATGTTCTACCTATGTAGGCATAGTTAGAAATTAGCATTTAAAAAACCTTAAAAATTCACTGAAAAACCACAGGTTTCAGCGACGTTATATTAGGGATTAGCATTTAAAAAACCTTAGAAATTCACTGAAGAAACCACAGGTTTCAAGGACGTTATAGTTAGGGTGTAGCATTTAAAAAACCTTAGAAATGCATAGAAAAAATACACAGGTTTCAGGGTTGTTATAATTAGGCTGACATTTCACTCGTACAAAAACAGAGAAATTCTGTCGTTATTGTTTGCTGAGCTAACTATAACTCACGCCCCCGCAATGCACTGCTGATGACGTCACATAATACATCACTCATGACATGGTCAGTGACATCACTGATGACATCTCAAATGACATCACTGATGACATCATCCACTTAATATCTGATGCACCTCCTCACCCCCTCTAACCTCTGATGCACCTGATGTAGCTCAGATTTCATCTGGATTCAGGCATTGCTTTATTTTTGTGTTTTAGACAGACTGCATTTTAAAATGGCACTTTTGGTGCATGCAAAGTGAAAGACATGAAATGAGGCCTGGTCTGAAATGCTCAATTAATTAATCCAGGGTGGTAAAATGTGTTTAGTTTAGATTTAACCTCACTATAGAATGTACATTTCATTTAGAGAATGTTTTTTTTGAACTTTTAAAGTAGCACATTATTGTGCTGAATTAACATGTGTTTTTGCAGTGTAGAAAAACTCGTGATTTCAGTTTCCTTTAAAAGGCTCACCGTGGCCTCTTTAGCCTTGAAGATAAGAATGGAATGTGTGCTCTCTCCTCCCAGCTTCTTTTCCTTATAATCTACACCCCCTGTTCCCGTCTCAAGAGACCCTGGGCTTGTTGCATATGTAGACAATGCATATTCAGTTCATAACACATCTTTCTTATAATATGTATTAATTAATCAACCATGCACCAACACTACACGTGGGGCAAACGCATTTTGCATGAAAAGCTATTTAAAACATTAGAGCATGTTGCTATGAGTATGTATTAATTGTTTGCGCTTTGAAAATCTGCACTGGTGCATGTTTATGCTATGTTGTACATTGCACATTTTGCATGTTGTGCACTAATAATAGAAAAGCTGCTTTAAATTAATAGCTTTCGCTAGATAATAATTAATACAGGGTATTAGAATGGTGAGAGGTGAACATAATGGGCTTTACTTCGTAAATTAATATTCTTTTGTGTTTGTTTTGCTTTTGGGCCCACAATAAAATAGCTGCCTAGGAATCCAGCATGGCTGAGAATTGTCAGCAGTGTGCTGAATGGGAGACGCATGCGCAGAACCAGCTACATGAACTGCCACGTGCCTCAAGTGAAGACACATGGGTCAAGGCCACAATGATCTGCATTCTTGTCACCGTGCCAATGTACCAGTGTTTGTGGGAGAGTGTCATCCCTGTGTGCGATGTGAAAGCGAGACGGAAATGGACTGATACATTTTTGTCGCTTAAATGTTGCAGTATTGTATAATTATTGATGGTGATACATATGACTGTATTAAGCCTTAACGCTTCCTTTGTTAAAACCGGTATGGGTTGGATTTGCAATGAGAACAGGATGATGAGACCCTCATGTCACCTATGCTAACCAATCACAGTGCGAGTTTCTACTGAAACTGCAACATTATTAGTATAGTCAGCCAAGAATTAGAGTGTAAATAATGACCCCTTAGGGGGCATGTCAGTCTTAGGAGAGATAGAGGAGTAGATCTGACCAGACATAATTTGGGTTAGGTACGTGAACGTCGCGGGTGCAGCCTGGGAGGAGATTGCGTCCGAGGAGACACAGAGGGAGGAGGGGGCTTGCTCATATTTTTTCGGAGAGGCGTAGGCTAGCCTTGCATGTCATATTTTTGGCAAGGCAGATCACATTCCTCTGTGGTCTTGTGAAGGAGGGGCATTTTCATGGAGCAGCCTCTCTGTCAAACATAGAGAGGGAGAGAGACAGATGAACAGACCAGCGAAGAGAGAGCAGCTGAGAGATCAAGAAAGGTTTTTGTCTTATGCATTTATTTCTCTTTATGGGAGATTTTTTGCTAATTATTAATTATTGATTAGCCTTGCAAAACTCACTCTTGAATTATATTTTTCCTGAACTCTTTAAAGAGTTCTGACTGACATAGAATTAGGGGTTTCCCTGTCTTTATGGAGTGCTTTGTATGCAATCTATTATATGTTTTCTCTTAATTCTATTTTTCCTATTTTTCAATTCTGTAACCTGATTAATAATTGACTAATGAATAAACGGTCAGAGAAACTTAACTTTTGACTAGAAAATAAAACCCTTTAAATATACTCACAACTCTCTTTATTGGCTTAAATATTAATTGCATTTTGATTTTTCATGTTTATGTAAAGTCTCCTGAAGGTGATACACAGTGGCAAAGGTCCATCACCTTTAAAGCGGTAAACTAGAGGTAAATAATGTTTTGCATTGAGAAATTACGGTGAAATTACCGCTGGATCACACCCACTCTAAAATACAGACTACCATACTCGAAACCATAGACTCAGCAATACCAGTTAGTACATACCCGCTCACTGTCATACGTCTATACACACTCATCAATACAGCCACTGATATATGCACTCATACACCCATGCAGACACTCACACACTGCCACTCACCCATAGAGTTACTCAAACACCTAGTAAGTCTCCCAAAGAATCTATCACACTGCCATTTACTCACATATACAGTTATACACACACACCACTTCACTTATTCATACAGATAGTAACACATACTTACTCTCTTCTACAATCACTGACACAAGCACACACTCATCCATACAGCCACTCTCACAATCACTCACTCTCACATATAGTCACTTATATACTCCAACACTCAAATATACTGCCTTTCATATTTGCAGTTACTTACACATATACCACTGAGGCATCCATTCACTCACCAACACACCCATATGCACACTCACTCACCCATACAGCTCCTCGCACATGCACTCATAAACTCATACTCCTAGTGAATCACTCACTCACACATCCATGCAGAGAGTCACACACCCCCCCACCCACCCACACAGACACTCAGGCACCCCAGAAGGCGTGCCAAAGGCAAGCCCGTCTGCCACCATCCATGACCCGACTGCGACCAGCGCCAGGACCCCTGGTCCTCCGGCATGCCAGCGCTACAGCTCCTTGGCTCTCCACGAACTCAACGCCGGCAAGAACTACAACTGCAAGCTCTCCTCACCCCTCGACACACACGGACCCTTCACCTGCCATCACTGCCACCATTCCTTCACCTTCGCCGAGACCCAGGACCCTCCACCTCCCTCCAGCAACAACCCCATCGCACCACAAACCCTGAGATGCATCCTCCTCAACGCCCGCTCCCTCCACAGACATGCCACAGAAATATGGGACCTCCTCGAAAGCACCGCCCGGGACATTGCCTTCCTCACCAAAACCTGGACAAATGCCACCTCCGGACCAGACATCACGATCGCCATCCCCGAAGGATACAAGTTCACCCGTAAGGATAGCACCAGCCATCGCCATCGCCATCGCCCACAAGGCCTATTTCCGGCTGAGCACCTACTACGACGGGCCCCCAGACCTGATGGAACACCTCCACTTCAAGATCCAGACCAACCAGTCCTCCACCCTCCGAGGCACCCTCATCTACAGACCCCCTGGATCCCCCACGCCTTTCTCCGACTCCATCACCGACATCATCATGCTGCATGCCATCACCTCGACCGATTTCACGGTGCTAGGAGCCCGCAACTTCCATCTCGTCAACTGCCAGGACCCCAACACCGCCTCCCTCCTGGACAACCTCCACACCATAGGACTCAAGCAGATGGTACCAGAACCAAACGCACTCAGCTGGGCACATCCTCGATCCCGTTTTCACAGCAGGGAACTCCATCACCTTCAGCCACACCTCCAAACTCCCATGGACGGACCACCGCTGTGTTCACTTCACCTTCACATCCAACATCCCCCACAGACGCCCGCATCAGCTCCAGTGCAGGAATTGGAACAAGATCTCCGACGAGCAGCTCGCCGCCGCCCTCGGTAGCTCCGCTCCCACCACCACAGACGAGGACCCCACCACCGCTGCCCGCACTCTAAACAACTGGATCACCGACTGCGCCAACACCATCGCCCCCTCAAGAAAGCCTCCAAGCCCCACGCCAAGAAAGCCTGCTGGTTTTCCACTGAACTCCGAAACTCCAGGCGCACCTGCAGACGACTCGAAAAACTGTGGAGGAACTCCAAAGCCCCGACAGACCCCAACAACTTCAAAAAGCAACCGCTGCCCACCACAAGCTCATCAGACCCTCCAGGAAGAAAGCACTTCTGGACAGAATCTCCACCAATGCACACAACAGCAAGGAACACTTCGGCATCATCAAAAAGTTCACCCAACCCAACAGCGAGTCCACAGACATCACTCCCTCCCAGGACCTCTGGGCCAGACTCGGCGCTTTTTTCCATCACGAAATCAAGACCATCTATGACAACTTCAATGACAACAACCCCAACGAGGAACCCCCCCACCACTCCCAGCAGCACGCCGCCGACACTAGACAGCTGAGCCACCCTCAGCATCGAAGACACTCTGAGGATTATGAAAACGAGCCACTCCGGGGCCCCCACAGACCCCTGCCCCACCACATCTACCGCAAAGCCGCAGACATCATCGCCCGAGCTTCAACATATCATCAACCGCTCCTTTGAAACCGCCTCCTTCCCTGACGACTGGAAACATGAAGAGATCAACCCTCTCCTGAAAAAACCTTCAGCGGACCCCACCGACCTCAAGAATTTCAGACTGATCTCCCTACCTCCTTATCCAGCCAAAGTCATGGAAAAAAACGTCAACAGCCAACTCGCTGCCTTCATCAAAGAAAACAACATCCTCGACTCCTCCCAATCAGGCTTCAGGAAGAACCACAGCACCGAAACCACACTTCTCGCAGCAACAGACGACATCCGCGCCCTCCTTGACAGAGGAGAGACTGTAGCCCTCATCCTCCTAGACCTCTCCGCGGCCTTCGACACTGTCTCTCACCACACCCTAGCCCGCAGACTCCATGATGCGGGAATCCGTAACAAGGCCCTCGACTGGATCCTCTCTTTCCTCTCCGGTAGAACGCAACGAGTCAGGCTCCCTCCATTTCTCACACCGACTCAACATCACATCGTACGCAGATGACACCCAACTTATCCTCTCCCTACACAACAAACCCAACAGCACCAAACGCAACTTTCAAGATGGTATGGAAGCCATCGCCAGATGGGTGAAGAACAGCTGCCTTTAACTCAACACGGACAAGACTGAGGTACTCATCTTGGGCCCACACCCGACACCTGGAACGACACCTGGTGGTCCCCCACCCTCGGAGACCTCCCCGCCCCCATGGACCACGCACGCAACCTCGGAATCATCCTGGACTCCGAACTCAAAATGGACCGCCAGAGCAATGCCATCCCCTCCACCTGCTATCACACTCGCCACCTCCTCCGAAAGACCTTCAAGTGGATCCCCCCGAACACAGGAAAACTGTCACACACACCCTCATCAGTAGCAGACTGGACTACGGCAATGCACTCTACACCAGGATTAACAAGAACCTCACCTGCAAACCTCAGAACGTCCATAACTCCACTGCCAGACTAGTCCTCAACCTACCGCGCCACAGTCGCATCAGCCAACACCTAAGGACCCTACACTGGCTCCCCGTCAAGAAGAAAATCACCTTCAAGCTTCTCACCCACGCACACAAGGCCCTCCACAACACCGGACCCGCTAACCTGAACCACTGCCTCGTGTTCCACGCTCCCCAGCGTTCTCTCCACTCGGCCCAGCTCTCCCTCGCTACAGTACTGCGGATCAAGAAAAGCAGAACAGGAGGGCGCTCCTTCTCCCTCCTCCTGGCCAAGGCATGGAACTCCCTCCCTCTCCACCTCCGACAGAGTGCATCGCTCTCTGAGTTCCTGAAGGACCTTAAGACCTGGCTCTTCAATGGAACTCAGTGATCCTGATGGATCTGCGGAACCCCCCTCCATCAGCGACTCAAGACCCGTTCTGATTGAGTAGCGTGTGTACTACAAACACATGATTGATTGATTGATTGACCCCTACAGGTACTCAGACAACCAGTCATTAACCCATATAGACACTAATGTAGCTACTAACCAACTCATACAGGCACTTACACACCAACTGACAGACTGACACAGACATTCATACAGTTTAGTCATTCACCCATGCATTCACTAAGACACGTTTAATCACTCACTTATACAGTCAGTCACGCACCCACTAAATATTCCATTCAGACACTCATACACCCACTCATTCTTCAATACACCTTGGCGTATATATATATATATAAAATTCTTAAACTTTTTTAAAACACTCAGTCACTGGATGATGTCATCAGTGATGTCATTTGAGATGTCATCAGTGATGTCACTGATCATGTCATGAGTGATGTAATATGTGACGTAATCAGCAGTGCATTGCGGGGCGCAAGTTATAGTTAGCTCAGCGGCCAAATTTCTCTTTTTTTGTACGAGTGAAATGTCAGCCTAACTATAACGTTCCTGAAACCTGTGGTGTTTACAATGAATTTCTAAGGTTTTTTAAATTCTAATCCTTAACCATAAGGTCCCTGAAACCTGTGGTTTTTTCAGTGAATACATATATATATCACCTCCAATCCCGTAATTGCCACAATTAAAACAGCCGGGCACAGACTCCAGTTTTCCTTAGTGCTACACACCAGCCTTGCTCATATACACGCTGCGTTCTCAAATAACTTTATTTATACATAGCTAAACCATGTGATAACTCAAAAACTACAACAGCTATGGGCATAAAGGAAAGTCTGATGTCTCTGTCAGATCAGAGATCGTCTTGTAGTCTTACATTATAAATAACTGTATAAATGCTATTTTATAAATATCATGTACTAAAGAAAAACAGACCAATCAGTCTATATTAAAATTCTAATATCTAATTATTGTTTGTGCAAAAAGATCATCATCGCATAATTTACAAAACATTAATTACCAAAGAATCAAATAAATTTCATCATCGATATAGTATATCTTCCTTCTAACACTAAATCATAACTAGTGTGCATTGCTTCCGATATGCACCATGTCCAATAATGTATCAACTTGTCAGCAAACTTAAGCCCTTAGTGGGTACTTACTATCCACTATGTTAGCATTCTCTTCTATCAATAACTGACTGTACAGGAAAAAATATTACACATGCTATACTGGATACCACTATGGACATACTATCAAAGTGCTACATACCGATAGTATATAAATACAATAAATCAAAAATAACAAAACTGTTCTGTATGTAATGAATGCACATTAATATATCATTCCATAAATATCCACGCTGTCAATAATTGATTAAAGCGCCTAGTGTTTAAAGTGCTTCATTCTAAAGTGCAAGTGCTAAAGATCAAACAGCAGCTATTTCTGTACATGCTGTATATATTATAAACAATTGTTCTTTTGAATATCTGAAATATTTCATAATGTTGACATCCATTGATTATTCACATAATATTTTAGAGTAAAAAGACCTATACAACTAGCAATAAAATCCATAGTGATTATAAAAGTTGTGCAAATCTTCGCTGGTATTAAAACCATTCGGGGTTTTAGATTCTAGATCTAAAATGTACCTAGTCTCCACCTGTTGCAGTCATTTTTCTCGATTACCACCTCTTCTTAAAACCGGGACAGCATCTATAACAAAATACTTCAAACAATTTAAACTGTTGTTGTGTACTAGTTTGAAGTGATGAGCTACCAGATAGGCAGGATCAGACTTAACAATGGCCCTCAAGTGTTGGAGTATTCTTAAGTGCACTTGCAGCTTGGTACTTCCTACATACCTGAGCCCACAAGTGCACTCCAACACATATATGGCATACTCTGTTCTACAGGTGTACAATCTTTCTATATCCACAGGTCTATATCTGAATGGTGTATCAAATTTGGTTGTGTTAACTCCAAATTGGCACGCTCTACAACAACTGCAGTTGTAAAATCCCTTTCTGGCCGCCAACCAAGTGGTGGTCGTGATTACTTCAGGGCTACTTTTGACAAGTGCATCCTTCATCGAATAGGCTAGACGAATCGTGATGTCAGGTTGTTTAGATAAAATGGGATCTAAGGTGGAATCAGTTAAAATCATTGGCCATTATTTTTTGATCGTATACATTTTTCTTGTTTACTATAGGTAGTAATCAGTCTAACTTTCACTTCCTCTATATATATATATATTTTGTCAGAACGGAAGCGCCAAAGCCAAATTACAGGACAAACCAAGCGCTTTATTCAGCAGTGATACAGGCAGCACGCTCACCTTCCTGACACGTTTCAGCCCCCTCATGGGCCTTAATGACAGGTGCGAAGGTTTGCGAAAGTAAAATGATCACGTGTTTTAAAGCGTGGACTCCGTAGTTTCCTGGCACCACAGTGCCCAGAATGCACATTGCACGTGAAATACACAGTTCTCCAAGCCGTTGTAAAATGTAAAACTATTTCCAAACACCGCAGTCATGATTTAAGTCACAGTAATTTTTGCTGCATTAGTGTCACCAAATTAACTGGAAAGCAGTGCAAGGCACAATCAAAATGTTCTGAAACACCCACAGGCATAATTACAATCGTTTTTTCCAATGCGCTTGTAAGCATAAGGTGCCCACTTGCTTTTAAACTCAGACTCAATAGTCATCAGGTCGTATCGTTTATCCCTCAGTGCTGCCCAAAATGTTTTATGTCTCTTAATGCGCACAGGTTTGGAATCGGCAAGAGATAGTCTAGACTCCTCTCACCTCCATGCTTTCTCCATATCAGGGTAAATCCTCTTCTCAGCACGGAGGCGGGCAGGTCATGCTCCCCTTAATTAACAAACAGAAGAACAACCGCCATTGATATGAGCCACCAACCCTGCAGGGCAGCTTCAACAGTATGGGAAATGGAGCTTCCCGTTACTTAAACATTAGTCAGAACAAAAATTGGCTCCATTTGACAAATCTTTTGTTTTTTTTATAAACTAGTTTGCCACTCGTGTTAGCTGTTGTCTGAAAAGTTTCAGGGTGATTCGTTAAGCAGGGGTCAAGAAAAAGGGTGGTCCCAAAACGCTTTTTCCCCATTCAATATCTCTGTGGATATTTCTATTTTTTGAACACTACTACAGGCTGAAGGGATTTACAACACATTTGGCAGAAAGGTAGACCTTGGTCCAAAATGAGCCTTTTTTGTAATTTGGTGTAAATCTGTTCAGTAGTTTTGGAGTTATTAAAGAAATTAAAAATTGTATATCTAGGGACGTGGATCCTGTGCAGATCCGCGGGTACCCACGGATCACAAGACCAACAGGAAGAAAGGAAAACCTCACACACCATATCCCGGGGTTGGGGGCATGTGGGGAAGGCTGCCCTATTGTTGAGGTAGTCAGGCTGGCACGCGAGGCAGAGAGGGTAAACCAGTTGCCAAACCAGTTTTCCCAGGGGCAAGTAGCCCTGAGGTAGCCACACGCCGGGGATGGGCTACAGAGGTCTTTACACCAAGAGACGGATCTCGCCATCTTTGAAGTGAGATAACCAGATACTAAACTCCACAGGAAGTGGTCATCAGTTGAGAGGGAACCTGGTAGCTCATTGGCTACCAACCGCATCCTGCCCTGAGGTCAATTTTCAAGCATAAAATTGGAACCCTTGGCACCCAGAGCTCAGATCTCGATGGACTTGGAAATAGGACTAAAGGACTGCCCTACAACAGCGAGAAACCAGCAAAGAGAGGCTGAACC
Source organism: Calotriton arnoldi (assembly GCA_963921515.1). Taxonomy (NCBI): domain Eukaryota; kingdom Metazoa; phylum Chordata; class Amphibia; order Caudata; family Salamandridae; genus Calotriton; species Calotriton arnoldi. Next base: position 913,154 of record CAWUFW010003147.1, read on the forward strand.
GAAGAAGACTCCACCTGCTGCTTCTGGTGGCTAGTGAAGAGAGGAACTGCTTAGTGAGAACCTGTCTCCAGAGCCCAGTCAAGCTAAGAGAACTCCAACGGCCAGCTTACTGGTCTCCTATTTGTAGCACAGGGACTCAACAGGTGAAGAAGCCTGTTGGGGCAAGTTGGTAGCCCAAAGTCTTCAAGCCTCTACCCCTGCTGGTGTGCAGCACTGAGGCACATGACCCAATGCACAGAGTTGCACATGAGTTTGTTGAACCCAGGAGTGCTGTCGGAGAGTAGCTGTGACCCTCAGAAGGTGAGTTATCGACTCAGGAATGATTGGCATGTGACCTTTACAATAGGCAATTGGTAGTCCAGTGGTAACTGGACTTCGGCCAGACTGAAGAGGACTTCCTGGAACGTCGACCCTGCAACCAGAACCCCCCTCACCATCTTTGTAGACCAAGGAATCCCTGCAGGAAAATACCATTGACCTCATCGCATCCACAGCATCCTTAGATCATCTTAAGCAAGCTTCATCCCTTGCATTGGGATCACTCCACAGGAACCTGCAACGTGGATAAAGTGCCTGGAACTGCTGAAGGACTACTTCCCCTGTGGAGGTAACTGTTCTTGAGAACCTTGCTGGTCCCCCTGACTAGGTCCCTGCCGAAGCTGGTCACCTCAAGTACTTGTAACCAACTGCATTGTCACTTACCTACGTTTTCTTTGAGAAAGTTTTTAAGTATCCATTTCACTGACTTTCCCAAGGCTTGCTCGCGGTTGAGTGAAATTGGTCTGATTTATTATTGCTTGTAAAATCTTTATCTCTAGAGCCCTCCAGTGGATCTTTTTCATTCTAATGTCTAAAAACGTATAAAAATACACTTTATTGTTATAAATTGGGGTTTGTCTTCTTGAGCGTCGTGCTGATTTCTTCTTCAATTGTTTTGGTGCCGTTTAAATGCTTAACCCTTGTTCCTCAGTGTAAAGCTAGCTGATCAGTGCCACAGCTACCCAGGGTTGAGCTAAGGGTTTTATAGAGGAAATCTGCTGTACCTAAAGGGGTTGGTAAGTGATATAATACACACCAATTTCTCACAATATAAAATTAAATGTTAGAGAACTTGAGAACTTGAGAAAACGTGAAATGCATCAAATAGGATTTCATATGCAATTCAGAACTTCATATGTATATTATTATTTGGATCTGGTTTTATTATATAATTAGTCAAATATATGCTCTTGAACTTACAGTCGCTCTATGTCCTGGAAAGGGAAGGGTATGCAATGTGTTCTCGGGTAAACAGGGTGGAATTATTGTTAGAAGCTGAGCATGGGCTGGGCATGAAGACCGACAGAAGACACCCACCAGAATGTTCACAGGTTGACTGATAACGAGTGGGTGTGGTAAGGTAGAACATGATTTACAGGTGAATCCTATTAGTGGGGACTTTATTAAGGAGGAGAACTGGAGGGATGCCTGTTTCTGTTCATTTCAAATTTGATTCTGTTGTGAAGTGAGTGTTGGCCATTACACTTGAGTAAGGTGAGAGTGAAGGAGCACCATTTGTGGATGATTGAAATATGGCCCACAGGGTTGATTAGTGCCCTTTAGGCTTTTAACCTGCTACTGTGATCAATGTTGGTGTAGGTATTTTTGTTGTATTTAATGTACTTTGTTTAGAGAGTTATAGTGACCAGATAAAGAAGGAAAATAAAAAGATTTTCACATTTGAAAGTAGTGCCATATCGATTAGGATGTGGAACAATATGAGATAAATATTATGTAATGGGACATGGAGTTTTTAGTAGTTACAGAACCAATTCCACCTTGAGTTGAAGAGGCTATAGAACATATGATATCACTACAGGATAGATAATTTATGGATTGAGTCTCTAAAGAAAGAAAATGTTGATGGTAAGGGAATTTATTTTATTCAAAGGTATATATGGATTTTTATAAAATTGGGTAATAATAAATATTAACCCATATTTATGATCTGGCTTAGGTGTGTGGATATGTGTTGGCCTACACCAGTGAGAGGAAGGATGCGCCTGAATATACACTGTATAAGGTTTGGGATATATGAAGATGATCAAAGTAGGGTCGTGCTGTAGTGATGAGAAAAAGCATTAAACAAAGAACACAAATTGAGATTCGTTTCATTGAATGCAGAGATATTTTTATAATAGAAAGTCTGATTCGTTTATAAGCTATCCTAGCGAGTTACAAAGAAGGGGGAATAAAGGAACACATTTTTGGATAACTTAGGTGATTACTTAGATGCTGTGCATTTAGTGTAATATATTTTTTCTTTCTGTAATGGTTTAACATATATGGAATCTGGAACTAAAAGTTATATGTAAAAAGTAAAGTAAAATAGGAAGATTATATTTTTCTGCCCTTTAGGAAGGTGAAGTCAGCTGGTTGAGCCACCAAAACATGGTCATCTAATTGCCCATCACCAGCCTTGCTTTATAAGGTTAACAACGGATACATATCCATATTCATATAAAAACATATTCTGAGGCATGTTTAAATACTTGAAGACTTCATAATATGTCTTGTATGCTTCAATTGTTTTTTTAAAGTATATCTGTGTGCATTTGCCTTTGATGTATGATTTTAAATATTTTGCATTAATGATAAATTGTGAATAAATTAATATAATTTGTTATAAATTACATGTTCCTGATTTGGGAATGTTTTACATTTTGATGTGCAGTATCTGAATTTGAATTTCTTTACATAGGCTCCTTCCTCTTTAGTGATAAGTTGATAACTTGGGAAATGTTTCCTATGTGATTTGCATTGATCTTTCCCATTTGGTTCTGAGAAATTGCTCTCCTATTCTGTTGACCCACACCAGGGTTGTCCAGAATGGATCACACTGGCTTCAGGCTCACTCACACATGACCGAGTACATGGCATAGCCACAGGATTCCAGTGCAAGATTCTGGGCATGCACTTAGCAGATCTTTACCCAAGATTAGCTTGTCGGCTTAAGGATCAGTAATGGCTGGCGTCCCAAATACTGATCACAATACCAACCTACGAATAGTACTATGGTCATAATATTAATGACCTAAGTATTACTAACTCTATACTAATTAAAATAACATAAATATTGAATCTAAAGTAGCCTCCAACAGAAATATTGAACGTTTAAAAATGTCTACATCCAAAATATAGATTATAATAATATTGTGCTTTTAAAATTAACATATACTTTGTCTGTCACAAACCAAAATATAATGTAAAAATATTGATATTATAATTTAAAAACTATTACATTGTTTTAAATTAATTCTAATAGTAAATACATTGAATCATTAAAAAAATATTTAACATAATTAACATACTTTTTTTAATGAGGCTTTAATGAAACCTATATTTTTTTATAAGTAATAAAAAAATATAATTTTTTACATTACAAAATAATTGTGTTTTAGAAAACATGGATAAAGAATAAAAAATAACTATTTTTTGTAAACATTTATCTACAAATATAGCTATAATTAAATATCTTCACAAATGAATAAATGTTTTGTTTTTTTAAATGCACAATATTTTCTTCATAAATCTATGAAAATGTAAAACAACTCATTTTAATTTTTTTTATGTCATATGGATGTATGCAAAGTGAGCATGTTAAAAGAATGTCACTACTTCTAAACAGGTAAGTGAAAATAATATGTATAATGATGATTTAGAACTTGTATGAGATTTCTAGCCTTGAGAAATGGTATGTCCATGAAACAGGTGTTGTCTTTAATAATGAAAGACAGGAACAGCAACTTGTTAGATCAAGAACAAGGATACAAAATAATTTGATAAATTGATAGTATAAGTAATAAACATTTCAGCACCAAGATCTTAACTGTTTGAATTCTTTAAAGAATTTGCCTCCATTATGTTAAAGACTTTGTATATATATATATATATATATATATATATATATATATATATATATATATATGCTTTGTAAACACATACTTTGATATAATTAAAGGTAAATAAATATGTTTTTTCTAAAGAATAATTCATAATGGTAGAAAAAAGATAAATGTATACCTCAACAGCAACGAATCGATAAAACAATATATGGAAGATAATCATTCACTAAAAATTTAAAACTCATATGAAAATAGACTTTATTTGTGGGAGAAATGAATACTATTCTAATTCTGGTCCAACAAGCATTAGGGAAAGTGCTTGTATTTAAGGATGTCTGGTGTATTAAACTCCAGTCCAAGTAACATTAAAGAAACTGAACATATTAGGAGGGAAAGTGCATATATATTCAACTACCACACTGCTACTAATGGCGTGACGAAAACTAACTTCATCTTTTACACAAACCGCCCAACTAAGTGGAAAAACACCTTCCTTCTTCATTTTCTAGTCGCCAAGTCAGTTAATATTCCCTATGGCGAAAAAATCTCCACAACTGTCTCCCCTACCTTTAAAGGAGAACTGACAATTTCCATCTTCAAAACAGGAAACATTCTCATTCAGGCCTCGGACTCGCACCTCACCACTTTTGATCGGCACTTCCCAACACTACTCTCCTCTATAACTCATCAGTGCCTTCAAACCCAATCTTCCTTACCGCCCCTTACCCGGACAAAAAACCCTAAACTGACCCAATCTCCCTCACCAGATGACCCACGTTACAACTCATGGACATCCACCATCACCACCTATAATCTCACTACCCCTATCATCACACTCTGCCGGCAAACACCCACTACAATGACGGCAACCGATACCACCAATACCAGCAAACACACAACCAGGAATCTCCACAAGGCTGATCCCGTGACACTTACCCATCCTGCCCACACCCTCTCTACAGCCAACGGCACCAATGATCCCTTGGACACTGACCCCCCTCAAACCGCGGCACTCTCAACCCCCCCTGTCCCTCCGCCTCAGGCACAAACCACCCCCACTTCCAATCCTACTGCCACTCCCCTGGACACGGACTTCCCCCTAAACATAGTACACTCACCTCCCTTGGTCCCAAATCCCACTACACCACGACCTAACCTCTTGACTAGAAGCAACAACGACCCCTCACCTCACATCCAATCTATCCCTACTCCTAATCCTAATGCTACCTTAGGGACTCCCCTTCCTTTGCTTTCCTCCTCTAACTCTCCTCCCATTGCTCAGTTCGCTACCTTTGGTCCACCCTCTCCTCTGAACTCCGCTAAACCTACTGTTTCCTCTTGCTCTACACCCAGGGATCAGGATACTACCTGTGGACCACCCCTTAGACTTACTCAAGGGTGTACCCCTAAACCGCCGCTTATGATCCCAGACGCCATTCTTACCATTCACACTACTCCTTTGGAGACCACAACTGAGCTTAAGCAGGGGTCCATCTCCCCCTGTAAAAGCTGTATGGAGAAGGGGCATCCCCCTGCTCCCTATACTGGACGGCCACCTGATGTGGGCAGGCTTCGGCGGATTGAGGAACAATTGGCCGAACTGAAGCGGGACCTCCTTTCTGTAAATGACAACCTCCAGATCCTCCTACAATACTCAATAAAGAATGAAAAGTTCCTCACACCTTATCTGCCCGCGGGATCGGATCTGCCCCCGCACTCTGCAACTAATTTAAATGATGGAATGGAAAGGTCCTCTGTTACCTGCCCGAACTACCCTCGAGGGCCCGCTCCCCCTCCTCCCTACCTCCACTCCAGACCCTGTAGTTTACAGACGCAGTGGTCTGAGGTTGACACGCTCGCACTCTCACTATCTTATGAGGACTAAGCAATCTCGCCTAGCTCCATACCCACTATCTCCTCTGATCCTGATAGAGAACCAAGTATTAACTGAGATCCTTGAATAAGGATAACTTACTTCAGGTAGTCACTTCGCACCTAGTGGAAGCAACTACAGATTCCCATATCAAATCGATGCTTCTCAACTGCAGATCAGCAGTGAAGCACGCAGCAGATATCTCCGAACTCATCTTATCACAAGATTTAGACCTCCTGATTCTTACGGAAACATGGCTCAATGACTCTTCCTCCCCAATACTTGACATTTTAATTCCTCCGGGCTATGACATTGTCAGATGTGATAGGGCTATTAAAGCTGGGGGGGGGGTATTGCCTGCATCCATCGGTCCAGCCTCGTTTTGAAGCAGACTCATAAGGACTCGATGTCCACATGTGAGCTACTTGTCGCAGAAATTTGGAACAAGGGCAAGACTGTCTGTGTGCTTCACTCGATCTACCATCCTCCTGGGGACAACAACTTACTCTTCGTAGAACAATTAATGGAATCCATCTCTGCCAGCTCAGCCCTCCATACTGATCACATCTTCCTCGGTGACTTCAACCTTCACTGGAATGACTCTAATGATCCAGTAGTCTGTTCTCTTAAGTCTTTCCTCTCAGACCTCAACTATATACAGGCCTGCAACGGGCCTACCCACTGCATGGGCGCTACCCTTGACCTCATCATAGCTAGAGAGCACATTATTCAGCTAGACGACATAGTACCATGTGATTGGTCGGATCATCTCCAAATCTCCTTTCGCATTCAGGAGAAGGTGGGGGCATATTAACAACGGCCAGCGATAATTATTGCTGGCCGTGCTTAGCGTGAGGAATCCTATCGCCAGCTATCGCTGGAAATTATCGCCATGCTAGCGCTGTATTAACAACGCTTAGCGCAAAGGCGATAATTTTCCAGTGATAGCGATGTTTTCCATGGAACATCGCTGGTTTTCCAGCGATGTCCCATGGAAAACGGCGATATACTTGGCGATAGGGCCTGTGGTCTTAGCCACACAATCCACCCCCATGTTAGGTATGCCTTAGTCAGGAATTTAGCAGACGTTAAATTCCTGCGTTAAGGCATACTTAACGCAATTTAAAATATCGCTAACCCACGTTGCTAATATGGCGATACCTGGGTTAGCGATATTTCCCCTGTTGTATTCACAGGCACGCCCCTTTGCATCTCATTAGCGATGCGATGGGAGGCGTGCAGAAAACGGACGCTAGGTCAGGAATCACGCGCTAGCGTGTCCTTGTTAATTCGGCGATAAAATTATCGCCGCTTTTCGTCCGAAAACGGACGCTAAAGCGGCGATAATTCATTAACGCCGCCTTGTTAATATGCCCCGTATTGCTTAGACAAGGGCAACCACTCAAAAACAAGCAATTGTCTCGTAACCTGAGAGATATCAACATCTCTAACCTCTCCATCTTGAGCAAGAATCTACTTGAACCTCCAACTAACATGAATAATCTGGAAGAGTTGACGGATCATTACTTCAACACTATGTCTAATATTCTCGACTCTGCAGCACCGAAGCTACTTAAAAGGATTCCCTGCAAACAATCCAAACCTTGGTTCAATGGTACCCTTAATGACGAACGTCGCAAGCTGAGGCTCTCGGAGAGGCGTTGGAGAAATGACCCCTCCACTTCTAGCCTCGAACAGTTAAGAAAGATGAGAAGCTCTTACAACAAACTCATTCGCATCTCTAAATCAGATCATTTCAGAGATCAGCTTGACAGCGCGAAAAACCGTCCCAGGAAACTGTTTGATATCATCAAACAACAGGCTAATCCTATTCCAGCAATCAAAATCGCTGGACCCAGTGAGGAGGACTTCTCAGAGCACTTCACTGAAAAGTCTAGAAGTATTGAGCGAGAACTGCAACGGGCCGCTGAGAATTTGTTGCCTATGAGTTCCGAGGGTTTGCCTGGTTACACGGCAGTACACACCCAAAATCAATGCCTGTACACACACAAAAACAATGCCTGCTGGAATACCTTCCGACCTCCAGACTTGGAGGAGCTGTCACTTTCCCTGGCTTCTCTGAAACCTTCCAACCATTTCAAGGACCCACTCCCCGCCAAGTTGCTCAAAGACCTCAACTTGGCAGTTCTGCCTCTCTGGTCCAGGATCATCAAAAAATCTCTCTTACAAGGGAGGATTCCCGTCTGCCTTAAAATGTGGCAACTCACACCCATCCCCAAGAAGCCCAATGCAGACCTTACAGATCCCAGTAACTTCCGACCGATCACCAACATCATGTCCCTAGCGAAATTGCTCGAGAAATGTGTTCACACACAGCTTTGCGACCACATTGAGAAATTTCAGCTCCTAGACCAACATCAATCAGGCTTTAGATCAGGTCATAGCACAGAAACAGCGCTAACTCACATTGTTGATGACGCATTGAGAGCTCTGGACCAAGATACACCTTGTCTTCTAATCCTTCTGGACTTGTCCTCTGCTTTTGACACTATCAAACATGATAACCTGATTAACCTTCTTCAATACAGGATGGGGCTATCGGGCCCTGTCCTAAATTGGTTTTCCTCTTTCCTGCATAATCGAACACAAAGAATCAAAGTCAACCAATCTTTGGCGGCCAGCACTTCAATCTCTATTGGGGTGCCTCAAGGTTCTGCACTTTCACCCACGCTCTTCAACCTATGCATGGAACCTCTAACTGCCATTCTAAATGACTCAAACATTCAGTACCACATGTACGCGGATGACACTCAACTATATTTGAAGATCTCCTCTCCAGATGACATTAAAACTCTTAACGGAGCGCTTCAAAAAACTCAACAATGGCTAACACATAACCACCTATTGCTTAACTCTCTAAAAACAGAATTTCTCCTGATTTCCCCACGCAACCAAGAGGCCCCCACGCAAAACTGGATCAAAAAAATCTCAGCACTCAACTGCACCCCGCATTTGGTGGACTCCGCCTGCTCTTTAGGGGTCACCCTAGACAAATTTCTAAACATGCAAGGTCACATCAGTGCAACCATTAAGAGTGCCAACCATCAGCTCAACACTCTTAGGAAAATCAAACCGTTCCTACCTCCAGAAGACATGCAATCAGCAGTCCAATCCTTAGTCATATCACGAGTTGAATATGGCTTGGTGACCCTAGCTGGTCTTCCTAAATCTAGGTTAGCACCGCTAAGAGCTACTCTGAACGCCTCTGCCAGACTAATCACAGGCTCAAGAAAACATGATCATATCACACCTGACCTAATCCAGCTTAACTGGCTCCCCATTGAAGCTAGGATCCGCTTCAAGATAGCCTGCCTGACACATAAAGCTTTACATTTCAATAGCCCCGTTTACCTTGCAAAAAAACTTGAGCTCTCCGGATCCAGAAGAAACCTAAGAAGCTCCAATACCCTTCTACTGAAACCACCGAAATTCAATAAAAAAGAATTTACAATCGTACCTTCTCAGGACTGGCTCCAAGAATTTGGAATGCCCTTCCAACAGAGATCAGAGCCAATCCCTCGACTGCCTCATTCAAAAAACAGGTCAAATGGCTACTATTGGAAGAACTGCATCAACAATAGCCTCCATGTCATTTGCTAGTCAATTGCCTGCATTCTTGACCAGCATTTTTACTTTGTTGTGTTGAAATTTATGCTTGACAACGTACTTTCACTTTATGTTTGTAACTCGTGCTTGACAATCATTCTCACTTGGGGTTTAAAACGTATCTCAGCTGTCTTAATAGTAAGGTGATGATGAAACTGCTCGGCCTCATCTGGGTGGGCTGTTTATTGTTTGTTCATTTTCTACCTACTCTTCCCCTAGCGTCCTCATTTATTTTATGCCTCAGGTTCCTCTCATGTTGCCTTATGGGGGTGCTTGGGTGGGTTATTGTATGCTTAACAATTTACTTTCACTTTATGTTTGAAACTTATGCTTGACAATCATTTCTACTGGGGGTTTAAACTTACTTCGTTTGTCTTTGAAGTCAGTCTATGATGACACTGCTTGGCCTCATATTTGCTTTTTTGTAAGTTTATTTATATTGTCTCTGTACGTATAAGTCAGCTTTCCTCTTTGTACAGCGCTCTGATACCCGGTTGGTTCTTGTTCGCGCTTTATAAAACTTTTCAAATAAAATAAAATAATGAGGTCCAACTAACATTGAATGAGGTGCGTATATTTGTGGGGGGTGCAGATTTACTGTTCTAACTCCAGTACCACTAACATTGATTGCTAAACGTGCATATATTTCATAGGGAGCAGATATTCTATTCTAAATCCAATACAAATAACAGTGTTGAAGGAGTGTATATTTCAGTAGATCTGATTTACTATTCTACCTCTACTACAACTAACTATACATGTATTAGGTGGTCACATTTACTGTTTAAAATGCAATCCAAGAAAAATTGAGGAACGTCTATCTATATATGGGGAACAGATTTACTACTCTACCTCTAGTCCAACTAATGTTGGAGAAAGTGCATATATTTGTAGGGGGTGGGGTGTTGTTTACCATTTACTCCAGTCCAACTAACATTGTGGAAAGGGTATTTATTTGGGGAAATCAGATTTGCATTTCAATAACCAGTCCAGCAAAAATTGGGGGAAAATGCATACATTTAGGTGAGTCGTTCTTTACTATTCTAACTCCAATCCCCCTGACACTGGAGGAATTGCATGTAATTGGGGGTCACATTTACTTTTCTAACTCTGAAAATTGGGACAAAGGCATATATTTAAGGGGATCAAGTTTACCATTCTAACTCCAATACAAATACAAAGGGAAAAGTACAATGTGGGAGAGCATAATTTCTATATTAGCCATACACCAACTAACATTGGGGAAGGTGCATATATTTAGAAGTGTCACATTTACTATTCTAACTTGAATCCAACTAACAATTATACAACTTGATAACAAATCGCTTTCTGACTGGTCAGATCACCACCTAATCTATTTTTGCATCTTGGAAAGGTACTGATTAGACAAGGTCAACCTCATAAGACCAAACAGTGGTCTTGAGATCTGAGGGATATCAATATAAATGATCTAACCTCCTTCTTCCACCCCCTAACATGGCCAATCTGGATGACCTCAACGGATCATAACATCCATGCCATGACAAATATGTTCAACACAATTGCTCCGTAGCAACTCAAAAGGATGCCAAGCAAACAGTCCAAGCCTTGGTTCAATTGCTCCCTTAACGAGGAACAAAGTAAACTAAGGCTTGCGGATAGATCACAGAGAAACTCTCCTTCCATAACAAATCTCAAGCAATTGAGGATGATAAGAAGATCTTATAACAAACATATCCATAGCGCGGAAGCGGATCACTTTAGGTCACAGCTTGACAACGCCACACACAGACCCAAAAAACTATTTGAAATCATCAAACAACAAGCTAACCAACCAACACTCTGCACTCAAGATCTCACTCCCTAATGGTGAGGAGTTCTCTGCATACTTCATTGAAAAGTTGAGAAAGATTGAACTAGGACTGCAACTTGCATCACCAAATCCACATTATCAGACTCAGCCCACTCCTTCGCCATGGCTAGGCTTAGTGGGTACCCCTACTTCTGGCTCTATGGATTTTTCTCCGAAAAACAATGCATCATGAAATACCTTTTTACTACCAGACGATGCCGAGCTACTCAAAACTATAACTTCATTAAAACCCTCTAATCATTTCAATGATCCTCCGCCCTCCAAGTTATTCAAAGAGCTTACATCTGCCATTCTCCCACTCTGGTCCATGCTTATCCATGAATCTCTGGTGCAGGGTAGGATTCCTGATTGCATCAAGATAGGACAAGTCACCCCATACCAAAAAAGCCAAATATAGACTTGTCTGATCCCAACAACTTCCATCCAATTTCTAATATCATGACTTTAGCCAAACTCTTTGAGAAATGCGTACACATACAACTTTGCAATCACATCAAACAGTTTCAGCTACTTGACCAATACGAATTGTGTTTCAGAGCGGGACATAGTACTGAAACGGCTCTAACACACATTGTTGATGATGCCGAGACTACTTGACCAGAACAAACCTTGCCTAATTATTCTTCTTGATTTGTTCTCAGCTTTTGACACGGTCAACTTTGAAAACCTGATCCATCTTCTTGAAAAAAGGATGGGGTTATCGGGTCCTGTCTTAAATTGGTTTGCCTCATTCCTACATAATAGAATATAAAGAATCAAAGTCAACCATTCCCTTGCTAACAATACGTCAGTCTCAATTGGAGTGCCTCAAGTTCCACACTCTCTCCCACGCTTTCCAACTTGTTCATGGAACCCTCTCCGAAATTCTGAACTGCTCAAACATACAATATCACATGTACGCCGATGACACTCAATTGTACTTGAAAATTGCTTCCCTGGATAACATCAAAACTCTTAACTGTGCGCTTCTGAAAACTCAACAATGGTTAACTCACAATCACCTTATTCTAAATACACTCAAGATGGAATTCCTCCTGATTGCCCCCCACAATCATTCTGTACCCATTCAAGGCTGGCTCAAACAAATTACAGCTCTCAACTGTGCTCCACATGTTGTAGACTCCACAAGATCTTTAGGCATAGCTCTGGATAAATACCTGAATATGGAAGGCCACATCAGTGCAACAACTAGGGGAGCCAATCACCATCTCAACACATTAAGGAAAATCAAGCCGTTCCTGCCTCCTGAGGACATGCAGTTAGCAGTCCAATCCCTAGTTATCTCCTGCTTAGACTATGGATTTGGGAGCCTGGCAGGGGTTACCCAAAGCTAGACTGGCACCTTTAATAGCCACTCTGAACTCTGCTGCAAGACTCATCACAGGATCAAGAAAACGTGATCACATCACACCAGACTTAATTCAACTCAATTGGCTAGCACTCGAAGCTAGTATTCGGTTGAAGATAGCCTTCTTGATGCACAAAGCTCTTCACTATAACACCCCCGTTTACCTGGCAAAAAAACTTGAACTATCTGGTTGGAATCGTGTCCTAAGCAGCTCTAACACTCTCCTGCTGAAACCTCAAAAATTTTAAAAGAAAAGAACTTACAACTGCACCTTCTCTGTCTTGCTCTGAGAATATGGAATGCTCTTCCTCCCGAAATCATATCTAACCCTTCGATCTCCTCATTCAAATAACAAGTCAAATGGTTACTCCTGAATAACCACCTGCAACAATCGACCTGAAGCCACACTAACTAACTTTTATTTCTTGTCGACAACATTGGTCTCCCATTCAACAATGCAATTTTTGTTACTTTATATGTACCACACAGTTGGTTGTTCTTTTTTTGTATTTTTGCATGTTAACTTTCTATATGTTTAGTTTTTACACCTTTACCTGCTTATCGTATCTGCTCTCTGATACCCTTACGGGTCATGTTTGTACTATATAAAACTTTTCAAATAAAAATAAATAAATGAATAACAGCGGGGAAGTGCTTATATTTTGGTGGGGGGGAATTTACTATTCAAATTCTAGTCTAAGAAACATTGAAGTAAGAGCATATAATTTAGGGTTGGGGCATATTACTAATGTAAGTGCAGTCCAACAAGCCTTGGGCTAACTTCATATATTTATGGATATCGCAATACATAAAAAATCTAGTATGGCCAAAACATGTTTTTATACAAAAGTACTTTTGAATGTAAATTTTAAATCCAAACCTACACATCAATAACAATGATATAGAAACATATCTTAAATGTTTTAATAATTGCTTTCAATTTCAAATTTTAAATTTTTCAATTAAATAAATATGATGTAAGATAATATTAAATGAAAATCAAAACATTTAGATAATGATTTAAATTATTTATTAATTAAGTTCTTTTTTTTTAAATAAATCAACATTGTTAATTCTATTAGTTTATTTTTAAATATGATTATTTTATAAATATATAATTAAACACAATTATCAATATTTAATTAATTAAAAACACTTGTCACCATTTTTCCCAATGAAATCTACATCCCTGTTAAAGGAAGTCCAAAAAAAAAAGGAAATGAACACATTCATTAAAACAGTAAAAAATAAAATAAAATAATTAATTAAAGCATTGAAAAATGACAAACATGCTACGGAACCAATACCCCAATAGAACCAAGCAATCTGAAAAAAATAAGCATTTTGAAGTTCAAATATTTTTAATATATGTTACCTTATTCTTAACAATCTAACTTAAGAAACACAGTAAGTAAGTGCTGGTCCTAAGTAGAATCTGAAACTCTGATAATCTTGAAGACAGCTAAGCATTTGGGAGTAACTTTGTTCACCCAAAACAGGGCAATGTGGTAGAGGAGAGTGTACAAGTCAGTGGATTGTGGAAGTTTTTTACACAAATTTGATGATTCTGGCATTCTAAAAGGAACTGGTGAGCCACATGGTCGAAACGGTGAAACTAGCTTATATCCGTCACATATCTTTGAACATGAGGGATAAATGCAAATTTAGTCCACCAAGCTAGAAAAGGTGGGCACATCTGAGAAAATGGAAATTCCCACTCATTGGTATCACCAATTGTAGTTGCTGGAAGCCAAGCAAATCACCAATATATGCTTCTGCATAGCCATGCACTGCCAAACAGGGCAATGAGGAGAAAACAACATCAAGCAATCACGCGTAATGAAATCAGCACTGCTTTCACTAGGGCCATCATTATTTCTAAATTAGATTTGGGTGTGAAAATCACATCTGAGCTGGATCAGAGCTTATGATACATCACCACATTTGCAAAACACATAGGTATTACAAAAGACTATCACAGCAGTACTGCTAGGGTGGCCATATGATCAATCGGAATTCCCCCGCTCCTGCTTCCCAGCCTCTCCTCCCTCCCACCTCCCCTACTTAATGGCGGCCACTGCGCGGTCGCGCAGCGGGCACGCCGCCGGCGCGCCAAAGGCAAGCCCGTCTGCCCCCGTCCGCGACCCGCCGCGGCCTGCGCCTGGAACCCTGGACCTCCCACTACCCATCGCTACGACACCACCACCCTCCTCGCACTCAACCCGGGAAGACTTAGAGAATGCCAACAGGCCTCGCCGAACACGACCCACGGCCAGTTCTCCTGCCTCCACTGCCGCCAGACCCTCAACGCCACCCCGGCCTCCAACACCGCCGACGCCAGCACCGGCGACACCCTAAAATGCATCCTCCTCAACATACGCTCCGTACACAAACACGCCATGGAAATCTGGAACCTACTCGACTCTCTCTCGCCCGACATCGCCTTCTTCACAGAGACCTGGACCAACGCATCCTCTGCCCCCGACATCAGCACCGCCATCCCAGACGGATACAAGATCCAGAGGAAAGACTGCCCCAACCACCCAGGAGGGGGCCTCGCCATTGCCCACAAGAGCACCCTCCACCTCACCACCTCCAGCGAAACCTTCCCCTCCACCGAACACCTGCACTTCCAGATCCAGACCACACCCAAAGCCACACTCCGAGGAACCCTCATCTACAGACCCCCCGGCCCCCGAACACCCTTCGCCACCACCATCACCGACTTCATCGCACCCCACGCCATCGCCTCAACAAACTACATACTCATTGGAGACCTGAGCTTCCACCTAGACAACCCCAGCGACCCCAACTCCACTATCCTTTGTGACAACCTCGCCAGCATCGGACTTAAACAACTTGTCAACACACCGACCCACAGAGCAGGACACACCCTCGAGCCCATCTTTGCGGCAGGAAACAGCGTCCAATTCAGCCACACAACGGAGCCGCCATGGACCGACCACCACTTCGTACACTTCGCCATCAACAAACCCATGGCACCCAAACCAGCCCCACACCCACCTCAAAGGAACTGGAGCAAGGTTACCGACGAGCAACTTAACTCCACCCTCACCCGAGATAACCACACCTGGGCACCCGACGCAAACGACGCAACCAGAGAACTCCACACCTGGATCTCAAACTGCGCAGACGAGCTCGCCCCGCTACGCGACCCCGACAGACAATGCCCCAGGAAAGCCGCCTGGTTCACCACCGCTCTCCAAGAAGCCAGACGCACCTGCAGACGCCTGGAGAAGAACTGGAGAAACACCAAGACAACCGAAAACCACACCACCTACAAGGACGCCATGACGGACTACCACAACCAGATCAGAGCCACCAAGAGGAACTTCATCCACAACAAAATCCTGGCCAACTCCACCAACTCCAAGGAACTTTTCAGTATCATTCAAGAATTCACCAACCCATGCAGCGATGCCACAGACATCACCCCATCCCAAGACCTCCTCGACAAGCTTGGAATCTATTTCCACCTCAAGATCAAAAACCTCTATGACAACTTCATCGACCATCCACCAGGCGCCACAGACAGCCCCCCACCCCCAGATACACCAGCCAGCCCACCATCTCCAACTGGACACCGATCACGGCCGAAGACACCGCCTCGACCATGAAAAGCATCCACTCGGGGTCCCCCACCGGCCCCTGCCCCCCTCACATCTACCACAGAGCCGCGGCTGCCATCGCACCTGAACTACAATGCACCATCAACACCACCTTCAAAACAGGCAACTTCCCAGGCGACTGGAAGCACGCAGAAGTCAGACCCCTGCTCAATAAGCCCACAGCTGACCCCACCGACCTCAAGAACTATCGGCCCATCTCGCTCCTCCCCTTCGCAGCCAAAGTTGCAGAGAAAACAGTCAACAGGAAACTGACACGATTCATTGAAGAGAACGCTGTCCTCGACCCGTCCCAATCTGGATTCCGAAGCAACCACAGCACAGAGACCGCCCTACTTGCCGCCACAGATGACATCTGCACCCTCCTGGACCAAGGCCACTCCACAGCCCTCATCCTACTCGACCTATCAGCGGCCTTCGACACCGTCTCCCACCGCACACTAGTCGCCAGACTACACGGCGCAGGCATACAAGGAACAGCCCTGGACTGGATCCGATCATTACTCACCGGAAGAAGCCAAAGGATCAGACTCCCACCCTTCCTCTCTGACGCCACGAAAATCACCTGCAGAGTCCCACAGGGTTCATCACTGAGCCCCACCCTCTTCAACATCTACATAGCCCCCCTCGCAGCCATCGTCCGACAACACGGCCTCAACATCGTATCCTACGCTGACGACAACCAGCTCCTCCTCTCCCTCACCAAAGGCCCCACCACTGCCAAACTCAACTTCCAGAAAGGAATGCAAGACGTCGCAGTCTGGATGACCAACAGCTGCCTGAAGCTCAACGCCGAGAAGACAGAAGTCCTCGTCCTCGGTACCACCCCTTCTGCATGGGACAGCACCTGGTGGCCGACCACCCTCGGAAGCCCACCTACCCCCTCAGACCACGCCAAGAACCTCGGCATCGTACTCGACTCATCACTCACCATGAACCGACAGGTCAACGCCCTCCCCTCCAGCTGCTTCAACAACCTCCGCATCCTCCGCAAGACCTTCAAGTGGATCCCCCCTGAGTCAAGGAAGACAGTCACCCACGCACTCATCACCAGCAGACTGGACTATGGAAATGCACTCTACGCCGGCATCAACAAGTCCCTACTCCGCAAACTCCAGACAATACAGAACACCGCCGCCAGACTCGTCCTCGGGCATCCCCGACATGAACACATCAGCCAACACCTACGAAGTCTCCACTGGCTCCCCGTGGAGAAAAGAGTCACTTTCAAAATCCTCAGACACGCCTACAAATGTCTACACAACAACGGACCCAAATACCTCAACAACAGAATCAACTTCCACGTACCCAAAAGAAAGCTCCGATCTTCCAACCTCACACTGGCCAAAACCCCGCGCATCCACAGAGCCAGAGCAGGTGGAAGATCCTTCTCTCACATTGCAGCCAAGGCCTGGAACGAGCTACCGGCAGACATCAGACGCGCCCCCTCCCTGAACACCTTCAGGAAGACCCTCAAGACCTGGCTCTTCGGCTAAACAGATCTGCAGACCCCCCCCCCCAGCACCTTGAGACCCTCATGGGTGAATAGCACGCTTACAATTCCCTGATTGATTGATTGAATCTTACTGAAGACATCCTTGTTACTGGAAGCAACACACAGCACTCAACGTGTCCAGAAACATAAGTAGTATTCTGACACCAACAAAGGATGTCTTTTATTCACCAGTGATTTACCAAAATGGATGCCTAGGCTAGAGCAAGGTAACATCCTGAATACTGTTCCAAGCATCAGGAGCCACAGAAAGACTAAATTCATTATGCATCCCAGAGAGCGGTCATAAAACGTGGCAAAGATGCTGATGTGCAGAATGTGTTGGTGGCCACAGATGGGTGTTCCAGATATCTTAATGTGGGTCTCATGTCCTCAACTGCTGCTGAAATGGTGACCCCCAAACTTCAGATGTTGTCTGCAATACATGATTACCCAGAGGAAAAGCAAATCAAACAAATATTGTCAAAAATATTTCGTGCAGATAGGGGTAAAACGCATTACAATTAACTGATGCAGGCCAATGGGGAAGCAGAAAGTTTAATGTAGGCAATAAATACAGTGTTAATGATTTTGAAAGAGAGAGGAAAGAATCATTAAATAACACCCGTTCAAATCCAGTGGGTACATAGACCTACCCCACACATGTCCACCAAGTGTGCCCACAAATGGATCATGTTTGACAGAGTTGTCAAATTTAGCATCCTGGTATGTGGCTCATGGACCTGTTAGCACATGGACTTCATCTCTCAGCACATGAGCTCTGTATGGGAAACAATGTGTGAATGGGCAACACTCACTCAGGCTGAGGATGGGCGACACTGTTCTGGTGCAGAACAGAACACCTTCAAGGAACATGAGCCTGAATTTTGAAAACCCAAAAAGAAAACTGCAACAACAGCCACATGTGAAAGCCAGACAGTAACAAGAAAACCATCTTGTTTCAAGACATTTTAAAATACTACCACCAGGAGAAGTTAGGTGATGAACTAAAGTGGCCCACCATCACCACAAAAAGTTATTGTCACCATTGTGCAATGCACCAGTCTCTGAATATTCAAGGATCGCTTTGTCAGCAACAACTTCACTAGTATTTCCACAATGACCCACCTTTAAATCAGACGAGATGCACCAATCACAAGAAGACCAACAGCTGGATACATCAACAACTCAATGAGACTTAACATCAAAATAAAGCCTAAGGGATGGGTGTACAACACAGGTCCAGCAGGGCCTGATCCATTCCGGATTATCAGTTTATTGACACAACATAAACGTGCATACAGTGATTATAAATGGAATAGTCAGTGGTTATCCCTAACATATGGCACGGATCTGATCCTCATAGACCTACAATGGGCACCATGGCCTAGGGCCTTGTACAAAAATGCCATATCACCCTCAAAATATAACATCATATTATTGCCAGAGAAGGCAGCCATGTGCTCAAAAAATGACTGTGTATGTCCAGAAAGTTAAACTCTTCACTAGCTTCGGATGAAGCAAAGAGTTGCATTCAAGGGACTAAGCTTGGTCCACTTCGCCCCTCTTTGATGGCGGCTTCACTATCTGCAGGAACATGACCCAAGTCCCCTGCTACATCTGAGAATCAGCCTTCATTTTTGGGATTTATTATTAGACCCTGAAGGAGGAAGACATGCTACTGAATCATATAGAAAACCAACCAAGAGGAACTCCTTCCTTCTGTTTGACAGCTATCACCCGAGAGCCCTGAAAGACAACTTACCAGTTGGACAGTTTCCTTGTCTTAGAACGAACTGGTCCAACTTGCACACCAACAGAATTGGTGGGGGACGGGGGAGATATAAGTTCTTAAATGGGGACGCTCCACTTCCACTAAATCAATTATGAGTAGGGCTCCCAGTTTAATGGTATTTATTTACTTAACATATCCATCTACATTTATCCGTATTTATTTTTGGACCATTTTTTGGGTATTTATTTTATGTTTTCAGAATCAATGGAGTCATAAAATGGGATATTTCCACATTTATTTAACTGATAAACATGCACTCATAATTATAACAGAATATAACAAAACACTACAACAGGCAAATATTAGCATTATTTACAAATATATGTAAAATGCCTGTATTTAAGAGAGTCTCAACCTGTTTTTTAGATCCCCATAGGTGTCTATCTGCTTAGCAGTTGCTCTGGAATTCATAAAGGACAACAATGAGAGTCACTCACAAGAAGCAAAATGTTCTGTATTTTTCCGCTTTTAAAAATAAATACAGACAGGAAATAGATTGGTTTCTGTCTGTATTTATCTGTAAAAAATCAATACAAATGGAAAACTGGTAGCCTTAATTATGAGACATGTAAAGAGGGAACATACTGCCTAGTTGTCACACCCTGGTATGGGGGCAGAGGGGGAACATTTCTATGTTTTAATGAAAAAAATATCACCCAAGGAGTTTCTAGAGGCATGCCTCATCATTGAGTTCTCACTGAGGTACTTAATGTGCTTGGACAAGCTCTACCTTGAATCTCAAGGTAGCTTGTCAGTATTAATATCGGGGCATCAATGAATACAATTTCCTTTAGGTATCTTGGTTTTATTCCTAGATCCTTACTTAGGCAAGATTACAAACAATTTGTTGATGTCCTAGCAGTTCTTTGCTTTGCTCTGGCATCATTAGGTCTATATGTTTCAGCCAACCATGCGAAAGGGTCTATTGGCTTTTGTCAGGACCACTAAGCTAGATGAACCTGCTTCTAAGTTCAGTTAACCTGCACTATTTAGTTTTATTTTGTAAGCAGTAATTTAACATTCATTCAAACATGCATTCCACCCTAAAGGTTACATCCCCTTCTTTGTATATATTTTTGGGGTATATTCTGGATAAGTGGGACACCTATATCGATTTATACTGTGCCTGTCCTTGCATTACTAGTAATCTGAGCAGTTAATTTCTACTGTACTTTGTTATTGGTGAGGGTGTTTAGGGTGGCCTAAGAAAGTCTTTAACTTTGAGCTTGACCATCATGGCATCTACATTGTGACCTCTGTGTGTCTCCCCTCGTTTCGCTGCATGTCATGTAATACATTGCCTTTTGCCCCACCCATTTCCCCCTCCCACTTAACAATACACAGAAATATGCATTCAACTGGGGGTCCAACGGCGACGTCTACGCCATCGCAACCAGCCACTTGGCCTTCAACCAAGCCAAATCAGCAAATTGTGTCCTCAAACTTGGAAGTCCTAGTCATTTTATATAGTCCCAATACATTTGTCTCTAATGAATGGTGATAAACTCTATCAGCGACTTCCCGAACCAATGCACGGACAGACTCACAACAATGAGAAAGTTCTGAACACTAAAACATGTGGGTAACATCTGCATCAGGGACATTTTTCAGAAAAACTTGGGATCTTACGTAGCTGCAGAGGCATGAGATGTTCTCCGTGCAGTATTTTATGTTGAATAAATTTAAATTGAGCATTGCAAGATACCATATCCAGATATTTCAGCATTTGAACCCTGTCACCGGTAGTTAACTGTCTACTGAGGCCTTGTTTCCTTAGTTCAATGAACGGGGTGAGGTTTACTTTGGATTGTTATATCAGCTTGGCCTTTCTAGCTCTACCATGTGTGAGTAACGTGTAGTATTGCATGAGTTGAGGCTCTAAATTACCTTGCTCCCAAATCTTCAGCCACCTAACAAGGATCCCATATATAAGGAATTGACCCTTCAGGAGACCAGAGATCTGACACAGTTTGTCAAACAGTAACAATAAGTAGTCTTCGAACAGGACACCTAATCGCAATACTCCCGTCTGGGACTTACATTCCCCATCCTTGTTTGGGGCCACTTCACTCAAATCTTGGCACATCAATATAGGTAACTCTGGGGAATGGCCTGAGGTTGTAGTCGTGTGGAGTAAACATCTCTTTTAATAATATATAGCTACTTCTCATAACCTATATCCATAACTTCGCTGACCCTAGGCTACAAAACATCATGTACCAGGTTTGGATCTTCCTGTTGTTCCCCAGTATATGCCATCTCGGGCATCCCTGTATCTCGTTCCCAGATTGCCACCCACTGTAGCTGGGCCGCGAGATAATAGTTTGTATTCAGGGGCAGCCAGCCCTCTCTCCAGCACCGGCAGCTGCAACTTGTTCAATTCTATCCTGCCTACTATCCCTCCCCAGATCAAGTCTAACAGTAATCTGTGCATATTCTTGAAAATACATTGGACATTGCTCCCCAGATCAGGTCTAACCATAATCTGTGCATATCCTTAAAGATAAATGTGGGCATTGCCACTAGGGCATTAGTCAAGAATTGGAGGACTCTTGGTAATAAAATTATTTTAGTGCAATACTACACATTTTAGATAATGGCAGTTTGTTCCAGAATAGTACTGATTCCCTTGCAGCCAAATCATCCTTCCCAGGCTCCCCTCTATTGTGTCCTTATACGCATGGCAAACTTGAACCCCTAAGTAACATATAGAGTTTCGCCTCCATAGTAGTGGTAGCTGGAGCGGGTCTACACACCCGGCCTGAGACTGGGCCTTAAAAGGGAAATACAGGGCTTGCTCTTGTTGACCATCAATTCAGACTGGAACCCAAGATCCCCCAAGTGATCAAGGATTACGGGTAGATCAACAAATGAATCTCACAGATGTATTAGAGCTTCATCCGTGTATAAGGATAATACCCTTTGACATTCATGCTTCCTAAGGATTGCTGGCCATAAGTTCCATCACAAATGTGAATAACAGTGGGACAAAGGACTGCTTTGACATGTGTCTCGCCATGCCTAGGATACAATTTTCCCTGCCCTCACTCTTGCTGTGCGGTTCATATACAATAAACACACTCATCCCTTCAATCCTGCCCCAAAAAACCATCTCCTCCATTATCACCTGGAGATATTCCTAGTTCATAAGCTTTGCCCATGTCTGTTGCCACTACTGAGGCTTCACCTGGTGCCAGCAAGGGTTACCTAAGAGATGGAAAAGCCTATGGACATTGGGTGCGGTGTTCCTACCTAGAATGAATCGTGACTGAACAGAATGAATTGAATCACTTAAAAATGGGCCCAACCTCTTTGCTAATAGTTTAGTGAGGACCCAAATTTAGCATGGTCAATGAGCAATATGATCCACGGTCTGGAGAGTCTCTTGCTGGCTTCAGCAAAATAAAAATAATTGCCTCGTGCATGGTCAGAGGGAGCAAGCCCTGCTCCAGAGCCTGTTTATAAATCTTTAAACGGTACAGGGTAAGCTCACCCACATATTAGCACAGCATTCTTGGGGCAGCCCATCCCCTCTTGGCGTCTTTCCTATGGATAATCTCCAGATAGCATGTTTAATGTGATCTATTGTAAGGGGTAAATCAAGAGTGCTTGCTGAATCCAATGACATATGGGTCGAGACAGCATTCAACACATCCCTGTCCTGCTCTTTGTGATCTTGTGTCCCAGTGCACTCAAATACTGTAGACTAGTACACCAGAGTAGTAGCGGTGCCACCATCTGCCCTGAGTATGGCGGACATAGGAGTATATCCTCTTTCTGATTTAATCAGTCTGAGAGTATTTAAGTTCCCACCACCCCTGGCCATGGACTCTATCACAATATACCCAGTTCCCTGAGTGAAAGTTTCTTCTTACTGGAGATGTACTCTGATATACGCCAATATGAACCACCATGCTTGATCAAACAGTAAATACCAATATTAACATCCCCAATTTGCCCCCACCTAGGGCCCAATGCACACATATTCCTTCCCAACAAACAAAAAAAACAACAACATACTAAGTATCCACTTGTGCAAAGAACACAACAATGGTACCAAAGAGGGAGCGTGAACTCAGCCAATCATGCCAATTACTCCACAATTACAATTCATTCTCCGTAGCCTCAACATTAAATCAGATGGCAACTAAATGCCCCATCTCCTCACCAGGTGGTGGGTATAAAGTTGGGAACTGCACTCATAAAATGACATAAGTCATGTGTCAGGGCAGCACATCCCATGCTACAATATCTTCAGCTGCAATTGGTGTAATCTCTTGCAGTACGAATTCATCTGCATCCACCCTGCCTCCTCTGACCTTAAGCGTTCAGAGACTGAGCCAGTATCATAAGACCCAAAGACGATCTTTTCATGTCCCATTGACTAACACAGCTGAGTACATCCCACTGTGCAACCATGATCTGCTCCGTGGTAGGTTTAGCGTGTCTCATCTTTCTCACTGTCCGTCTACTCCTGGCTCTGCAAGGTCTATTTATGGGCTACTCCCATGCTGGCATTCTGTGATCCACAGCCCATTTGCAGGGCCATTTCCATGCCACTCTTGGGGGGATATGTAGAACAGAAGTGGCGGAGTGAAGCGTTAGCCATCATGGCTTAACGCCGTGCTCCGCCGCTTCAGAAACGCACGGCTGCACCATATTTACAAGAATATGGTGCAGCCTTGTGTTTCCCCCTGCGCTGGTGCTACACTTAGCAGTGTAGCACCAACGCAGGCACCCTTGCACCATAGTGCAAGTGTGTCTATGTGCAGGGGAAGATTGTTTATGTGCAGGAAGGTTCCCCTTCCTGCACATTAACACTCCTGAAATGCCATTTTGTCACTTCTATGTGTCCTGCTTAATGCAGCACACATGGAAGTTACAATATGTCATTTTTTTTAAAGATTCTTTATTTGCAAAAAGGGTCACCTTTCTGAACATAAACAATCCAAGGCATTTTGTTTTTCCCATGTGTGCTGCACAAGGCAGCACACATCGAAAAAGCAAAAACGAGGAGAAATAAAGCATTTCTCCTCGTTTCGCCAAGTTAAGACCAGGATTTCCCTGGTCTTAATTTTGGCGCTGCCTCCTTTTTACGCCACCCTTGTAAATAGGGGCCAGCATCAAAATCAATGGGTGTTGTTGTGCAACACCCACTGCCCACCCCTTTGATGCTAAGCATAGCGTGACAGGGGGCCTTATTTACAAGGCGGCGTTAAGCCATGTTAAGTGGCTTAACGCTGCCTTGTAAATAGGGCAAAGCCCCTATCGCCATGGAAACAACACTAATAGTGACGTTTCCGTGGCGATAGGGGCTTGTACATATGCCCCAGAGAGTCTTGAAAAAAACCTTTCTTTCACTTGTTGCCAGTGAAGTCTAACATGTGTTGATGTAATGTGATAATTTCCTTTTAGCCCATGGGCAGCTCTAACTCCACAATTTTGTATGCTTTGGAGTTGGTGGAGCAAGGCCTACACAAAACCTACATAGAAAAGATTGTAGTCATTTATTCAAAACAACATGCAAGGGACAGGTACTTGAAGACTTGGAGGAAAAACAATAGTGTGCGGCCCTAGAGAACTGTATATCCAAAAGGAGGCCCAAGGCTTTTACCAGCTCTGGCTGAAGAGGTGATGGACTCATTTGAGGAGGGCATTGACCATTGACCATCTCTCAGTGTTTGCCAATCATTAGTAGTTGAATCTTATTGGTGTGTAGCTGCAAAACTAGTAGGACATCCAATCTCTTATTGTTAGTAAACATTGGGAAAGATTGTCAGTGGGACCAAAAGAGAGTTGATCTAATCCAACAATTAACTGGATGTCATCCGTGTAAGATATAGCAGAGCAGCAAAAATATTCAATTTGAGTTATCAGGGGCAGGACATAGATGTTAAACAATATCGGTGATAATCAGGAACCCTGATTGACCTCAAGAAGAAATGTGATGAGATTGTGCATGATAGGGGGCAGGATCACTATTTGAGTATGATCTTTAAGGAAGGAGACAAACCAAAACAATACCTAAGCTTGAATTCCGGTGCCTTCAAGATGGGATATCTTACTGCACCTAACAAACAAAAAACAATATTTAAGAAAGTAAAGTGCACAAAAACAAATCTGCACCTTAATGTACCTCATGCTATAGTTTAATATAGAACTCTAATAACCATTTTTGTAATTTCTACTGCCCAATGACAACTGAAGTAACTATGTTGATTTTTTTCTGCTGTTTATGAAATACTAGAGTAACTATGTTGTATTTTCTACTGTCTAATGAAATACTGGAATGTAATACTGGAATGTAATACTGGAATGTAATACTGGAATGTAATACTGGAATGTAATACTGGAATGTTGTTGTATTTTCTACTATTCAATGACATTATTAATGCAGTACTCTTTTATGTTGTATTTTTTACAGTTTAATGTAGGACTGCAATAAGCAATTTGTTGGAATTTAGTTTTTAACAAAATACTGTAGTAAGTATGTTTTTTAATTTTTTACAGTTTAATTTACTTCCTTAGTATGTGTTCTGCATTTTCTACTGTTTACCACAGTCCTGTACTATATATGCAGCATATTCTACAGTTTCATGTAGTAATGTAGTATGTTGTTAGATTTTCTGCAGTCTAATTTACTATTACTTACTGTGTTGTATTGTTCATCATTTCATCTAGTCCTTTAGCAAGGAAGTTATTGTGTTTTGTACAGTTTAATGTAGCACTGTGGTAAGTATGTGTAGCATTTCCTACAGTTTAATGCAAAACAGTAGTAAGCATGTTGTAGTATTTTCTACAGTTTAATGTAAAACCGTAGTAAGTATGTTGTGGAATTTTCTACAGTTTAATGTAAAACAGTTGTAAGCATGTTGTTGTATTTTCTACAACTCAATGTTATTAATATTTGTTAGCAGGGGTGCCCAGAGCACAGCTGAGCCTTGTAGCTCTATCTTGTCCCCTGGTGGCACCATCTGGTTTGCTGTACAGGCTCAGAAGTCACCAGAGAATATATACATTCAGAACATTAAAATAAATCATAAGGATATACATCATTTTCCCACATATAATTAGATACCTGGCTATCTGTGAAAACAGTGAAATTATGCTCTACATAGCTAATAATTATGTAGCTCCTGGGAGAGGTATTCTTTATGATTCTGTCACATTTTGGGCATGTCGGATTCTAGGAAATCCTATAAAAACTCTACTGATATGCCCTGTGCAAAGTTAGAAGCACCTGTATCTAAGCAGGAAGCTTATAAGCTCAATGCAATGTGCCATATTTACATTATTGTTTGTGTAACTTCAGTGTTTTTCTAGTGTTCACTGTTAGGCTTGGGTAAGCGACGTTAGAGTCTTTTTTATAGCTGATTATTCAAACATCAAGTTCAAGAAGACATTTATTCCTGATGCAAGGTACTTATTCTATCAGCTGAGTTGTCAGAAAGTTGTGAGCGCCTAAATGGGTCTAGGTGTCTTCTCGGTGCTGTTCATTCTCTGCGTTGTGTGTCACAGCACCCGACACCCTTCATGCAAACTTCATGTCTGGAAGCAGGAGTCTTACTCCAAGGATGGAGATATCATCATCGGGGGATCCTTTGCCGTTCACACCTCTTTCACTGCCTATGAACCAACTTTCAAGGAAGAGCCTCAGCCAATATCTTGTGAGGGGTAAGAGCTGCTTGAGGCTTTGTCAGGGGTAAACATGGTATGTAGGATGCAAAGCTGGTAGATCCTGTAAAGAAGTACTTGTGAGAGTCAAAGAAGATCCATTGTGACAGATAAACTTGGTTTAAGGGATTCGAAGCTTGTATCCTTTAACCCCTTCGCTGCTAGGCCTTTCCCCCCCCTGTGCTAAGCCTTTTTTTGGCTATTTGGGGTAGTTCGCACTTAGGCCCCTGTAACGTTTTGACCACATAAGGTATCCACACCAAATGTGCGTCCTTTTTTTACACCATCATGGGGATTCTAAAGGTACCCATGGTTTGTGGATTCCCCTGGAGGGGACCCAGAAATTAGCCAAAATATAGCTAAATTGTTTTTTTTGGTGGGAAAAATGGGAAAAAAGGGCTCCAGATGAAAGCGTCTGGTTTTTTCCCTGCAAATGGTATCAAAAAAGGGGTTGTGGTGCTGAAATCACCATCTTCCCAGCTTTCAGGAGCAAGCAGAATTTTGTCAGAAAACCAAAAACTTTTACACAGTTTTGGCGTTTTTCTGGGACATAGCCTATTTTTGCTATTTTTTGTGCTTTCAACCTCCTTCCAGTTAATGGTAGAAATGGGTATGAAAGCAATAATGGATCCAGTAGAGCTACACATTTTAGAAAAGTAGGTAAAATTCTGAATTTAGCAAGGGGTCATTTGTGTAGATCCTTCAAGGTTTTTTCATGGAAACTAACAGTTAAATATAGGAAAAATTGAAAATTAGTTGAAAAAAACAGCCATTTGTGTCAACCTTTTTACCTGTAACTTCTTCTAACTATGACAGCTGTATGAAAGCAATATACCGTTACATTTTCAGGACCTTTCTGGTTGTGGGGATATATAGGACTTGTAGGTTCACCAAGAACCCGACGACCCCAGAGCCAATAACTGAGCAGCGTCTTGCAATGGTTTTTTATTATGTACCGGGTATATAACAATTATTTTGGGAAAATGTATACATGGAAAAATTGGTATGATAGACACCTATGTATTTCTGAAATTGGAACAAAATATAGAGTTTAGAAACAGAAGATATTTGCACATTTCCAAAATTGGGAGTACCCATACTAGCATGAGAATTATAGGTCATTTTTCAAAATGACTTCTTTTTTACACATTGTCTTTCATTTGGAAGGCAGAAATGCATTGAAAGTCAATAGGTAATAACAGTTGCTCTACAATTCTGTGTTACACTAAGTCTCCCTAAAAAATGGTACCTCACTTGTGTGGGTAGGCCTAGTGCCCGCGACAGGAAACGGCCCAAAACGCAACGTGGACACACCACATTTTCACAGTGAAAAATTACCCTTTTTTCGCAAAGTGCCTAGCTGTAGTTTTTGAACCCTAGCTCTGCCGGCACCTAGGGAAACCTAGCAAAGCTATACATTTTTGAAAACTAGACACCCAGGGAAATCTAGGATGGGGTGACTTGACTGGCTCTCACCAGGTTCTGTTACCCAGAATCCCTTGCAAACCTAAACAATTGTCAAAAAAAACACATTTTCCTCACATTTCTGTGGTGAAAAGTTCTGGAATCTGCGTGGATCCACAAAATTCCACCCACCCCGCGTTCCCCAAAGTCTTCCAAGAAAAATGGTACCTCACTTGTGTGGGTAGGCCTAGTGCCCGTGACAGGAAACGGCACAAAATGCAAGGTGGACACACCATATTTTCAGAGAGAAAAATGACTCTTTTTTTCCAAAGTGCCTAGCTGTAGTTTTTTAACCCTAGCTCTGCCGGCACCTAGGGAAACCTAGCAAATCTATAAATTTTTGAAAACTAGACACCCAGGGGAATCCAGGATGGGGTGACTTGACTGGCTTTCACCAGGTTCTGTTACCCAGAATCCCTTGCAAACCTAAACAATTGTCAAAAAAACCACATTTTCCTCACATTTCTGTGGTGGAAAGTTCTGGAATCTGCGTGGATCCACAAAATTCCACCCACCCCACGTTCCCCAAAGTCTTCCGAGACAAATGGTACCTCACTTGTGTGGGTAGGCCTAGTGCCCGCGACAGGAAACGGGCCAAAACGCAACGTGGACACACCACATTTTCAGAGTGAAAAATGACCCTTTTTTTGCAAAGTGCCTAGCTGTAGTTTTTGAACCCTAGCTCTGCCGGCACCTAGGGAAACCTAGCAAACCTATACATTTTTGAAAACTAGACACCCAGGGGAATCCAGGATGGGGTGACTTGACTGGCTCTCACCAGGTTCTGTTCCCCAGAATCCCTTGCAAACCTGAAAAATTGTCAAAAAAACCACATTTTCCTCACATTTCTGTGGTGGAAAGTTATGGAATCTGCGTGGATCCACAAAATTCCACCCACCCCGCATTCCCCAAAGTCTTCCCAGAAAAATGGTACCTCACTTGTGTGGGTAGGCCTAGTGCCCGCGACAGGAAACGGCCCAAAACGCAAGGTGGACACACCACATTTTCACAGTGAAAAATGACCCTTTTTTTGCAAAGTGCCTAGCTGTAGTTTTTGAACCCTAGCTCTGCCGGCACCTAGGGAAACTTAGCAAACCTATACATTTTTGAAAACTAGACACCGAGGGTAATCCAGTATGGGGTGACTTGACTGACTTTCACCAGGTTCTGTTACCCAGAATCCCTTGCAAACCTGAAAAATTGTCAAACAAACCACATTCTCCTCACATTTCTGTGGTGTAAAGTTCTGGAATCTGCGTGGATCCACAAAATTCCACCCACCCAGCGTTCCCCAAAGTCTTCCGAGAAAAATGGTACCTCACTTGTGTGGGTAGGCCTAGTGCCCGTGACAGGAAACGGCCCAAATCGCAAGGTGGACACACCACATTTTCACTGCGAAAAATGACCCTTTTTTTCCAAACTGCCTAGCTGTAGTTTTTGAACCCTAGCTCTGCCGGCACCTAAGGAAACCTGGCAAACCTATACATTTTTGAAAACTAGACATCCGGGGGATGCTAGGGAGGTATGGCTTGCATGGATCCCCCAACGTTTTCATACCCAGAATCCCCTTCAAACCTCAAATTTTGCTGAAAAAATCACTTTTTCCACAAATTTTTGTGGGGAAAAGTTGTGGCATCACCGGGCTGACACAAATATCCTACCACCCAGCGTTTCCCCGGGTCTACCGATAAAAATGGTGCATCACTCATGTGGGAGGCCCAAGTACCCGCGACAGGCAAGGGCCCAAAACGTATTGAGGCGACATCAAAATTGCCTATCACAAAACGACCTGGTTTTGCAATTTTTGGCCCCGTGCTCGGCGGCCACCTAAGGAAACCTACCAAACCCACACTTTTCTGAAAACTAGGCTCATTTCAGTTTCGGTTTCAGTGAAATGACGTCAGCGCAACATGCGCGCTGATCGTCATTTCACTAAAACGGGGGGGGGGCGGCTCGGGAGCTGGGGAAGCTCTTCCCCAGCTCCCGAGGCTACAGGGGAGAAATAAAAATCCCTCTGGTGCCTGCACCAGAGGGATTTCCGGGGCCATGTGCCATGACGGCCGGGAGCCATCGTGTGCACACGAGCACCGTTGCGCACGACGGCTCTCAGCCGTCGTGCGCATGGAAGGGGTTAAGGATTAAGATATGCTTGTGACAGTCAAAAATGACCCATTGTGATGTGTTTGTGAAAGTCAAAAATGATCCATTGTGAAAGATAAACGCGGTATATGGGATTCAAAACTGATATCCTGTAAGGATCCAGATGTGCTTGTGAGAGTCAAAAAGGACCCATTGAGAAAGATACATGTTGTATATGGGATTCAAAGCTGATATTCTGTGAGAAAATAAGGTGTGCTTGTGAGTGTCAAAAAAGATCCATTGTGAAATATAAAGGTAGTATATGGGATTTAAAGCTGATACATCCTGTAAGAAAGTACATGTGAGAGTCCAAAATGATCCTTTCTAAAAGATAAATGCGGTATATGGGATTCAAAGCTGATATTCTGTAAGGATTAAGGCGTTCCTGTGAGAGTAAAAAATGACCCACGTGAATGGTAAACCCAGTTGCCCTCATTTGCACTTGACCTGCTTTTCTGGTTCTTCTTGGCACATTATGCACACATGTGGGCTTTGCGTTTCCACAAGAGAAGATAATGTCTGTATGCAGTATTTATAGAATCCCGCATCTTTTTCTAAAGGGGCAGTTTTCTGGTGGGTGAGGCAGCCCTACCTTCATGCGATCAGTTGGCGGATCACATCTGCCTCTGCAGCAGGTTGCATAAAGCATGTGTTTGCGCAAGCTCCGCCTTTTGATTTAGTAGTGAAGAACTTGATTTTCCGAATTCAACTGCGGACAGAAGGAGGCTTGATTCCCAGATCACGAAAACACACCGGACTGGCATAAAATCGACTCCAACCGACGGGTGGAAGTCTAATACAGTTTTTTCTGAGGCTCCAAACCGGCTGGTGGAGATCCTTATGAATTAATTTTCTATCTGACTAAGAATTCATTAATCACAGGGCCACCCAGGAATCTACTTTTGGGCTGCCGTTCCTCCCCCCTCCTGCCTTGAGGAAGACCCGCCTGGACGCACCTTCACTTCTTGCGCGATATATAGGGTCGAAACGTCAGCGTATTACATATGTCCACACAACGCTGATGATCACAGTCCCATTCGTCATTGGATCATTAAGCATATGTGCTAATAATAAGGACATTTATGAAATCTTTTTCCCTCCCCCCTCCTCATTTTTTGCACAATTATTTCTGTATATAGTAGATTGTATTTATCACTATTCACCACATGTCACTGTTGCACCACAGTCACGTATTGCAATTGAAATTATAAATTGCGACAGCCTTTATTATTTGATTTTCTCCTAATACATTTTTGATTCAAAAAATCTTTGGTGTGTGTTATATCTTTATGTATTTATTATATTTTTTTGTGTAAATTATTCAATTTGGTTATAAGTAAGTTGTTACTACTTGTCCTAAGCAATTGCTACCCCGACAGAACCATTTTTTCTTTAAAATACTTGATTTAAGTCTTGGCATGTCTGAAATGCCGCTCATCTTTGTTAAAACTATCAATATTTGTCTAACCCACTTTCCGATTACAGCAGTAGCTCAGGCAGAACCTGCACATACAGTCCAGAATAATATTTGTGTTTAATTCTCGAAGAGAGCCTATTTTTTGCAGCTGAATCTTTTTTAAACAATACAGAAAATGTCAATCGAAATTATAATTGCACACTTTTTTTGAATGGGTTGTTATTTTTCAATACTTTTATTTCACTGTTCAAATCAGAATGCAATAACAACTGTATTAAGATATTAAAACTTGAGGGCCTCATTTATGATGCCCTTTCGCCGCTGTTGCGTAATTTTTTCTGACGCTAGGGCAGCGTATAAAAGTGCCACGATGCGCCATAATTACAAAGTGCCACATCTAAGCATATGCGTCACTTTGTAAACCTCTGCGCTACCTTATACCTGCAACAGGTATAATATATGCAGGGTGGACGTTCCGACGCAGGAAAGCCACGTAGAAGTGACACAGTGAATCTATAAGATTTTACTGAGACACTTCTACGGCATCAGTGCGTCAAATCCTTAAGCCTGCTTGAAGCAGGCATCAGGGGGAATGCAGTGCCTTTCACATGGGGCTTGCCCCATGTGAAGTGACACATTGCTGGAATTGCGTCTGTTTTCAGACACACTTCAGCAATGGGCCAGTTTTGTGCCAACAGATACGTCAGGATTACTGACGTATCTGTAAATCCTTGCGACATGGAGAGCTGTATAGTAAATATGGTGCATCCATGGTGTTGCAAGGATGGTGTTATGAAAAGTGTTGCATCGCTGTTTTCCCGCAGTGATGCAACACTTTTCATAAATGAGTCCCTGAGTTGCTGAAATGAAAGGAAACCTCGCCTGCCAACGGCTCGATTCTTAGGCTGTCAACTTATGGTAAATCCAATTTTTCCTGTATAAGCTGCCAGTTAAAACCAGGCGGGTTCTAAACTTGGTTTTGGCCATGTGTGGAAGACATTTCAGCTTCCATTACTAGGTGGTAAGAGGACAAGGTGTGGAGAAAAAGCAGTGTAAAGATCAGCGCTTTTTCCTCAGACTCTCTGGCCCTTATTTATCAGGCCCTTACGCCGCCATTGCGTTAGCTCGTGTGACGCTGCGGCAGCGTAAAAAGTGCACCGTGCTGCACAATATTTACAAAGTGACACTTGTAGGCAGATGCGTCACTTTGTAAACCCCTGCGCTACATCATACCTGTGACAAGTATAATGTATGCAGGGTGGGCGTTCTGACGCAGGAAAGCAACGCAGAAGTGCGCAGTGAAATTCATGAGATTTCACTGGGCACTTCTATGGCATCAGTGTGTCAAATCCTTGAAGCAGGCGTAAGGGGTGACGCATTGCCTTTCACATGGGGCTTGCCCCATGTGAAATGACACATTGCTGGAGTTGCGTCTGTTTTCAGACACACTCCATCAATGCACTCTTTTTGCGCCTACAGATACGTCAGGATTACTGACGTATCTGTAAATCCTTGCGACATGGAGTGCCGTACAGTAAATATGGCGCATCCACGGTGTTGCAAGGATGGCGTTATGAAAAGTGTTGCATTGCTGTTTTCCGGCAGAGATGCAACACTTTTCATAAATGAGGCCCTCCGTATTTTAAGGGCTCATTTTACCGCCCTCCTATCACCACTCTGGCTATGATATGAATATGAAGAGAACATTTTTAAAAGAATCGCATTGTTTCACAATGAGAGGAAATTCGAATGGGGCCTATTCACAGATACATTTTGGAGTGCGTAAATCAGTACTCCTGTGATACTTATTTACATTCTCTTCCATGCCTTTGTGAATCGGCCACAAAACATCTTAAATGCGAGTAAAATGGGACTATTCAGTGAATATTCATATCGAATTAGTACAAATAAAATAAAAACACTGAGCCCTTTTTGCATATTACTGATAGGGTATTAGAGGTATTTGCTGCTTCACAATGGTATGTAAGAGAATGTAAACAGTGCACCTGTGGCACTACTTCCTGTGCTCATACATGGTTTAGGAAATTAATTGCATTATCTCTATAGTATTGTTTACATTGTTTCTTCTGTTTCATATTGAAACAAAATCACATATTGATAATTATTCAGATAAAGTTCTATAAAAGGAAAGTTTACATTCTCATCCCATGGATGGGTGCAGCAACACTGAAGCCTATCCATAAAGTGAATTCTCTGAACAGTGAACACCAAGGTGCATGTACTGTGGCCACAAATACTAGAAGGTCACGCTGAACCCTTGTTGGATTTAAGAATGTACTCTATGTCGGGAGGTCCAGTGTAAGTCCAGGCTGCCAGATTCATTTTGAATGTTCAGGACATTGACATATGATACATTTGTATTTCATTAATTTACAAGGAACTCACTTACATTATTAGTGTTTATCCTGAAAATGTGGCATATATCCAGCCCTCCTAGATTTATATTTGACACCCCTGTTACCTAATTTTGCAATCCCCATCACAGATGTTATTAACATCTGTGCGGTTCTTCTGTACTGGTCCCCTCTATGTCCTTTCATATACACCTGCTCAGCTACTACCACACTGCTGAATCCAACCTTCAGCTGTGCACAAGTGTGCATGTCCTGATTCTGACCTATGTGTGTGTTTGTGGGTGTGTGTGATGGATTTCCCATTTCTATCCTTCGCGTATCTATGTCCTGTTTTGACCTTTGAGTGTGTGTGTGTGTGGGTGTTCGTGTGTGTGTGTGTTTGTGTGTGCGTGTCCTGTTTCTAACCTTCTGTTGTGCAAATGTGTGTATGTCCTGTTGCCGACCTTTGTGTTTGTGCGAGTGTGTGTAATGTATGTTCAGATTCTATCCTTCATCTGTGTATGTGTGTGTAGTAGTAGTAGTAGTAGTAGTAGTAGTAGTAAATACCTTATTGTATTAATCAATTGATTACAATAAAAGTGCGAGCATTTAAAAGAAAAAATTGTCAGTAGTTTAAAATTTCAATGATTAAAACTTGCAATCAGGTTCAGTACAAACAACTCATAGCATAAAATTCTATATGTTCCCGACTTAAGCTATGGTTTCCGTACATTACTCATCCACTGTATCACTATTTTCTTTACTTTAGTCTAGTCCTTTTTCAATGATAAATTGGTAATGCACTAATTAAACAAAATATATGCATCTGGTTTACCATAAGAGATTCAATACGTACACCTCCCATGTGTAAATGCAGTTTGTATTCCTTCTTCTACAGTAATTTAGATTTATTATTTAACCATTTGCCAGTGTATTATTATCTTTTTTGGCTCAGTCTGTGACTTCATAGATGTACTAAACTGATAATGTATCAGATGTACAAAACATATACAGTTCATTGTATCAGTGCAGATGGTTTCCTTATCTTTCATAATAAAATAAAAAAGTTGTTCACCCGTCTACCTCTGTATTATGTTCTTTTGGCTCAGTTTATTACTTTCAGTAATATACTAAAGTACTAAAGTGCCAGAAGTGCGAGAGACATAATTTTCTTATAGTTATAGAACTTAAAGTTCGATTCTCTGTTGATAAAATCTGTGTTGCTTCCCATTATATATGGCATTTATGCTGTTAATGCTTTATACGCAGGATCTAAAAACTTTATCATCATTGTTATTACACTGACTTCTCTGAGCCTAAAACAGTATCTAACGGCCTCAGCGGTTGTTCTTATTTTAGCATTTTTAACCAAGGAGCATAAATATATCCTCCATATGGGCAACAGTTTAGAACAGGTACATATTAAGTGTACAAGAGATTCAACAGTAGTTCCACAAAGCCGGCAGGTTGAACTACCTTTAAATGCTGGGTTCCATTTCCCTTCAAACTCCCAAATCAGTATATAAAATAGTCTGAATCTTAAGAATTTCCTTTTTATATGACCAGGTATTAAAGTTTGTAATCTCTTTTTCAAAATTACCAACATTATTATTGACTCTGTGCAGTATAAGTATCAAACTTAATTGTCTTTTCCAGCTTGTAGCAGGTCTAGGGCCCATTGCCTGGTAGTAAGCGTATTGCGTATTAAGTTTTTCTGAACAGATCCGGCCATTTGCCTCAACTCCTGTATGTCAGGCAAGTTATAAGATCCTGGTTCCATCAATGTAATATACAATTCTGTATCTCTATATTTAGATCTCCCTAACTCTTCAAATATTAGATGTTTCAATGAAGATGAATCAGCCTTGGCACAATTAATAATGTAATTCATACAACTCCTGTTGTGCAATGATACCAAGGATTTTAGACCGAGTTTCAATCTCATAATACAATGAGGGGTTGCCTGTTGTAGATGTAATAAAGTAGGTACACATTTCATAAAAAATTTCTCAAAGTTGAAGATGACCTTCTTACTCATTACTAGAGATGGATGCATATATTAAATATGGAACTAATTTCATATGTAGTGCTTTAAGTGATATGCTGATAGCTTTTCCTCCAAACATTTTCATGAATCTTGAAATCGACTTAGTATTAACAGTTGATTTCGAGTTTCCACTGGTCAGGTGGCTTGACCAGGATAACTTATTATCAAAAATCATTCCAAGGTACTCCTATTGCTCCGCTACTTCAATTAATGTTTCTCCTAGTGTCCACCTTTTTCGGTTTTATGGGCTGTCCAAGGTCATCATTTTTGTTTTGGACATGTTGGCTATCAATCCGTTCACTGTATTGTAGATGTATAATTGTTTTAATTGGTGTCCTTTCGGAGTTAGAGACAGGGTCATTGGGTCATCAGCATACGCTAGGTATGGTATTGTTTATACCTCCTAATTTTGGTGGGATACCCATGTCAGACTTTAGTGACATGTCTATATAAGCAATGTAGAGAGAGAATAACAACGGGCGAGGACACAACCTTGCCGAAGGCCATTTTCAGTGCCAATTTTAGATGATAGTGTATTGTCAAGTGTAAATTTTACCTGTAGCCATGTTTCAGAATGCAGATCAATAATAAAATTCAGGCGATTCGAGTCGATTTCCCATGTTATAAGCTTATTCCACAGCCTTTGCCGATTTACCTTATCGAACGCTGTGGAGTAATCCCCAAAACAGGCATAAAATGTTGTTTTCTGCATGCATGCTTTTTTCCCAAGTAGAGCCAATGAAATGATGTTATCAATTGTTGAACACCCTGAACAAAATCCTGTTTGTGTTGTTGGTATTAAATATCTTTTCCTCTGGCCACAGCCTTAGTTTATTTTGAAGGTGTTTTGCAAACAATTTCCCTTCGAAGTCTAATCACACTATTAAGCTATAGCTGAACGGGTCTGCTTTTGGACCTCATTTGTATATCGGATGCGCAATCGCTCCTTTCCAGGAATATGTTATTGTTCATGGTTACCTATGAAAACAGCCGTTCTAACAACGTACTCTAGAAGGTTATGTTTAAATTAACCAGATCTATAGGGATACCATTTGGTCTTGCTGCTTTGGATGAGCGTGAACTTTTTATTAGTTCTGCTGTTTCTTCCTTTGTTATATCTGGAAATTGTTATGGAAAGCGGACTTGCCCTTTCCATAACCATTGATTTAAAGAAACGCCAGTTAAGGGCTCTTCGAAGACGTAGCGGTCGAGCTCTGCGCACACGCAGGAGCAGTGAGGACTACACGAGTCACAAGCTTGCCGGATTGGGCAGCAGGTTGGGATATTAACAACCATACTCGCAGGAAATAGGAAGGAACAATCACAATAAATGACGACAACTCTAGCAACTATTGAAAAACACAACTACTAACAGAAACCCTTTCGGGTTGGAATTATCACCGAAATTAAGAAACCTCGAGATATAGCTCATAGCCCTGAAGAAGTCGCGGGGTAATCCCATGTAACAGCGATGAAACACGTGTTGGCTAAGAAACAGGAAAAGTGAAGTGCAGAATGGACTTCGCTTACAGAAGAACTCAAATAAACTACCTTGAAAAAGCAGAAGAAAACGAATTGTGATTTATAAATCTACTACTCATGTTTGTAATTATCACACCTGTGCAGAGGATTTGTATCTATATTCTGCCACTGTTGGCCGTTACATGGGTCTCCCAATGATAATGTTTAACGCTGATAACTAGCCTTTGTGGATCGTGATCACTCTCGGGTCTTGGTATGATAGCATACTTTTTACACAGCTGGAAGTAGGAATAATGCACGAATGCATAGTCTATGGTGGAAGAAACCATGGGCCCTCTGTAAGTTGGTGAGGCAGGTTGATCTTATACTAGCCTTCCATTTACTGCTCTATATCCTGAGTCTGTCATTAAATCATATGTGAACCTGGTTAAGTTACTAATTTTTTTTGTAAAGAAATGTTTGGTTGTGGGATATTGTAGCTCAAATCTGGTACCTCGTTGCTTGCAGGTTTATTTGCCGATGGCAGTAAGGTTTGATTAAAGTCCCCAGTTATAATGACCAAAACTTTTTCATACGCAGCCATTATTTACTCCAGTTCTTCTAGTGTTGTCTGATATCTACACTTGTTTTTCACCAGTTGAGGAGGAAAATATATGTTGATGATCAAAATCTTTGTGGCATTTTGGTTTGTTTTAAGAATTGGCAATATATATTTCAAAAGTGTTTTTATTTTTTCACTTGTCATACAAAGTTTATTGCTTATTGATATTGTCAGACCTCCAATTGGACTTCCAAAGGCATTATTTTTTGCTTTAATTTCATGTGTTGTACAATTTGATATGGTTACATTTGCAGATTCCCAAGTCTCCTGAAAAAATATAACACATTGTTCTTGTATAAAACTGGAATTTTTTTCCCCAGCTTTTTTTAGTTGGCGATCAAAGCCTGCAATATTTCATGATA
This sequence comes from Calotriton arnoldi, assembly GCA_963921515.1. Lineage (NCBI taxonomy): Eukaryota > Metazoa > Chordata > Amphibia > Caudata > Salamandridae > Calotriton > Calotriton arnoldi. Next base: position 952,212 of record CAWUFW010003147.1, read on the forward strand.
AAATGGAGAAATCATTATACCGTATTTCCCTTACATCATATTTATTAGGAGTACTGTTTAGTCAAGAATGGATGATGTATCACTTCTGAATTCAATGGCTCTATAACTGGTTGAGCATTTGCCTCTGTTTTCTTTGCAGTGATTTGGAAATTTTCAAATCCTCTGTGTTCCTCAGGACCTGTATAAGATGGTCTGGTACTTAAGGGTGATTTTTCATATTCTGGTTGTCTGTGAGCGGTTCTCAGCATATGCTGATATTTAGATTTCTCCGGTTGTCTAATTGGAAAGGCATTATTTATTTTATGATGTACAATGAAGCGAACAGCAACAAATTATTTTGAATCTAAATCTTTCAAGCCTTCAAAACAATGTAATAGCTTTAATATATTTTGTCAATTTAATATATCATGTGGACCTTCAGAATTATATATCGGTGTAAAGTCAATTATATATTTTTCTTCACTAAGTGAACATTCCTTATATAATAACTTGTTATCTTTAAATAAGTTTCCTTTAACTGCTCTTTGAATTTCCCATCTGCCTGTCTGTTGGGTGTACATAGGAGCACTACATTGTACACTTTCTATTCCTAACCAGATCTTCACTTCCATATCTGTTCCAGTACTGATTGAATCTGCCAGACCGCTAGGGTCTTTGTCTACTAATTGTTTAGTTAGCACTATTATGCCTTCCATAATCTGTTTCAGTAAATCAGAATTATTGCTTGAGAATGGCACAGCTTTATCTTTATTTTGGCTGTTCGTATTAACGATGGACAGCCGTACATTTCGTGTTCCAAGCTGTACTACTTCACTGTACATTGGTTGTGGTACTGTTATTATAGTGCTAATTTTAGTTGGTACAGTAATATTATTTGGATTGGAGGACATATATGTAGACTTATTTTCCACATTTATTGAAGTTTTCTGTCCCTGTTCTAAACTCTTATCTTCAGCTATTGTAATTTCATCTTGCTCTTCCATAAAACATGGTTCTGCTTGAGTTTGCATATTTGCATCAATTTTATATGTCCCATCAATATTTATATTGTTACATGCTTTTACTTTCTTAGTTGATTTATTAAATATAGGGAAATGTTCTCTTCCTTCTGGCAGTGGAGCACCGGAGAGTGTTTGTTTGGTACCATTGTTTCTCCTGAGTTTTCTTAGTTTTTTGAGACATCTCTTATTCAGATAGGGAGCAAAGCCATCTTGATGTTCTTCCATTTGTATTTCACTACAGTTGTCTTTTATATTTGTATTTACTAATGTCATATTCACAAGGCACTCTCTCTGTTCAAGGCTGTCTTGATTTAAATTAGTTGTGTCATTGTTCATTTCCTTGATCTTAACTCTGGTAGGCGATAATGCGTACTTATTAACATGATTCATTATAAGGTTTCCAATTTTTGGGGGTAAGAGTTATAAGAAATCAACAATATCATCCACACGCTCAAGATTTTTAGAGGCAGTTGCTAGTTCACTCATATCTTGTTTTATTGATAACAATATTTCAGAGTTTACCTTTATTGATGCCATTTCTGCTGCAATTTGTTTGAGATAGTCAATCTGCTCTGTCAATAGGATAGATTGCATTATTAGAATATCCGACATTTGTGACAATGTGCTACTGATTGCCCCCATTGCAGACAAAGCCGGAAATGTTGGAGGCGTATCTTCGTCATCTGAGGATTTGGTTTCTTTTTTTTCCCTATTCCGATTTTTTGTATCTTGATCCTCTTTAGTACACAGTCTTATGCCTGGATTGTTCTGTGAAGTGTTATACTGTAACTTTGATGATATTAGGTTTGAATTTGAGATTGAGTTTGATGAATTAACTAAATGATCCAGCTCCAGCAACTGACCAGATGTTATTGAGACATTAAATGACTCATATGAAACTTCTACTTGCCCAGATTCCGGATCATTAATAGTATTCTCATCCCCTGATATGTTTAAGTCTTCACCCCCATATATTGAATCTGTTTCCAAGTTTATTTCCATTGCTTCATTATTTCCTGCATTGCTTACTGAATCTGTATTTTCATAGTGTATTGATTTCTCATTCTCATTTTCCTTTCCAACCACTCTGAGCAGAGAAGACAAGGGCTAACTTTCTGATGTGGTCGAATAATCCCCGATTCCGTTGTTACTACCTTGAATATTCTGTGCAGCTTGTATAGATTGTAGAGATAGTAGGATTTGTTTGGCTTGTATTATCAGCTGTAGCGCAGCTTGTGCCTGAGATATATTTGCAACTGTCTTGCTTCTTAATGTGACAGTATCAATGGAACCTGAGCCAGCCGTAATCTCTTTCCTCTCAAAAGATTCTTTAATCGACTGCTGCTTTAAGAATGATAATTCCATTAAGTCATATGTTAATTTCCTTGGTGTATCTTTTAGCAAATAGTTTAATGTTGTATCAAGTGCCAAGCCTCTCTCCACAGTTCTCTTTATTATTCTAACAGAATTGCCATGTTCAGGAGTGTTTGATCTAGAGTCTCCTGCTACACCTACAGTGCGAGTCTCTTTTGCCATATCATCTTTGAGTTTCCTCGCTTTCTTTTGAGCTCTACTGCTCATACTTTGTTTACTCTGCATCAAGGCTTCACTTGTGGAGAAGTGTGGCTCAATGGTTAGAGCGGCAGACCCGGATCCAGAGATCTGGCCCGGGACCAGGGTTCAATTCCCGCCTCGGCGGGTCTTCGGCTCAACTTCCTCGGACCTGATAATTCTCGCCTCGGTGCCTATTCTAATCATGGGTCCCACTCTGCAACTCTGGGCAATAGCTTGCTTAATCTCCACAACGGCCCCACCAGCGCTGGGATGCCTGGCTTCACCTTGGGGGTGCCCAGGAGTGGACATTTCACAGGGAAAAGCCAGGAAGGGTTCCACAGCGGTATGCGTTCAGCGCCAGGATGCCTCAGGGTAGCAGTGCGCTTTACAAGTACAAATTCATTTCATTTCATACTGATCAAGTTTTCATCATCAGTTATTCTTTTTTTTTTGGCTTACATTTTTTGACTTACCTCAACCCTCTTATACGATTTGAATTGGATTGATTGAATTGGTCACATCTTGGTCGCAGCTTAGATTGGCCAGCTGTCCAAATATTCAGTTATCCAATTTTACAAAATCATTAAGGGTGCTTTTAAGGTGCATATGAGGTGCATATAAGGTTATCATAAGAGGCTCTCGCTAATACTGCTTCTGTATACCACCTGACTCCACGTTATCCAAAGGTAACTCAGGATCCAGCAGTTGTAGCAATGAGGACAGACAGGCTGTAATCTGATACACCACATTACATCTCATCAACACATCGATGCGTCAGTTCACAAGATCACCTTTTGCTGTATTTGCACTCTTGTGCTCTCATATACATCCGGGCACAATCGGAAACAGCCAACAATAAACAACAACCAGTTACTGAATTTAAGAGTGCTTTCACTTCAAAGACACTCCACTTTGCATAAATATATCCAGATACTGCTGCTATGCCAGAGTGTGGTAACTCTTTATATGATATCTTTATATGGTATCCCATTTTTTTCAATGTGGCAGTAACACAATTTTTTCTTACTTTTCTTACTTGGATGCAGGCATTTGGGAGGTAGGTAACGCTTTCTCAGGGGAGAGCGGGCCTGGAATGGGAGCGGCCCTTGCTGCTCGCACAAGCAGTACCGGCCTAACGCCAGCTGCGTCCGTACAACCAGGAGGTACCGTGGCTTTAGCTTCGCCAGTCCCACCCAGCTAAGCACCTGCCTCATAGTCACGGTCGCAGTTGCAGCTGAGATCCCCGGTCTCGTCCTCATCCTGGGGATGTGGGGCTTTGTTCGCCTCAGCTTCAACCGATCTTGCGTACCACGGCTGCTCTCCACCGCTCCTCTGCTCATCTGCTTGTTTGCTCACTATTCCATCAGTTCCGCTTCCGCCAATGAGTTGTACTTGCCAGCATCCAATGTGTGTATATGTCCTGTTTCTCTTCCTTCTATTCAAAGCACATTTGACTTTATGTACTGTTGCTGCAGATCATCGCTGTTCAGGAGACTACAGGCATATTTTCTGTGGAATAAGTCAGTTCTGTATAAAATCATCTACACACTTTTAAAGTTTTTAAAATAATTTTGTTGCATTTTGATATACATTTTTAATGCTGGAATGCCCATCTTATTTCCCAAATTTAGGTAAAGAGACCCAGCCAAATACCCCAATGTTTTGATCTTATATGGTGCATATATCAAAATGGCAGACTTGAAGAGATCTATACATTGAGCTAGAAGGTGTGTGGGAGATATGTAGAGCACAAAGAGGGTGTCACGGTACGACACAGTTCTCTGCTTGACTGTGAGCAGGCAGTCTAGTGAGGGACAGGTGGTTGGACAAGGAGGGGTGGAGGAGGGTTAGACCTGTCAGCCTTAGGGTGGTCTTCCCCCAAACATTTTGCCTTTCTCCTCCATTGTTGCTGATCTCATTTTTGCTGGCCTTAGGACTCTGCACACTTTACCTCTGCTGACCAGTGATAAAGTGCTTGTGCTCTCTCCTCTAACCATGGTAGAATTGCCTGACATACAACTGGCATATTTAATTTACTTGTAAGTCCATTGTAAAGTAGTACTTTATGTGCTCAGGGCCTGTAAATTAAATGCTACTAGTGGGTCTGCAGCACTGATTGTGCCACCCAATTAAGTAACACTTTCAAAATGACTCAGGTCTGTCATTGCACGCTATATGTGCAGTTTTAAACATCCTGCCTTCACACAAAGGGCTGCATACTCCCTGTAGCCAGTCTGGAGCCAGGACAAGGAAGGCAAGATTACTATGAACTTCAAAGGGAAATCTCAAAAAGCTTCTCCCCACTTCAAAAGCACAACTGGGTAAATATATTGGACCTCAGACACCAACTCTTCAGTACACTTCTGGACCTGTGGATGCTCTGCCAGGAAGATGGACTGCTGTGCTGCTGGAAGGGCTGCCACTATGCGGGATGGCTCCTCTGAAGGACTGCTGCCATGCTGTGCTGGCCTTCTGCCCTCCTGCCTGGGTGCGAAGGACTGGACCACCATCTGTTGAAACCAGGCCCCCAAAGTGCCTCTAAGGGCAAGTTGGCTGGCCTCCTGATTAGAGCCTCGGGGACAGAGAGCTCCAACAACATTGAATCCAGCATCTGGACTCTGTCATCTGTGAGTCTACCCTGCCAAGTAGTTCCACCCCAGTCCTGGACCCTTGGAAGTGGGCCGAAGGTGATCTGCCAGCCATTCTGGATCCTGCAGAACTGACAGATTGCCCTGCTGCACGGTGCAACCCTGAGCAGAACCAACACATCGCTGCTGCTATGTTGATCAGTTCTGTTGCAAAGACCTGCATTGCATCACAGCCCTTTGCCTCATTTGAACAGCTGCTGCGCAACACAATCTCAGTGCAGGACCTCGCATCCCTCATGGATGGCAAACAGCCTTTACTCCGGAATTTTAACATTGCAATACATTTACCACACATTTTTTACAACAGAATGACTGTTGGCATGCAAGTCATTACAATGCATTGCAACAGTACTTATTTACCACATGAATAATGATCATCAGTAGGTGGCAGCGTTGTACAGAGGGATTAGGGCTTAGGGCTGCATATTGCAGTGTTGTAGTGTATGTCCCGGAATTAGGCATCAGAAAATTGGATTGCATGGCAAATGTATTTTTAATGTGAGTGAAGGCAGCGTGGTGGTGTATGTCCTGGAATTAGGCTTCAGAAAAGTAAGGAACTCACTATACCTATGTGCTTCCCTCACCTTGAATTCATTACTAGTGAGAGGCAGACCTTGCCCCTCTCAGACACCCATAGCAAGACCCTTCTTGAGAAATAAAAGAAAATTGAGTGCCTTACATTTAAGATGGCAGGACATGGAACTTTCTCAGCTAGTGACTCAGCATAGTATCCTACACCGACGACACCCAGCTCATCCTCTCCCTCACCAAGGACCCCACCACCAGCAGACTCAATTTCCAGGAAGGAATGAAGGATGTCGCATCCTTGATGAGCAGCAGCTGCCTGAAGCTCAACTCCGAGAAGACAGAGGTCCTCGTCCTCGGACCCTCCCCCACTGCATTGGGCAACACCTGGTTGCCCACCGCCCTCAGCAGCCCTCCCACCCCACCCAACCACGCCCGGAACCTTGGCATAATACTCGACTCCTCCCTCTCCATGACCCGACAGGTCAATGCCTTCGCCTCCAGCTGCTTCAACACCCTCCGCATCCTCCGAAAGACCTTCAAATGGATCCCCCAGAATCAAGACAGACCGTCACCCATGCACTCATAACCAGCAGACTCGACTACGGTAACGCCCTCTACGCCAGCATCAACACGTCTCTGCTCCGCAAGCTTCAGACCATACAGAACACCGCAGCCAGACTCGTACCTCGACACGAACACATCACCCAACACCTGCGAAACCTTCACTGGCTCCCCGTTGAGAAGAGAGTCACTTTCAAGATACTCACCCACGCCTACAAATGCCTCCACAACATCGGGGCCAAGACCTGCAACAAGCTCCCGACCGACATCAGACGTGCCCCCTCCCTGAACATCTTCAAGAAGACACTCAAGACCTGGCTTTTCGACTGAACGGAGCTGCTACCCCTCCAGCGCCTTGAGACCCTCATGGGTGAGTAGTGCACTTTCAATTCCCCTGGGTGACCATAGCTGAATAGCTGAAAGGCAGAGGGGGGCAGTCTGCAGTGTGCAGAGAGGAGAGACCGAGCCTGACCGGCACCGATGTGGCTGAGGCTGTGCTTCCTGGTTGGAATGGCATCATGACATTGAGCTGTAGACAGTGCATTGTGGGGAGGGCAGCTCTTTATAGGAATGCAGTATTGGTGAGTCGCCATTCTGGGTGCACTTTCTGGCTATCTTTTATTCATCTTACATGCCTGCAATTAACTTAGAGAACAGATGAATATCTTTTTCAAGCTTATTGGTCTTAAGGGGGCAGATGCTATCCTGACTTTGGTAACAGGAAGTCACATAGCGTATTTTTAATTCCATGGTCCAATCAACATTGCAAGTTTACATTCCTCATAAAATTAATATGATGAAAAAGCAAAGTAATGGTATGCGTGGTAAAACTGTGCATGGAAGTGGATTGGATGGTAAATGTATTTTTAATGTTAGTGAATGTAAATGCGTGGTAAAATCTGTGATGTAAAAATGTGCGTGCTAAAACAACGCGTTGTAATGTCATACAACCATCGTGGATGACAGCTTCAATGACAGACTCTGCATTGCAGCCTCACAGCTCCTCGTAACTGATGCATCACCGACTGCATCGCAGACACCAGTCAAATCCTCGAAATGCTGTGTAAACCATTATTTAAGGTACTTTGCTCAGCAGTCCTAAGTGGGTCCCTGTTGCTGGCCCACACTCCATTGTGGTTGGGCTGAATATGGGACTTTGTCTCAGTTCAGTGAGTCCAGATATCCACAGTTGGCACTTTGTGCTTTTTGGCACTATTTTAATTGCAAGCTTTAAACCTGCAGATCTCCGGTTCTACATTGGATTATTGTTGGTTGTTCTTGTTTTAACCATTAAAAACTGCTCTATTTTTCTAACCGGGTGTTGGATGCGTTTGTGGTGTGTTTTCACCGTGCTACTATTTGAAGTGTTGCACAAAGACTTTACACATTGCCTCTAAGTTAAGCCTGACTGCTCTGTGCCAAGCTACCAGAGGTTTGAGCACAGGTCAATTTGGGGTTTGTTTGTGACTTCACACTGACAAGGATTGTGGTAGCTGCTTGGGTAGGGTTTCCCCCCTCAACCAGTAACACAATTTCTTACAGGGAGGCTCCAAGGTTTTGTGAGTTACAGGGGTTTGTGGGCAGGTGGGTACTCAAGACTTTCCTTAAATCCCTATTAGTGACGCAAAAGCCCTGGAAAAGATGCAAAGCTTTATTTTACATCATTAATTTTGATATTGACTTACCCTTCTGTATATGTAGGGGAAACCTAATTGACTACATGCAGACTTTATTCTTTTCCTCTTTTATTCTTCTATATTTGGTCTGTTTCCTCTATACTTGAAGACTCACTTTTATTCAGACATGTGCTGCACATATATTCAAATGAACCAATATACGCAAAAACATAGGGCTCGATTCACAAAAGTATTAACTTACATGTAGATCTCGATTCACAAAAGTATTAACTTACATGTAGATCTAATTCTACACCTTGGCTAAACTCTCCACTTTTTTGTATTCACTATTTCTGAGCAGATATTTACACCTAGATGTAGAGTTGCTTGTCTCCATCCCTTCAAGCAAGGGAGGGAGCCTCCTACAAGGGAATTTACCAGAGTAAAGTTACTAACTTTACACCTGTTGATGGAGATCCCTGCATTTGAAGTGAAGATCTCCCTGTTAAAGAGTAAAAAGAAATGTAATTAACTCTATTATTTCAACAAAAGTATTGAAACGTATTTTAATGTATAATATAAATATAAAATAATTTTAAATCAGTATTATTAACATGGACCTAAGAAAATAAATTAACTCATCAGTTTCAATACATAATAAATAACACAATAATAAAAATATGCCTTTAATTTTTAAATATATATTTTTTTACAATTCTTTTAAAAAACCACTAGCATTTTTATTTTTATTTAACTTTTACTGAACACAGTTAAAATTGTCCATTTAATTATTTAAATAACGTTTAACTTTTTAAAAAAAATATTTGGTGATTTTTAATTACATTTATTATCCATTTAAGAAGCAATTAATGAATATACCTCAGTTTTAAATATGATAAGCACTAAAACACAGACACACACAATTTGTCAGACTAATATAATTATTTTAACATTAGTTATTATTTGGTTCTATTTTGATCTCCTACTTACCGTTTTTTTCTATGACAGTGTGTTGCCGTACTATTGATTGGCCATGTGTAGTGCTTGAATCACTCACAATTGGTAAGAATACTTTTATGCCTGCTTTGATACTTATAGGGCTGTAGTGTTCTGGAGGTGTATTTTGTGAATTGTAATGTTCTTGCTCTTTTGTAGGTGTGGGTTTTGAATTAGGATCTCCCTGTCAAACCTCTCCTTAATTTTACTTTAACTTCACTTGTTTTTGAGTGACTGTTCTTTATTTTCCCACTGCATCCCTGGTCCTTTTCACATTTACTCTAAAGTAGTATACTTACGTGTGTTGGTGGAGATCTCTGCACCTGTGGTGAAGATATCCCTGTTAAAGAGTAAAGGAAAATGTAATAAACTCTACCATTTTAACTAAAGTATTGAAACATATTTTAATGTATAAGACAAATATAAAATATTTTTAAATAGGTATTATTAACCTGGGCCTAAGAAAATAAACTATTACAATATCATCAGTTTAACCACTTCAGGCCTGGTAACAACTTCGGTGGGATCGCCACCGACAGGCCATCGGTGGTGGTCCCACCGAGATACAGCCCTTTGGTCCGACCGCTACTTTATGATGCAGGCGGTTGGTACTAAAACCTTCGGGGGGAAAGACCGCTGCCTCTGACAGGATTTACGATCCCGTCAGGGTGCTGGTCGAAATCGTATCCCTTGAATGGCGGTGGTGCCGAGGCATGCAAAGGCTGTCGGAAACAGACTTTGGGGAACCCAAACAGGGCTGTGTCCCTTGTGGAACACTGCAAAGTGGCCCTAGGGGCACATGTAGTTCCCCCACTCACATCCATGTACCGTGTGCCAAGCACCAGATCTATTCATAAGAGCATTACTCTGGTCTTACTCCATTCAACATTATACACAGAGAAGTAATACCTTTCATTAAAGGTGCTTGTGATATTGGAGTGGATGCCGAGGTTTGGCGTGTACAACATTTGTTCATTTGGGGATTTTTTTAAACTTTAGGAACGTCACGAAGTTGGTGACATTTTTAAACAAAAAGTGTGCAAATTCCTGCAAAATGTAGATTATCCGGGAGAAAAACATTTCAAATGTTACATAATGTGTATGAATTATCCTAAAAATATATTTTAGGAGGGAACTCAAACATGTAACACATTTTTTTGTTTGGTATTTTTGTTTTGTTTTGGGAACATTTCCCCAAAAGCAACGTTAAGTAAAGGTGGCAAACTTTGCAAGTTGTGAAGTTGAGAACCTTTGCAACATTTCACTATCAAAATTATATTTTTTACTGACCCTCAGTTTTGTTCTAACAATAGCTTATCATCATCAGCTAGTAATATCCTTTAATGTTTGCTCTTTAAAATGCACTACTAGATAGATACAAATAGCATCACTTGCTGTTTCATCATGATACTTTAACAAATTCACATTAAGGGATTGAGCTCAGAGCTACAACTAATATTTCAATGTTCAAAGTTGAAAGAATATTTGAAAGGGACCCTCTACTTTGCATCTCTTTTTATTTGGAAGGTGCTTGATCATTTTTCAGCCATTCTTTCCTGGGCTTCTGGACTTTGTTACTGCTTTTCAGCCTTCTTGGAAGGTGTTTCCAAATCCCACATGTAGCAAAGCTCTTCTTAAGGTCAAGTGCCTCTAGTCCAATGTTGTCTTCTCTTGCAGATGGGCACACTGTTAATAGGTGTGTGTCCTCTGTTGGTGAGCTCTACAATGTCCTGTGACTGCTTTGTATTATAAGTATTTCAGTCTGTTATTGCAGTCTGGTCTTTATGCATCAATTGTCTGATTCTGTGTGTTCATATCTTTGTAAAACCTCTAGCTGTCTATATCAAATGTTTTTTTGCCACACATTTTATTAATTTTATAAAAAATATGTTGCTAGAGTGAAACATAGCATGAATAGTAACAAGAACAATGGTGAGTTTGTTCCTCACAACCTCCCCGTTGCTCCTTCTCAAGGGTTCCCTTCCTCCACAGTGCCTACAGCAGATATCCAAAAGGAGTTAGCATTAATCAACCCCTGAATGCTCGTACTTCTCATTTTATGGTGGTGGTCGATGAAGTCCTAGGGCTAATGGAGTATCTTCTATAATCTGCCAATTTCTTCCAGATCTTAGTGTGTTTCTAGGGACATCATCTAGCTTCGTACACAGAGAGTTCTCTATTCATACACCATTCAAGGCTCTTGCACCACTCCTCAATAGAAGGAATGTCACTCGCTTTCCCCGAACGCACAATGCTTTGTTTGGCTACAGTAAGGCCTGGACCTAGCACTGATAGGCTATATTTCTCCTCCACAAAGTCCATGTAGATGTGTAGTAGGACTAACTTCAGATCAAAGGGGATAGTGCTCCCCAGATCCCTCCCAGACAGGAGAGAACTCTCATTCAGAATGGCTGCACCCTCCCACACGACCATGTAATATGTCGAAGGTCTCCCTCTTGAGTCCCACACCGAAGGCAAGTAGGAGAAGTCACCACCCCTATCTGCCAAACTTTATCCCTAGTAAGGTATGTTCTATGAAGATATTTCCATTGGATGAGGTGAAATTGGGTTGCAATTACTGAGGGTCACATACAGGCCAGAGCCTCTGCCCATTCTTCATCTGTGAGGCTCCCAATTTGCGCTCCCATGTATGTCGCAGCTCAGTGAACACGTTGGGCATGTGGTGGATGAGAGATTGGTATATTTGTGTGACCTTTTGGTTCCTCAGCCCCCCATGAGTAATTTTGCCTCTTGGAGGTTATACTCCGGGAGGTCTTCTAAATCCCTGATATAGGGCCCCAGCGCGTGTCGAACCTTGAGCTATTGATAACATTGTCTGCAGTGTAGCTCCTATGCTAACTGTAAGGTTTGGTGTGATTTAAGGGTTGTTCCGTCTATCAGGTTCCCTGGAACTAAAATACCGATAACATTCCACATACGGAAACCCTCCAATGCTGTTAAACTGTAGCAGATGTTTGCTATTCTCAGCCTGGACTAAAAGTAGCTTTTTGCTCAATACATTTTTCGATTATAGGAATTCAGTATTTTATGCTTTGTTGTCATTGTCAGACCCACTGCAAAGTTCCTACAGAATTCACTTAAAGAGCAGGGCCCCCACAGGATTTCTCCTTTTTGACTGCTTGCATAACACATGTTGAGTTTTGAAGTCCCCACTTTGTCCAGCTGTGCAACCTAGAGGTAAATGTTCAGATCCCAGCTGGGCACTTCATACCTTCATCTTTCAAGCCATGGCTCCAGTTCTCCCATATCATTACAAACCCTTAGCTTCTGAACCTGTGCCCTCCGCATGTGTAGGATACATCGAAGGGTCTCCCCCTTCCTCTTTTAATGAGTTGCAGACGACTTCCCCGATGCACTCCCTCTATTGATCGCCACAAAGGCTGGAATCCCCTTATTCATATATATATATTCCACATTAAATACCAGCTCTCTATCAAATGACCAGGAATGCCTTAACCCTTTGCCTATTGAAACCTGTATTTCTATTATCAGGGGTTATGGTCCGAAAATATCATTGGGTACTTCCCAATCTTTGCCCCCCTGATTAACATGGATGAGATTAGAAAATAATCCAGTCTGACACATTTCTTCTGGGGAGCCAAAAAGAATGTATAACCCAGATCTGGTGCTTTTTTTCTTCCACAGGTCCATACGTTGATGGTTTATTAAGCGATGCTGTACCACCCATTAAGCCCTGTGTTTCCTGCTTAAATAGTATCCAAAGGGTGGTGTACCCTGACTGCTATCCATATGGACATTTAGGTCTCCACACAATATTAATGGGGTCTATCATGAGGCCAATTTAACGTCAAATGACTGATCACTGTTGGATCATTCAAATTAAACCCATATATTGAACAGATAGTACAAAACTGAGCTATCCACCTGACAACTTTCCTAGTTTATCAACTAATTTCTTTTTGGCCTCAAATATGCTTCTTCATGCCAAGACTGCTACCCCCCTTGTGGTGGTTCCCTGTATAGTATGTGGCAATAAGATATAGCCCAAAGTTCCCAGTAAAGGTTTTCTTACCCCCTCTATAAAGATGTCTGCCCTGAGTAATTTCAGCCCTTCGCCTCTTTCTCCCTTCTAGCCCGATCATTCAACCCACAGACATTATAGGTGCGCAAGCATATTTTCCTTACTCAAGACATTTAGATATATATCAGTCACTTCCTATCTTTGCGCCTCCCCCCAGGGCACATTGGTATTCCAGAATGGGCTGCAGATGCTTGTGTATCCCCTTCTTAAATACAGATAGCACTGAAGCACATGCTGCACCAGCCCTATCACGAGAGGGTGTTCCCTTATTTGCATGAGGGCATGACCCCATGCAGATAAGGGAATCACTCTGTGCCCGCGCTGTATTACTGACATGGGTCCAGAGGCAAACATGCTATTAAGAGCTGCACTGAAGGTGCGCCACAAAAAGGTGGCACACTTTTAGTGGGCTGCCTAAAGGCAGTCCGCTAAGGGGCAGAAGGGGAGTCCAATGGCCCCTCCAGGCCTCCTCCTGCAGGCGGGCACAGTCACTCACTGCACCCACCTGCAAGAGTATCTCTAACCCCCCTTAGAAGTACAGGTGTGTTGCCACCTGCACAGTAAAACACAGAGCATCTTTTAAGCAGCTGCTCTGTATTTTACTTCAAGGCACTGCCCTGGGCAGCACAAGTTCACAGCTGCCCTGTGGGCAGCACATTCTTGCTAATAAGGTACACTTTCCTTGTTTACACCTGGCACACCTTTTGAAAGTGTAATACCACCCTTGGTCTTTTCCAATCCAGCCCCATTTGTCTGATCTACTCTCATAATCATAAGCAGGAAAAGATGGCACTCTGTATTTCTAGATCCCAGTTCCACCCCTCAAATTCTGGGAAGGCACCTTAAACAGCTTGATTACAAAAAACCAAGGGGCATAGTTACAAACCCTCAGCACCACCGAAGCCTCACGTTTTTTGAGGCTCCGGTGGCGCAGCGCCATTTCCCATATTTTCCATATTTCCATATTTGAATGGCTTACCGCCACCTTATAAATATGCCCCTTTCATCTGCAGTCTTCTGCGTCAAAGGGGATGGAATGGGTGTTGCTGTGGACTTTCCACCGCAACACCCATTGATTTTTTATGCTGCCCCAGATTTACAAGGCTGAGGCAGTGCCAAAAACGAACGCCATGAAATACTAGTTGTTAGAATGGTGCAACGAGGAGAAAGTATTAATTTCTCCTTATTTTTTGCTCAGCACCACACATAGAAAGTTCAATTCAGCATTATTGATTATGTGCAGGAAGGTGTCCCTTCCTGCACATAAACAAGCATTCATGCCCCGCAGGCACCCTTGCAACATGGCAGCAGGGTGCCTGTGCTGGCGCTAGGCAGCTGTTTTTGTATCAGCCCTAGGGGAAACACAGGGGTGTGCCGTATTCTTGTGAATACGGCGCATCCCTGCGTTTTGAAAATGTTGGAGTTCAGCGCTACCAAATTTGGCGCAACTCCACGCTTTAGCATTTTCTTGTAAATAATATGCCCTCTAGTGTCCCTGCCCTCCGCTCCCTCTTCCATGCCCAGAATCCTCAAGTTATTACGGCGTTGCCAATCCTCAAAGTCCTCTAGTTTCCATTCCATGTCCAGGAGCTGAAACACATGTGTTGTGAGTGGACTTATCCTTCATTAGAGCCACCTCTGTTTCCAATATTGTAGTTCGGCTCTCCACTGCTGCAATCCTCTCCCCTATCTCTGAGAAGGCTTTTGAGATTCTCCTCACTGCTCCCTGAAATTTCCTAGTGTCCTCTCTTGCTTTCCAGTGGTCAGAACGGGTCTCCTATCAATGTTGTGTAATACTTTGATAGATGAGATCCAGACTCATTCACCCCTCCTGTGGTTGTACTAGACAACAGTGAGGGATAGCAAGACCCTAAACTGTGTGCAGAGTAGTGGTATAATCCCATTTCACACCAGCAGTGTTTGACATAAAGCTTTCCTTGGCCCTTGACTTCAACCCACCAATGCGCCTGTGCCTCCTTGCCACACCTGCCATAGTTGAGTCACTCATCTCAACTGATGATCCATTAAAGCTGCTTGCCGAGGTCTTTGGCCCCTCCAATAAGTAAAAAAGCACTCCCCTGTCTCCACTGGGAATATGTCAGGCACCACATTGGACTCTGAGCCACCCTCCTTCTTGTTTTTACCCTTCGTTGCATTAAGGTGATAGTCCTGTCTCTGTTTAGGAGCATATTGGCGGCTATCCCTCCTGTTCAATTGCTTGCTTGTAATATCAGTAATGCCAGTAGTGCTATCCACAGCTCACTTCCTCACACCTAATTCAGTCTCACCTCCTGTAGCCTTGAGTATCCCTTCATCGGTACCAGGGTTAAATACTGACATTGCTGCTAAGGGCAATGACTGGGGGGATGGCTGGGGTAGCTCTACAGCCAAAACAGTTTCCTCACACCTATCAGTGACCAATATAGAGATACCCAGTCTCTATATTGTCACCCTTAAAGACAGCTTTCCCCTGGGATCCCTGAGAGCTTGTGGCCCCAATGGCTGAGTGGATGCTACTCCCACATACTCCACCCTTGTGCCACCTGCTACCCCATCGCTGACCTGCTGACCAGCCTCTCTGAAGACCAGATAGGGTTGACCCTCTACACCCTCAGCTGTGTATTGGGTGAGTCGAGTAGGGTCACTCTGGTGACCGACTCCTGATGCTACGACTCATGCTTGGATACCACAGTGAATCCTCTTACTCTGACACACCACCTTTGGTCATCATTGCATCGCAAACTGTGTTTCCACTTGTAAGTGCTGGACCTGATGACTGCACAGCCAGTGAAATGGGTGCCATTGACATTCCTGCCATTTTTTTAAATTTGCTTTTCCTGTCCTGCCAGTTCACCCTCTCAGTTCCTGCTGCCATCAACATCTCTGCAATCCAAAGCCCAGCTCCCACCTTGCCTGCCGCTGAGCCAGTCGCAGCTGTAGCCTTACTGATTAATTTCTCTCCTGCTGGTTTTGCCGTAAGCTCTTCCCTCATAGCCTCTGATTTGGTTCTTCCTACTGTCTCATTGCAGGAGGCAGTGGGAGGCTTATGTGATCCTGGTTGCTACCTGCCTCTCTGCCCAAGGCCTGTATTGCTCTAAAGCTCTTAGGAGCCATTCCTTGTTTGGTTCATATTTGCATCCAGGTCCATACGCTACTTTTCCTAGTGTAGCCACATGTAGGGAAGTTCCGCTTTTTGCATGGCTAGCCCTCACATTTTTGCTTGATGTGATTTTGAACTGTAAGTGTACTGGGTCCCTGCGAACCAGGTTCCCAGTGCCTGATCTATTTCCCAAAAACTGTACCATGAATGGCACAACTTCAGTTACCCCTATAAATCCCTAGTAAATGCTACCACTGGTACCTAAGGCATGGGTACTGAAGAGGGTCCTCTGGGGCTTCAGCACTGGTTGTGCCACCCTGGGGAACCCTCACCAAGGCTATGCACTCTGCCATTGCAGGCTGTGTGTCTTGATGCAAGAAAATCCAAAGAGATGACATGGCACACAGCCCTGTGTGAACTTCTGTGTAGTATGTTCCCTGTTGTTCAACATTAAGATACTAGCTTGCAGCCCCAAGTATGTAGCATTACATAGGTTTTTGCGCATAGACCCACAGTTTATTCTTAAATATATCGAGTGGACATTTATCACCCATGGCCGATGTCCATGACATCCGGGATTTTAAGTTAGGGACCATCTCAGAGCACGTATCGTTGTACAACAAAGTTTTTCAATTATAACATGGATGGAGGTATATGATATTGGAAATGGAATGATGGACCTAGTGTGTTCACATGAGTTACAATTCATATTAGCTGTCAGCGGTTAATGGTGTTGCAAAACAATATTCAGTACCAGCATGTTAATAATTGTATTTAGCATCATGCGGGTTCCAACAGTCATAATGAGTGTAAATTGCATATCCAGCATGGTGTTCAGCCACCCTCGCAGGTATTAGGCAAGATTCAGGGCAGAAGAAAACACATTCTTTTAGTATATAGGTATTTAGAGGTATTCTGCAATTACGGTGAAATTCTTTAATGTTCTTTCTGCAGTGCCTCCAGAGTCCAAATAATCATTATCTTTGGCAGGAAATAGAGTAAACACCCCTGTGTGCCATGCCTCCCAGCACACTGCACAGGATATCGGTAAGTCACCCCTCCTGCAGGCCTTTAGCCCTAAGGTAGGGGGCACTACATCCCATGTGTGGATATATCAGCATGAGCAAATATGCCCCTACAATGTCCAGTCTATTCTGGGGTGTTTTAAATGTATAGGGAAGCCATAAGGAGTTCATGGGCTGGATACTTGTCAACACGAATTTCCAGGCTCCATGATGACTCCACTGATTCCTTTTGGACTAAACATCTTGTCTTAATAACTCCTCACTGATGCCAGTGTTGGATTTAATAATAAATTCACTCAGGAGAAGCTTTTAGAGAGTCCCCTGAAAATTTACCAATCCCTGGTGTAGTCCCTGACTGGTTTTCACTTGTCTGCCACCACCAGACATTTTTCTCACCTCATGGGGTGAGAGCCAGAGCTCTCAGAGGACAGAAACAAAGCCTGCTCTGGGTGGAGGTGCTTCACACCTCATCCAGGACAGGATGGCCTTCCTGAGTGGGAAGCTTCAAAGACGATGCAGCCTTTGAAATCAATCCAGGAGCCTCCAGATAGTGGGAGAGGTCAAGCCCCCTTTCCTGCTCCATGTTTGGTGGGAGGAAAGGTGGGAACATTAGTTTGATGACAAGGAGGGTCCCCCCTTAGCAGACACTACCCCTTGGGTGGGGCAGGCGATGTCAACCCCTCTCCTGAATTTCCACCATCTTGGAATAGTGGAGAAACCTCCAATCAGGGAAAGGGTAGTGCCCCTTCCCACTGGAAGGGGCCACTAAAGGGTGTAGACACACTAAAGGTAAGTAATCCATTGCCTACTACCTGCCTCCCCTTGTAATTTAACCTGAACATCAGATCCGATGGACAAGAGAAGACCAGGACAAAGAAGATCCGCTGCTCGAGAACAGAAGCCCTGCTGCAGAAGAAAAACGCCCCAAACCCTGCCTGCTGCTCCCAGGACTCGATAATCGCTGCTGCTGTGTTGACCTGAAACCTGAAAGGACGCCAAGAACCCAGGAGCTCCTCCAGCCTTCAAGAAATAGCAAAGAAGCTCCCTTTGAGTGAAGGTATCACTCACCTGCACTCTGCAGGCACCGATCCAAGTCCAGTTTGTCTGCCTTCTGCTCCCCAACAACCTCGATGCAGCACCAAAGCAAGAAAAGGTATAACAGCACCGGAGGGTAAGATCTGCCTCTCTACCAACTTTGGAGGCACCAGGACCTACCGGAGCCGTGGCGCACCAATACCCCAACAGCAAACATTAAGAAGAAGAGTCCACACCAGACTCCCAAAGCACCAGAAGCAAGCACCTGTTGAGGGATATTGAGACACCTGAGGTCCACTTCCTGACTGCCCAGCTGCCCCGAGATCACCTCCCCACGTTTTCTGTTCCTGACGTGAGGACCTCAAGATGCACAACGCCTAACTGACTTGTTCACTCTGCACCTGGTCCCATCGGCCCTGGCACCTCCTCCCTCCAAGGAGACCCTCTGAACTTACCTGTAAGTCCTCCTGTGCAGTGTGTTTTCAAGTGGCTGCTCTTCATCAAGACCTCAGCACTCTGCTCCCACCTGATCCAGGATGCTTCCGAACTTCTCCTGCTGGAACTTTAGTCCTGGTCCTGATATCGACCAAAAACGAGAAGGTGAACTTTGCGAAAGCATTTCCTGAATGTATGTGCATTTTTCTACTTTTTTCCCATTGTTTCCTATGGTGTGTAATTGATCACAAAAATGATATATTTTCCGAATTTTGAAAAATCGTAACTCCGAAAGCACTTACCTTAGAACTGTATGCTTAATCATAAAAATGACATAAAAATCGACTTTATTTTTATAAATTGATCTCAGATTTATTCTTGAGTGTGTGTCTTATTTATTTCCTCTGTGGAGTACAACACATTCTTAGCACTACTCTCTGATAAGCCTAATTTCTCGCCCACACTACCACAAAAAGAGCATTGGAATAATCTGCTTTTACCTCTGTTTGCCATTTGGGATTCACTGGAATCTCTGTACAGCATATGTCATTTAGTACACACTATAGAGAGCCAGCTTCCTATACCGGATGAGCGTCTGTTGGTATTGAAAAGCCAGCACACCATCGAGCTTGACAGCTGGGCAAATATGCCTCTGCCTACCCTTTCAAGCCTGGAAATCTTCTGCCAGATAGTCCCACCGCACTCCTGACTCATGCATGAGTTTCTTGCAATCTCTCCCCATTGAAATACTGGGCTGGATCGGAAGAGGAACTTGTACCCGACCACGGTCACCATCATGCCAATAATATTTCAAAGTCATGAGTGTGCCTAAAAGTTCAAGCTTTGGCATCTGGATAAATAAACAAAATAATCACAGCTGGTGGAGGGTAGGCTTTTTTTTGTGGAAGCACACATCTGCCCAATCAAAACATGTACTCTTGGCTCCATACATGTAATGTCAACCTGACACAGTGTAATGCAATGCAGCGCTATGCATTACTTTTTTAACAATGCCACGTAAGGCCAAGCAAATTGGCCCTTGCGTGGCTTTGTAAATCTCAATTGGCATTTTGCTCCTTGGCAAAACAGTAGCACAACCATGATTAAAACTGTTAATAAATCTGGGCTATAAACTTTAATCCCTGTATTAATTTTACCTGCTCAGGCCACAAAGTCAGTCAAAGTCAAAGTAGCTGTACTTATGTTCAATGCTCTGTCTTTCTCTTTGGCTGCTGGCTCTGTGAAAAGATCAGCCTTCTCAGGTTTCTTTAAGTTGTGGTTAATTGTAAATGACATCTCCAGCACAGAGCAGCATCCATAATCTTCAAGTGCTCTCTAACTGACTTAAAAAGAATTCTCAAAGAAGAACTCTTCACAGTAGAACCTCTGCGCATTCTGTGACATCTCCACACATCTCCCTTTTACCATAATAGACAATATCAATAATAACATAAATAAATAGCACTGAATAAATTTGCAATACAATTTCAATATTTAAGGAAAAATCAACATAGCATATACAATGTGCACATAAGAATCTAAAAAAAACTAGTACATAAGTAACATTTCATATGCAGGAACATTCATGGTCCAAATACATTACATGACATCACTATCAGGACCTAAAATCTTTTGGTGTATTGGTAATGGTCTATGGTTCGCATACTTTGCATATATTACCTAAACTCCACGTAGAACCATTGTCCAATTTTACAACACTCCCTTTAATATCCTTAACTTGGAAAGGTCCCAAATATTTACTCCACCCTTCCGAACCCACTCATTTTTCCGAACTACCACCCAATCTCCTGCCTGAACCCATATCTTCTTTACTCCTTTTTTCAAATTATATGCTCTTTCCATTTTTTCCTGTCCCCTTTCAACTCTCTCTTTGACTTCAGTACGATCAACCCAAATTCTGTCTTTCCTGCTCAACCACACAGGACACTCCTTTTTCCCAGGTTCTCTTCCTTTCAAGGATACGAACGGAGGTACACCAGTGGCTGAATGTGGACTAACCCTATGGGTCCACATTATTTTTCTTAGCTCTTCTTTCCAAGATAACCCATTAGCAAGAGAAAGTTGGATGTTGTCCATTATAAGACGGTTTACCCTTTATACTAGACCATTAGCCTGTGGTCTGAAAAGAGCTACCCTCTCATGTTTAACTCCCATTCTTTTCAAGTACTCCTCCATTTCCCTGGAAACAAATTGCACTCCATGATCAGACACCAAAGATGCAGGTATTCCTTCCTCTAGAAAAACCTTCTCCAAAAATGTCACCACATTTCCAGTATTAACTTCACTCATGGTCTCCACCACAAACCACTTAGAATGGTAATCTACCAACACAAGAATATATCTATCCCTGTACCCTAATCTACTTACAGGCCCAATAAAGTCTATGGCCAATCTTTCCCACGGTCTAGCCGGAAATTCGGTACACACTAGAGGAGGTTGTCTCACAATTTTAGATTTGTCACTATTAGCACATATGTGACAATCCTTTACTACAACCTCCACATCGCTATCCATTCCAGGCCACCAGAATGACTCTCTGACCCTACGTTTGGACATATTCCGTCCAGGATGCCCCTCATGAACAATATCCAGAATACGCTTGCGCATATTCATAGGGGGTACTAGCTGGTGTCTTCTCCTAACTTTTCCCTCACAAATGCTTAACTCATCTCTCACCTTAAAGAACTCACTTAATTCATGATCCCTGCTATCTTCGATGTTCCAACCTTGAACAATTTTAGTCTCCACTCTCAATAACACCAAATCACGTTCTCTTGCTTTCTCCCACTCTTCAAAACACAAAGCCATTTTCCCACTGTTAATCACATCCACAGAGTCACTGTCAATTTCATCACAATCTTCTTCCAATGGCATTCTCGATAAATAATCTGCAACTACATTTTTTGTACCCTTTACATATTCGACTTCAAAATTAAATTCCATAACAGACAACAACCACCTTGAAATGCGGGGTGTCACATTGCCTTCCAACCCTCTCCCCCCTTTGAAAATATAGGTTAGAGGTTTATGGTCAGTTCGGATCTTAAACGGCAAACCCCAGACATAAAACTTAAAATGATTGATCGCCCAGCAACAAGCTAAAGCTTCCCTCTCGATGACCGAATACGAACGTTCAGCACCTTGCAACCTTCTGGATGCAAAACCAATGATACGTTCCTCACCATTCACTACTTGTGACAACACTGCCCCAATTCCTACTCCACTAGCATCTGTGGACAAATATGTATTTCCTGCAATATCAAACCACCCCAAAAATGGTGCACCTGATATAGCTTCTTTAACAGACTCAAACACCCTTTTACAATTATCATTCCACTCAAATGCCACATTTTTTTTCATTATTACTCTCAATGGTTCCACAAGTTCAGTAAAATTTTCAATGTACTTGGCACAATATTCTGCTAACCCTAGAAACGACCTGAGTTTGTCTTTATCCGATGGTTCAGAAGCCATAGTTACAGCTTTTATAATGCTTTTTTTCGGCCTTATTCCACTAGCAGTAACTTCATGACCTAGATAATCCACACGTTCTTTTCTCACTTGGCATTTCTCCATCTTTATAGTCAACCCATGTTCCTCCAACCTTTTCATCACTTCTTCAAACATTTTGTCATGGTCACAAATATCATTCCCCACAATCAAAATGTCGTCTTGAAAACACTTTACTTTTTCCAAATCTCCAAAAATCTTTTCCATCACTTTTTGAAAAACAGCAGACGCCGACGCTAATCCAAAAGGCATCCTCTTATACCTAAATGCACCTAATGGAGTTGCAAATGAAGCCAGATGTCTTGATTCTTCGTGTAAATTAATTTGATGATACGCAGCTGACATATCAAGGACACTAAATACATTTCCCCCTCCCATAGTGGATAACATTTCAGATATATTGGGGAGGGGTTGTCTATCCACCCAAATGTTCTTATTTAAGTCGCGCAAATCAATGCAAAGACAAATTTTCCCACCATCCTTTGGAGCAATCACAATAGGAGCCAACCATTCAGATGCATCGATTGGCTCTATAATGTCTTGTTTCAACAAATTCTCAATTTCTTGACGCAATGGTTCTAGCATCAAATTTGGAACATTCCTTGTCTTATGTACTACAGCCTTAGCATTCTCTTTTAACATTATTTTATGTGAATATCCTTTTAATAAGCCTACATTGGAGTTAAAAACTTTAGGATATTTACTCATTAACTCAACACAATCTTCCACTTCTCTCACATCCACTCTTTCCAAAACCATTACAGGTTCTCTTGCATTGGGATCTATTATGATATTCAGATCTTTCTGATGTCGCCATCCTAAAAGATCAGAACCAAAATTAGTAATGTAAACTCTCCCTTTAACAGCCTCCCCTTTGAACCTTATAATCATCCAACACATCCCTTTGATCTCAATCCTTCTTCCTGCATAGCCTACAGCACGAATATCTGAATTACACAAGTACGGACCATCTCCTTTAGGCCAATGTGGCAGCAGAGTTCAACTTTCAGTCCGATCGACATTCACTTCAACGGGAAGAATTGAAACAGACGCTCCAGGCAATTACTGAGTTGGGAAACACGACTTGGTAATGGTTTGCGCAGAAACACAGAAAGATTCAAGTTCTTGGGCAACAGCGTAAGTCAGCTAACTTGTTCGACGCGTGGCAATATGAGCAATAGGGTTGCTCAGCAACGTGAACAAACACTGATGCCACGAGGAATGACTGATTGCGTGTATGGAACTCGAGATGGATGCGTGTAGAGGCTGGTGGTTGGAGCTCGAGATGGACGCGTGCAGAAGCTCGAGGTGTTTAGTTGCTTGGCAACGCAATTAAACATGAGCGGTGCGAGCAGGATTTGACGCGAGCTATACCAACAACGCTAATTGATTAAAACATTGAAATTTACGCGTCGAAATGGCAGCGCTGGACTTTTAATCACTTGAATCCTCTTCTCCTTCCCGCTCCAGTCAATAAATGCCCAAATCGCAAATCCGACAAGAGAAAGAAGCTTTACTCACAGAAAAGCAGATGAAAGTCTTCAATAGAACAATCATAAATATTCCAGGGATGAAGATGCCGGTACCTACCCCCCACACAGGAAACTCGTCGCCATGAAAAGATCAGCCTTCTCAGGTTTCTTTAAGTTGTGGTTTATTGTAAATGACATCTCCAGCACAGAGCAGCATCCATAATCTTCAAGTGCTCTCTAACTGACTTAAAAAGAATTCTCAAAGTAGAACTCTTCACAGTAGAACCTCTGCGCATTCTGTGACATCTCCACACACTGGCAGCAAGCATTATGACTTCATCACTCGGCTTGTAATATATTTTGTTATTACAGGTGACTAGAGAAGTCAAAGAAATTTAAGCTGGCTTTTACACAGGCATTACAGGCTCCCGTGTATAATAGAATAACAATAATTTATAGCTCTTCTTGCCACCCATTGTCTTTTACGGTATGGAAATAAGATGTTTCATTTGGGAGATAAACCTATTATTGGCACTCCACCATCGGACGATGGAAGGCTGAAAATACCTTCCTGTTATTTGAACTCATGATTTACCGTTCACCATAGATGTGACGGCTCATTGTTTACCATACTAAAAAATCTGATTGGCTGCCTTATGTACCAACATCTTACCGAAAAACAAGCTTGCATTCTTGCTTTGGCATTTCAGAAAGAGTTCAACACTCATTACTCATCACTTCACTGAGCACTTAGTGCACTGCTGATTGCGAAGATCAACTCATCTGCCTTAATGAGTGCACATATGTACGGATAATTGTACAGGACAAACCTTGCTAGAGAGAAGAAGAACTCAATGTTGGGAGCCTCTATTTCGCTTACAAGGAAAGTGGATATGTTGTGTCCTCTCTTCTGCTCTTTTCTGATTTCTGGGAGACAAAGGCAGCTCTAATATTGATATGGATATTGCTTTAGGTCGTAGAAGCATAAACAGAGAAGGCTTATCTTCAGATTTCTATTTTTTTTTTACTGTTTTTAGGTTGAGCTAGACAGCGCATGTGCTGTCTCTTCGAGACCTGCAGTAATCAGTCTGTGGGCTTCAAGTCCATCCCCTTTCTTGTCATTGCTTTTCATTTGTCTATGTCAGTGTCCTATAAAATCCCTTGCTTGCTAGTGGTCAGTCCTGCCTCTTTGTCCTTCTTTTCTCTCTTCTGCTCCTCCCACAGAGCAGGGACTTAGTACAGTCTCATTCCGCTATGGTTCTTTATCTATTCTTTGGGGGACTATTTTTTTCTTGGTTTCCTGCTCTGTTACTGTTTGCCTGTGTTTAGCTTCAGCGCCTTAGCTGCTTACATTCAAATATAGCATTCTTCCTACCTTACTGCTGCCTTTTTTTACTGCTGCCTCCCCCACCATGGCTCTTGCTCCGTTGCTTGAATTTTTTTTATTAGGTTTTTTGCACTATTCGATCTCCCCTGACAGTTGGGCTTTTTCTAGTAGGATATTGTCTTGGTTTGGGCTTCCTTTTAAGGGGAATTGGGCTTGTTTTTTTAGGTATGGCCTGCAAAGGGTTTACATCCTGCCCCCTCTCTTTCCTGGCTTTTCATTGGTTCCTGTGTGGGCCACTTACTTTTCTTATAGTTCTATTGGCTGTAGCATATTTTCCTGCATTGACCAATGCTAGTTTAATTTACATTACCCCATCTCACTGCTTCTTTATGTACATTCGTAGAATTATATAGCGCGGCATGGGCCAATTAAGTGATTTGCCCAGATTCACAGGCTGTTGAGCTGCCGTTGAGGCTCGAACACTGACCCGTAGGTCACAAGTCGACAGCTGTGATGCAGCCCTCATTGGAGGAGGGGGGGAGAGGCGGGGCAGCTATGTGGGCTTGTTCCGATTAGTGTTGGTCTCCTTTGCTCTCGAAGATCCCATTCGCTTACATTGTAGGATCGGAGCACTAACAGCCCTGTTAATAAGCAGTGCTGATTGCTCCCTCCACCATCATTGTAGAAAAACCTGTATTTAATGCCCTAATTAAACTCTGGTCGTAAACTAACTATTCACCAGTGTTAAGAAAATGGCACCACTACTTCAGTAATAACATTTGAGTTGTAAAACCAACATGACTGCTTCTTGAACTATCACAGCAACCTGTGTTAAAGACAAGCTATTGAGAAAAATATCTGCTGTTTAAAACAACCAAAGTGATCATAAGCCTTACAGCTCTTATGTTTTCCTCGAAAGCTTGCCATCTGAATGATAAGGGCACCATTATGGTACTTTTTTAACTGTAAACCGTAATTTGTCTGCGTGTTTCCTTACCCACAGCGTGATTTATTGTTGAAAACACCTAGCGCAAGTATGTTCCTACCAGCGTTCCCTAAATTTATGTGAGCTGGGTTGTCTCTCACGTTGCAAGAAATTGTTTATGGTGGTAGTGGGCACCTTGTCAAATCAGTGAGACTAAACAAGATCCCAAATTCTGACCCCCTCCCCCCCCTTTCGTTCTCTTACTTTTCTTCTCAGTTCAGATTGTTTTAAACATGCCGGTCCCAAGCATCATTTTGTCATTAAAACTATGCCAGCACATGTGATAGAGCGCCATGTTCTTGTGAAATTTGTAGGGGTGCATCATAACCACGGATAGCTCGCACCCGCATATATCCAGCTATATATCAATGAATGGCCAGCAAAATGTAGTTATAAACCGCTGTTATCAGAATGAATAAGAAATGTAATTGTGCTATTTTAATTAGGCAAATGTAATGCTTAATTGAATTGTGTGTAAAATAATGCATAGATGAATCAGCCCATGTGTAATCGAGATGCAGTAGTTTAAACGTGTACCATATTTAGTTGCACATGTAGTTCACTTTTCGCATATGAAATATAATGAACCAATGCTTATAGAAGTGATTAAGATTTGTGTGTTTAAATTGTGTAAAGGCCTGACTGCATATACGCCAGGGAAAGGCCTGTTTGTTCTTATGTTAGCTTATTTTGCAGGCAGAGAAGGTTCTCTTGGAAAGGCTCTCTGGGCACCGACAGTAGATTTAATTAGCACAGTAGAGGGTTTCTGTTGAACGCATCTTCTGTTGCAGGTGCAAGGACACATGCCTCGTTAGTTAAAGATTGGCTCTTTGTTTCATGAGTTAGAGCGATGGGAGACATGGAAATGGGAGTGCAATGGAATTTAGGGATGATACTTTCAGCGGAGAAGGTGCCTGGGACTCAAGGTCATCGCAACCGTCCAAGATGAAGTAACCGTTTCGATGGAAAAGTACAAGAAAGAACACCCGGCCTAAGAGGCGTGACAAAAGGCGTGTTCCATTGTATTGGGTTTTGTATTAGGGATAGTGCCCCGAGGGTGGAGAGTAGAGAAGAGGTAGGAGAGAACAGAGAGAAGGACAGAGAGGGATTTGGTGAAGGAGCATCTTAAAATCTGAGCTTAAGTACGAAGTGAGTGCACTTCTTAGGAAGTCTTCACAGCTGACAGTTTTTACGTACTCTTGCCTGGGAAATTCGTTAAGTAGGTATGTCATCTTAGAGTAGAGTAGGGACAGTCAAGGGGTTTTCTTCTTGTTTAGATAAATGAGGAATAATATAGAGATTGGAGCTGTTATTGCTTGTCTAATACTTCTGGAGTTAACGATTCTTCTCATCCTGAGTCGGATGAGACTCCTGCGTAGGATGCTATTTGTATTGGTGCCCATTTATTTCTTTAACCTCGTGTTGAGGTGCTTGCACGTGCAGTTATTCTTGGCTGTAATAAACCCACGAAACTAAATTCGGAGTCAGTAGCCTTTGTAGGAAAACCAGATTGAAGAAGAAATGATTGCATAACTGAAAAAGATTGTCTTCCCTTCACACTATCCAGCAGGAAAAAGATCCTGGCGACTTGGGGATCCTTAGAAAAGATAAGATAAGGATCAGCGTTATCAGTTGGTAGCAGAGTAGGATGGTTACCACTGATAGTAAGGGGAGATCTAGATTAGGATAAGAGATTAGTTGCCCCATAGAACCCCAGTGATGGTGATCTAGTGGATCGCAAGAGGAGGACGTCGGTGGTCGCTGAAAACTGACGGAGAGTGACGGTGCAGCGGAAGTAGCAGTTCGTGGTAGAGTGAGTATGAAAAGGGTGATGGTTGTTAGATTGCGGTGTTTAATTGTTGTGTAATGTCTTGCAGAGTTGGAATGAGAGTTGTGTGATTGAGGATCGGACCGTGAGCGCGCGCGGGACCGAGAGATATTGTGGTGTAGAAGACACCCAGAATAGAGATTGTTGACCAGAGATGGTGGGGATCACGAGACGTCATTGATCAAACCACTGAAGATAGGGAGTAAATGTGTGAGTGTGTGAATAACCGACGCCGGTCGTGGGTTGTTGTGTGCAGAATATTGAGCGGGTGAATCCTATCGATTGTATTAAAGGTGATTGTCCGGTCGTTTCGCGGACAGACAGTTGCCAGATTAAGGTCAACAATTTCGAGAGGCTGATCGGTCATTGGAGGGCCGACAGTCAGAGAGGTAATTGTTCGGTAGTACGGACCATTGCTTCAGAGTGTGATTGAGACACGTGCGAACGAGAGAATTAGCATCGAGGGGAACTGCTGCGAGCGGAGGAAGAGTGACGTCAGACAGTGCTGCGCTTCGATAGGCCGGTTGGCGTGAGCCGCGCTGGCATTGGTGGATTGAAACAGGAAGCAAAAACAAAATATTGGGTGCGAACAGATATCTGCTTTACCATGAAATGTTTTAAAGTTTTACGAGAACTTTGCAGAGGTGACAGACATGTGGTTACTCGGGGTGGAGAGGAAGCCCCTCCCGAGGATACGCCGGCACATTATATGGCTACGAATGTAGGATTGCATACCATAATTTGGCTTGAGAACTGGCATAAAATGACAGAAAGGGAAGGAGAATTGACTTTCCCACGCTATGGCACTTTCAGGTTAGAGGTGTTGTACCAGCTAAAGACTATAATGGCTTCTTTACGACCACTGCCTAGACCGACACAGTTTGAGGCGGTACATGCATGGATTAGGGCAGCGTATGACAGGAAAAGAGATAAGAGTCAGGAAAGGGTGAAGAAATCGATCAGGGCCTTTCAAGATGCGAGGTGGGATGCACTGGAGAAAAGGTGGAGAGTGGAAACGATCGAAGGAGATAGGTTGTACCCACTGCTAATAAAAGATGGGAAAATAACAAGAGTTGAAGAGGACGACAGTGATACAGATGACAGTCTGTTAGATAGGTTGCTGGCAGAGAGACCACCTCCATTTAATCCAGATTTAGAAGAGGGAAAATCAACTTCAGCAGTGGAACCGGGTGAGATGCAGAATCAGACTAACATGAAGGTAGTGGGAAGAATTTCCACAGGAACAGAGGGAGCGGCAATACAGCCTTCCATTGGGAATACCTGATTACCGGACTCCCTGACAGTACCGGTTACCATTGGCCCTATAGTACCGGTATTAGACCCGGACCGAGTAAGAGAAGGAAGTTCAGTACAGACGAGAGGAGAAGAAGGAACCAGTGCTAGTGGGAATGGGTTCGGAGTACAAGTGATTCACTTCCCAAAGCCATTAGACACAAGTACGCCATTACCAGCCACTGCAGACTCCTCTTTTAGACAGGAGGATGAGAGACCAGTCAGACCAAGATCTTTGCACGAATCTAAGTCAGCTTTGAGGATGTGGACACCAACAGTAAGAACCCAAAGTGATAGGATGCCAGGCGATAGGGGACAGGACATTTCGGAAGATAGACCAAGTTCCAGAAGTACGATAGAAGGGAATAGGTCACAAGGACAAAATAGTGACTATGATGAGCGGGATGGAGCAGCTTGCCAAGAAGTACTAAGGAGTGCATTGCAGGCAAGGTTGCTGGACGTAGTAAGACTGAAAGCGGAGGTAGACGAAATGATTAGTGGAAGCCTGCCTTTGGAAAGAATAGAAATCTATGGGTCAGATGAGTTGCTTTTCATAGCGAAAATGTAACTCGGAAAGCTAGGATAGCACATGAGAAATTGACAGCATTAGCCAGGAGATATGAGGTAGACTTGAATAAAACAAAAACATTGCAAGGACCACATAGGTTGCAATATAGTGATCATGAACTGGAGGAGAAAAGGATCACAGGATTAAGGACGCATACTAAAGATCTGATTGTAGGGATGCGGATATGGAACTTGTTGGACAAATGGGAGGAAAGGTGGTCAAAGAAGAAAATAGCAAAGAAAATTGTAGGAGAAACGCCGCCTCCGGGGGGGGCAACGGGTGTTGGAAACTTTCCTTTATGGGAAGTACAGAACGGAGGGTACGTGCATGTGCCGTGGAGTAGAGGTGACTTGGCTGCGTTTACAAATGACTTTCCTCGGCTGAGGGAGAAACCCGTAGAGTGGTACAAACAGGTTGAGTGGTTTGTTAAAATTTCGAAGGTGCTGTGGACTGATTTGAACACCTTGTTTGACATAGTGGTGCCGGGAGTTTTGTGGACAGCTTGTAAAATTGCCGTTGAGTGGCCGACTTTTGAACCTGAAAGGGATGCTGTCACGAATGGTCCGTCACCCCTTGTTATGAAAAAGTTTGAGCAAGTGATTACATGGTTGAAATTGAAGATTTCGCCTCAAGATATAGATTGGGTTAAGATAGACCAAACTGTGCAGGAACCTAAAGAAACGGTGCACGAATATTATGAAAGACTTCTGCAAGCTTTTAAACAGTAAAGCAGATTAGATGCATTAGACCCCAAGGATATGGGACAGTTTGTCTCAAAGTTTGTGCTGGGCCTGAGACCAGAAGTCAGCCTCATGATACAGCACCATTTGATCTGTTGGCAGAACAAGCCGGTAGATGAAATCTTGCGGTATGCGAGGTATTGTAGCGATGAGGTGGACTCGAAGCATCATAAGCTAAAGGACAAATTGATGCTCGTTCAGATGCAGACAGCTCAGGGCCAGCCTAGTGGAGGGACCTTAGGAAGAAGACAAGGAAATTACCAAGGGAACCAGAATGGTCAAGGACAGGGAAAAGGGAAACCCATTGATCCCAAGACGGGGGTGGATGTGGCGACACTGAAGAAGACCACTGCGTGTCATCTTTGTCACCAGATCGGGCATTGGAAGCGCGAGTGCCCTTTGAACCCAGCCAACCAAGTGCAACAGGAGGTAGAAGGGGTTCAGGCACCTGTGCCGGAGGTAGCCAACACTGTGATGAAGCCCAGATCGATGAAAGGGGGGACATATAACCCACAAGTATCGGTCCCCCAGCCACCAAGGATCTCGCAGGGAATACGAACTTACCAGCAGATGCCCCTTTTCGAAGGGTATGATGAGTATAGCCCAGACCCGTTATCCTGACGGTGCCTGAGGGGGGAGGAAGACTACACACTTGGAGCGGTCTTGGAGGTAGACCAGAGAGGACCTTTTGTGGAGGCAGACATTGATGGTCATCCTACCACGCTTTTGGTTGACACTGGTGCTACCCAGTCTACTGTAAGATCAGCAGTAGTCCCCAACCTACCCCTCTCGGGACAATCGATCCAAGTTGTTGGAGTGGCGAACAAAAGAATAAACAGCCCACTGACCGAACCGATTCCAGTGAGGATAGGTTCCTTCCAAACTAGACATCAGTTTGTGGTGTGCGATACGAGTCCAGTTTGTCTTCTAGGAAGAGATCTGTTATGTAAGTTGAACTGCACGATTTATTGCACGCCTAAGGGAGTGGAGGTTCAGACGAGGGATGATGATGCTACTTTTAAAGTTGCTAATCAGCATCTGTGTATAGACTTGTATCCAATGGTGACTGTGGAGGAACTTCCACCGGATTTGAGAGATACCGTGTCACCTGAGGTGTGGGACTTCACAGGAGAAGAGATAGGACTAATCAAAGGGGTTGAACCTGTGCAGATCCAGGTGAAACAGAATGTTGAGTTCCCTAGAATGCCTCAGTACAATCTGTCGCCTGAAACGATCGCCGGGATTAAACCTGTAATCGAGACTTTCATAAAAAAAGGCATTCTGAAAGAGATCAGAGGTAGCCCCTGTAATTCACCTATTATGGGACTACAGAAACCGAGCGGGAAATTCAGGATCGTGCAGGACCTGCGAAAGGTCAACACGATAGTGGTCCCTTGTTGTCCAGTGGTACCGAATCCATCAGTGATACTGTTTCAGATACCATGCGAAGCCGAGTGGTTTACTGTCATTGACTTGTGTCAAGCATTCTTCTCGATACCATTCCATGAGGAAAGCCAATTTCTTTTTGCGTTCCGGCTGGAAAATCGTGTGTTAACATGGTGTCGTATCCCTCAAGAGTATACAGAAAGTCCATCGATTTTTAATCAGATCCTGAAAAAGAATCTTGAGAGTCTCGTATTGCCGCAGAACTCAGTTCTCGTGCAATACATAGACGATCTGCTTGTTGCCTCAGAAACGGAAGATGCTTGCAGGATAGACACGGTAGCCCTGTTGAACCATTTAGTAGAGAACGGGCACAAGGTGTCTCCAAATAAGTTGCAGTACTGTTTAAATGAGGTACAGTACTTGGGACACAGATTAGAAAAAGGCAAGAGGAAGGTGTCACCAGACCGAATTGAGGCAATAATGAGCATGGCAGTGCCTACCACACAGAGGGAAGTCAGGATGTTTTTAGGAATGGTCGGCTATTGTCAGCAGTGGATACCTAGTTTTTCCTTGAGAGCAAAGCCTTTACAGAGGCTTACGCACAAGGATGTGAGTGATCCGGTACCATGGGACGAGGAGTGCTTGGTGTCATTCCTAAAACTGAGAGAGGAGTTGTGTAGTGCCCCCGCTCTGGGAATGCCTGATTACAACAAGGCTTTTTCATTGTTCTGTTGTGAGAGAGAAGGGTGTGCATTAGCAGTCTTAGCTCAGAACCATGGAGGTGTCCGTAGACCAGTTGCCTACTTTTCAGCTACTCTAGATCCAGTAGCTTCTGCGTTGCCCGGATGTCTAAGATCCGTTGCTGCAACAGGTGTCAGCATTGAAAGATGTGAAAGCATTGTAATGGGTCATCCTTTGACTGTATATGTGCCACACTCGGTTGAATTGTTGATGACCAGGACTAAGACTCAGCACCTAACGAATAACAGGTTAACAAGGTATGAGCAAGTCATACTCGCCGCAGAGAATGTGACTCTGAAAAGGTGCTCTGTCTTAAACCCTGCGACATTAATGCCCATACCGAATGTAGATGATGAAGATTGTGCGGACCATGATTGTCTTGACGTGACTGAACTTTGCACCAAACCAAGACCTGACATTGTCGATGAACCACTGATGGACCCAGATGAAATTTTCTTTGTCGATGGTTCATGCCTAAGGGACAGTGTCGGTCAACTAAGAGCAGCGTTTGCTGTATGTACCATTTCCGGGGTGGTTGAGGCTGCCTGCCTAGAAGGAGTACGCTCCGCGCAGGTAGCTGAAATCATTGCTTTGACTCGTGCCTGTATGGCCGCTGATCGAATTCGAATTACGATTTACACGGACAGTCAGTATGGGTTTGGTGTGGTTCATGACTTCGGACAGCTGTGGTCCCAGAGGGGATTTTTGACATCATCTGGCTCACCCATTAGGAATGGAGAACATGTAAGACAACTGTTAGATGCATTGCAATGTCCGAAGGAAATCGCAGTTGTAAAGTGCACTGCACACGGGAAGGGGGAGGATTTTGTGTCTTTGGGAAATAATTATGCGGACGAAATTGCCCGCTTCTGTGCAGAACAGGGATGCATATTTACAGAGGGTTACACAGGAGAGAGCCAAGAAAGAACCGAGCTCAACATGATGTTGGTCATGGCAGACACTTGGGAGGAGCTCAAGCGACTGCAGGATGAAGTTTCAGATCAGGAACGGAATGGATGG
Source organism: Calotriton arnoldi (assembly GCA_963921515.1). Taxonomy (NCBI): domain Eukaryota; kingdom Metazoa; phylum Chordata; class Amphibia; order Caudata; family Salamandridae; genus Calotriton; species Calotriton arnoldi. The sequence continues at coordinate 985,665 of CAWUFW010003147.1, forward strand.
ATCAAAGCAGGGTGCGAAAGAGGGGATGTGGATGTTTGGGTCTCCAGTGATGGGAGAGCTGTATTACCAGAGAATCTGCTGAGTCCGATGGCGAGACTGATACATGGACCGGTACACCATGGTAGAGATGCAATGATGCGTGTGTTTAGACAGACGTGGTATAATCCCCGATTTCGCGCAATGGCTGAAACAGTATGTCAGAGGTGTGTCACGTGTCTGCAGATGAATGCTGGAAAGAAAACAGTAGTCACCTTGAGTCACATTGGGAGGTCAGGAGGGCCCTTCAATAGGATACAATTAGACTTCGTGGAAATGCCTAAGTGCAATGGGTTGAGATACATCTTGGTGCTGGTATGTGTATTCTCACGGTGGGTGGAGGCTTACCCGACACGCAGGTGTGACACTCTCACAGTGGCTAAGTTATTGTTGAGGGAGCTCATCCCGAGATTCGGGATCCCAACCTCTTTGGAATCAGATAGAGGAAGACATTTCCACAGTGAAATCATGAAGTTACTTTGTGCCGCATTGAATGTTGATCAGAGACTCCATTGCAGTTACCGACCAGAGGCTTCTGGGATGGTGGAACAGGTCAATGGAACTCTGAAAGCCCGGATGGCAAAAATGTGTTCATCAACGTCCCTGACGCTTTGCCGCTCGTACTGATGAGCATGCGAAGTGTCCCAGATAGGAGGACCGGATTGTCCCCCCCACGAGATATTAATGGGAAGGGCAATGCGGTTGCCAGCAGTACCAGCTACAGCTTTGATTAACATCACTGATGACTTGATTCTCGATTACTGTAAAGGACTATCTGATGTGGTCCGTTCTGTGTTCCAGCAGGTGCAAGCTGCAGCTGTTCCGGCCTCGAGTGATCTGTGCCACGACCTGTGTCCAGGCGACTGGGTGCTTGTCCGAAAGCACGTGAGGAAGAGCTGTTTGGATGTTCGGTGGCGAGGCCCGTACCAGGTGATACTGGTAACGAATACAGCAGTGAAGTGTGGAGGATTGCCGAACTGGGTACATGCCTCCCATACCCGCAGAGTTTCAGCACCCTTGGAAGAAACAGCTCCTCTTGTGAATGAAAATCCAGCTGATGTGGCAGGGCCACATGAGAGGACAAGTCAAGCTGTAAGGGTCGCTGACACAGCTGGTGGTGCACTAGAACAAGCTGAAGGGTGTTTCGACAACCCGAACCTCGACTTTGACTCAGAAGACAGAGGTGGTGCAGTGGGTGGAGTAGAGTCAGATTCAGCAGAAGGAGGAAGTGGTGCACTGGGTATAGCAGGGGAAGGCAGACGAACGACCAGAACTGAGGAAAATTGGCCTGAAAGACAGAGGCGACTGAATCTGAGGTTGGCACCTGCAAGAGATCTTGCTCCAGTGTCTGAAACGTCTGAGATGGAAGCAAGTGACGAAGAGCAGACTCAAGAGGGTCGGCGAAGGTCGAAAAGAACAAGAGTACCCTGCCGGAGATACTCTACCCCTGAGTGGACCTACACAGTGACTGATGCAGGGGGTAGTGAGTACGGGGAGACTGAGGTCTGTGCAGGTGGTCAGTAAGAACCCAAATGTGGTAGTGAAGGTGGTGCTGTTGTTGCCGGGGCTCGAAGTCGAAGGAATACTGACCCTCACCGTTCCGAATCTCCCGCTTCTGAGTAAAGTCCGACAATTGGTTTTGCATCGACTCGAATTTCCGTCTTTTGGGTTTGAGCCGTCTTCACATGAAATGGTAATCCTGCGTCTTGAACTTTTGTATCACGTTCTGGAAATGCTTACTAATGATCTTATCGTGGATGAAATATAACCTGTTGTAAATAAAAAGTCTAAAGAAGAAGATAACCTAGGTCCGAGTGGAAGAAGAGTAAACTTAGGGACTTTCCACCGAAGAGGAACGAGAGTTAGGGAAGTCTTTTCTGGACTATGTAAATAAGACTGTGGCTGAAAAGGGGATTTCCAGAGGTTTCAAAGTTGCTCGAGCTGGTTAAGCAAGTCACGAGTGGAAGGACAAAGACTTTGAGTGTTCATTGCTGAAACCAAGAACTTTTTGAGAACTTTCGAAATCATGGAGGTTGGAGATCCAAATCGTAGATCTAAAATTATTGTAGGCATACTTATAGGTGGTGTGATAGTTTTTATAATCGTAGTAATTGTAGTCTCATATACATTTCCACATGAGCTAGCAGAGCAGGGGGTGCCAGGGACTCCTACACCTACTACACCTAGCCAAAAAGAGGTAAACATAGGAGCTAACAAAGCTTTGCTATTAGAAGAAAGTCGTAGATTGCATGTAGATTTGTCTAGAAGTGATTTTAAGCTCAATGCTTACGCCAAGCTGCTATACGAATACGTGGATGCAATGGATGCGAAAGATTGTTATGTGTGTATGCAGTTGCCTGCTTCAGTGGATGAGGGTATTAGGTATCACCATCTTCCACTGACATATGGAATTTCATGTAGTCTGTTGCTTAGTATATTCTATGAAAGAGATCAGTTTGAGTATTTCTTTTCCAATTATGATGCAGTACTTCCTGAAGTTCCCGCTTATAAACATTTGAATAAGTATGATTATTATAAGTCGGAGGATAGACTTAGGAAGTTCTTCATACCGTCTTTGGAATTGGACACAGCTTATGCCCACCGACATAATTTGACGTGCTCATTGTCAGATGTAGAGAAAAAGTTCGTGGATCAGGTAGAAGACAGGTATAGAAAACTAACACAGACACGAGACACAGGGCATAGTACGGTGGATTGGACAGAGGAGGAAAAATTGCATCGAACAAAGGGAAGTTATGGTCCTATAGCCTTGGACAAGGAGCAGAGGGGAAAGCTGTGTGTGAGACGTTATCAGACCTATTATGAGAAGGTTCCAGTGGGACAGAGTACGTGTGATCATGCTTTCACCATGGCAGATGTGGCAAAGAACTTTCTCCTGGGCCCTGTACAAGTGATACCTATGGTGTATTTTGTGTGTGGAAGGAATGCCTATGTGAGATTGCCTGCGAACTGGTATGGTACATGTTACCTGGGAATAATATTTCCAAAGATTTACCATACTGAGGATTTGGAACTTTTGGAAGGTGGGAAGCATTCAAGAGTGAGAAGAGGTGCGAGTGCAGGGGTTGTAGTGGGAGATATCTTTGGAGCCATGATACCAAGTTTGGGAGTGATCTTGAATGATGTGAAGATCCGGAGACTGGCGACTGTGATAGACGAACTATCGATGAACACAGCAAAATCGTTGGTACTGGTGGAAGGGGAGATGTTGTCGATAAGGACAATGGTTTTGCAGAACCGCCTTGCTTTGGATGTCTTACTGGCAAAAGAGGGCGGAGTCTGTAAATTATTGCGGGTTCAAGAGTGCTGTACTTATATACCAGACCACAGCAAGGATCTGGAGAAATATATAAGTAACATCACTACTATTCACATGAAGATAGCGGACTTGACTGAAGAGGGAGCTTGGGAAAAAGTTGGAAAAGGGTTTGGTCAAGTGGGAAGCTGGTTTGCAAATTTGGGAAAGGGATTCCTTGGCTATGTTCTGAGACCTCTCCTTATTGTGGTGGTTTGTGTGGTTTGCCTGTGGGGTCTGATCAAAGCTTACAAGTGGTATCGAGCAGGCCGAGTTGAGAGAGCTCTGAGAGAAAATGAGACGAGAATGGCTAGACTGCAGGACAGTCAATATCAGAGACTCAAGAGAATGGAGAATCACAGACCAGGGAGAATGGCAACGAGTTCTGTTTAGGTCGGTTCTTTCTCCAAGGGAATTGAATAAAATGTGATGACAGGAGTCATCAAAGGGGGGAACTGATAGAGCGCCATGTTCTTGTGAAATTTGTAGGGGTGCATCATAACCACGTATAGCTCGCACCCGCACATATCCAGCTATATATCTATGAATGACCAGCAAAATGTAGTTATAACCCAGTTATCAGAATGAATAAGAAATGTAATTGTGCTATTTTAATTAGGCAAATGTAATGCTTAATTGAATTGTGTGTAAAATAATGCATAGATGAATCAGCCCATGTGTAATCGAGATGCAGTAGTTTAAACGTGTACCATATTTAGTTGCACATGTAGTTCACTTTTCGCATATGAAATATAATGAACCAATGCTTATAGAAGTGATTAAGATTTGTGTGTTTAAATTGTGTAAAGGCCTGACTGCATATACGCCAGGGAAAGGCCTGTTTGTTCTTATGTTAGCTTATTTTGCAGGCAGAGAAGGTTCTCTTGGAAAGGCTCTCTGGGCACCGACAGTAGATTTAATTAGCACAGTAGAGGGTTTCTGTTGAACGTATCTTCTGTTGCAGGTGCAAGGACACATGCCTCGTTAGTTAAAGACTGGCTCTTTGTTTCATGAGTTAGAGCGATGGGAGACATGGAAATGGGAGTGCAATGGAATTTAGGGATGATACTTTCAGCGGAGAAGGTGCCTGGGACTCAAGGTCATCGCAACCGTCCAAGATGAAGTAACCGTTTCGATGGAAAAGTACAAGAAAGAAGACCTGGCCAAAGAGGCGTGACAAAAGGCGTGTTCAATTGTATTGGGTTTTGTATTAGGGATAGTGCCCCGAGGGTGGAGGGCAGAGAAGAGGTAGGAGAGGCCAGAGAGGAGGACAGAGAGGGATTTGGTGAAGGAGCATCTTAAAATCTGAGCTTAAGTACGAAGTGAGTGCACTTCTTAGGAAGTCTTCACAGCTGACACCTTTTACGTACTCTTGCCTGGGAAATTCGTTAAGTAGGTATGTCATCTTAGTGATAGAGTAGGGACAGTCAAGGGGTTTTCTGCTTGTTTAGATAAATGAGGAATAATATAGAGATTGGAGCTGTTATTGCTTGTCTAATACTTCTGGAGTTAACGATTCTTCTCATCCTGAGTCGGATGAGACTCCTGCGTAGGATGCTATTTGTATTAGTGCCCATCTATTTCTTTAACCTCGTGTTGAGGTGCTTGCACGTGCAGTTATTCTTGGCTGTAATAAACCCACGAAACTAAATTCGGAGTCAGTAGTCTTTGTAGGAAAACCAGATTGAAGAAGAAATGATTGCATAACTGAAAAAGATTGTCTTCCCTTCACACTATCCAGCAGGTAAAAAGATCCTGGCGACTTGGGGATCCTTAGAAAAGATAAGATAAGGATCAGCATTATCACATGTTTGGGTATATATGATTTATCATGACTGTCAGCGTTTGCATACAGTGTTTAGACAGCCAGTTGAATGACTTGTAGATAGTGTTAACATCAGATTTCAGTTCACATTACATTGCTACACAAATCCACTAGTTATCAACCACATTGCTGCATTAGTATAATCCAACTGGGCATAGTCATCCCTCATCATTGTGTGACACTTGCAAGCCCTTCAAGTGTTTGTTTAAAACTGTATTTACACGTTGGTTGCACTGGCGAAGAGAATGTAAGTAACGTGAAACACGTGCTGAGTATGCACTAGTAGAAAGTTTGATGCTTGTGAACTGGCACGTTTTTGAGATATTTTATCATATAAATGAGAGTTGTTTAATTCTCAAGGGTGAAGACGAGTACGATTCTGAAGTCGGTGTTTGTTTTGATTTGGGGAGCATGGGGCACTGACTGATGTACCAAGGTGCCCACCCCGCCATTGACAGAAAGTGCTTATTTAGTGGCAATGCTGCACATTACAAGCTTGTTGGAGTGTGGATTTTCACAGTTCAAATTTCAAGTTAGTTGCACTTTTCATAGGAGTTAAGGACATTGGATGGAAATGATTGCATACCCTCGTATTATAATAAGGAATAAAATACCCCTTGATAGTTGAAAGGATATTGCATGTGTTATACTATACTAATTGGATTTGCAAAGCTAGGCTTATCACTCAAAGGGTAGCCAGGCGCTAGAGCCTCAGGGGCAGATTTACGTTGAACTAAAGCAGCGGGGTACAGCAAGTCATTTTGCTGCGCCGCGCCGCGTTAGTTTTGAAGCACAGGGATGCAACATATTTACAAGAATATGTCGCATCCTTGTGCTTCCCCCTGCGCTGGCGCACAAACTGCAGCCATACGCCGGCACAGGCACCCTTGCACCATGGTGCAAGGATGCCTGCGTCGAGGGGAGATTGTTTTTGTGCAGGAAGGGGAACCTTCCTGCACAAAAACAATCACTACAACCATTTTCCTCTTTCAATGCGTGCTGCAGAATGAGGAAAACACGAGGAGAAATGAAAACATTTCTCCTCGGTGCGCCTCGCTACGCCACCTCTAGGGTGGCGTAGCTTTCAAACGCATCTCCAGAGTTACGATTTCTCGTAATTCTGGAGATGTGTCTTGTTCCATGAGTGTTGCGTGGGAACACCCACAGCAACACCCATGGAACGCCCCTTCACCGCAAAGTGCTGCGTGTGAAGGGGCCGTATTTACAAGGAGAGGAAAAGTCAGGCAGGGTGGCTTTTCCTCTCCTTGTAAATATGGAGCAGCCCCCTGCGCCACCAGTACGTCACGAAAAGTGACGTACTGGTGGCGCAGGGGGCTTGTAAATCTGCCCCTTAGACTTCATGAACCTCAGAGATCATGACATTATAGAGAACGTGTATTTTCTGCCTTGTTCCTCTGTTTGGCCACAGTCTCCCCAGTGCTTTGCAATATCTTCAATTTAGTCTGGAGTGTATGTTATGTTTGCGTAACATATTGCAGCCCATGGTATATCGCTATTTAGTAATGCCTGCCCAGTGCTGCTGACCAAAGGGTGCACACCTCAGCATCACCTCGCATTATTAATGGCTGGCAAGGAAGAGGTTTTACTATCCCTACACTGAGTAAGTAATGCTTTTGAAGTCTAATATTTTATGGGGTACCAAAGTTTACTGTAGAAAGCTTGTTGTCAAAGTCTTTTGTGCTTCATTTCGAAAGACTACTTGCATTGTATATTGTTTTACTACAGCAGGCAGCCTCTGGATTGACATGTGATACTGCCATTCCGCCTTCGTTTTCATTGAGTAGAGTTTTGTCTTCACATTTTAGCATTTTATCAGCACATTTGTGATTTTAGAATGGGTGTCTCTAGGCATCACCCAAAGCGATAGGTGCTGCTTTAAGGCACTGCGGACATGGACATCTTGGTTGTTTTGTCCCTTGGCCCAGCCAATTTGTGTGTTATTTTGTATTGAGGGTGTGCAGACTGTCTTGGACCTCGTGAGCCAGCATGCTTTTGGTGAGGGTTCATGTCTGTTATCTATTTATTAATGGGCTATTCAATACCACAATCTTCAGGAAATTTTGACCACACAGTCTCGTGAGTTTTGCAGAACTAATATTTTTTTTTAGCATTGCTTTTCACAAAAAGATGGCAAAATATGCCCTAGTGAGACTGTCGGTGTATACACAGAAAGCGAGTTGCTTCATTAGTAAGAGTAAACAATTTTATCATTTGTGTAGCATAAGTGAATCCACAAAGGCATAGGTGGTACTAGCAGAGTTAAAGCTGCATAAAAAACAGACATTAAACGCAGAATTATGAAATATGATATTTGTGCATGGTCTTTCAAGGCTAAATAACCGGGCAGTGTTGTGGAGTTACCTAACATTGAGTGTTTGTAGATATCTGCATCTTATTTTCTTCTTTAGTTTGTGAAGATCATTCTTTCACAAAATCCCTTTAGAGCTTAGAATAAGGGGGCATTTCATTGCAGCCCTGGGGTTTCCTTAATGCTCGCTTTAGAAGAGATCCCAGTAATTACTGGTCGGTGTTGCTGTTTTGCATGTTTAGGGCTGTTTCACTGTTTCATTTTGCAGACTAGTTTGTTGAAGCAGAGTCCATTGCAAAGGACTCGATGCTGAAACTTCATTCTAGAGTGCTCATCGTCAGTGTAGGAAAACCACCTTCTTCAGTTTGCTAATTCATTGAAGGAATTTGTTTGTAGCTGTGAGCTTGATAGGCACGGATAGGTGACCAATTATAAAGTGCAAGTTGGGTGTAAGGTTGTATTTCATTGCACATTCTGACTAACTTTGTCTGGCTGCTGTAGTGAGAGCAGTAATATGCATACATCTTAGTGGAGGGAACCAGGAGAGACGATGCGAACCATTGGTGGTGTGTGAAAGAATGCATGTATATCACAGCTGCTTTGAGTTTGTGTAGAAGTTAGTTTTCGAGGTTTTGCAAAAGTGACCATGTTGACAGGCTGGTGTCGCACAAGACAGAGAGGTATCCAGCGTACCTCTTAAAGTGCATACCTCTTGCCTTGCTGAGGTATTACTCACGCTGTGATGGTTGGCAGGGACAAAAGATTTGAAGATATGTAGGATTAAGACCTGTACACCTTTCTCCAGGGGTAGGCAATGAAGGGTGATTGTAATGGTTTAATATGATTGAATTTATTATCTGAAAACAGTTGAGCTGCCTGGAGGAGAAGCCTTTGGTGGGTGAGATATAATAGAGCCGTGCCTTGCTCAGTCCTCATGTGAATGGACCGAGACATTTGTCTCCCCTGTATCAATCCGGTAAAACTCCTTGGTGTTGTGAGTCAAAGCATTAATCATCCGGTAAAACTCCTTGGTGTTGTGAGTCAAAGCATTAATCATCCGGTAAAACTCCTTGGTGTTGTGAGTCAAAGCATTAATCATCCGGTAAAACTCCTTGGTGTTGTGAGTCAAAGCATTAATCATCCGGTAAAACTCCTTGGTGTTGTGAGTCAAAGCATTAATCATCCGGTAAAACTCCTTGGTGTTGTGAGTCAAAGCATTAATCATCCGGTAAAACTCCTTGGTGTTGTGAGTCAAAGCATTAATCATCCGGTAAAACTCCTTGGTGTTGTGAGTCAAAGCATTAATCATCCGGTAAAACTCCTTGGTGTTGTGAGTCAAAGCATTAATCATCCGGTAAAACTCCTTGGTGTTGAGTCAAAAGCATTAATCATCCGGTAAAACTCCTTGGTGTTGTGAGTCAAAGCATTAATCATCCGGTAAAACTCCTTGGTGTTGTGAGTCAAAGCATTAATCATCCGGTAAAACTCCTTGGTGTTGTGAGTCAAAGCATTAATCATCCGGTAAAACTCCTTGGTGTTGTGAGTCAAAGCATTAATCATCCGGTAAAACTCCTTGGTGTTGAGTCAAAAGCATTAATCATCCGGTAAAACTCCTTGGTGTTGAGTCAAAAGCATTAATCTTCGGCGAGTGAACTTGAGGGATAGAGGTTTGTAGATCAAAGTCACATTTATTTTGCATGCTTAATGGAACATGTTTAATTACCATGACTAAAATATCTGACATCCAAGATTTGTTCTTTCAAATTGATCTTGGAGAGTAAATATTTTAATGTTTGTATTCTTTGGAAATCACTTCCATGCTACTTTTCCTGTAGCACCTTGTGGCTTGAGAAGGCCCCCAGAACAGTTTATGCTTTCACCCAAGAATTCTCTGTACTTGGAAGTAAGGTTAGTTAGTGATGCTTCGCCTACTCCGCTCCTTCTTCTTCTGTCATTTATAAGGACAGGTGGCTGGATTGAGCTGCGGGAACGATCCTTCCACAGCTTCTAAAAGTATAGAGGGACTGGCATGCTAGATGGTAACTACCTGCTTGAGACCTCAATTAACCCTTGGAGCATCTGCTCACTTCTAGTGAAATCTTTTTACAGCAAAAAAGGTTCCATGAAGCAGGCTTGATTGTGACCCTCTCATGGCTCAAAAAGTACACCAAGAGACTGTGCTTTTCAGTTTATCGATGGTTAGCTCTAATTTTCTGGCAGATGATACAACAGAACGTTATATTCCCAGTATTATTATTATTTGCTGATGGCATTCTTCATTGTTTTATTTTTCTAAGTGGAGAGATAGATCTCAGTTTTGTATGTGTTTAGCATCAAGAGGTGGGCTGTCTCAGAGGTTTCCCTTTTTGTTTGGAAGTCCATTGACATCTTCAAGGTAGATCGTCCTGTGATGAATCTGGCCATCATTTGCCTATTGAAGGATGGCTACTCAGTACTGTATTGAGGTTAAGATTCACTGTGGCTCACCAGGAGGACTGAAGCAGTTAAGTCATTAAATTGTCCATGAAACACTCAACCTGTCGAGGAGGATCTCGAGTCGCAAACAATTACATTCTCTTCACACTAAAATTAACAACAATTTCTTCCTGTTATAATTTCATGTGCAATTAAAATCTAAATCTTTCTACCAATCCTCAATACATTTATTGTTTAACACAGAAATGTTATACACCCACATAAAGCGTGGATCACAAGAAACACTATATCTTGCTGAGTGTCCATGTGCATATACTTACATGCAGGGTGAAGCTGAACACGAAGATCAGAGCTGTTTACTCAGTTACAATGACTGCATCGTCTTCTGACCAGACACTCACAGTCCACAGCAACAGTGTCCACTGTTTAAATATGTACTCAAACTAACACATACATACCTATAATTTTCATCAATTAAGCTCCTTAGGAAAACGTGTGTATTTTCTGTATGTGAATGTCATATCCCTACCTCCTTCATCGAGAAAGGCACATTGGCGTCATAAAATATGCATTTCCTATACGGCACAAATGGAAAGCATCCACAAAACCATTAAAAAGCCTTCATTTAGTTCCACTCTGTAAAGTACGTTATTTATTCACTCTGTTTCAATCAGTGCAGGAAGGAGAAGGGACTATCAGCGGACCCTCTGTCCTTCTGTAAGGAGAAGTGGTGGGTGTGCTCTCGTGGTCTCCAGAAAAAGAAAGCTTCAGCACTGAACCTGGAGCTGTTTTGTATGGATTGACAAAGTGTGAGTCCATACCATGAAGTGACTGGCCTACAGCAGATGGTACTGGCAAGGGAGATAGTTCTGATGGAAACATCTGAATTCTGAGAAAGTTCTAGTGCTTCATGAATGCTTCCATGGGCGTAGCTTCCATTGGTGCAGCATGTGTCCCATACTCATCCCGCCTCTCTCATATGGTTAACTTCAGGTCTTCAAGCACAGTTTCTTTCCCGTGCCTTTTCAAGGATTCCCTCCCTCAAATCCACACTATCCTCCTCTTCTCAGGGTGTCTTCTGCGTACACAGGTGCTTCCTCTGTATGCATCTGTAGCCTGCTCCCCCTTCTTTCTCTCTTTCTCACACACTTTTGGCTCCTCTGTCTCAAGTTTATTCACCACTTCCTAAACAAACTACCTATCTTATCTCTGTCTTCCTTTCTATCTGTTCTGTGCAGCTCTCACCCCATCTATTCACCATACTACATAATTCCCCTACACAAATGCACTACACACCACACAATTCCACCGCACACAATTCTGCAACTAAGAATTCCAATAGAACCCACAAACTTCCACTACACAACACACACATCCACTACACTGCAAACCAAAATACATAAGTAAAAGACATTGTCATTTACAATAACAATAGCTCTAACTCTCGCAAATATGAGACCTATTGCATTGCCCCACGCTCTTCAACGTCTACATGGCTCTGCTCGCCCCCATCGTCAGAACCCATGGACTCAACATTGTTTCATACACAGACGACACCCAACTCATCCTCTCCCTATCCAATGAACCCAACGCAGCTAAACACAACTTTCAAGAAGGCATGGAAGCTGTCGCCAAATGGATGAAAAGCAGCTGCCTACAACTCAACACTGACAAAACAGAAGTACTCATCATGGGCCCACACCCCGATGCCTGGAACGACACCTGGTGGCCCCCCACCCTTGGAAGCCCACCCCCATGGACCACGCACGCAACCTTGGAATCATCCTGGACTCCGAGCTCAAAATGGACCGCCAGATCAACTCTGTCGCATCCTCCTGCTTCCACACCCTCCGCCTCCTACGTAAGACCTTGAAATGGATCCCCCTTGAGCACAGAAAGACCGTCACTCACGCCCTCGTCACCAGCAGACTCGACTAAGGCAACGCACTCTACGACGGAGTAAACAAAAACCTCATCTGCAAGCTACAAAACGTCCAGAACGTCGCCGCAAGACTGGTCCTCAACCTGCCAAGACACTGCCATAACGCCCAGCACCTGTGCACACTCCACTGGCTCCCCATTGAAGCTAGAATCACCTTCAAGATTCTCACCCACGCACACAAAGCCCTCCACAACACCGGACCAGCATACCTGAACAGCCGACTCAAATTCCACGCACCCCAAAGGACCCTACGATCAGCCCAGCCCTCCTACGCCGTGGTCCCCCGCTCCAGAAAGACCAGATCGGGAGGCCGCTCCTTCTCCTTCCTCGCGGCCAGAGCCTGGAACGCCTACCGCTCCACCTCAGACAGACAACATCACTCCCCATCTTCACTAAAAACCTCAAAACTTGGCTCTTCGACAGACCCCCTCCTGGATGGACTGGAACCTGCACCTCCCCCCCTCCCAGCGCCTTGAGACCCTTACGGGTGAGTAGTCGCGCTTAACAAACACATGATTGATTGATTGATTGCAAATGCTTGTTTCATTTTCAGTGTGGCAATGACACTATTCACCTAAGGTAGGTAATTTCTCTGCCAGGTTTGGGGGGAAACAGAGGGGTGATGGCTTAGCTGAACCCCATTAGGAGAAGGGTAGTTTCTGGGATTCTGAGTTTCCAACCTAGTAAAATTGGTGGTGGCAGTTGATGAGGTAGCAAATGAACCATTGCAGAGCAGTGGTTGTTAGTTTGTAGGACCTGGCCCTCTCTGCAGATTCACCCCCCCAAAATATTTGCCTTTTACCCTCCACTTCTAGCTGAATTTAGTTTTGTTGGCCTTAGGACTATGTGCGCTTTACCACTGGTAATCAGTGCTAAAGTGCTTGTGCTTGCTCCTCTAAACATGGTTTGATTGCCTTATGACTGATAGGCATATTGAATTTACTTATAAGTCCCTTGAAGAGTAGTATACCATAAACCCAGGGCTTGTAAATTTAATGCTACTAGTGAGCCTGCAAGATAAATTGTGCCACGCATTAGGTAGCACCTTAAAACATGTCCCAGGCCTGCCACTGCAGCCTGAAAGTGCATTTAAACCCCATTTTTTCTTTAAAATCTCCTTTTATTGCATATAAGTCACCCCTAAGGAAGGCCCTAGGTAGCCCACAAGGCAGAGTGTTGTGTAGTTAAAAGGTTGGACATGTGCTTTTAAGTTGTACATGTCCTGGTATCGAAAAACTCCCTAATTTGTTATTCACTACTCTGAGGCCTATTCCTCCGATAAGATAACATTGGGGATTCCTTATTACATTTAATAAGCTGTAATTTCCAATTGAGAGCAGGTAGCTATGACATGTTTGGTATCTATTGAATTGTAATGATAAACCCTATTCAATAATGAAGTCGGATTTTTATTACAATTTTAGAAATGCCACTTTTAGAAAGTTGCCCTTTTCCTGCCCTTGCCCTTTGTGCCTGCAGCCTATCTTGGGTCACATGACTAGGAGTAACTGACAGATTTTGTGAATTCCTCCCAGACAGTCACACAATAGGGGGATTAGGTGTGCCTGAATGGGCCGTCTGCTTGCAGGATGGGAGGCGGAGCTGAGCATAGCCCCACTTGCAAATGAATAGCCTGTGCTCTGCCTTCACACAAAGGGACTAACACCTCCACATTGTCACTGCAGCCAACTTGGAGCTAGGCAGGGGAGTCAGGAAATTCCATGGCCTTTAAAGAAACTTTCTAGATGCCTCTCCTATCTTCCAGAGGAACGGCACCTGGGTATAAAAATAAGAACTTCAGACCCGCTCTTCAATTCACTACTGGACCTGGTGAATGACTAACAGAGGACCGCCTGCTGCTATGACCTGCTGTGCACTCTGCTAGTCTTCTGCTGTAACCTGTAATGACTGCTTTGCTGTCTGGAGCCTGCCATGAACCCTCAGAGACCAGGTCTGCTGTTGAGCCCTGCATCTTCCACTGAACCCAGGACTACCAGAGTGACTTCAAGGGCTAGTTTGCTGGCCCCCTCTTCAGAGCTACAAGGACACAAAAGCTCCCACCATTTTAAACTCACATCTGGACCCAGCCTAATTGGGTGTATTTAGTGGCTTTGAACATTCACTTTCCAATATGTTTTCTTTAACAATCATAAAATGTAAAGTTTAGGAATCTTAGGATGATTGTAAGGGAGAGCTGTGGAATGCGGGCTGCTTTTTTACTTTGGAGGGACCTGGAGATACGTGGTACTGGTAAACAGTGAATATAGTTTTACCACATTATGTGTGGTCTATCTCTACAGGTTTCTCAAAGCTAAGTTGCATATAAAATGTGATTGTCCTGCTTCTGCCTTACTCTCCATTATTTGCATATCTTTGAAAGACTGAGTTATTCACATATTCTTTTCAATAATGTCCCAGAAGAAAAATCAAGGAACACCTACACAATCATTAGTCCTCTTCCATGTTGATGGAGCCACAATATTTGCCACTTGTGCACAGAATCTCACCTGGCTCCCCTAAGAGCATCCTCCATAGAGCAAAATAACCACACATAGTAACCACAGGTTTAAGCTAATGCCCACTGCCCACATGCAACCTCTTCATCCTCTTCAAGACTTGTTGCATCAAGCACAGGGCAGTAGGCGAGGGCACTGTTCTTCCTAGTTCACCAAGGCAAACATTCACAGCTAAGGTCATTTCCCCTAGGGATGGGCAAAGCATTCTGCTCCACCAGCAGAGTTTGTGGCGTTTTGCCTGCTTGGAGCTCGGAGTTGCGGTAAAACTTCGACAACTGCCACATGGCGGAGTTTTTTCTTGCATGTGTGTGATGGTTTTGGACCATCTGACGGCGCCGACCAACCCAACATGGCTGCCGCCGCTGAGCAAGCCGGAAGTGCGGTTGGCGGTCTAGTGGATAAACTGGGACGGGCGGAGATCGCGGTTGAAAATGACGGTGGGCGTCCGAACGAGGACACAGGTGTTTCGGAGTGGTTTGCGGGAGAAGAGGACGCCACAAGATCCGAAGCGGGAGAAGACTGGAGAGCGAGGAACACGAGGGACGAGAAGGAGGACGTCGACTTCACCTATCCAGGAGGAACAATGCGGGACCTGCACACCGGCTGGCCGGAGGAAGAAAAAGAGCACAACCGCTCAAGGAGCACTGCCCTCGGGACCACTGTTCTCCCCAACGGCGACGAGGCTGGATCTCCCATCACCACGGCCCAGGAGGGTCGTGGGAGCAGGCAAGTACCGGGTGCATGCTCGGGACTCATTAAGGGGCTGTGGGCACGTTTAAAGGGGCACCAGTGAAAGAGCACGATTGTTCCCTGCGCACTAGACACAGCACACACAATAGGTTCTGGTGACGGTGCACGTTTTCCCTTCCCTATGAGTAGACTTACGCAAGAAGACAGTAGCCTGAGCCCTCTTTTGTTTGTTTTACTTTCCGGGTCAACGCTCGCCTGACTCTAAGAAGAAGCCGGGACCGGAGTGTCAAGGAAACCTTCAGCGAGAGACCCTACAAACGACGATTCGTCTTTCTTCTGTTTACGTTAAAAGAGGACTGTGTTATTGGTGACAACAACTCATCTCATAATAATAAAGAAACCAAAGAATAAACCGCTTTAGCGTACTAGTGAATACCTACCTGAAGGGGGGCAAGGAGGCTGTTTAGGGGTGTCCCAACCACAATGTGGCTCACCAGCGTTCAGTTAGTGAGTGAGAACTTGCATCCACTAGTGTGGTTTTCAGGTGCTAGAACGCCTCCCAGAGAGATTTCTCAACACAGGCAGTTGCTGCAGGTCACGACCTTTTGCGCTGAGAAAGCTGCAGCTCAAATAGAATATCTGCTCGAGCGGAAGAGAGAAGCAGCTCCTTCAGGCGTGCCACATGGTGCCGCTTGTGCTTATTTTTATAGCATGGAACAAGCTCCCAGTGCTAAAAAACTGCACAAACAGCATTACATGCTGAATTCCTCCTGCTCACTAAACTCTGCAGAATCTTCCGGATAAATAAAAGTTTTTATGTAACTCCGTGGAATTCCGCAGAGTGAAACTCCACAAGTTCTACCCATTCCTAGTTTTCACATAAAGAACTGAAAAGAAATTATGAGTCTGGTGAGTAAATTTGACTTTTGTATCCTAATTATATCCATTTCCTGATATGGGTAGAACCAGTTCTGAGATTCTACAGTTCAAGGCTTGATGGAGAACGGCAGCCAAGATGAGTAGCTGCCGTTCACCAGTAAACCTTGAACCAGCATTAACATTAATACTTAATAGACAGGTTGAGCCACAATGTACAGGGGCCACAATGGGCAGTTTATCAACCTGTATAAAGTAGAGGCTGAATTTTGGAATCGGATCTTTTCTGTATTGTATCCTATAGTGTTGCAAATATTAGCTGCCAGGCGCCCCAAATAAACATCATTTAACAATGTATTTCAAGGACTGCAAGGAGTAGTGGAGGGGTGAACGGGGAAGGGAAAAGGGTAGGCAAAGGGGGAAAAGGTATTTGAGAGGAGTTAAAAAGCACATAAAAGACTGGAAAAAACACATGCACTTGAATTGAGTACTTATTGAAAAAGAAAAAAGTAGCTCCATACATGTGAGCAGTCAAACAGAAGGACGGTAAAAAAAAGGCTATAACCTAGGGGAGGGACAAATAGATGAAGAAAAGCCATCAAATAAGAATCAAGCAAATAGCATTGTTGAGGTGCAGTTGTACCAATAATCATGCTTCACAGTAATCACGCTTTATAAAGGTTTATTGGTAGATATATTTATTCAAGCCCCACATAACAGGAAGCAGGTTGGCTCGGCTTCAACACATCAGCACTCATAGAATGCTGTACAGTGGAGCCTTGTCCATGGAACCCATGTTACATTCCATGGGGCTTATTTACAAGCCCCTTGCGCCACCCGTACGTCACTTTTCCCATGTTGAAAATGACGCAAAAGTGGCGCGAGGGGCTTGTAAATAGGCCCCCATGTTTCCTTGCATATCACATTTACATAAATAATATAAAACCACAACAAGCATGTGGGCGACACCAAGATCCAGCGGTCCCTTCTTTATTTGTCCCCCTGCAATCAGGGATGGAGAGATTCAAGCTAAAGATGGTTGCATTTATGAATGAATTCAAAAGATAAATAATTCAGATTTTGCTTTATAGTGCCACCCAATGTTCGTTTTAATAGTGTGTAACAGCTTTAGGTGGTGCATTTGTCTACCAAGATCAACCGCCCACCACATGACTCCTACTTGAGCTAGCTGGGCAGTCTGCATCAGAGGCCACTACAATGTTATTTATATTTGGACAAGATTAGAAGTGGGCAAGTAGATAGCTTGGCTAACTCCATATGGTG
The DNA here is from genome assembly GCA_963921515.1 of Calotriton arnoldi. Taxonomy (NCBI): domain Eukaryota; kingdom Metazoa; phylum Chordata; class Amphibia; order Caudata; family Salamandridae; genus Calotriton; species Calotriton arnoldi. Next base: position 1,002,915 of record CAWUFW010003147.1, read on the forward strand.
AGAGACTGCTGGAGATTAGGCCCAGACGAAATCTAAATTAGGCCGTCATTACACGAAATCTCAGAAATGATACCGTTATGCTGCATTGCATAATTACGACACTGTTTGCAGCAAAAGTAGCGCATGACCAATGTGAACAACTAGAACACAGGTGGATGTTGTTCAGGGCAAGTGTGTTTTTCATGCTTTTTGTAATCACAGAATGCATCGTCGCAGTGATGCAAAGATGCATTTCACATAATAATACAGCGCTTACATTTCATGTAATCTCACAAATGTTTCCAGTAATTTCATGTAATTCTGCAAAAGAAAACTACGCAAATTTTACACAGCACTGGTGGAGATCTGAGTGTGGAAGATGGGTTATCTATCTGCCAGAAAACAATTTGAAGTGACTTCATTGTGAATGTAGGTTCTGTCATAATTGTGACTTTCAGACGCTGCTGCGAGCCAGCCAGGTCTGTCAACCTTACCGGATGGCCTCACCTGCCGTCCATCGGCTATAAGCCAGCAGAGATGTCCCCGCCCTGGGACTATTGAAAAACATCAAGAGATCCCTCCAAACCCCTTCCCCAGGAAGCTGTGAAGCATCCCAGATCGAAGGCACAGAAATGATAACCCACATGCAGTTTAATGTGAGTAACAAGCATGCAATAAAGAGCTGCACAAGGTCCAGGCGCACAAGTTCAACTAACACACACTTTAATTATCAACAATATACATTCATCAGGAGAACCAATGGGAAACAGGCATATACGCTTACGTCATGGAGGTTCTATTAATGATGAACAGTCAAGGCAGAACAAGCTGCTAAGTGCACATCCTGTCACGTGACGCCCTCCCTCTCTGAAATATGCAGAAAGCTTGTGTTGCCAGCTTTGTAATAAGTTTAAACTGCTCACAGAAGCCTCTTTGCACCAAAAACCGCTGAGTATGAGACAAGCCAGGAATCTTGGCCCACACATCCAACAGATATTACACCAGTCTGGAGCTGTCATTTCCCTTTCCCACCATGGAAATATATGCTATGAAAACAAAAGTCAGCAAGACCTTATTCTACCCCAGATCTGCTGTCTTTAAGTCAACTCATCTTACCTGACCCACCGACCTTGCCTCTCATCCACCAACCAGCATTCTGCAAGACGTTTCCTTCCCATGTATTATGTGTAACCATCTCACAGAAGACCAAGCGACAGTCTACCACAATCTGCTGAGTGTGAGTCAGGACAAGTGACCCACCACCTACCTCCTGTCCACCAACTAGAAGCAAACAGTGCATTTTCTGCCACATCCCCCAGAGTCTTGCCCTTTTTCACTGCATCATCACTTGTGCTTGACAGCTAACATCATACAAAGAGAATCTTGTTTGGGCCTCTTGGAACTAGAAGGTCATCACCCTGATCCCTGACTCACGTCAAATCAAATGCAGCTCAGCCTCACAAGGCACCCAAACTTCAGCTGCCAACCCAAACCTCAACTACCACAAACAATGAAGACTGACAGCCAACCTAGGGGCATATTCACAAGGAGCTATCGCCGAATTAACGGCACTTTATCGCAGCCAAAGTCGTGATAAATTTACCCCCCCATTCACAAGCCGGTGTAAACAGCCCACAGCAACAGTTTACCCGCAATAGCAGCCGCAAAAAACATCGCCACAGAGGACCCCCGAAAATATCGCTAATGAGATGCAGAGTAGGCGTTCCCGTGACAAAAGCCGAGACAACAGCACACCTCAACATTCACAACGACCAGCCACATTCGCGATAAAAACACAAAACAGGCGATAAGGCGCGTTAGCACCAGGAAATCTACACCTGCTCTGACCTGGTGTAAAGTCGGATGGCAGCCAGCACCACAAAAGGGAGCACAGCCCAGGGCACATCCGAAGGGCAACAGATGCCATGGAGCCACCCATCATGCGGCCCGGACACCCAAGAGGGCCACAACACCCACCTCCACCACCCCAGGACCCCAACCCACACCCGGAACACCCCCCCCCGGCCCACCACAGACACTGTGCAGACAAAGACAGCAGAACCCCAGGAAACATACCTGCCGCACAGACCCAACATCTGACAATGTCACCGTCCACTACAGGCTGAAAGGGACAACCAACCTATGCATCCTGACCATCATCGCCTAACAGGCCTACGGCAACAACACAGCGGACAACCAACATCCCACCCCACACAAAGCTGATGGCGTGGCTGCACCTGTTGGCCCCTGGGACCCCCCATCCAACACCCGCCAGAGTCGGAGGAGTCTCACAGCCAGCCACATCCAAGTCCCCCACACCTGTCCTGGACATCACCATCACCCTGGTACCCCAGTCCCCATACGTACAACTCAATGCGCAGGATCCGCTGGAGACCAAGCAAGGACCATACACCATAGCAGGATGCACGCACGTGTTGGGGGCAATACACAGCACACATGTACTACCTGTGCCCCCTGGTGACACAGCACACAATCACTGAACAGGAAGCACACGTCTCACACCAATGTGCAGGCAACAACAGAACACCGTGGAACACCCAACAATGTCGCCTTCAAATACACAGCCAGTGTGCATGATACCTTCATCCTCTCACAGTCCATCATCAACCAGCGTTCCCAGGATGGCAACAAGGGAAATGCACAGCCCCTTGGCAATATACAAATGAACACCCCACACCCCACACACCTCAACTCCACAACCATGCAACTCACAACGCTGGCAATGCACACGTCACAAAATCACATACAACAGGCACAACAATATGCCCACCCACCAGACACGAGAGAACAGCTTACAATGTCCACATGGGCAAGCCCTGAACATGAGCCAGCAACGGCATGGCACCTCAGCCACATAATAGCCGAATGTGGGGAGAGGTGGCAACCAGGCATGTGTGAAGGATGCAGTAGAACCATGATTGGGAAAGTACAGAATGCCAAGAGTGCAGGAGATGTGCTGGACACCTCGCAGTATGCAGAACACACCCATATCCATGGCGACATACACCGTTTAGGTATGGAGTGTAGTGGACAGTGGATGCCACCATGTCACCCCAGCCAGTGGGGGACCTCGCGGAAATGTTGCCTGCTACGCCCCCCCCTAAGCGTCAGCGGAGTGGGTTGGTCCGGCGTACGCCACGCCAGCGTTGGGGTGTGAATAAAAAGTACGTAGGCCTGGGCGTGGTCCTCTTCCGGAAAGACCCACATCTCTGCCAGGGCGGCACCTCCCACCTCGCCACGAGGCCGACGCCATCCTCGTGAGCGGAGTTGCCTGTGATGCTGTGCGCCTGCCGGACCCCGGCACACTGGACCACGAACCCATTAGGCCAGCCCCTGCGCAGCCAGGCCTCACTGATCACCTTCCGACACCGGTGTGTGTCAAGGAGGGCCCACCACGCGCCGGCGCAAAGCCCCAAGCCCGAGGCTCGAGACCTTGGCAGCCACCTCAGACCATCACGGCCTCCACGACACAGGCCCGCTTTATTCCTTTTTCGTTGACAGACTCCACTGCCGCCCCTGGCCTACTCTTCGGACCAGTAGGTCCCATATGTGAAACTGTGTCCTGAGTCATGAAATGCAGTGACCCCAAATCCGGGACAGCGGCCACAGCACCAGACCCCCCCGATCAGTGAGGCATAGTTCCATATGGGCATCTTGCGACACGTGGTGCCACTAACCCTGTTCAACGCCAGCCGGCTACACGTGGTGCCACTAACCCTGTTCAACGCCAGCCGGCTACACGTCGTGCCACTGAACCTGAACAACGCAGGCCGGTGGGGCTATCCAACCTATGCCGGAGACACTCGGTGAATGGGCCGTGCTGACCACTGCCTCAGGCCTACACCACGGTCAGGTAGGTCACACATTTGGAACTGAGTCTTGATTACACCATGGCAGTGAACATTATTTATGGCAGAGAACAATTCACAATACACCCTCTGATATGGTGGCAACAAGTCTGTGCATGGCATCACAACCACACGTGTCTGTGGGCCTACGCGGACCACTGCCCTCGGCCTATGCTGCGCACGAGTGGGATCACAGATTTGGAACTGAACATCGGTAATTCAAAAGGCAGAATACATTTCTTCGCACGCACGGAGGGGCGTAAGAGGATCACACGTTGCAGTCCGGAGGTAACAGGATCAGTGTCACGGAGGTGATTGAACACTACCGACAACTGCCACTGTGTCACTAACTCTGTGCCTCGCGAGCCAACGACCCGTGGCTGTGGGCCACTGCTGACCGCTGCCTCCGGCCTACACTGCGGTCCAGTAGGTCACAGAGCCTTCATTTGGCATTCTTGGAGTTCACATATGTGCACCGGCATCATCGCAGACTGCATCCCCTCACAGCACCTGTGCCACTAAGTTTGTTCCCCGACATTCATGGACACTCACTGGTCATACATTGGTGGCGTTTGAGTCTATGGACTAGGGGCTAGTTTTCATCCTCATGTAGCTGATCCCGAATTGTTGGTGCAAACGAGGGTTGCGCTTTCCACTCCTCCATTTGCTGCTTCCAGATAACATCAGACCTTCCGCATCATGCCCTGGAGGACACCTTCCACTGTCCTCCGAAACCCT